>OW284511.1:68432828-69632828 GCA_935413205.1 Polydrusus cervinus | reverse complement strand
TAAGCAAGATCTTGAAAATGTTACTATATTGCACTTTTTTATATTTAAATTCATTTTATTATCATTACACCATTTGTAGAAACTATTAATATCTTCCTGTAACATTAAAGAATCCTGCACAGAGGATATTGTGCGAAACATTTTAATATCATCCGCAAACATCAAAAGACAGCCGTATAAAATACAAGGATCCAAATCTATCAAGTAAGAATCAAACAGCACCGGGCCACAATGAGACCCTTGTGGAACCCCAGAGGGAACCGACAACTGTCTCGAGACACAACCCCCATACTTAACACACAGTGTTCTACCAGAAATGTAGCTTTGAATCCACTCAAGGGCAGCACCACCGACACCGAGAGCTCGCAATTTACCAAATAATAAGCAATGATTAACCCTGTCAAAGGCCTTAGAAAAGTCAGTATATACAGAGTCAACCTGAGTTCGACGCTCCAGGCTGTTAATAATAAAGTTCTGGTAAACAAACAAGTTAGTGCCGGTTGACCGCCCCCTAATGAACCCATGCTGTTCCCGATTAATAACGTTCCGGAGATCCCAAGACAACCTCTGGCTCACCAAACGGTCCAGCATCTTGGGCATATCAGACTGGATACAGACCGCTCTATAGTTTTCCACCAAATTACGGTTTCCTGATTTAAAAATGGGCTTTAGGTAACTGGACTTCCAGGCTTCGGGAAAAATACCTGTACTCAAGGAAATATTAAACAGTACACTCAAAGGTATTGCAAGTGTGCTAACACACTGTTTAAGAAATAACGATGGGATCCCATCTGGACCAGAAGCCGTCCTCAAAGGCAAATTAGCCAGGGCATCGTAAACCTCAGTGATCTCGGTATGATAATGATCGATGCTAACACCACGCCGAAATGAATATGTTGGAATGTCAATAGGCTCATTGCTATGAACATAGACTGAGGCAAAAAATGATGCGAACAGGTCCACAGTCTCTCTTAAGTTACTACTTGTTTGGTTGTTATAAGACATTGATAACGGAAGATTATAATCATTTTTCTGTTCCCTTACATAAGACCAAAAACACCTAGGGTCAATTCTTATATTATTTTCAATTCTATTCAGGTAGTTTTGATGACAAACTCGACGCTGCTCACGACACTGTTCCCTCAAATGAGAAAACACTTCATAATGGTATGCACTGTGACTTTTCTTGAAGTTAGAGTGAGCTATTTTTTTCTCAATGATGAGCCTTCTCAAGTGTGCATCAAACCACCTAGGGAAGTTGGACGTTTTAAAACGTTTACATGGTACAAACAGATTAATAACATTATACAATATATCATAAAATATAGAGGTTGCGTCATTGGCATCCTTATCCATAAAAATAGCCACCCAGTCAATGCTAGCAAGCAGCAAGTTACAGTACATATCTCATTTCTCTCTTTTCCTCTCTTTTATCTATATTATAATATGTTAAATAAATACTATTTATAGCTACTTGTACTATCAATAAAGTTTATTAGGTATATAATATTTTATAAATTTTAAATTAATAATAAAATCAAAAATCTAACAATATTATTGGATATAATTAACATCGTCTATATAATCGCTTCTACCAAGCCGAAAAACTAATGTTGGTGCTGGAGTCTTTTGTGTGTGCTTGAGTAGCTGTGTCTTTGTCTTCACTAATTTGTATCTGGTCAAAGGTGTCCAAGAAATATTCGATTTTTTCCAAGAGGTTAGTTGCAACATTTGCAAATTCTTCCCATATGAGATATTCTTGTGTAACAAATAATTCCATTTCTCCAGTGTTTTCATCAATTCCAAATAGTTTCTCTTCATCTAGAATACAAAGAATGATGATAATGAATGAAGATGATAATTTTGATAGTCTAAGAGTGGACACCTTTGCTAACCTCCCATTCCCGTGAAAACAAAGCTAAATTCGCCCGTGGGCAGTACACAAGAAATTCGCGTTTAATACGACGGATATCAAGGAGTCTACTCACGTTCATATACAATATAAAATAAGCTAAATATGTATTGAAAGTAGCTATACCGGCACTAAGACTACCATACCTAAGTAATCGGCCAAAAGAACCAATAACTCATGAATTTCTGTTTCAGATAACAGTTCATATAAGTCAATTGTATCAATACAATAATTCCATAGTACTTGACAAACTAGGCTTCCTAATAACCAGTCGTTCTCACAATATTTGCTTATAATGGATATTAATTTTGCAACTCCGCCATGACGCTTAAAAAGTTTTCGTGATCTGTTATCCGACATTAGATTTACAAAAACTCCAATTGTTGTTTTTAGAAGTGTAGGATCAGCTAAAAATAAATTCGGTTATATATTAAATTCTACTTCATTTAGTTCTGAAGACACTGGCTTATAAGCTAGAAAAATGATCGTATTGGGTGTTAACACCTCCTTTATGCACGCGTCTTTTTGTCGCGCGACAAAAAACCCGTGAATAAAAGAGGCCTTAGTAATGAAACGTGGGGAGCAGGGTATAATATGCGACACACGATTAAGATATTGTTTGCATTTTTTTAAAACGTAGCATCGAAAATACGGGAAGAAAACACGCGTTTCTGATAACATGTTTTAATTGGTTTTTAAAATCTTGATAGAATTGAATCTGTAACAAATATGACATCATACAAAGAGAAGGTAAACATGCATTTTTTTCGTCTTTTCTTATTGTTCGATACACAACCTTGGAGTTGACCGTTCACTCATAATATTTATTTTTTCAACTTCAGCTCTTAACTAATATAAATCATACGCTCGACACACTGACGAACGGTACGCGCTATTTTAATGGATTTTTCTATGACCATGGGCAGGAGGAGATGGCTGATTGCGCCAAATATTATTCCCTTCTCAAGATTGTGAGTATAAATGATCGTGTAGGGTACGCACATAATAAATTTTAGTTTCAGGCAAGCCGTAATCAATCATAGATGACGACGGAGTTCTTGTTGCGACGATTGTTGACTGTCCCTCTCGAAACTTGTGTGATGTAAGGTTTACAGTTTTAAATTAAAAATTATATTGCTTACTCATTACTCGGTCGATAACAATATAGGACGAAAAGTTAGTTTTCCAACTATATCTCGGGCTCCACCCTTTGAATTAATGTGGTAAGGCGCCCACGTGCACCGGGAGCTTGTTACAGTTGAGAAAATTAAACCAAGCGTTCAAGTATGCAATGTGCAACTACCTGTTGCTATTTTTGAGTGTCCAGAAAAATATAGTTACGGTATGGTATTAATAAAACAATCGGTTTTAAAATATTTTCTATTGCCAAACAAAATAGTATTTGTATAATTGTAGATTCGCAGATTTAAACTCTGGTAATTTACCAGAGTAAGACAGACTGAACCAATAATGATGGCAGTAAAGAGACCGAGAGAGAGGGACGTATGCATGTATGATCGCAATAATGAGTTTTATTTTTAAAATAGGATGAAAGGATGCTGGCTATAACGTTGATGGTTTTAGTTCAGGAACATATTTGCGAAATGCGGTCAGTTCGGTAATTTTACCTCTTACACTTTATAACCCATTCTTATACTATTGTATCATAAATTCGTAGTTTCTTTCAGCTGTTTCGGTGTCGTGTTTAATAAAATCCATGGTACTAACTCAATCATTTGCCGCACGTAAGTTTCCATAATTCAACGCGACACCGGTGGTGGGTCACGATCAGTAAAAATCAAATAAGCCACGTTAAATGACAGCTATTTAATTTATATTAATCGGTACATTAGAAAAATATCACGAAAGTCCTTAATAATCAAAACTCAGTGTCTTCTCTGATTCAGCGACACCGCCGAACGACGTGGTTGAAATACAGAATACAATTATTACTGAAGACTGGCATGCGATGAGATTAGTCTTCTAAAAAATACAAACCTGTATTTAAAAGATCGATTAAGGTGCTAAATATTTCAGTTTCTGCAATGTAATTTCTAGTAATTTTGGATCTTGATAAATTCCCTAAAATCCTCATAGTTTCCACGACACAGTCGTTATTTTTAGATTTTGTATACTCCATAATCCCTAAAAATAGGTTTAAATAAAATACTAAAAATTAGTAGATTAATGTTGGGTCGCGTAAAGATTTTTAACCACAATTAACTAACCGGCAAGTTTGACTGTGACATAAATGACGTTGACAGGCATTATTTACTCACAATCAAAGGTTCCTGAAAAGTAAATTATAAATTAAGGTAACCGGACCAGTATGGTTGTGAGAAAATTACTTTTATTTCATCCTGTCCGGTAAATTTACTTACCCTGTACTCATTTGCGGCCGGTAAATGGAACATTGCAGTATCAGATACTGTAATGTGTTGCCCCTAGCAACAATGGTATAACTTTCGATCTTTGACAAGTTGTCACTTAAAAGATAATATGACCTATATGTTTTATTTTTTAAAAAAGGATTATAAAGACAGGATGAAATAAAATATCGTACGATACACGTCCGTTAGGTGTTATTACAGCACTCGTTTATATTCCAGACTCGGCTCCTACGTCGCCTCGTCCGTAAACCAACTCGTACTGTAATAAGTCACCTACCGGCCTTGTAACGTAAAATACTATTGCCAGTGTCATGTATTTCACAGTGAAACTTGCCGGTTAGTTAATTGTAAAAAATCTTTATACAACCTGACATTTGTGGATTAAAAGCAAGTTTATAAACCGCTGTATTATAATTCCATTGTTTTAGGTTTTAGCGCAAGTGCCGACGCGAACTTCGAGTTTATTAATCAAGCTTTATACTTTTTGCCTGTTATTGTAACCGAATATAGCCCTAGTATAAGTTTGTCTCCTCTTGATTTTTTCTAAATGACGTATACATACCTTCCGCAATGTCAATCTGCTTCACGTGAAATACATCCAACTCCAAATCACTTGAGTAATAATAAGAAAGATTATTTAATGTGCTAAGAATCGATAAGACCAGTTCCTGATTTTTCTTGAATGGATTGCTTATAAGTACTTTTAGGAATTCGTCTATAAGTTTATTGCCGTATTTGTCATTTATTGCTTTGCCAATATCGGGATTTATTACAATATTTGCTATGACACGAATTACCTAAAAAATAAGTTCGTTTACTGTAGTCACCGTAAAAGTAGGGAATATATTAATTATTATTTGTAAAGGACGGAAATCCTTTTTTTTCTGACTGTGTGTTTTGGTAATCGTACCTTAAGAGCCTTCCGTACCAGGGTGAAATGCGTCATCATTTCCTGACTTGTCTAAATGAAAATTTAATACAACTTTATCAAGGGGTTCGCGAGAACTTCTAGTTTGGCGGATGATACCTTATTTTTTGTAAAACAAAATTCGTGATAACTCATCGACTACTGTTGGCTCTTAACTCTTTGAAGCACAAGATATGGCACATTTTTAAGACCCTTTCGGCATGAAATAGATTTGAAAAATAAAATTGTGAAATTTTACCAAAAACATGTTTATTTGCTTAAAAAAATATGGGTAATAACATTATTTCATCTAAAAAAAAAATTGTATTGCCCAAATTTAAGAAAAATAAGTGGTTAGTTTAGGTAACCACCATGCACAGGAATCGAAATCTTTAAAATCGGAAACAAAAAGGCTGTCTCTTGGCGACTGGTCCTAAATCGGTTCTGTAGCTAAAGTCAAAATATCTATGTGTTGTCTCTTATTTTGATCAGCGGTAGTTCCTAATGATGCAGAAGCAACATCATTAGGGAGTTTAGAAGTTGAGGCTTTAGGATCTTTTTGATATCCGGATGTTGCAAAATTTATCAGAGGCATATTATTGTCGTCCCTATCATCAGAATGTTCGGGTTTGCGATGCCAAAATACAAAGATTAAATTCGTCTTCATGTAGGGAAATGGTTGGCTCAACATCAGAATCATCAGATTCATCTTCAGAGCCCAAAGGAAAATCTTCATCAGAAACATAATGTAGCTCCTTTAGTTCCTTATCTTTCAAACTTGCATGTTTTTCAGTAAAATTTATTCGTGTTATTAGAGATAACTATAATTACGTGCAGCACTAGTCAACAGTCAAGTCAAAAAATAGTCACTGCAATTCCAGTAATAATTCGTTTTTTATTTTTTCGTACCTTTACCAAACTTCTAATTACCATAGAAGTAATTATTTATTTGATAAGGGTACCAAAATATTTGCAATTTTAGAGACAGAAAGACATAACAGTTCGACACTCAATCTATCTTTAAAGTTTTCACCGTTCTTACTGACTAAATTTTTTTTAAAATGCGCATTGAGCTACAAACGCTACGTTTTTCTTACTTTGTGTTTATGTCAAATATGCGCGGTGAACACGAGCACTAACCACTTAACCTAACGTACATAAATCCGCTTCAGGATAAAAAATCACTGTAGTAAATACGCACTCTTATTTAGGACATATCAAAACATGTAACTTACAAAAATAACACCTCCAAACTGCAATATGTAAGTAAAACTTTAAAAAACACATCAACAATAAAAGCAACTCAGTTATTTTGACGTTTACCAGCATACAATTATCTGTACTTTCCAACTATAACAACCGAATTTAAAAACGAGTTCGCTAGCGACATCTGTACATTGTACATCAAACTAGGTTAGGTGGTTCCAGATCTAGCCACTATGCGTAAGTGCCTGGCAATATGAGGATGTTCGTGGTTATTAACGCAAACCACCATGCTCCTTGGGTCGCAAAATTGGTGGATATTACAGCTAACCACCGTGCTTTAAAGAGTTAAGAGAATAACAATGGAGGTTAAGAAAGAAAAGAGGAAGAGTAAAGATTTCTTCGTTCGTCATATCACAAAAATGTAACGTTTCTATCTGCCTTGGATTGTAAACAAGTTTAAATCCAGAGTTAGTGGGAAGAATTCTTAACATAATAATCTTAATTAATAATAAGCTATTTTTTGTCCAAAATAAATTTGATTTTCACTGTTCACAAATTGTCCCCTATTTATGAAAAAAGTCATATACCTTAATCATTACATCTTCACTATTTCCATTAGGTGCATCTAGGTTCTCGATTTTTAAGGAACATAGCTGCAGTGTCCTTTCTAAATATGTCGTCCATAAGTTTAGAAGACTTCCAATCGAGTTCTCTTCATTAAAGTACTAAAATATAATTTAATTTTTTTTTAAATATTCAATATATGAAAAAGAATACGAAAATATATATTAAAATTCTCCTATAAAGTCCATAAATAATTTCATTGAGTTCCCACCAAACAACGTTTTGTTACCTTAACATTGCACTCATATAATATTGTAATGTCGTGACATTCGGAGGTATGTGGATTGTAATATGTATGCAATAGATTATGTCTCAGGTTTTGATATAACAAAGTGATATTCAATATCACGCAATATTACAATATATTGCAGTCACGCCTATGTAATGTGTTTTTTGTTATATTGTTATATTAATTTTAAAATATCGTGGAGTGATATGGAGATGCCTTTTTTTGTCCATGAAAAGCTATATATTTTTATTTATGTTTATTTTTATGTAATATTGCTGAAAATTTACGCCATATTATCCTGGAGTGAGATTGTATTGAGCCGATGGAAGTTAATTGTGCACGCAACTATAATAGGCCACTTTACAGTTTGCAATTTTTCTTTCACGCAAGTTGTCTTGCAGCAATTAATATTGCGGCAATAAAAATTTTACTTCGTTTTACAAGGTGCAATGACTTGCCAAGGTCGTAGATGATACCACTTGCCAACCTTTAAAATAAAAAGACATTTGGTTAAGACTTACCGGTCCTTTTTTGTTCATTTTTTTAACATAACATCATTACAGGACACAAAAGCAAACCAACAAAATCAATTAGGCAATCCAACGATGTGTCCAAATGGCGGCTGGCTGGCAAATACTGCGTTGTAATTGGTGCACGTGACTATATAAATAATATTGCTGGTGACATTTAACGGGTGGCTCAATGCTTTTTACCAGCCAACCGCCATATTGAATCACGTGGTTTGGATTCCCTAATACGTACCCATTATAGGTTAGAAATAACATAAACAAATGTCAGGGATTTTCATATTTAGGTTGGTGTCTCATAAATCACCAAAAAAAAACCTAGAATTTCGCTTGCAATTGCAATAAAAATAGGGTCGGAGTTATATTTCTTGCAAGCAATACAAATCGCGCCAGCTGATCACTAGCCTCGTTCTGCGCATACTCCCGGGCAGTCTTTTCTTGTGTGAAAGAAAAATTGCAAACTGTAAAGCGGCCTTATTAAAAAATATCAAAAACGAGAGCACTTAACCTGGCGCGACATCTATAGTGTCGAGGTGGACACTTATACACTCATCAGAAAAAAAAACCGGACAAGAAAAATTATTACCAACTTTGATATTAATTAACTTTTCTGATTTTAAAATATCTTTAATGAAATTTTCGAAAGATGGTAGCTGCATGTATTAAGATTATTACCCGCTTTTCGATTTAAGAAAAATGTTGACATGTGTGATATTATACCGAGGGCAACAAATTATACTTTTTTTGCCTTACGTTCTTAACACCCTGTGGAAAAAGTAGGCAGCGCGATGATATTGCAGTGCATTTCATATGGAAGTCGCATGTTTTCTTAACATTTTGTTTTTTGATTCGTCCCAATAACTGTTCTTTCATCATTTTAATTTTTCCAATGTTAATGAAAAAAATAAAATAAACGTGATAAGTTGCCTATCAACTAGCGTTTTATTTCATTGTCAGTGTTAAGCTTGAGATATTGCCCAAAAATGTTCTCAGAAGTTGTTGCTCGTGCTGTGGCACTAAGCGACGATGGCCGAAACATACGATATATCGCTAATGTCTTGGGCGAGGCTAAGAGTACCGTACAGGATGCAATCAGCCGCTTTCGACGAACTGGGGAGCACAGTTTGGGGTTGTTTGACGACTAATGGCTCAAGATGGTAAACCACGATCGCCTAGTCTTACGCCTCCCTGATCCTTGACGCCTAGAATACTCCCCAGTTTGTCGAAAGCGGCTGATTGTATCCTGTACGATACTCTTAGCCTCACCCAAGACGTTAGCGATATATTGTATGTTTCGGCCATCGTCGTTTAGTGCCACAGCACGGGCAACAACTTCTGACCGCATGTTTGGGCAATATTTCAAGCTTGACACTGATAATGAAATAAAACGCTAGTTGATAGGTAACTTATCACGTTTAATTAATTTTTTTCATTAACATTGGAAAAATTAAAATGATTTTTTCAAAATATTATATCTTTTTAAAAAGAACAGTTATTGGGACGAATCAAAAAACAAAATGTTAAGAAAACATGCGACTTCCATATGAAATGCACTGCAATATCATCGCGCTGCCTACTTTTTTCACAGGGTGCTATGAACGTAAGGCAAAAAAAGTATCATTTGTTGCCCTCGGTATAATATCACACATGTCAACATTTTTCTTAAATCGAAAAGCGGGTAATAATCTTAATACATGCAGCTACCATCTTTCGAAAATTTCATTAAAGATATTTTAAAATCAGAAAAGTTAATTAATATCAAAGTTGGTAATAATTTTCCTTGTCCGTTTTTTTTTTGCTGATGAGTGTAGTCATAGACTTTGTGATGTTAAGGAAATACAACTTAATAATATTAATCTAAAATAAGAAAAGTAATGTCGTCTTCAGTCATCTAACAGTCGGGTTGCACAAAGAATTTTAATAATGATGAACTAATCAGCACGTTTTACTGTGACATACATGACATTGACAGAAATTATTTTCTCACAATCATACTGGCCCGGTTACTTTAATTTTCTTATTCAGGCACCATCCACCATCATTTTATAATGCCTGTCAATGTCATTTATGTCACAGTCAAACTTGCTGGTTAGTTAATTCTAGTTAAAAATCTTTGTGCAACCCAACAATATACTTTTTAAAATGTAACTAAAGTTACTTTTAAACAATGTAACCAAATGTTGTTGTAATCTAACATGTTTGGTGGGTTATTTAAAAAAAAATACTTACTTTAACCCTACTATTATCAATTTTTGCCACAATATTTCCTAAAGTATACGTTAACCGTACAGTTATTTCTTCGTTTTCAGCATATATATCAAAAAGCTTTATAAATGTTCTATAAATCGAATCTATTTCAACAAGGCTGTCACAACAGACTTCGTTTGTAGATATTGTGCTACAATAAAAAAGGATACATCTGGTTAACTTGTCCATTGTTACTTTTGTACAAGAAAGTTACTGCACGGACTCGGCTTTAGAAAATACAGTTACTGAGTGGCCTTTTTCACTATAATCGAATTTATTATATTCACATCCTGACCTAAAACCTATTGAAAATATATCTCAATAATCAAAATCTTCCCTAGAGTATCACAAAAGGGTTTTTAAAAATAATTAAAAACACGGCGCGAAAGTTGGAAGTTTAAAAAAATAAGATGAGAAGAGATGACGTCATCCTATTAACCGCGCAATTATTTTATTTGCCAATCGTGCAGCCAGTTATATTGTTATCTTTGTTCCGATAACTTAAATAGACAAAGACAAGACAGTTTAGAAACAGGAAACCAGATTCGAGTCCTCAGTCAGGTATGACTGCGTTTCGAACGGTTGCTGCTATTGCATGGAATTATTGTGACGTCGGTAAGTTGTTTGGTGTGTTTTTATTAGAGTGTTTTTTTTTATTTCCCCCGTAAATAATTGAAGAATTTAAAAACTGAAAGCAATGAAAATTGTATTTTTTCTTGCTCTATACGATAGGGTCAAAATCAAAATTTAGTGATAATTTACCTCACATATATTGAACCAATCAGAACGCAAATTTTCATAGCAACTACCTTGGTAACGTGGTCTTACCCGATAAGACCTACCGCTAGCTCAGTAAGACCACTGTAGCTTTTTGCAAACAAACAGTAATTTCTGTTTAAAGGTCGGAGACAATGACGTATCTCCAGTCGTCTTCAGGTGAATAGTCAGTATTCACCTGAAGACGACTGGAGATACTTACCAGTTGAAACGTAGTGATTCTAAACAAATAAAGACAATGCAAGTCCAAAACTCTACTGCCGTTCAAACAGTAATTTATTTCAAGAAATCAAGTTTAATAAATAAATATTATTACCCCTACAAAATATAAGTGACACACAACAGTATTTGAGGTTATTTTATTGTATAAACTTAACTTAATTTTGACATTTTTAAAGAAATATTTTATGACAAAAGGTATGCAAGATTAAACTCGGTGTGCTTTGCTTTGACGTGAGCTTAAGAAATCTTGGCGTTTGACCGTGATGACAACAAGCGAATTTGATTTTTGACGTTCCACGCGTTCGAAATAATGATGTGTTTGTATATTTTCCTTTATCACAAACGGCTTTTATTTCGGTTTCAGTAAATTATCCAATAAAATACACCTCTAGAAGCGGTGCCTTATCTTCATACCGTTGTTCGTCACTCGAAACTCGATTTTCTAAGAAAATTTTCACTCAATATAATTTTTACTTATAATCAAAGATAAGACCCTCGAGCTAAAGCTCTCGGGATCATATCAGATTATAAGTAAAAATTACATTTCGTGAAAATTATCAGATAATCGATTTCTTGTAAAAAACAGCGGTATTACCGATATCGGTATATTACTGTTGAAAAGCCCATTCACGGCGAATGACATATTAGATCTAGAAAGCTAAAAGATTTGTCTTGTCTTATAAAACTGACTGGCCATTAGTAACTCTGAACCAGGGTTGCGACTATTTGAATAAAATGATTTAAATCAACTGATTTTTTCAATTTTAATCGTGATTTAAATCAAATTATAAATTGCTGTAAAAACAAATCGCCGAAGCAAATAACTCATTACGAAATTCAAAAAAAGGAAGATAGTTTATTTAAAACGAAATGTTTAGATACATTATGTAAGTGTAAAAACATAACTAATCGTCATCAGTCCAGCGTAAAAAGTATTCATAAATTACGCTACACGCTGCCGAAAATTTGTGTCAATAAAAGTTATTTTGTATGTCGCCGAGGAGATTTTCTGTAAATCTAGATAACAAATATTTATGGGCGAATAGAGACAAAATAATGAAAAATAAGTGATTTTAAAGTTAAATATTGCCATATTTAAGGAAAAAATCAGTATAATTGATGAAAATCAAAAAAATCGCGGTTTAATCGAAAAAATCAGATTTATTGATTTTTTCAAAAAACTCGTGATTTATTGGAACCCTGCTCTGAACCTTTCTAAAAAGGCGTTTCAACGTTTCTGTCACTTCCGGTTATATGTACCGGAAGTTAAGGTCAACATTTTAATTGGAATAAGTCAGTTTTTATTGGATTCTACCACTACTACGTTTGGAATTATTGTCCTCGAGATTCTAAACATATATAATGGTATCAAAAGTTATGGGTCCAAAACATAGATAGCATACCGATAGATATGTACAGGGTGTCCCAAATTCGATGTTCATCATAGGTATCTCGGAAACTAGAGCTATACAGGGTGTTTCATTAAGCTCGACGAGCGGCCATATCTCGGGAACTACTGGGAATAGAAATTCAGAAAAGAAAATAATAACTAAAGTGGCCATGAGAAAATCCTGGAAATAATTTTTAAGTTCCGCATTTTGCCGCAAGAGGGCGTAATTGAAAAGTAAATTTTTTAAATTATTTTAATTAAGAACGGTGTGCCTGAAGAAAAAAAAAGCAAGAGACCATTTTTATGCAAAATTGACCAGGCTAATTAGAAATAATATCCACATGGAAAAATATCAGTGGCGTACCACTTTTTTTCTAAATAATATATAATCGCTTCTTCATTTCACGTTTTAAAAATTATTCTATTGGCGATAACTCTGAAACGAACGGAGATATCGAGCTGCGGTTTAAATATTTTTTCTAGCAAATTTCATCTACTTACTTCATTTTTTTTCATTTTAAAATATACTTTATTCATTTATTTTGTTCTTTACATATCATTTTGTTTACTATATAATATTATTTACATAATATTCCTTAATACTAGTTCTGCTGGATTAGCTTGCTAACCAGGACACGTCGACGAGGCCACGCCCGTCTGGGCCGATGTTTGCCCTTGGTAAACAGAAGATGATTTTTCATTTATGTAATTGGCAGGTTCCAGAGTAATATTTTACCGCCATGAGGAAGTTTGATCCGCTTTCGCTTTGAGAAAATTTATAAATTTGCTTTTGTTGTATTTATTAAAATTTTGCAATTTATTTCACCGGAAAAACGGTACGAAAAAACCAGCTTTAGTTGCTCAGGTAACGATGTAGCGCATTTTGTCATATTGACTTTAAAAGTTTTCAGGAACTATCACGTGGATAAGGATTTTGGAAGTGGGCGGGACTTACTCCCGTGGTACAGAGAAAAGGGGTTATTGTCCTGTCCGTCTCTTTGTGTCTTTTCCAATTTATTTGCGTTCTGTTTAAATGTGGGCATTGCCTTCCGCAGTATCTATGTCACGTTGATAATAATTTTTCGATTTTATCTATGTGTCTTGTATCATTAGCTCCATATGTGAAGTTTATACTTAAAGAAATCTTTACTTTGTTTATTATGTTGCGTAACATATGTCGATTTTTTTATTTTGCCTATTTTGGAAATAAATTGGAAGTTTATGGTATATAGGTCTATGTAACGGGTCGTCTTGTTGTCGTATGTTTGTTAAGTCTCTTGTTAGTCTCGCGTTTTGTGGTTGCGTCTCATAAAACTGTTGTGAGATGTCTAGAACATATTCTTTTATATGTTGTACGTTTGTCGCTTGGTGTAGGTGTCTAATTGGTGTCCGTCTTGTTTCCGATAGAATTTGTAGTAATACTATGTTTTGTATTTTTTGTATTCTGTTATATTGCGCGTCTGAAACTCCGCACCAAATTGGCGCTGCGTAGGTCATTACTGGTCGTATTATTGAGGTGTATATTGTCAGTTTGTTTGTCGGTGAAAGAAATGATCCATGTCTCATTAGTTTATGTAACGTGCGTGCTGCTATGTAGTATTTTACTATTATGTTTGTTATGTGTGGTATAAAGTATAGTCTACGGTCTAGTGTCATTCCTAAGTATTTTAGTTTGTTTGTCGGTATTATTTCCTTGTTATTAATTATTATATGTTGATTAATGTGAGTGTTTGTATTCTTACGTGTTAGAACCAAACACTCACATTTATCTTCATTTATTTCTAACTTCCATTTCTCGTACCACGGAAGTAGGGTATTCAAGTGATTGGATAAATGCTGCCTGGCCACATTTGCATAGTATGAACTTGCATATAGCAGTACATCTTCTACAAATATGGCCAGGTTAGAATTTGGGAATGATGGGATGTCTGCTGTGTAAAGATTAAAGAGGGGTGCAGCCAGTGTTGTTCCCTGCTGCAGGCCCGCATGTAGCTTTACTGGGGAGGATAGATCTTTATTGACTCTTACCCTCAGAGATCTGCCGTTTATGTAGGAGTGAATTAATGTTATAAAGTGTAATGGAAATTCGTGTATAGTGATGAGTTTGTGTATTAGTCCATTAAACCAGACGCTATCAAAGGCGCGTCGTAAGTCCAGGGCCAGAAGCACAGTATTTTGCTCTTTATCTATTTTCTCCATCGCTTTTTGCGCTACGTGTGCGACTAGCAATACTGCGCCTCTGCGCTCCCTGAAACCGAACTGTTCCTCCGGTATTTTCCGGTCAAACTTTCCGTTTTTAAGTTTTATGTGAATTATTTTCTCCGCCACCTTTCCGAGACTGCTTAGGAGGGCAATTGGCCTGTATGAGCCGGGTTCGTTTTTCGGCTTTCCGCTTTTCAATACTGGCACTATAATTGCCCTCTTCCACTGACTTGGGAAGTGCTGCAGGAGAAAAATAGTGTTAATAATGTAGTGTAGTTGTATGACAGATCTCCTTGGCAAGTTTTTTTATTAAAATATTTGAAATCTTGTCCTCCCCAGGAGCTTTATTGTTTTTTAGCTCTCTAATGACTTTACACAGCTCCTGTGGATTGGTATACAGGGTGGGTAATATTTGGGGTGGTATGGGGTATTTTTTGTTTACAAATTTATTTACTAGTTTTGTTATTATATTTTGTTCAGGCATGGTGTTGGGTTTTCCCGCGCACATTGTTGCATATTGGTCCGCGAGAGTTTGTGCTTTTTGTTGGTTGGTTTGTGGATCCTGGGTAAAAGATGGGATTTCCTCCCTTTTTGTTTTTGCTCTTCTAACCAGGTTCCACATCTACTTTTCGATTATGATATCATAATTATACCGCATAATTTATTTTTTCGGAGTAAAATCAAAAATTGTGTTATTATTGCAAATTGCGCCCTCTAGCATTTTTTTTGAGAACTATTATGGACAACTAAATACGATTGGTGAAAGTGCATACATTTCTCTTCCAAACAGTCTTTAGTTTGCTAAAATCGGATAAGTCGTTTATAAGTTACAGCGATTTACATGATTACACTTTCAACAGCTTTCCCCCCTCTTATGAAGGTCGGTACGCTAATGAGCATAGGACCAAAATGATGCATAATTGTCCAAGCTTTTTAATGGTGTTATCAAAGATATACCTTAATGTGGAATTTTTTGGAGATATGTCAAATTTTAAAATTTACTTTTCAATTACGCCCTCTTGCGGCAAAATACGGAACTTAAAAATTATTTCCAGGATTTTATCATGGCCCCTTTAGATATCATTTTTTTTCCTGAATTTCTATGCCCAGTAGTTTCCGAGATATGGCCGCTCGTCGACCTTAATGAAACACCCTCTACAGCATCGGTTAAATTGGGGCAAAGTTACAGAATTTTGTGCCCAGTAATATCGCAGAAAAAAAATTGAGCTTTCTTTTTTACTTTTTGAAATACATATTCGAAAAAAACTAAAATTTTGAGTTTTTGTTTTTTTAATTTATCTGACTTATTTTAACCGCTACAGAAAAACAAATACCTACAACATTGTTAAAGCAACTTTTTTAGCCTTATACTACCGTGTTTTTAGAATCTCGGTACAACGTTTCGTTTTTGTGGAACTGTTAGCAACTTTTTGGCTGCATTTTTTATTTTATTTTTTAAATCTCTTTAAGTCCTAAATTTAATCACATATCACACATAATAATTTTTAGACGTTTTGATGGTTATCATTACATCATCAAGAATTTGATAATTACTTTTAAATAAATACACCTAAACCTAGTAATTATTTGACAATTTCCTGGCTATTATTAAAATTTGTCACTTGTCATTTATACCCTGTTAAAGGCTAGTATATTTTACGTAATTTTTTAATTTTGCCTGAGCTCGGTATGGGTCATTAATAATCTGGGAACTTTACAAAGAAACCAGTATCAGCTGTTGATATCATTTGTGGTTCTCTGAAAAATTGGAGTATAACTCTAGTATGAAGTGAAAAATACCTTAATGTCCTAGATATATTTGTGACAATGTCAGCGTCGGTGGAAAATAAAGTTAGCGTCTGACATAGCTGTGGAACTGTACCACAAGATATAAAACTGTTGTAAATGTGTTCCTCAGAAACCAAATTTCGTAGGGCTCCAGTCAATTGAAAAAGAACATGGTTCGTCTGCTTTGGAATGGGTGGTTTATCCATTTTCTAAAAAAAAAATAGTTAAGAACCAAATTTGAATATTAATATTGCGCGAAGGATTTTTTGGAAGAACCACAGATGTATGTTTTTATCAAATTTTAATTACCATACCACTAAATAAATATACTAATATCTGACATTATAAACAATATAGTTTAGTCAACAACGAACGAAAAATTGTTTTACAGGCATTAAACGTTAAAGGACATCAACTAAGGTTTTACATTTAACAGATTTATACCTACCTATTGTGCTTATTATAAATATTTACAAACATTCAATATAGGTAGTTATTTGTACAAAAAATACGTTTTATTTTACACTTACAACACTGGCGGCTCGCAGTTTAAAAAAATGATGAAGAGCTAGGTATAGTGCGGGTACTTAAACAAACATTGACTAATTTATATTTTTATTACGTACAAACACAAAATAAAAATTAACGTTTAGGTACACTACTGAATTAACTGAAAAATAGAAACAAAACTTTTTAATCACACAGTAAATCACGTAAAAACAAAATCTATAACCGCAAGTTTCGCGAAGCCCCAAAATAAATGCAAGGTTAGGCGAACCAATGCTAAAATAATGGTGCATACGACTGATCTATTTTTAAATTGCCCTTCATCACCATATGCAAATTGTTACATGCTGTCGCGTGACTGATGTCACGTAACCATAGTAACGGTGAAAGTCAAAGCCACTTGACTGTATGTTGTCTTCACTTGCTGGCTTGCTGCTCTGAGCTCACGGACATAGTCGGCTGGAGCGCGCCAAAATGCACAAGTGTTTATAATTATTGTCTATCGGAGTTAACCGTGGCCCTATTATGCATAGCTACATTCGGATTAAATTAATATTATTGATTCAAGGATAATTATTTTTTAAGGGCTGAAATGGTTATATTGGTACATTAATATTTAATATCGTCGAAAAAATTTCCTCCTGGTTTTATTCTTTTTTCACCTGACGAGCCGCCACTGACTAACAATAATTGAGAAACTTTATTGTACAACCCGTAAAATTCAACTTTTTTGACTTTATCAGGTCTGGACCACAAAATAGTTTCGTATCGTTCGGTATCTCAGCTTTGGTAATATACAGGGTGATTCCTAAGTTGATCCTTCTTTTTTAGCTGCGTATAGAAGGCATTAAAATAAACAACATTTTCAAATACCTTTTTTCAAAAAACCCAAAAATAAAGTACTTACATTCATTTATTACACTACAAATCAAATACGGTTCTGCCTAACTTGCCAGTTGAATAACATTAAGAAAACTTCTGGGTGTAGAAAAAAAACATCCGCACTTTTACGACTTTCACAATAAATTAGCACCATAATTAGTTTATTGTTTTCAAATTTTACCAATTAACTTGCTTCAGAAAACCACACCGCGCAGCGAATTGCCAAAATAAATAACTGACCACCGATCCGTAAAATGCATGACTAACAATACAAAAAACGGAGAAAAACAATATAAACGGACGTTTTGATTACCAGGCCCGCACTTAGATTTTTTTACTTCTGTAACTCTAACTATTTTTAAGTTTTTTGAAAAAAGGTATTTGAAAAAGTTGTTTATTTTAATGCCTTCTATACCCAGCTAAAAAAGAAGTATCAACTTAGGAATCACCCTGTATAGAATATTTTGTCATCGACTGCTGTTTTTAGTTCTCGTAAATCCAACCTATTTTGTAAAAAAAAGTCCTTAAAATGATTTAATTGTGGTGACCTAATTCATGTAATGTATTCATTCTGCCCAATCAATAAGTTATTACATTAGTCTATAAACTTAATGACCTGACTATCTGTAAAATTTTTTACTTACAGCGTTATTAATTAATTTAATATGAAGGACCATGAGCGGCAAAATACCCAAGTCCAACACCTTCCGTAGAAGTTTTGAGTTCATAGTCAGAAATTTAATAGCGCCATATCCATAGACGCATGCTTCAGCATCGTCAATTGGACTGGATCTTCCGAGAGAATCCAAAAAAAGTTCTAAAAGCATTTACAACAAGTAAAGATGACGAAGAATGCTAAAATAGTGATCTTTAAAAAATTCAAATTCCACATGTTGACGAATTTTTACTTGCAGAATATAAAGCGATTCAAGAAGGTGGTGGTGGGTAAATGAAGGAATTGTGTCATTCAAATTAAATCGTTTATTTTCCCAGAGACAATTGATAATTTTAGGGTAAGCCAATTTAACAATAATTAGATAATTTTGATAATATAAGTTTATTTTCAATATTTATAATATAATAGATGTGTTTATTTATCTTCCTCAATAAACTTCTTTTTTGATCCCCTTTTAATAGGAATATTAAAAGATGTATTTAAAAATATTTGTTAATATAATATAAAAGTTAAATTGCAAATAAAAAACGTTTAACTATATGTATATAAATATAAACGCAGTCTTTTGGATTATAGGTGTAATAAAATTTTGAAAAATATATTATTCATTACAATATTTATTAGAACATTTCCAACTTTTTTTTTAAAGTTATCTGTTTCCAATATCCATACTTTTGTCTGTTTAAAGGTTGGAGACAATAACGTTTCTTGAACGGCAGTAGAGTTTTGGACTTGCATTGTCTTTATTTGTTTAGAATCACTACGTTTCAACTGGTAAACATCTCCAGTCGTCTTCAGGCGAATACAGTATTTACCTGAAGACGACTGGATATGCTTACCAGTTGAAACTTAGTGATTCTAAACAAATAAAGACAATGCAAGTTCAAAACTCTACTGCCATCCATACTTTTATTTCGACTTTATATTTTTTTAATGAAATATGTTTTTTAATTTTTGTTGGTAAATAATAGTTTAAATAAAAAACATAAATATTTGAAATGTTTTTGTCCTATGGACTTATTTATTTTAGGTTTTATGGTTATTTCATTTTTATGGCGTGTATTATGATTATGGTTTCTAAAATGTATAAGATTTTTATTTTTAAATATGTATATTAAGATGTTATAAATGTAAAGTTGTCTACTTTTTTTTTTGTTTCAGAATATAATTTTATTGAAGGATAAACACAATCTTTATTAAATATAATTATTAAAAACCTTTTCTGTTATATTTCAAATTTTTTAACAAAAGTTTTATTTATTCCTCCCCAACCTAAAATTCCGCAATTTAAATGAGTTTTAACTAATGAATAATAAAATAATTATCAATTTTTCTTATAAATAATAATTTGGGTTGGATTAATGTTGAAAAGGACCTGCTTTAATAGATTTTCTCTGTACTCATCTTTATAATAATGAATCATTATTAGTAAGTCAAATGTAAGAATCACCTTGACCAATCGTTTACATTTATGTTGTTTAATAGCACTTTACTTCACTTGTTTACAAGCAGTAACATTTCGTTGATTAAGGACTGGTGTTAATTGACAGCAAAAATAATTATAAATTACCGTAAGTCACAACTTATTTTTCTGAAAACGTTCGTTTTTTTGATTACGAGCAATATATTTTTCTCTGCTGTTTACTCCCGCATTGACAGTACAATTATTTGAAACATTGGTTGGTTGTCCGCCACTATTAAATAAAAACTACTTACCAAGAAGATTCTTTCGATAAAAAAGATGATCATTTGTATCGTTTTTGGATATTTTAAATATTAGCTTACAGACACCGCTTAAATTATTGCCGGTTACTTTTATCTAAAAATAAAACCAATTATTAATAAAACTACAAAATATATACTGGTTCACAACTTACTGCTAAAATGACCTGAGCAATACTGATTAATATGTGTTCATTTTTGGATTCCACAAACCTATACAAGCTTTTTAATATAACTATTTTTAATTTGGAGCTGATTTTACTGTTCAACATTCCTTCCTTTTCCATAAAAGCGTACATTTCTTCCAAAAACTTTTTAACTTTTTCTTCATCATACCTTTGAGCGTCAGTTTTATTGAGATCATTTAAAATATCATCTATCGTCCTCGGCCTTTTACCTTCAGCTAAAATCGAATGATGCATTTTATTTAAATCATTCTGTTTGTGCAACAATAGTTGTTTAGTGAGGTAACCTGTACTGGTAAAGAGTGTTTCTGAGTTTTCGACTATGTGCTTGTTTTCAAAGATCTTCGTTAAGTTTTGCGGTCCTAGCAGAAGACATTCTGAAAGATTCGATTGCTTGGCCGAAGATCGCCCAAAAGATTCGTCGAAGTCAGTTCTTTCTTGTGGTGAACTAAAAGCATTTCTAGACTCAACATTTGGTCTTTCCGATTTATATTCGGTCTCTTCGGGTACTAAAATAAGGTGTTAATTAGAACATTTATAAGGAGTTTTAGCACTATAATGTTTCCATTCCACGCCCTCATTACAATTGCATGCCAAATACAAATTTTCGAATGATACTTTAAACATTTGGCAGTACCGGGTGTCCCACTAAGAATGGCTCTTGGCCGTATCTCGGAAACTACTGGGCATAGAAACTCAGGAAAAAAAAATTATAACTAAAGTGGTCAAGAGAAAATCCTGGAAATAATTTTTAAGTTCCGCATTTTGCCGCAAGAGGGCGTAATTGAAAAGTAAATTTTAAAAGTTTACATATCTCCGAAAATTCCACATTAAGGTATATCTTTGATAATACCATTGAAAAGCTTGGACAATTATGCATCATTTTGGTCTTATGCTCATTGGCGTACCGACTTTAATAAAAGGGGGGGAAGCGGTTGAATGTGTAATCAGTTAAATCGCTGTAACTTTTAAACGACTTATCCGATTTTAGCAAACTAAAGACTGTTTGGAAGAGAAATGTGTGCACTTTCACCAATCGTATTTAGTTGTCCATAATAGTTCTAAAAAAATGCTAGAGGGCGCAATTTGCAATAATAACACATTTTTTGATTTTACTCCGAAAAAATAAATCATACGGTATAATTATGATACCATAATCGAAAAGTAGATTAAATTTATTTTATTTATTTTTATTTTATTTATTTTATTTACGAAATTGACGGGAAACCCCATTTTACAAAATATATAATATACTGTTGTTACACAATATTACACTTAAATTTATAATTTGCTAGAACAAATATTAAAACCGCAGCTCGATATCTCCGTTCGTTTCAGCGTTATCGCCAATAGTAAGCGATTATATATTTTTTAGAAAAAAAGTGGGACGCCACTGATATTTTTTCATGTGGATATTATTTCTAATTAGCCTGGTCAATTCTGCATAAAAATGGTCTCTTGCGTTTTTCTCCTCAGGCACACCGTTCTTAATTAAAATAAATTAGCTCTACTATTTATTATTATCATTATTAACATTGATAATGAAAAATTTAGTTTTATAAAAATTGTTGGAAATGACCACCTTCACTTCCGCCTGTCCAATTTAATTTAATTATTTTAATTAAGAACGGTGTGCTGAGGAGAAAAACGCAAGAGACCATTTTTATGCAGAATTGACCAGGCTAATCAGAAATAATATCCACATGAAAAAATATCAGTGGCGTTTTTAATATTTGTTCTAGCAAATTTAATCTACTTTTCGATTGTGGTATCATAATTATACCGTATGATTTATTTTTTCGGAGTAAAATCAAAAAATGTGTTATTATTACAAATTGCGCCCTCTAGCATTTTTTTTGAGAACTATTATGGACAACTAAATACGATTGGTGAAAGTGCATACATTTCTCTTCCAAACAGTCTTTAGTTTGCTAAAATCGGATAAGTCGTTTATAAGTTACAGCGATTTAACTGATTACACATTCAACCGCTTCCCCCCCTCTTATTAAAGTCGGTACGCCAATGAGCATAAAACCAAAATGATGCATAATTGTCCAAGCTTTTCAATGGTGTTATCAAAGATATACCTTAATGTGGAATTTTCGGAGATATGTAAACTTTTAAAATTTACTTTTCAATTACGCCCTCTTGCGGCAAAATGCGGAACTTAAAAATTATTTCCAGGATTTTCTCATGACCACTTTAGTTATAATTTTGTTTTCCTGAGTTTCTATGCCCAGTAGTTTCCGAGATACGGCCGAGAGCCATTCTTAGTGGGACACCCGGTACAACAGGTTTCTCCCTTTGATGCCTACTTTTGCTAAAATAACAAACATGTTATAATAATGAACCCGACTTTTATATGATGCTTCCATTTTAACACGGCTTGTGTTGTGTAGAGTAATAAAATGGGAAATTCCGTCCAGTTCGGCTCAATTTCGGTGTCGGCCATAGGCACAGGTAAATTTTGTGCATTAAATTATTTATGATAACTAACTAAAGAAAAAAAGAAGATAATTTGATAAAAAAGGAACTATTAGCTATAGGAAATTTACACAAACATCGTTTTATGAAATATGCCGTGGAAGATATAGCTGAAAAACATAGTGTAACTGTATCGCGCACGCAGCCATATCATTGCGAACTATATCCTATAGAGCTTATATGGGCGCAAGTGAAAGGATTTGTAGCAAGACACAATAGGACATTCAAAATGAAAGACGTTAAGCTACTATTTGATCAAGCCATTAAGGAAGTGACACCGGAGAACTGTCGAAAAGCAGTCCATCATGTCATTAAATAGGAGAAAATGTGGGATCTTGACCACCTGATCGATCAGATCGTCGACCCGTTAATTATAACGTCAAGAAGAGATGACAGTTCCTCAGATGATAAAGAGTATTATGATTCTTTATAATTTAATTTCTGTATTTTTTATATTTTTTTTATAATGTTTAATAAAAAATAAGTGTACCTAACTATGTACCTAATGCACGCCGTTGTCATACCATTTTCAGTGTTTGTGAATGGATAACAATAGGCAAAACCGATAAATTGACTCAAACTTGGGTGGTACTACCTGAACTTGATGAAAATAAAGAGTTTTGCAATGAAATCAATGCCAAATTATGAAAGTGGCTTAAATATTCGTTGGGTCACTCTGTAGTCCATTTGCATACCTAATGAGCTTTTATTACTCTACACCTTCCTGAAATAGACTGGCTGTTTTCCTGGCAGTTATTCTGTAAATATTAAGAGCATCATACGAGTTTAAAAAAAAACATGTTTTAAAAGGAGTTAAAGATTGTGGAATCATCATAGGGCTGAATATGTGTGAGATTTTGGACTTATTATCTAATAATATGATATCTATTTAAAAAACGTAAAAATACAATACTGATTGACTTACAATTATCCAAAGAAGTAGTATTACCAAATATTTTTCTTCTTTGCAAAGGTCTGTTATCTAGCGAAGGCAGCCTAATTTTGCCTGGCTCTTTAATTCCGATATTAAAAATATTACCGTTTAGCTCCTTTAAAGAATCTGATCTATGAGTTTTCTGATTGATTGCTCTTGGTGTCGCTGGTTGGTTGATACCATGAGTGGACGATACAGAAGTGCCGATATCTGGAGGTGTAACTGGTAGATCCGTTTCATTTTGTAGGTATCGTA
Organism: Polydrusus cervinus; assembly: GCA_935413205.1. Taxonomy (NCBI): domain Eukaryota; kingdom Metazoa; phylum Arthropoda; class Insecta; order Coleoptera; family Curculionidae; genus Polydrusus; species Polydrusus cervinus. Next base: position 69,608,762 of record OW284511.1, on the reverse strand, counting down.
AACTTCATTAAAATAAAAAAAAAATAGTTACTGAATGATTACAAACACGTTGATGCAAAAAGGAATAAATCGAAATTTTATGAAAAAGAAGGATCGCGTACCAAAAACTTCTAGGATTTGAGGAGGAGTGAGTGAAACAGAACTATATAAATAAAACAAGCAAACATTTGACGTGTACCCCGTAAATGACGTAGCCTGCTACTTCTTGGGGAATAAAGAGATAAAGCAACTGTATAACCGAGAAACGAACCAAACTTGACATCTTGTCATGATTTGGTAAAGAAACCTAACCTCAACATATACTGATGTCAACGACATAAATTAGGGAATCCGAATTACATAATTAAACATGGCGGATGTGGGCAAAAAGAATTGAGTTACCCCTTAGACGAGGTCTAAAAGTCACCCGCTAAACGCCACCAGCAATGTCATTTTATGGTTGATGGTTTTGCTACATCCATAGGTTGAAATTCGATTTCTAATCATAACCGTGCCATGCATCTCCAAACAAGAGTAAAAAACCAGCTCTAAACCAGATTAGTCCCTCTCCAAGAAACATTAATCATGTGGATTTACTTACCAATAATACTTAGCCAACGTCAACGTTAGTCAAAACCACGCGCATGGCATTTGCGAACATGTGTGGTAGTAAATAAGGTAATGAAGTTAGGAACTATTAAAAATAATAGTTTTTCTAATCATTGTTGATTGTTGGGTCAGTTTATATATATTTTTGAACCAGTATATTTTAACTCGGGAAACCTAACAATAAATTTTAGTAGGGTCTACTTTGTGCAACTACGGCAAACTTTTGCGCTGAATTTTGCCTAAATACTGACTAACAACTCATCAACCAACCCGTGCGGGATTTATACCTTGATACTGTAGATGGCGCCGAATCGCAGAGCCGCTTGAAAATGCAAATTAAATGCCGTGCCACGTATGCCGTGACGTATTTCTTTCGGGTCGCGTATTTACCCTTTTTCATTGTTATTGTTATTGAATATTGTTTTTATTTTCGTTGTTATCTGACGATCGTAGAAAAATATCTTTCCTAACGTTTGCACAAAGTTTTTTCGCATTTGACTGCTGGCTTTGCATCGTTCGCACGGAAAAATATTATTTTGCGCACTTGTTAGGAAAGTAACTATAAAAAACAGTTACTAAATATCATAGCTAACGTTTAATTGAACAAGTATACATTTGCTATTATTGGATAGCTAAAAGTTTAAACGTTGTTAATTTAGTGTTTTCATTGGAAGAAAATAATTTCTAAATTTATACTATCATAAAAATTACTATATAATTCAAATATTCGAAAATCTAGTAGGTACATGAGAAACATAGTTGAAGGATGATCCATTCAATATCTTTAAAATGAAGTAACTCGTATGTCCCAATTGGGAGAAATTCAGTGATAGCGTAGGATAAAAAGGGTTTAATTTACGGGCGGGATTAATCCTTGACACTATAATATTTTTAAATTTCATGACCATGTTGGTCGCTCGCTTTTCTCTTTCATGAGAATTATGTTGCATTCGATAAAGTAAATAAAATGAAAACATTTTGATTGATCGACTCTGCTATAGAATTAATAAACATCGACTTATTCCTTTTTTGCACCCAGTTTTTTTCTCTTACGGCTTCAACGACGCAAAAGACTAATGTACATTTTTATGATAAATGATAATGATACATTTTTACCTACCTAAATGAACTCGGCGGTCTGTCTGCTTTTGTCCTTTTCTTTCCGAATAAAAGTCTTTCTTTGTCTCGAGGTGTGAATGGCCTTTGTGTCTGGAGTGGTCGTATGGCTGGAGAAACGAAGTTGTTCTCTGGATTTTGACATTCTACAAATGATGCAGAAAATCTATAATTCGATCGCAGTTATAAGGTAAATTTAGAAATTAAACCTGGTCAGTCTAAATGATGCTATGAAAAAAGAAATTTCAAATTAAGCAGCCATCGCTGAATCCAGTGATGTACATTTTTGTTACTTTTAAGGACTTCGTTACTTTGGGCATGTTGCTGGCATTCGACCGTGGCGGTCTTAGTTCGATCCTCGGAGTGGGCATACGCACAATACAGAAAGTAAGTCCGAATTTTAGTAGGTTTAAGAATGCAGGGACGAGTGTAAAATGTATCATCTCCCAACGCATCCCATTCACGCCGGTAACCAGGCCGGATGAGATCGTAGGTACACACTCCCCAATTAGTAGGTCATGCAATGGCAATAAACCGAGGGTTGATAGCCCCTAGGAGGTGTCACATGACTGAGGATCGTGGTTCGGAACCCACGTTAAGCTGTAGGTCCAAGAGCAAGCTGGCTGATAGTTAGAAAAAACAATATCAGCACGAAAAATAAGTATGATACGTTTCAAGTCATAGAACGAAGCGGTACGTTGAAAATTCTGGGTAGAATAGTTAGTTTAAGATTTAAATTTATTGTAAGTAATGAAAAGCCAAAAGTAAAACGAGTCTTTTATAAAATTAGGAATCGTGAATTTTAGTAATCACATAAAAACGCTCGCTTTATAATGAGTATTTAATTATTTTACATCACTAGCCGAAACTCAGACTCTTTTTGACCCTGAACCCTTATGGGCGAAGTCGCCGACATAGCTGAACCTAAATTGCGGATGTGATTGGTCAAAAGTCATCTGACTTTTCAAGGAACACTCACAAGGTAATTTAAAAAAATGTGTTATTAAATGACAAAACCGTAAAATTTCAAGAACTTTTAAGTTGTATTAAATTTCCAACGCTTAGAAGTCCCTAAAAAGTATTTAAAATTTCAGATCCGTATTTAAAAAAATTTGAAGTTGGCATCTAGTGAACGAAACGTCAAATTTGACAACTAATAACGTCATCTTATAGCAAGGTCTTTAGATAGATAGGTTGCCTTGTAAGCTTGGTGTCATGGCGGGCGAAACGTCATCACTTACGTCACAAAACGTCTTTTCAGACATTTGTATACAGAATTAGCATTGTTTATTCTGTTATTTCTGTTTTTGAAGTGGTTTTCAGCAAATTTTCAAAGTTGTAAAGTGTTTTAGAGACTTATATTTAAAGATAAAGAGACATTTTATCAATATATTAATCAGTACAGTACAATAAAAGGTAATTAATTATTATTCTCTTTAAATCTTAATACCTACCTACATGTTTTTGTTTACCTAAGTAATAGGTATATTATAATTTTTTTAAATTTTAGATAAGAACGAGGGGGGCCTTCGTTCATGACCACCCGGCACCCCTTAATGCTATAGATAGAATAAGAATGATAGTACTTGGCAAAAATCCCGGAATGGTACAAAGAAATACTAATGTTGAGGGGGACCAAAGTGAAGAATTTATCTTGTCTACTGCCTTAAACCGGGCTGGTTATAAAGGCTAGCATAAAGTGACTAAATTAGTGATACTTCCTCTACTTCATCACACAGATCTGCTACAAATATATGTGAAAAAGATGGGTTAGTGTATGTGGCAAGCTTTTTAGCACGAAAAAATCGCAAAGGGTTTCCTAAGCTGGGTTGCTACAATTATGAGAATGAGCCAAAAAATGCATTCGTATGCTATGCCATCTTGAGTTCAGAGTCTTTGTTTTGGGAGTTTAACTGATCCTTCAATTTCATGGAAGGAAAGTGTAGAAGAAATGGACAAATGGTTTAATAAATTGAATTGTAATAACTTTAAATTTAAAACAAATATTATAAAACAAACTGCAAACATTATATTTCGAAAAGTTTCCAATATTCCCTTTAAATTAGTATATTCTTTTGCGAGACAACGGGTATCTATAAGAATTAAATATTTAAATACCAAAGATGATTCCAGAGTATTAAAAAGAAAACATTTATAATGCAGGTATTGTTATTTTTATGTTTCTTTCCTTTTTGTAGTTAGATCTCATGATGCTCAGTTGCCAGCAAATTATGTAACCTCGACGTTGTTAAAGGGAATTTGTACAAGACCGTCTTTATGTGTGTATATAGTTTATTACTTGCGTTAAGCTATGTAGTTTGCCTTATAATTTAGCTTAACTGAGTCCTAAGTTTGATCTTTATAACTGTTACCTTTTGCTTCTTTGTAATAAATTAAAGATGTTTTAGTAAAAATATGTATTTTATATTCAAACAATAATTTTTTTTATCTATACAGAACAATAATATATATATTTATAAGAAATAAACAAAATTTATACATATATTTTCTGAAATAAACATTGAAAACAGCAGCTACATACACATGCGTTTTTTTAAAGTAAACTTTAAAGTTAGTAAAATGAAATTCACCCTGTGCTCGGTATGTATTTATAGACTTATCTATTTATATTAAAAGAAAAACAGAAAACTAAATATTTAAAATTACGGTCTAAGTTTCAGTTCAATTTTATTTTCATAAAATTCTCTTCCAGAAATAGGAAAACTAATTTATTAGGTCCATAAATATTAAAATTTTCTAAAAACGATCAAATATATATACCGTGCTCTGTTCATTTCATAGAAAGGCGTATATGTCTCTCTTTGTCTGTTGCATTCATAATTGACCCGTATAACAAAGACGTTTTGTGACGTCATCAGCAGGCAGGCTCTAATTGGTCAGAAGTTACCAGACAACCGTTCTTTTTAGTAACCGTGATCTTATAGAACATAAAAAATGGCTATAAGGGAGTGTTTTTGTTTTTTCAGTCAAAAATGAAGGAGCAAAAAATTAAAAACCAAAACTAAAAATTTCGGTTTTTTCGGAGATTCGGAATATTTACAATTTTCTTTCACCAAGTTAATAAGCCCCAAAATACTGTCCTCAATTTAACCACCTTTATATCGCTTATCGTTTTCAAGATCCCCTTGTACGCATACGAATTTGTAGTACCCTATACATTAAAACCATTGCATTCTCTTGAATCGAATTCTGCCCATGTTTATTGACGACTTTTTAAATTTGGACTCTACTGATATTGGATAATTTGAGAAAGTTATTTTTATTTAAAAAAAAAAACACACAATGAACTTTAGTAATTTTTTTACAGATTTTCATTGCCTTAATTTTTTTTTTATGACTATTTAACTAGAGTGTTTTACACTGGCAAAATGTCATAGCAACGGCCGGTCTTCTACTGGCAAAATTACTACCTGCACCTACCTGGACAAAATTCACATGTGATTTTTGCCGCGGCAAAATTTTAATTTTTGATTGAAAGAAGTTTTGTTACCATTCTGTTAATTATTTAAAATGTCATTGTATTATTTCTTGTTAACAAACGTCAAATTATTTTAGTTCAAAAATGAGTGTTTCTGAAGAAAAAAACAGATTTGGAATACAATCCATTACAGAAATTAAAAAGGCAGTGTCGGAGAATATACCTCCAAATACGCGTATCTCCAAAACTTCCATTTGGCGACAGTTTTCGCAGTTCTTATTGATAAGAGATTATAAGCTTGAAAAGCATACTCCAGCCGAAGAATTAACAAAAATTATGGAAGATTATGCTTACAACATGAAAAAACTAAATGGAGAGGACTACAAAGAGTCAAGTATCAAAAGCATATGGAATACCACGGCGCAGATGCTACAAGAAAAGTATTATCAAGAATTTAATATGAAAATAGACCCATTTACCGACATTCTTTTTAAATCAGCCCGTTTGGCAAAGGACTTAAAACGAAAACAACTTCAAGGTAACCAAGAAAAAAGAAAAACAAGTTCGAAAGCCCTTACAACACAAGAATTATTGCAAATGATAAAAATTCATGACGAAGACACCCCAGACGGCCTACAGAAAAAAATATTTCACTTATTTTCTTTTGAACTTGCGTGGCGAGGCAACGAAGCAGTGAACTGCAAAGTACATTATTTCCACCAAGAATTAGACCTAAATGAAGAATTTACGGGACGTATCGAATACAATCCCATATTTTCAAAGACTACACAAGGAGGTGCAAAAGCCTTGGCCAGTAGCAAATGGTTGGTAAAAAACAACACTAACAAAGATCTTTGTCCTATTCGTCTATTTTTAAAATTATTTGAAAAAAGAAATACCAATCCAGAAATTACAAGTGACAGGCTCTTTTTGACAGTTCATCCAAATTGGAATAAAGGAATTTGGTACAAAAACATGCCTATTGGAATAAACAGCATGTCGAAATGGACCAAAATCTCAGCAGAAAAAATCGGCGTAAATACCAAAAAATTTAAAGTAACAAACCATTCACATCGCTCTTCCACTATTTCTGCCCTTGCAAAAAATAGCGTTGGTGAGCAAGAAATTATCAAATTAACAGGACATTCCCACGCCAATTCTTTGAAGCCTTATTTGCAGTTAGACTCTGAACATCATTTAAAATTAATTGCAAACTTAAGAGAAAAAGCACCAGATCAAGTAATATCATCAAATCAAAATCAATTAAAATTTAATTATCACAACTGTAACTTTTACATCAATAAATAAGTAATTTTTTTGTTTTATTCTTAAATAAAAGTTTTCTAATTTTATTGTTCTTTGTCTTTTTTCTAGTTAAATAGTCATGTCGAATACCACTCGAGAAAAAATTGTGTAAGCAAAATTGTTCTCAAGGATTTATTTAAGTTTGTTGCTTTTAAGCAATTTACCCTGACGGCTCGTGATTTTGTCAAAAATGTCATTCGCGAAATTGCCAAGCAACAAACTTTCATACCTTTCGAAAATTTTGCCGACAAAATTCTTGTGATATTATATATGATAAAACACCTGCACTGTAGGAAAAATCCACATAGATACCACCTTCAAAATTCAAAATCTTGCTTAATTCTTTTGTAATTCGGTTAAAAAACCGCAATTTAACATGGGAAATCTTAGCGCGATCGGATCCACTTAAAGCATTGGTTTAAAGTACATAAAAAAATGTGTCTTAAATTAGATTATGAAAGCTAACAAACTAAGCGATGAACGGCGAACCTTTGCTAATATCGGTTTCTAAGGGTTACATTGATTCATTGATTGTTTACAAACAAGACCTTGGGTAAAACTAAGTGTAAACAACACGTCTTAAGAGTCAGTAGGCTATATTTTGATGAAAAACAGATTCTTCTCTCTTGACAGGATAATTTTTTCTATGTAAAAAAAATTTGCCAGAATATGACTCAAAAATAAGTTGGCTGTTTAAGAGGGATCAAAATAATAGTATATTATTAACCACGTTTTAGACATCTACTATTATTGGGAGAGCTTCGTGTTTAAATCAGGAGGAGCGTAGCGACGAGATATTCAAGACGCGAGGGCTATAATTAATAGTATAGCCGTCTAAACCATGGTCAATATAATTTTTTCCAATACTAACACAGATACCTATTTTTACAGTATTAATAGTTATAAGAAAATGTTAGTTTGAAAGATCGCTTCTGTTACTTTTTCAATCAATTACCTGTGCTTTGGAATTGGCTAGATAAATTTGTTTTTGTCCTGTCAGGTGGCTTTGTTAATGTTGCAGGCATGCCAGGTGATCTAGCAGATAATACAGTGAACAAACCACTGGGATTAGTCAAAGAGGAGATTGATTACACGGCCAAGCCGCTTGAAAGATGGACAGAGTTGACAAGCGTACTACAGCTTGTCAACTCCAACCAATCCAGGCAACTGTGGCCCACATTCGATAAAAAGAGAACCGCAGAGCTATTGAGACACAGTCGAAAAGACGTGAGAAATATTACTGCGGTTGTTACCGGACATTGCCTCTTCGGTAGACATGTCGAACGTATGCAAATACCCACTAACGACTTCTGCAGAAGTTGCAGAGATGAGGAAGAGGAAGAAAGTATTCAACATTTTCTGTGTGAATGCCCTGGCCTCGCAAGAAGGAGGTTCACTACTCTGGGTGAACCATCTTTCGATAGCCTGGAGGAACTAAGCAACTTACAACTTGGACGACTGAGCAGGTTTCTGAACAGTAGTGGCTGGTTTGAATAAGTCGTTAAAATCCTTCTGCGGTGTACGCAGCACTAACCTTCAGAGATCTGATAAAGGTGGGTTCTACGGAACACGTGTGGTATCACAACGGACCTTATAGGACTACGTGAGACTATTTGGTCTGTTCTCTCTTACCTAAACTAACCTAATGTCAAATTCTGTTGATTAATGAATTGACAAAGTCCGTTTTTAATCAATTTATTGTGACATTTTAGGCTGTATTACGGCCCGAGTACTATCCTCCTAATGAATATGACACAATATTTTTTCTCATAGCTTATATTTGCGATTTACACTATCGATACTTTACAACATAGAACATCTCTGAGAATCTGATAAGTATTGTCAATTATCTGGTTGCCTACCTAAAAGAAATTAAATCGTTTTTATTATTAATGACCATGGTCAATAATAATAATTGTGTAGGTACAGAAAACCGATTTCTAAGGTTTATAATAGGTCAATAATGGCTGTTTTATAGGTTAGTAGTGAAAAAAGTATTTTTTCCACTACTAACTTTAAAATCACTCATTATTGACCGATTATTACCTTTAGAAATCGTTTTTCTTTACCCCTTGCCAGAAGCCTCTATTATTTACCGTCGTTATTGACAACGGTCAATAATAGAGGCTTCTGGCAAAAACAATATAAAACAGGCAACTTGACCTTTTTTTATTTTAAAAATATATGAAAACGTCATGTTTAGACAACCAGGTATTCCAGCTTTCCTTGTTTGGCACCAGTCCTTAAATACTGAGTAGGTTTTTAAATACAAAACCTTAGATTTTTGGGGTAGCAACTCATCATTAATTTATTGTGCTTCCACCCTCATTTTTGAAGGAGTGCACGTATCAGTAAGTTTCTTCGCTCATTTTATCAAAAAGACTTAAATTTTTTTATGAATCGACAAATACTGACAACTAAGAATGCCATCTGACAAGATAAAAAAAATGCTGCAAATTTCAAAGAAAAGGTAACTTGACTGAAAAACAGAAGCAACCCTAAGAAGGTATGTTAACTTTAATTAATAAATTAAAAATGCTGCATTAGATTTCTACTATCTGACGAAGACACTGTGTGTCGAAACAATTGTCATAGTACAATAAAAAATAAGTGAAGATTTATACATTTTTGTATTCTTTTTAACCTAGTTAATTATATTTGGCTTTCAAATTAACTACTTTTAACACGTAAAATTAAAGTTCTTCGAAATGACAAGGGTTGTCACAATGAATTTTACGTCAATTGACAGGACACTTTAATTATTATTAACCGGCCTACCTTACTTTTTGTTTCTGTTAAGATTATATTATGTGATTGCGAGTTGTGACGTGCATCCAGCCAGTAATTGGATGAACTATAAGAAATTATTGATTCTTATCATGTTGAGTCTGAATCGAAATATTTGTTTTTATTTTTGGAAATTTCACATTACTTATAATTTTTTAGGTTTTTTGTTTATTTAAATACTTATTTTAAATGAACATAATGGCATTTTTAAATTTAGTTATCGAATATACCGATTTTAAAACATTGCCTTAGATTTTGCAAAAGATGGCTGCTATCAGATGCCAGTTCTTGTAAAATATAAGGTTATTTTGTACAAATACGAAGTTGGCCTTGCCAGCCTCTAATTAAATTTTGTCTTTTTATAGGCGGTTAAGCTAACCGGAAACGATTTTTCTTTATGCAACTAAGTTTAGCATTGTAAATTTTTTTTGTTTTTCTTTAAATTTATAAAGAAAAAAGTATTTTAATACGTACTGTGTTTTTTAATAGAACTAAAACTCTATTTGCAACAACATTCCGGTTTCCGGTTAAATTATTTATCGGTAAAACGATTTAACTGCAAAAAGATAAAATTAATGCAACAGCGTCAATGGCATATCAAAATAATGCCACGGTGAAAACACAACCGGGATACGACAAGATAAAATATTTGGCTGGTCTAAATGTAAAACCCTTTAGTGAATACCGGGGGTAAGTATTTACTAGTACTTTATTTTAAAATCGAGTACAAATACTTCTTTAAACACTTAAATATTTTTTTAAATAATTAATCATTACTCAAGCATTTTTAACATGAACTACCTATATTTATTTTAGAAAAGTGTAGAGTAATAAAATGGGAAATCCCGTCCAGTTCGGCTCAATTTCGGTGTTGGCCATAGGCGGAGGTAAATTTTGTGCATTACATTATTTATGATAACTAACCAAAAAAAAAGAAGATAATTTGAAAAATTTACACAAACATCGTTTTATGAAATATGCCGTGGAAGATATAGCTGAAAAACATAGTGTAACTGTGCTGCGCATACCGCTATATCATTGCGAACTATATCCTATAGAACTTATATGGTCGCAAATGAAAGGATTTGTAGCAAAACACAAGAGGACATTCGAAATGAAAGACGTTAAGCTACTGTTTGATCAAGCCATTAAGGAAGTAACACCAGAGAACTGGCGAAAAGCAGCCCATCATGTCATTAAAGAAGAGGAGAAAATGTGGAATTTTGACCACCTGATCGGTCAGACCGTAGACCCGTTAATTATATCGTCAAGAGGACAGTTCCTCAGATGACGAAGAATATTATGAATTTTTATAATTTAATTTCTGTATAATATATTTTTTTATGATGTTTATTAAAAAATAAGTGTACATAATACTGTACAGTATGCTTTGTCACACCATTTTCAGTGTTTGGGAATAGATAACAATAGGCAAAACCCAAAAATTGACCCAAACCCGGGTGGTACTACCCGCACTTGATGAAAATAAAGAATTTTGCAATGAAATCAATGCCAAGTTATGAAAGTGGCTTAAATATTCGTTGGGTCACTCTGTAGTCCCTTTGCATACCTAATAAGCTTTTATTACTCTACACCTTTCTGAAATAGACTATAAATAATTTTTTTTACAAATTTTAATAATAATAATAAGTACTTTTGCCTGTACTTGATAATGTAACTATCAGAGCTTTCTCGGTAATTAAAGTAATTTAAGTACCAATTTCGCGCGGTTCTACCGATTACGTTTGTTTGACTGACCAGTGATCGTTCAAATTAACACCAGGTTAGTTTTAATGTTTACCAAAATAACTCAGCGATAATTTAAAATTAGGGATAATTCCATTTCATCTTCCCCCGTTATCACCTAAATAGTGCACTTTCGAACCCACTTGAAAAGTAGGAAATATATTAAAACTGGGTCTCATTTTGCTCCTCATAACCACAAATCCATTTAATTATTGTGTATCGACTTTGCAATAGAACAATACATTCTTAATTAAAAATTCACTTCAATTCATCATCTGTTAGAGCCCCTTGTAAAGCACCTACACATTAATATTTCATTATCATCATTCCTAATCTCTAAAATAAGGCACTTACCTTTAATAGCTAATCGCGCTTCGTTAATAATCTCCGCGCTCGTCTTTCTGGAAGAAGCCTCCTGGTACGCTGCGGGAAAACTGGTAACATCCTTCCCCTTGGGAATGAAACTTTTAAATTCCATCGCTACCGTTAATGCACTGCTGTTCTATCATTTTATTGCATCACGTAAAACCGCATGTTTTACTGCGACTAAATAATGATTAATGTAAACGGAATTTTATATTACTAAAACGCGGTAGGACTTACACTAAACGCACCGAACTTCGTACTAATATTCATCTAATTCCACTAAATGGGCTAAAAACACTGCTGAGTATTGATTATTTCGGGAATATTTTATTCGGTGAGCATGTCATGCAGAGACGCTCTAGAAAATCGATTTTTAGAATTGAGGCTTCGTGGAAAAGTACAAATTAATGTAGAGCAATCTAATTTAAAGTCATCGACATGAAATTATGTTATTGTCAATACCTTTTATTCGACACCCTATTTTTTACCAGTTACTTAGGGTGACATACATTTTTATTGAGGTTAAATTTATGTAGTAGGTAGGCCAAGCTCTGATTTAATTGAAAAAGGTAAAAGTACAGGTATTTGTACAGGGCTTGGCAAAAAAAGCTTACTTAAGGATATTTCATAATAAAGAAATTAGGCATAAAAATTAGGATTTTTAACGATATTTCTGTTCTAAAATAAAAATGTAAAATTTGACCACTGCCAAAATCTCCGGGCTAAGTAGAACATAGTAGAAGACAAGAAACAGTATTTGTTTGCAAACCCTCTTTACATATTTAGGAAACTTTGATGCGATTTCTAAAACATAGCATTTACTCCCTTACTATAAGTTGTACAAAAATAGTACATTGTATACCTAGTAGGAAAAGCTGAACATTCCCGGACGACCGAAAAGATTGTATGTCGAGGCCAAGCCTCGACTGACAATACGGAGTCCGGGAATGTGGGTTTTTCTACGAGGTATACATACTATTTTTCCGTAAATCGAAAATTATTAAAAGGACATAACTTATTACAATCAACTTGTTAAAATTTTGAAATAAACATTAACTTCTGTTCACAAATAAAGGATGCCATTAAATATTTGTGTTGTAACTATGGAAACACAGTAATATTGAATTATCAAGCTTAACACATTTTAGTTTACAAGTAGCCGTACAGAAATAATATTTCCTTACAGTACAATAATACATATTTCCTAACAGTTATTTTCCGTTGCCTAGCAATGACTAAGTGTAAGGAAATATTGACTTTTTTTTCAGAAAAGTTATCAAAAATGTCAATATTTCCGATTAATTTTCGGAAAAAAAACTGTTTTGAGACAGTAGTAGAGGAACAATGTTTATCAAGAATATAATTTTCTAAAAAATAAGTAATAAAAGCCTTTTATTACGTTGCCCACTTTTTCGGACACACTGTAGATATGTTTATACTGTATATCCATGATGCAAAGAATTAAAGATAAAAAACATAGAAGCTGTGACGTCATGTGGTAAGGAAAATTTCTATTCGTAATCTTGGAAACACAATGAAGATAACCATTTGTTCCTAGGGTTACTTACTCACCAAATATCCCTCGCACTTGACTCATGTGAACAGCCGTGCACTGCTTGAATTGGACTTTTCTGTCAAGCCGACATTATAAATCGACCATTTCTGACACTTTTAGAATTATTCTTTGATTTAAGCCTAGGTATAAACCTGGGTTTAAACTTAAGTTTAAGATGATTTTATAAAATTGGGCCTTAGTAGTCGATGATTGGTAGCAACCGATCAATAAGTTGACTCACTATACTGATGATGTGCCTCGTATGTGAGTTTAAAGAGAACAACTCTTTTTTAGATAAAACTCTCTAAATTTACTAATTTAATAACTTTATTTTTATTTGTTAAGCCTTGTATGTTATTCATCATAATGTAATGGTCAATTGCTTTGCTTTGCTTCGCTGTAATAAAACTATTAAAAATCTTTGGGGTTTCAGTAAATAAATAGCACACAACAAATTAAATAAGTTAAAATGTAATTTAATATGATCTAAGCTACACGTTCCAGTCGCCTACCATTTTGATACGCGACAATATAAGAAGAAGTAGTATTTCAAAACCTAAGCATTTGCATCAAAAACTGCTCTTAGATCTGCGCTCTAAAAATACATGATTTCTGAAAAAATTATCAATTTTGGCGTAGTGAGCGATATTTACTTTATTTTTAATCATGAAAAATGCTGGTTAGAGTCATACATACGTCTTATATTTCGGATTGACACCAATATTCATATTTTCACAAATATAAAAAAATGTATTTTTTTTTTTAAATAAAGAGCCAGCTAGAAATATCAAAAAAACACATTTACAAAAACAAAGGACCCCGCACAAAGCTTATGGGAAACGGCTTTCGGCTAATTTTTCTGAATTTTTAGTATTTTCTAAAAATGTCCATGGCCATAATCCAATCCTATGACTAGTTTAGAGTTATGTCCTTTTAAATTTGGTAACTTCTTACTTTGAAATTTTATGTATTGTCTGGAGTTTTCACTTGTTTCTTAAAAACTATCAACTTTTTTTTTTGGTGGAAAAGTAGGCCTTAAGTTTTCTTTCACTTATATTGAAATAAAATATTTACAGGAAGTTGAACAATTTATTAGCGGATTAAATAAATAATAATATAAAAAAATTATAAAAATCCAAAAAAAAAATTTACTTATTTTTTGAATTTTGCCAACAAACATATTTTAATATCTTGTAATACCAAGTTATGAATAAAAAAAATGGGTATAGGTTGACGTAGAATATATTGCCGGGTATTTTATTTTTCAAAAAAAATTGAAAATTCACCTGAAAACGTAATAAACGACTTTAAATTGATTCATTTAATTATTATGCCAATCTGTATCAATTTTCTTTTACAATAATTATTCTATAATACATTCTTATCTTAGATATACAGGGCGAATCAGTTACAATGATTTACATAAGTGAAAACTCTTAAAAATAGGAAAATTAAAAAATGTTTTTTTTATCACGACAAAATATAATTGTTAAATTATAAAATATTTTTTTCGTAAAATACCTTTTCTCTTGTACATAATACGTTTAGTTTAGATTATCTTATATTGATATATATATTGTAATTTAATTTTCGAAATTTAATAGTAGGTAAATTTTAAACGAACTTTGGGCGTCGCCCCGAAAATTTTTCTGCCTTATGCACTGGGCACAATATGTGATGAAACACATGTAGTTCTGACGGTCCCTCTCTCTAGAAAAAAAAATGTCTTACTTACGCTTACTGAGCCCCCCTACGAGCATATTTTCTGGCTACGCTACTGATTATAAATAAAACTATAATATTCAACGAACAAATTTATTGTAAATATACATATTACAAGAAGTTGTTAGATAATACAATATAAATTAGGTAAAAGTACTATCAATAGATAAATAGAAAAAAACAATGCAGGTCAATAAATATTAACCTGCGATATTACTGTTGAGAAGTAACCATTTCAAACCATTGCATTAAAGCATCGCTTAAGACACCAGGCAAAGAATTGATGTCTCTTAAAATAATATAAAAAGAAAATGGAAATTCATCCATATAACTCTGCATCCCAAGCAACTTTCCATCCTTAAAAATTGTACTCCTTATGTCTAATATAGAATTTTTGTTTTCCGGACTATCTATTATAACAAATACTATAAAAATATTAGCCAACATCGCTCTTCTCACCGCTTGGGTAACGTATGTTTTTCCTTCTGAAAATACACCTCGTCCATCACTAACGACTAAAAGTAATTTGGCATTTGGAATGGAAGCGTGTATATGGCTCTGATCAAACATTTCAGTGACAAAATCTACCAATTTACCAATGCAGGTCTTTTGCTGCACAAATTGGAAGTTTTGAAGTAACTGGACGCCGCTCTGATCTGTAAACGGGTCAGTAAGTTTGTGGTGAACTTCTGTTGTTTCACCAAAACTGACTACAGCCAGCTGACCGCTTTCTAGAAGAGATAGAGCTTTTGATACCAGAGCCACACTTTCAAAGGCAAGTTCCTTGGAATGATTATCAGCCATACTGGAAGAATCATCGATAGCTAAGACGATTTGATACTCTCTTTTAGACGGTTTCGTTCTTCTAAGCCAAATCTTGTCTTTTCTAAACTGTGACGCGATATAAGGAATAACTTTGCGCATGTTTATTCTCCTTCCAGTTCTAAAGTCTCCTTTGAGATGACTAGCCATAGTGGGCTCTAATACCAAGCGCAACTGCTCAGATAGGTCCTGCGCAAGGCTAGATGTAACGGAAGATATTTTCTGCCATGCTAAGTCTGCCTCTACCGAAGTAGGTGCCGTTTTCCAGGAAGAAAGTTGCTTTTCGACTTCAGATCGGACCGTATTTATTTCTTCTTGTGTGAATGTAGCAGAGGTAGTGTCCTGCAAAAGCTGATACTGTGTATGATGGAATGATTCTCCACCGCGTGGTACGGTAGTGGTTTTAACAATTTCACCTTCAATTTTAACTTCTTGAATATCCTCCATAATATCGCCTAGAAAATATTTTCTTGTATCACGAAGTTTTTTAAATTTTAAAGCGATTAAATACAATAACAATATCAACTTACCTTCCGGATGCTGTTTTTTATTCTTAGTTTTTTCTTTGCTACTCTGATCTTTCATTGATGTTTGATTTTCAGCATCTGCAACGTCTACATCCATTGGTTCCTCGTTATCTTCAGGAAGATCTTTCGTTCCTTCAGTTTCTGTATCGTCGGTATCTTCATCGTCTTTATGTACTGTTTCTTTATTTTGTTCTTCGGCTTGTTCTTTTGTTGCAGCATCCAAAACCTAAATTAAATAAATAAGTTTGATTGTTATGAGAAATACAGTAAATATTGAGAACTACCAATTTTTTAATTTAAAATTAAATTAAACAAGCAATTTAATAATTAAAACTACGAATATACATTTTTGTTTGTTTAAAATTTTTGAATCTTACTTTTTAAGGAACTGTGTGACCAAGCTTAAAAAATTTTAAGTAGCTTTTTAATCTGTATTTTCTTTAGATTTGTATTTTAAAACTGTTTAATATGGACATGTAATTAAGGCTCTACCACGCGCAAATTTAGAGGATGAAAAACACCGTTTCGCTACTGCAGGATTCTGCAAAGGCTATTTGATATATTTGTCGGGGCAATTTAAAATTTAATAAAGGAATGTTTGTATTTCTAAGGTACAAAGCCCTTTTTTGAAAAAAATAAGAATATGTATAAGAAAATGCCCACTAAAGGTGCGTATTTTTAGGCACTTTTCCAAGGTTAATATCGTAGCTAAGAATTTTTGTTCAAAAAAATAGCCATGTACCTTAGAACTTCCATGTCTTATCTTTAAGACTTCAAAAATTGAGACAAAACAATGTCGTAATAAGTCCGTTATCTTGCAGCGCGCAACTCATGTTTTAGGTAAATTTTGTTGTAATGATATAGAAGTTGCCTATATACAGCTGAATTTATTCTCGGCTGACGTGAAACAATTTACATCCAGAGAGAATAATGGTACACTGAAAAAAACTATAGGTGGTCGAACAAGAAGTAATTTCGGGGATAATTTTGGGCTAAATTTTATGTTCTTCTTTTTGGATTGTCAATGCCAATAACAGAATATCTAAGCGTCAATTTTAAAAAGACGCAACTAGTAGTTGTGCTATATACTCTGGGTTGCCATAAATGTTTCGGCTTAGACCGAGATGGTTTATAATGCGCCGGAAGGCAAAATGTTTAAGGCGCTTTCACCATTTTGTCAAAACGGGTGTTTGGGCTTTCAAAATTTCTTATTCATGTTAGGTAAGGATAAGAATTGAACAAAATGCAGTGGATTTGTTGATGTATTGTAATCAAAAATGGGCTATATTGAATTTTTTTTGTTTCGTTTTTTATCGAAATGGGCCATTGTCTTGATAGTGAACAAAATATACTAAGGTAAATAGCTTATTGGTATTAGAGGCTCAAACTGGGTCACCGGGAACTTATGACAAATCCCAGGATGTATGGTAATCCTGGTATATTAGTTCTTAGATCTAAAATTAAAGTTTAATTTGTCTTGGTAAAGGGTGATAGGTGCAATAAAATAAAGCCATTTATGAAGGTTCTTAGTGAGTAAGGAAACCAACTGTTGCATAATGAATCTATTTCTAATCGATTGTTTTTATATTGTATGCTTATTATACAGCCTCTATATATTGTTTATATAGTGAGCTTCTGTCTAAACCTGTTAAAATATGAATTCATCTTAAAGGTGAAATGTGTTTATTATTTTATCCATGGTTTAACGATTTAAAAGTAGTTGTCAGGCACGAATTTGGCGTTGGTCACATGATATTTATCTGTCCATGTTATTGGCTCGCAGCTACAATTTGGTGCAGCGAGACTACTGTATAGTGACAATGCTTCTAAGAAGCTAGGTAGGTATTAAATAAAAATTGGACAGTATGCCACGCAGAGTAATAAAATACAATTTTTTGTTAGGCATGGGCGTCCATAGAGAGGGCTGTTGCCCCCGTCTCTTGACCAAGGGGGAGCGGGGGCGGGGGGGGGGGGGGGGGGTGTGTAGATGATATACTTTTTACTAACATGGGGAGGGGGGGGGGGCGGTAGATATATTTTTTTACTAACTTTTGTTAGGGGGAAACGACTGCGACATTTTTTTTTGTAGGAATCACTTTTGATAGAAGTTCTTGAAAACGCAAAGTTTTGTTTTTTTTTGTAGCCACTTTTGAACGGTGGAGAAAGTGTAGAAAAGGCTATGAAGTATTTTATTTTATAGAAGTCACTTTTGAGAACTTACACGTCTTTTTGGCTACCCCCCTATCACTTTATGTTTATAAAAAACATTAATACCGTGATTTTGTATCGGATTGGCGCGACGATACAGTACTACCTCCTGTTGTTTCTGTGTTACTAAAAAAAAGTCTAGGTACTTACTTTTTCCTCTTTTGAGGGTGCAGCGCAACTAATCGTCAAAAACATACCACTTTAAAAAAAATAATTATAAGGGCACGGAACGCGACGGACAAAATACTGCGCGAGTTAGTAACCACAGTCAACAAATCCTGGAACCAGCGGGACTTATCTTTTGTTTTTTAAATAAACACGGTGAAAAATTTGTAATATAAGAAAATTTTGATTGAAAAACTATTGACCTTACGAAGTATTTGATAACCAATACTGAAAACCTTTAGTTTCAGGGTAGGCCTGTGCCTCCTAATTTTGAAAATTTGACAGTATATGCTAATGCTGATGGGGGCGATCGGACTAAAATATTTTTATAATGTTGGCACTTTCCGTTATACTGGAAGTAAGTGTCAACTTGCTTATTTTAAATAGAATACTCTATATATTAATACATTTTTGCATTCTACGCAAGAATTTAGGCATATCTTGTATACCATGTCCTATTAGGCATATCTTGTATACCATGTCCTATACCTATGTCTAAGCGTTTTAGATATTTTTAATAGATTTATTTTAATAACTATATACAGGGTGTTTAAACAATACGATTAAAAATTAAATTGAAAAACTGCAAAAAGACTAGTTTTTCAAATGGAAATACACAAATTTTATAATTATTCCTTATTTAGCATTAAAAATAAGGGTAAGTTTGTATATCCCAAAAAATTTTAGTTTTAGAAACATTGCCAATTTAATATTTTTATATGGCGATTTTGCTGCAGATTTTAAGTTTAGTTACTTTTAGTTGGCTATAACGGCGTTGAAAAACAATCAAATGCAAGAAAAATTAATTTATGAAGCTGTCACTTACCATTTAAACATCATTAATTATCATGTCTGTGCGCTTAAATTGTACAAACGAAGATAATTTAAATTTATTTATTATTTATGGAGAATGTGTTAAAGTTATATTAAGAACATGGGACACATTTGCCAATCGATATCTTCAAAGCAGAAGCCATCACAATGTGCTTATTAATAATGTTCAAATGGTAAAATTAGATATTGCTGTTTTTCAACGCCGTCATAGACAACTAAGAGTCACTGAACTAAAAATCTGCAGCAAAATTGCCATATAAAAATATTAAATTAGCAATATTTCGAAAACTAAACATTTTTGAAATATACAAACTTACCCTTTTTAATGCTTAACTAAAAGTAATTATAAAATTTAGACTTTTTGCAGTTTTTTCAATTAATATTGTTTAAACACCCTGAATTAATAGTTATCAAAATATTATAAAAAATCTAATAAAGCAGGTCCTTTATAACAAGGAATCCCGCTTAAATTAAATAAATATAAGGCTTCTTTATAGAAAAAATTGATAATTATTTTAAGGCTTGCAAACGTCATTCTTAACAGAAAAATTCAAATATGTCAAAAACGCTTCGATATTTATAGGTATAGGTATACAGGGTGGGGACTTTAAATGAAATAAATTCGATTTTATTAAACCTGCTGAAGTGGCGCCTACAAAATTTAGTATGTGGGGGTTTTGAAGCATGCGGAATTGGATTATGATGTCGGCGCAGTTGCCAGATTTCTCAGCTTTGCGCTACACGTAGTAATTTTGTTATTTTAAATGGAATGCACTATTTATTTTTATTGCAGTGAATTAGTGTCAAATTTAGTAAGATCTCAAATTTACAAAATTCTATCTTCACTAGTTTCTGAGCTATGGCAACACTGTAGTTCCCTTAAAAAGTACCGGGACGCTTGTCTACCTCCATAGTTACTAAGTTATTGACAAGCTTCAAGAAAAGTTCTTGTCTTTTCAAAATGGCCAATTTAATTTAAACTTTAAAAATAGAAATTCTCATGATACTATTTAATGGAACTACAGTGTTGCCATAGCTCAGCAATTAGTGAAGATAGAATTTTGTAAATTTGGCATCTTATTAAATTGGACACGCCCAATGCACTGCAATAAAAATAAATTGGGCATTCCATTTAAAATATTAAAATTACTACGTGTAGCGCAAAGCTGAGAAATCTGGCAACTGCGCCGACATTATAATTCAATTCCGCATGCTTCAAAACCCCACATACCCAATTTTGTAGGCGTAACTTCAGCAGTTTTAATAATATCGAATTTATTCCAATTAAAGTCCCCACCCTGTACAAAATCTGCCTAGAATTTTACGTAGAATGCAAAAATGTAATAATATATAGGATGTTCTATTTAAAATAAACACGCTGATACTAGGGTTGCCAACCCTCCCGGTTTAGTCGGGAGGCTCCCGCTTTTTACTAAACCTCCCGCCGCCCACGCACTTAAACAAAACTCCCGCTTTTCCGATAACACGAC
Source organism: Polydrusus cervinus (assembly GCA_935413205.1). Classification (NCBI taxonomy): domain Eukaryota; kingdom Metazoa; phylum Arthropoda; class Insecta; order Coleoptera; family Curculionidae; genus Polydrusus; species Polydrusus cervinus. Next base: position 69,588,092 of record OW284511.1, on the reverse strand, counting down.
GGACGTCTAATAACTGTACAGCTGCCTTAGAGAGGGGCAACCTTTTTTTTTAGAAAGCACGTTTGATGAGAGGAGGAAGAAATATAAAAGGCACGCCACAGCGTAAGATCAACGGGGTATCGACTTTTTTTTTAGAAATCATCAATAAAATTATTTTAAGCACCTCAAAAAAAACTTATCCTCCAGGCACTATCCACCTCCCGCTTTTTAATTTTTAAAACCCAACTACCCTAGCTGACACTAACTTTCGGTATAACCGGAAGTACCACCATTATGAAATTTTTTTAGTCCGGTCGTCCCCATCAGCATTACCACGATGGCAAATTTTGAAAATTTTCCTATGTATAGTTTTCCATATATAGTTCGAAGCGGTTCCCGGTGGAACACGAACACCCTGTTTGCAGGTGCTTTTATACCTATTATTCTATTATTAATTAACACTTCAAACTTTCTGCTCTACCTAACTTTATTTTTTGTAAATATTCTATAGCTTTAATAATAAAATAAGACAAAATTTAAAAGATATATCCATATAACGATTAGATACATTATTTTAACTAATACAATAACAAGTAAAATACTTATTTTCCTCAAAACAAATTTCTCATCTTCGAAATAAAATCAACCGAAACTCATTAGCATAAGAAAGAACCTGCCGCCTCGACTCGTGGTTTCAGTGTGTGTCGATGTTTACGGAATATTTTTCACCACGTCATAAGCTCGCTAGTATGCCCACTTCGGGTGAGACTCTCTTGCAAATAAATTTCTTGCTGCACAAAGTTCCGCCTTAATGCTCAAAATATTCTGAATTTATTATGTAATGTTATGTAATCGTAATACATTACTTTAATTCACGTAATATATTTTGATTATCCTCCTTACTAAGCCTTCGAAATAGTCTCTATTTCTACAGCTTGGATGGTACCCGCCGTTGACCTCATTGTTTTAAAGGCACCCCAATATCACACGAACGGTGCCAACGAATTAATAGCTCGTGTAATATGTAAATCCGAGGACTTCTTGGGTTAACAGTTGGGAGCAACGACTACTAAGGAATTTGACCGTAGGACATTTTGTTTTATCCGTGCTTGCAAAACGTTATTACTAATTATTCTTTCAGAAAAATCTATTTCGATGGAGACATTTTACGAATATGACTTACGAGTGGGTTTTTAAAGTTAAGTTATTTTGTTGGTTGTCGTAGTGAGTAGATTTGTGCGTAGTATTTTTGTATAGAGTCGCTCGTGTGTTAGAACTAGACACTACTGCGCAATGTCCCTGATTTCCGCCGTGAAAGTGACTTATTTGTTAAACTTTTGCCTATTCATATTTGATAATATATTTTTTTGGATTCTTCTCTATTCAACAATACATTCATCTAGTAAGAAGAAGAACAGCATAAATCTAAAGAAATTATAGCACATTGATTGGCCAGTACAAGGCCAAACCTCCATCATACGCTCATATGATGTATGATGTAGGTGGTTTGGTTGCAACGGTCGAGTGACGGGGCGCTTTTCAATAGCGACGACCACGTGCGCGACTTAAAATAGCCGACGAGTTTGTGAGAAATATTAATTAAAAGCGAAGTTGTGTCACAACAAATACAAACGAAAAGTCGCAAAGTATACATAATAGTTAATTACTTTTTTTTAAATTTCGTAACAAAACGTTAATAGCAATAAAATCACTACATACCTGGGTGGTTGTTTCTTTAGTTGCCTCTTTTATATGCTGGAATATGTCTTCAGTCTGATCTTTAGGATCCTCCTGCTCGGATCTTTTTGAATCTCTAGCCTCCACTGTTTTAAGCTTCTTTTTTACCTCTTGATTGACATCACCTTAAATAACGAATTTATAATATTTTTTGCCTCGATTTATTTTTGGCACACTCTGGAAACTTGTACATAATTTTAAATTGTAGCTAAATGATCCTAAATTTTACAATATCAATTTTTTAATTACCTAAACTTCGTTTTGAATCGGATTCTCCGGGCCTCTCCTTTCTTTTCTGTTCTTTTTCCTGGTTTGCTTTAGAACTTTTTGCTTCTTCAAATGCACTACTCTGTATGGAATGTCCGGACTCACTCTGTTCCATCTGCGATTGTCCTAAACCCTCTTTGTCTGGTTTATCCTCTTGGCAAGTTTCTTCGATGGGTACATCGGATCTAAGATTCTCCGACTGAGATGCCTGTGTCTGAAACAAACGTAGTTGGATAAAAAAAAATTCGTCACTTTTGTTATAAAATAATTATTTTTAAAAGGTAGAGGAATAATTAAGGCAGTGTGTTCTAATTTTACATTAAAAAGACACTTTACCTTATCAGTAGCTTCAGCGTCATCAATCTCCATAGCTTCGACGTTTTCTTGATTTGTAGGATTTTGATCTAGAGCACTTTCCTCATTATCAGCAGCTTTCTCATCTTCCTCCTCCTCTCCTTCTTGAGATTCTTTTGGTTCTTCAACTTTGTCTAGATCTGAAGCCTTCTCCTCGTTAGGTTCACCAGAGTCTTCTTCTAAATCATCGCCATCTTTTTTAGTGATATCTTCGTCATCGCTACTGAAATCTTTTTCTTCATCATTCTGGTTGTCTTCCTTGGTTTGGTCACCTGTGTTATCGGGCTTGTCTTCGGGAATTTGTTGCTCCTTCATCTCATCAATGTCAAATGGATTTTCTTCGGGTTGTTCGGTATCTTTTTCTTCACCTATATTAAAAAACGCCATAATGGGGTTGTGCCCTTTTATAGAAATTTTATACCTATTTAGTATTAGAGGTTAAGTATGGATGGATGTAAAATTGAATCTAAGCCGTGCCTTTATTAAAACAGTTATTGGATGACAATATTAAGCATGAATACTATTATGCATTATGCACGACACACACACGCATCGGAATTTAAAAAAATCCCATATGTTGCATATTTATTTTTTTGGACACACTATATATTTCTCTTAATAGTAATGTGTTTCGTAAATTAAAGTTGTAATTTAGATAGGAGAAAATTTTACTTAAACGAGATTAGTTAATATACAGGGTGCTACAAATTCGTGTGTGTACAAGGGGATCTCGAAAACGGTAAGAGATGCGAAGATGGTTAAATTGAGGCAAAGTTGCGTGTTTTGGGGCTTAATAATTTGATTAAATTATTCCGAATGCTTTCGGAGATATCCGAAAAAAATCAAAATTTCCATTTTTGGTTTTTAATTTTTTATGCTTTCATTTTTAACTCGGAAGAAAAATAAAAAATACCATTTCATAACCGTTTTTTATTTTCTACAAGATGGCGTTATTAGTTTTCAACTTCAACGTTTCCTTCTTCAGTTACCAACCTGAAGTCAATTTTTTTAAATACGGACCTGAAATTTTAAATACAGTTTTAGGGATTTCTAAGCTTTAGAAATTCAATACAATGTACACATTTTTAAAATTTTAACGTTTTGTCATCTAATAACACATTTTCAAATTATCTTTTTTCATTTCATTACGGTCCTGAACATTTAGAGCCAAACTAAAAACAAAAGATTTCTGATTTAAGAAAGCCGTCCATTTTTACTCAGCGAGGCTTAGTATTTGATATTTTGTAAGAGAAAAGACCCAAAATCAGGGCCTCAAATATCTAGGTCTGTTTATTTTTGTTACATGTTTTGTCTGAAATCATCAGATCTTCTAAACAGTAAAAAATGTTTTTAAATGTTTTTGAAACAAACATAAGCGCATCACAGTAACCTAACTAGACTAACCCTGCAGTTAGCTTTTCTGCACTCGGGAGCATTATTTTTTTGCGTTTTACAGTATTTCGTTCTAGGTTCTACAGAAAAAACTTAGGACTTAAGATATACGTTATATTAATTAAATAAATAAAATAATAATAAAAAATAGAATTATTTCTCATGCCTTAAAAACTTACTTCCTAGCTTAGACTTTTGTGCCGGTTAATCTTATTAAAAAAATAAGCATCCTAAATACCATAACTTGCTGTTATGTAATTTTAATAATTAAGTTAATTAAAAAAATAATTGCCAGGGCCGTAATAGTAAAGAAAGGATAATTTGAAATGCTAGTGATGTGTTATTTGATGACAAAATGTTAAAATTTTAAAAACCTTTAAACTGTATTAATTTTTCAAAGCTTAGAAGTCCTTAAAACTGTTTAAAAATTTCCAGGTCCGTATTTAAAAAAAAATTAATTGAGGTTGGTATCTAAAAAACGAAACGTCCAATTTGAAAACTAAAAACGCCATCTTGTAGAACATAAAGAACGGCTATAAGAAACTGTTTTTTGTTTTTTTCCTAAGTCAAAAATGAAGGCGCAAAAAATTAAAAACCAAAACTAAAAATTTCGGGTTTTTTCTGATATCACCGAAGGTATTCGGAATATTTAGAATTTTCTTTTACCAAATTATTAAGCCTTAGAATACGCAACTTTGCATCAATTTAAATTTTCGTATCTCTAACCGTTTTCGAGATCCCCTTGTACGCACACGAATTTGTAGCACCCTATAGGAATCCTTTTGCACGCTTGGTTATAACCCATTTAACTTGGGGTTCCGGGCGTCCCTATTGCGCTACTGTCTATAGGATTTAAGAAACACATTAAACTAAACTATTATAGGTGTGAAAGAGTGTGCATAAAAAAAACTGTTGTACCTTCATCAAGTTGAAGATTGTCTGGTAAATCCATGGCTTCCGGTTCCGGAAGTTCGGGTTGATTGCCATGATAGGGATCAGTTTGTTCATCATCATATTCCGGTTCTTTTATTTCGTTAATTTCTTTTTCATTCTTCTCAGACTCTTCGCCTTGATCCTTCTGCGGATCTTTGTCTTTCGATTTGTCTTTGGAAGTATTTTCTTCCTTAGCGCCTAGTTTATCTTCGCCTTCCTTCTCGCCGCCTTGGCCTTCTTCTTCTTTTTGTTCAGAATCTGGTTAATAAAATAAAAAAAATTAAAAAACTCAGGTGATAAAATTGCAAATTTGTTATTATCAGTTTTTCGAAAAGAAAAATCATTCTTTATCATTTCTTTGGCTTGTTATACAATTTTGGTTCATATTAAAAACTTAATTAAAAGTTCTTCAAACTTTCTTGAAGCATCAGAATGAAAATGATTAGAAGAATAAATCGAACAGTCAAATAAGTCTCGGATTAAAAAAAAAAAAATTGATGTCAATATATTTACTTTCAAGTAAAAGAAAAATTCTTTCTTTTCTGATTCTAAAAATATATAATTTGTCTATATTAGCTCAAATTGTGTTTTCGATCAAATTTTTATAAAGCTGATGGAAGTTAACAGTATCTTAGAAAAACATCTTTCACATTCTTATTTCAAATTTTAACTTTCTGCATAAAAAATTAATTTTCTGTTAACTAAACAGAAAGTTAGAATTTATTCAATAATTATGTAAAAATGAAACACAATATAGGTATTATGTATGAGCCATCTTGCTCTAAGATGCACCGTTAAGATGTTATAGCCTGTCACAGTTCCATATCATTTTTCAAATATCAATATTTCATGAACTATTTAGTTTCTATGACCTGTTAAACAAGATTTGTTTAGAATGTGGAGAAAAATTGAAAAATCCTCTAAAAATAATCATCATATTTATTATCAAATAACAAAGTTGGCACCTACAATTTCAAGAAAATATTCTCAGTGTTTTTCCAACAGTTGTACCGAACACTACTCGTAAGTCACCTTATACAATGGGTGACTCTTGGGTGTCCCGAAGGAACATTCGAACAACGATTCGAATCCTAACATATATATAATAGCAAAGCAACTTTTCAAAATATTTTTCTGTAATAAGTTTTGATATTAGTTTTTGCGGGTTTTAATATAATCATTTATTTTCATAACACTCTGTGTACTAGCCCCCATGATATAGCTTAATTTATTTTAGGTACTAAGTCCAGGTATAAGAAGTCTTTTACAAAACAACTTTATACTGAATTAATTATTTATGTTGAAACAACTACCATACAAATTTAGATTGCGTGCAATACCTAGTTTATCATGTTCTTTTTTAACATTACCTTCCTCTCCCTCATTGCCTTCTTCTTTGTCATCACCCCAAATTTCTTGATCAAGCTGATCAGCGCCTTTCTCTGTTTCTCCCATTTGTTCTTCGGCATCCGAATTATTACTTTGTTCCTCATCTTCATCATCATCCTTTGGTTTCTTATCCTATATAGTCAAATTAGAAAAAAATATAATGAACAAGTGTAGGAGAGTGGATAATTTCTGAAAAAAGAGGTGGTACAAAAAGTACGTGAATTTGTTCGAATATTTATTTGCTACTTTTTTTCTATAATGTTAGTGTATCATGTTCGGCTTGTTTTACTTCCTTAGTAGTACATATTGAAGAAATCACGATCGCTTAGATTTTATAGAGTTAATTATCTTTAACAATAGGGTGTAAAAATATCATTTTTATCCGATTGTGTCAAAAAATGACGTTTTATAGATCAGATATTTGGACGAAAAGGTAACCTTTTTAATAAGGTATTGATTATTGCGCTGGTAGCTAGGCAACCTTTGTCGTCCTAGTCCGAAAAACATTTTGTCGGACACTAAAATATTTTCAACAGTTTATTTTATTCATTTATTTACAATATTTATATTAAATGTACAATTAGAACAATTTTGAACAAGAACGGGGTGATGTAAATTTGATTTTGAGGATGTGTTATTATTTTTGGTCTCCGTTATGATATTATTCTCCAATGTTGAACTCGATTGGGAGACGGATTGCGACACCTGAGTCGAGACTGACTGCAGGTCAGATTGTGGAATGTTGAATATTTTCTTGGTCAGCTCTAACTTATTACTTAAGGAATCATCTATGTAGCCCTCGGCTACTCCCGAAGACTTCCAGCCTCCATGCCGTTTTAGAGATGTTATGTCTGCTCCCGCATCTACAAGTAATGTGGCCGATGTTCTTCTGAAACAATGTCCCGTGAATTCCTTGGCATTCGGCAGTTTTAAGTAAGATGCTATTTCCTGAGGTATAGAGCCAAATTTGTGTATACCGACAACTTGCTTATGGCATTTTCCATTGCGATAAGACACAAAAAATCGCCCATCACTCATATTTGTTGGACGTAAAGCCAGATAATTTCTATAATACTTTAGATATTCTCCAGTCACCGTAAATGATCTCGGTTTGTTTGTTTTATTATAGGGAATTTTTATTAACAAAGCCGTTCCCAAATCTTGTATGTCATCAATTTTCATATGAGCCAGTTTTTCTCGACGACATGCGCCCGCGATTCCAAAAATAAAAGCATCCTGTAATTAAGAAAATTTTTAGTCAGAAATTTAAAATACTATTATATAGTTGCATTAACCTTCAACATTAAGTATTTGTCATCTGGAGCATGGCAAAGGAATTTGTGAACCTCTTCTCTAGTTAGCATCCTTGATTTCTTTGGACAATATCCACCACTTTTTTGTTTCAACAATGCTCGTAACCTCATGTATTTAAATATATTAATATTCTGTTTTACATTTACCACTGCACGTAGCATAGAATACTGCGACCACAGAGTAGATGACTTCATAGTTTTCGATAATTCCGCCATATAGACCAAGAAGACGTTTTCGGAGAACGACTGTATATTTTTTTCTTGCCGGTAAAGCTGGATTTATAGTTGCAGTAACGTAAGCCGTAAGCAGTAACGTTAAACAGTAAGAAAAATAAACATATGATCAGCAACACACCCATTTATAGTTCCTAAAACTTAAGCAGTAAGAATTAACGCGTAGGACGTAAGCAGTAAGGAATGGTTTATTTTTATTTCTTAGTTACTGCTTACTGATTCGGCCGGGATCGGTCATACTCGGACATAATCGTCATGTTTACAACCATATGAGAAGGTCAAACAAAGGAAACAAAAGAAGCGAAGTATGTTTTTTCACTGTTGTTTTTAGGTTTTATTAACTTTTTAGTATCAATTTTATTGAAAAATGAGCGACTTTGAACAAGAACAGCTGCTAATTGACTTAATCCAACATTATACATGTCCTAAAAATTTGTTAGGTTACTTCTTACTTTTTAACTAATTTGAATCTATAAATGGGTTTTCCGTTACGGCTTAATTCTTACGTCTTACTGACTACTGCCTACTGCTTACGGCTTACGTTACGGCAACTATAAATCCACCTTAATCCATAAATTTTTTATAAGCTCTTTCATATATTTCCTTAGATTTTTGTGGCAACAAATGTAACATTACTTCCTTGGCAGTTTCTTGAATGTCAGGTGGTGTACCTTCTATAAGATCATCGTCTATTTCCATTTTTAATTGTGTTTTTCAGGTTTTAAAACTAGCAGAACACGAAAGATTAGTTAAAACTATCGCCTGATTGATAAAACGTCAGTTGATAATATTAATTTAATTATTTGTTAGATCCATGGATACGCATATTACAGGTGTAATTGTTCAAACATTCAAGGGACAAAAAATTACAATGCTAGATGAAATATATTGGTTTTCTTAATTTTTACATTATTTTATAATCCGAGCAAAAACACAATCGGATAAAAAATAACGTATGTTATACGGACGAAAAATGTATTTCAGACTATGCGGATTACTGGCCTCGGCTTTGCCTCGTCCAGTAATCTCCCGCAATACGTCCGAAATACTGCATTTTTCGTCCTTGTAACATAATATACTATTTTAGAACTTAACAAAATACAACATGTACATAACCAATGCACAATAGAGTGACAGGTTATGTCAGAATGTTATTACCTGCAATTTACTATCAAAATCTTCACTCATCTCAATGCCTTTATCTTCCTCCTGACAATCCGGATCTTCGGTGCTTTCTTTTTCTTGTCCGGCAGGTTGAGCATCATCAAGCTGGTCCTCAGACTCTATTTTATCTGAAACGTCACGTTCTCCTTGTCCTTCTCCAAGACCCATACCGTCAGAAGGTTTACTCATACCTTCCTTGTCCATTTCATCGGAAAATTCGGGTGGAATACAAAAACCCTAAAATTTATATATATTATAAAATTTTCTTGTATTATGTATTTACGATAACAAAACAAATTCTTATATCCGACAAGTTTTACATCTTACCTTTGAAGCAAGATCAATAAAGATATTAAGCAGAATCGAAGTAAGCTTGCAGGTAATGCGATAAGCAGCGACTTGCTGGGTAATAAAGTATTGTGACAGTTGCACAACTTGCTCAAATAAGGGCAAGGACTGCATCACAGAGTTTCGCACATCTTCAGAGGGATAAGAATGACCCCCAATTAGTTCGGTTACGACTTGTTTCGCCAAATTTAAAAGTTTCTTGAATTCCAACGCAGCAATATCTGATGATAAATTCTGCAATACAAGTGATTTAAGGTGATTTTCCTGAATACCGTCATCTTCTTCCTCGGTTTTTTCTTGTTGTTTGGCAACACTGGCATCACGATACTTTTTGAACAGGTTTTGAAAAACTAAAAGCATTGCTTTTGTGAACTGGTCAAGGAGTAAATCAAAACTGGCACTGGAATATAATATTTCAGCACTACTATCATCAATGTTTTCTTCAATAATTTGTTCAAGTCGATTAGATAACCAGTCCAAACATCTAGCAACTTTTATTGGTTCAAATATTAACTTGAGATTGTGGACTGTTTTAACCAGTTTCTGCAGATCATGGAACAGTTGCTCTGTGTTATTAAATGGCAGAAAAGAAACAGTTACTAGATCATTGTCGGCACAAGAACTATGCGTTTCAGATTTTTGAAAAGAATGAGTTATTTTAGCTACTAAAGAAGTAATGTTTCCCACATACTCCATTGCTTGTCTCCAGTTCTCATCATGCTTAAATTTTAGTTTATTTGATGTCGGTTCTAGTAAAGGTACTTCTGTTAACTGATCATCAAATGTCTGCTCCTCAGGACAAGAATTCAAAATAATTCTTATCTGACATATACTGATAGTTAATGAGTTCAATACGTCCTTAATTTTTGACAAGGTTGTAGATGATATGAAGGAAGAATTATCGCAAGTTTCACGCATTTGTTTTAAGTAAATACGTAAGTAATAGTGTGACCTTGAAGCTTCTATTAAATCCTTTTTCTGTTCTTGACAAAAAGTCTAAAAAATCGAATTTAAGTAGTTAATAAATATTATGTATTATTTTGGGAAAATGTTTTAACACAATTCCTGAATAAAAAAGCATTGCACCTTTACTAAAATATAAAACAGGGAACATCATATTCCGTTAAAAAAACAAATTGAAATTAATAATACGATTTCGTCAAAATGCGTCACAGAATCATAAAAGTAACTATTTATTCGGTTGTTACGAAAATAAATGCAAGGAGTACAAAATGGGTCCTGTAATCGTGGGCGCCCTTCAGAGCTGTGAGTAACTTAAGTAACTAGATACTTTTTAGTTACTTAAAGTAACTAGATACTTAGTAACTTAGTTCTTTTTTGAATCATGCCAAAAGTAACTGTAACTTCGTTACTTTTGAAAGTAAAGTAGGAGTAACTATACACTTAAAAAGTAACTATATACTTTTAAAGTAACTAAGTTACTTTTAATTAGTTACTTTAAAAGTAACTAACTTTTAAAGTTCCTCTTGGATATCTACCAATTATGCACACGTGTCGTCCATCAGATGATGACCAAGGGACGATCGGCGGCCGTTAATCAGATTTTCACGAAGGGACGAGCGGCGAGTCGCGAGCGTCAAACAGCAAACTGGTTGAAACGCGAAATTTCTTGGAAAGCATTTTATTCTACTTGTTAGTTGTTCAAATTAACACTTCTTAGTTTAGTTTTCTGATGGTAATAGTGGTAGTGTGTACAGGAAAATGAGTTATCACTACCTGGTAAATTTATGGTATCTAGTTCAAAAGCATCTTAGTTACTTTTAGAGTTTCGTAGTTACAAATAAAATAACTAGTTACTCAAAAGTATCTTAGTTAATTTTAGTAACTAGTTACAATCAAAGTAACTAGTTACTTTTAAATTATCGTAGTTACAATCAATGTAACTAGTTACTGTAAAAGTATCTTTGTTACTATAACTAGTTACTTTAACTAAGTAACTAAGAACTAAGTTACTTTTAGGTAAAAGTAACTATTCCTTATAAGTTTCTAGATACATTTGTGCAAAAGTATCGAAAAAGTAACTAGTTACTTTTCTGAAGTAACTTTTACAGCTCTGGCGCCCTTAAGGGAAGCAATGAGGGGGGGTATCCCCCACCTGATACCTAGACCAGCCATAACCCTTTTTTACAGATCACTTTTAATAGAAATTTGATGTGGCGATCTTTTTTTGTAGAAATTACTTATAGGAAAAAGTTTTACAATTTTCGGGTTCCTTTATACAGTGCTGCAAGTTCGTGTGCGTACCAGGGAATCTCGAAAACGGTAAGAGATACAAAGATGGTTAATTTGAAGCAAAGTTGTGTATTTTTGGGCTTAACAATTTGGTAAAAGAAATATTGCGAATGCCTTCAGAGAGATCCGAAAAAAACCAAAACTTTTGTTTGTGTTTTTAATTTTTTGTACCTTCAACAAAACAAAACCACTTTTTCATGACCGCTTTTTGTGTTCAACAAGATGACGTTATTAGTTTTAAAATTCGATGTATATACCAACCTCAAGTCAATTTTTTTCAAATACGGATCTGGAATTTTAAATACAGTTTTAGAAACATACTTCTAAGCTTTTATTTATAATTTAAAGGTTTTTGGGATTTTAACCTTTTGTCATGAAATAACACATTTTTCAAATTATCTTTTTATATCATTATAGTCCTGAATATTAAGAGCCAAACTAAAAAAATATATTTGTGATTTGAAGAACTAGTCCATTTTTACTCAAAGAGACCTAATGTTTGATATTTTATAAGAAAAAATAACCCAAAGTCTCGGCCTCAAATATTTCTCTGTTTATTTTTGGTACATGTTTCGCCTGAACCTGGCATTATCAGACCTTATAAACAGTTAAAAAAAATTGTTTTCACTCAGGAGCATCACATTATTTCTGTTTTACAGTATTTTGAGGTCTAAGACAAAAACCATAGAAGTTAAGGTTTATGTTATAATAAATAAAAATACTAATAAAAAATAGAAGTACTTCTCATGACTTAAAAATTTACTTACTTCCTAGAGTATTGTTGCGGTAAATCTTATTGAAATAATAATCGGCATAATTACCATAGCTACCTGTAATATAATTTTAATATTTAAGTAATCCTAAAAATAATTGACTGGGCATAAAGAAAAGATAATTTGAAATACTGATTATGTGTTATTTGATGACAAAACGTAGTACCTATATTACGTATTGCGTGTGGTAAAAAGCATATTACGCACGAATGGAAAAATTGCAAACGAGTCGCGTAGCGGCGAGTGCGGTAATTACACGAGTGCGTAATTGCTTTACAACACGCAATAAGTACTATACTTTTTCTACGACTCTTAATTTGTAACGTATCGAATTGAACTTCGAATCTGAAATAATGACAATGTCACTGTCAAAAATTCAAAACGCAAGATAGATAAATGTTACGATTTGAGTGGTTCAAGGTTAACTTAATTGTTATACAGGGTGATTCACGTTGAGTGGCCTATTAGAAGATCTCGGAAACGGGTAAACTTATCTTTCTAAAAATTTGATAGCAGGCATAATTGGCTTTGAGCTTTTAAAACATTATCTTTTGAGGTATTCGTTACTTCCGGTTATACCGGAAGTTAATGCCAACTTTGCTATTTCAAATGGAACACCCTGTATATTTTAGCATTTTTGATTACCTTATTAAAATCTAAATAACTTTTGTTTATATGAATCTATTCCTATCTCTAACCGTTCTGAATTATAAAAGGATTTTTTTGTGTAAAAACGCTCCGAGAAGAAAGTTTAGTAACTCTGAAACTAATAAAGGTAAACATTTAAAATTTTATAAGCTTTCAAGTAATACATAGGTCTTTAGTTTAAATCACTTAAGTTTCACGTTTTTTATACAGGGAGTTCTTAAAATTGTGCCAATGTTTCCATTTAAATAAATGTGCATAAGTCAATTTTTGCAAATGGAACACCCTATTTTTTAGCTTACTAATGTGTAGAGAATTAAATTTCCTATTTAAATGCCTTATATGTTACAATTCACATTTTTAGTCGTTTTGGAATTATGAGCAATTTAAATAAAAAATCTTAAAATTTTTGTTTGTGTTAATGCGACATTATTTTTAAAAAGAAGACTTCGACTGGGATTTTTGTTTAACTTTGAAAATTAGAAATAGCTAAGCAACGAACATAGGCGCATAATAGCAAATGGTAACAAAGCTCAAAGTCAAACGAACATCCCAGTCGAAGCCTTCTTTTCAAAAATAATGTTGCATTAACACAAACAGAAATTTTAAGATTTTTTATTCAAATTGCTCATAATTCCAAAACGACTAAAAATGTGGATTGTAACATATTAGGCATTTAGATAGGAAATTTAATAATCTACACGTTGGTAAGCTAAAAAATAGGGTGTTCCATTTGCAAAAATTGACTTATGCACATTTATTTAAATGGAAACATTGGCACAATTTTAAGAACTCCCTGTATAAAAAACGTGAAAGCTAAGTAATTTAAACTAAAGATTAAATTTATTAAACTAAGGATTACTTGAAAGCTTACAAAATTTTAGATGTTTATCTTTATTAGTTTTAGAGTTACTAAACTTTCTTCTAGGAGCGTTTTTACACAAAAAAATCCTTTTATAATTCATATCTCAAAAACGGTTAGAGATAGGAATAGATTAATATTAACAAAAGTTAATTAGATTTTAATAAGGTAATCAAAAATGCTAAAATATACAGGGTGTTCGATTTGAAATAGCAAAGTTGGCATTAACTTCCGGTATAACCGGAAGTAACAAAAACCTCAAAAGATAATGTTTTAAAAGCTCAAAGCCGATTATGCCTGCTATCAAATTTTTAGAAAGATAAGTTTACTCGTTTCCGAGATCTTCTAATAGGCAACTCAACGTGAATCACCCTGTATTAGGCATCATAACGCACAGTTTTGTATTTTTATGCATCAAAACGCACAGTTGTACTTATAGAGTGAACTGTACGTAAAACAATGTTTACTAATACAGGAGTAGAAGGCATTTTAAAAACCTTTAAAATGTATTAAATTTATAAAGCTTAGAAGTCTCTAAAACTGTATTTAAAATTCCGTGTCCGTATTTAAAAAAATTGACTTGAAGTTGGTATCTAAAGAACGAAACGTCGAATTTTAATAATAACACCGCCATCTAGTAGAACATAAAAAACGGCTATGAAGTGGAGGTTTTTTTCTCAAGTCAAAAATGAAGGCTGAAAAAATTAAAAAAACAAAACTGAAAACTAGGTTTTTTTGGATATCTCCGAAGATATTGGGAATATTTACAATTTTCTTTTACCGAATTATAAAGCCCCAAAAGACGAAACTTTGCCACAATTTAATCATCTCTAACCATTTTCGGGATCCCCTTGTACGCACAAGCGCCCTTCCCCCTGTATCCGCAACGGACATAATAATTTAATATTATTTTTTACTTACCAACAAATGTGCTGCAAATCCCCGACAGCGATCAATATTTTGCATTCCAAGGTCTTTGGCGGGCATAAGTAGGGCTGTTTCTAAAACATCCAATCGCATAAGACATCTATAATAATAAGATTCGCATGAATCCCAAATGGTCAGAATTTTCTCGTCAATACGATTATGCCCCAAATAATTAAGATTGACTGATAAGTCGATGGGTTTAATTGTATATTCGTCTGTGAGTTTTTTAAGTTTCACATCCATAATGCCGGTCTTGTACGACAATCCCATTTTTGATAGATTTTGAAATAGATCTGCTAAAGCTCTGTGTTTTTGATTCAAGATATTCTTAGCTTGTGATTTTTGCTTTTCTTTTGTTAATGTTGTGTCAACCTAGAAGTAGAGTAATGCTATTTATTATTATTTATAACAGCATATGCACAGACCTGACTTTAATTTTATAGTTTTGCATTTTTAAATTATTTTTTACAAAAAGTCGAAAACCTAAAATGAAAATCTTACAAAAAATGTTTCTAATGTTTCATGTTAATAAAACCTCAGGTGTCAATTTAAACCATGTTTTTGATTAATTGTCTGGTTTTAATAATTGTTTTTCTATTACTGTATTTGTTAAAGTAAATTACAATAATTAAATTTGGATTAATGCACTAAACACCTTATTTTTAATTTCTTAAAAGGATGTGGATTTGGATTTCATTTAATTAAAGACTTATTTTAAAAAATACTGTGTTTTTTTTTGTTTTTCGATATTTTCTAATTAAAACTAATTCAAACTAAGTAAGATTTAGTTTAAACAAATTATCTGGTGCGCTATATTTTAATTTTCAAACATCTAGTGGGAGGAATGTAATGTCTTCGCCGATTTTTTGTTTTTGGTTTTAAAGGATTTTGAGGATAAAAGACAAGAAGTAAACAGCTCAGCATAAAGTTCGTTACAATTTTTTAAACAGCTGTATAGAGGTCTGCAGTTCGCAAACAAAATTATCGATTTTAAAGCGGTTTTCAGAATTTAAAAGTTTGTTCCTTGCAAATTATTAGCATAGTATGGTATGTGGTATGACCTATGACGTAACCAATGCGCTTTATTGTTAAACAGGTTAAAAAAGAAAGTCGTGCAAAAAATTCAAAATTTTAAGTAAGTGCAATTTTGTTACTAATCTTTCTTTTCATAATTTATAACATCAATTTCTAACCTAACGCAATATGTCGGGACGTTCTCGTTTTTTTATGTCCTAAGACAAAAATTATTCTAATTTAAAAAAAATACCTGTTTTTGACACGACTAAAGACCGTTAATGCCTGTTTACGCAATTGTATCCAATGTACTATTTATTAGGTTTATGCATTAAAAAATAAAAATAATAAATGGTTCTTAGATATATACCGGGTGTCACAAATTAACAATTTCCCTCTATAGTTTGGTACTACAAGATATTAAAATATGAACAAAATCTAGCCGCTTGTTTTTAAAATTCAAAAAATGGGTAATATTTTTTTTTTTGGATTTGAATACTTTTGAAATATCATTAATTATTTAATGGGCCTATAAATTATTCAACATCCTGTAAATATTTTATTTCTATATAAAAAGAAAACTTAAGGCCTACTTTTCCACTAATAAAGAAAAATGCAAAAGCTAATAGTTTTTAAGATACAAGTGAAAACTCCAGACAATGCAGAAAATCTCAAAAAGTTGCCAACCTTAAAAGCCCATAACTCAAAAACTAGTCATAGGATTAGAGTACGTCCATAGACACTTTTATTCAGGATGTCAAGATCTACAAGGTACTAAAAATTTAGAGAAAAAAAGCTGAAAGCCAATTCCCATAAGCGTTGTGAGGGGTCCTTTATATTTTTATTCCACTACAAAAATACCTTTTTGCTGGAGCTCCCCTTAACAGTCGTAAATCCTTCTTTTACATTTCACTTATAAATTGGCTTGTCTGTATATTGTCATACAATAACTTACCTCTAAATTTCGCAAATGAGAACTAGTTTCAATAACATCTGTGACAAAACTATCCATTGATTTAACCAAACTTGGATAGTCTGTTCCTAAAATAGTATCCTTACAAATTTTCCGAGCTTTCGATAAATAAGGTAAATCTTTCGCCGAGGCTTTCACGATATAAGAATCAGCATCCAATGTATAATGGTAAGCTTTTGGATTTTGGCGTTGCGGTCGATCCCAGACTCCAACACTTTCCACCGGATTGTCGGTTACAGGATTAATTAAGTACGGTGTAACAGGTTGTAGTAGAACTTCCTAAAATATTCAAATTATTACTTATGGACAAAACTAACACATCGTAAATATGTCACATCACATGCTATATTTTTCTGAACTTATCATCCGATTTGAATGATTTTTTTTGCATTGTATGTCGGTTCGTTCACAATGTTATAGTTTTCACTATTTGTGATAAAAAGTTAATATTCGGTTTATACAAGGTGTAATAAAAATATTTTTTTATCGAAATTTTGTATCACCCTGTAGAGTATACTAGCAACTATAACATATAGCAGTTAAAATTAGACCAGTTTTATAGCGTGAAGGAAAGTTTCTCTGGGATGTCCTTAAGATGGCCTACAGCTTCCTTCGGTAAATACTATATTCCCATGACCATGTACTTCTTTTGCCCCAAGTTGGGCGCCAAGTTGTCCATCGAAGAAATTGTGCGTTCGCTAAATAAAAGCTCCTGATCCCACAACCGATATATGTTTTTCCTTGGCTAAATTCCAGAAAAACTTCCCGTTAAATAGGTCATGTTTTTATAGACTTTGTTATCGCATTTATGTATAATTTCAGCCACCTTATTAAAATTAAAGTTGAAATCAGAATTATGTCAGTTATTTCTGATCTTTACTGTAAAAAAATTAAACAATTAAATTTTGCTATTATTGATTTCAATTTTGAATAAATAAATAACTTTGGCGATTTCATAAAATATCCCCTCCCCTCCCCCCTGACTAAGTCGGAAATGGATTGAAATATATCATTTAAATTTGGTATATGTAAATGGTAAGTAATTTACTTACTTTTAAAGAAAACAATTGTTGTCTTGTTATTCAAAATGGCGGAGATCCGTTAAACATTTCATTACCATTTAAAAAAAAATATCAAGTTTTTTTGGCACAGTTGTGTTTATTTGTTGTGATGTAGTGAATTAGCAACAAAGTTTTTACTCGTAGATTGGGTTTATAGCCATTGTTTTTATTATGGTGTGGATATTTTCAGGTACGTTTATTCTTTTTCTTAGCTTAATCAGTTTTTTTTATTGGAGGGAGTTCATTGGAAGGAGCCAAATAAAACACGGAAACCAATTAGCTTCAATGCCGAGGTTTCGCCGTTTATAATGCCATCCTCAGGGCACGGAAACGACAAGTTTCCCTGGTCAATATTGACACCCTGTTTACACCTTACCCTATATTATATAGAATATTATTACTTTATACTTTTAGAGGGTTTTTAAAATAGGTTTTAAATAATTTTACAAAACATTTTCAAACAAATGTAATATTCATTTTAAAATATAGTTATTTAAAAAAAAAAGTTTTAAATAATTCATTCATTATATTTGGTGGTAAAGACCAGACAAATCATGCATTAATTTTATTATTTTAGGGAATTCATTAAATTAATTCAATTTACTTAGTCTAAATCTTCCTAGATAACATAACAATGAACTAAAACGTACCTTGTATTCCCGAACAAATTTATGCAAAGTTTTATGCGATTTATCAACTGTATCCCTTACAGACCAATAGCTAATATCCTTCCATTTGACAATTTTAACATAATCCTTTAATTTCTTTTCAATTGGCGTTCGCAGGTCCTTAATTTTACTGCTGACAGTCAGTGAAAATTGTTGAAAATAGTTGAAGATATTCCAAAAGATATTTACGAAGCTTTGAGATTCTGGCGTATTAGTTAAAGTTACTGCGCGACAATGAAATTCCAAGATCATTTCCAAACGACCATGAAATTCTACTATTGTGGACTTTGTCATGAATTTTTGTAGTATGTCGATAAGTTCTATTTCGGTAACTTTTTTTTCCTGAATGTACTGGTTCATAAGATTATACATGTAGAGCCACCACTTGGTTAAGGGTTTCTTTAAACTGCAAACAACAATAATGTAATAGCGAAAGTAGAATACAGAATGGGCTACTTTCACGGAGGATACATAGCATTTTTTTTTTTGACTTTTTATATACATTAATATTTTTTGACACGTCTATGGTACTAGCAATTGATTATATTTTGACCACCCCTATAACTTTTATGCATCCAAACTTAAAATAATGATGTGTGTACTCAACGATATAAAAATGTTTGTTTTTTTAAACAGATTGAAAGCGAGCTTTTAAAAATGCCAGTAAAGGCATGTTTTGCTTTGGTAATTTTTAAAACAATTAATTTTAAAAAATTACAAGATTGATTGATTAAAAAAGGCGTTAACTTGCTTATTTTAAATAAAATATCCTAATATTATTACATTTTTCTATTCTACACATTTTTCTATTCTACGTAAGGTTTTAGGCCGATTACGTATATCATGTCCTATACCTAAGTACAAGCGTTTTTGACATATTTAAGTTTTTATATCAAATGACGTATATAAAAAAGCCTTTATTATTAAATTTGGATTGGATTTCTCGTTAAAATGGACCTGCTTTAATAAATTTTTTACAATATTTTCATAAATATTAATACAGGGTGTTCAAACAAGAAGATTAAAAATGAAATTGAGAAATTTGCAAAAATTCTACATTTTCAAATGGAAACCCTCAAATTTTATAATTGTATCGTATTTGGCATTAAAAATAAGGGTAAGTTTATGTAATTTTTGTAGGAAAAAAGACACAAAGTCTCGGCCTCAAAATTTTTATGGTCTGTTTATTTTTGTTGTGACATGTTTTTCCTCAAACTGGCATCATCAGACCTTATAAACAGTTAAAAATATTAAAATTGTTTTTAAAACAAACATAAGTACATTACAGCACAGCAAAAAACCTACATAGTTCACAGTGTGTTGCTGTGCTGTGCTATATATTTCATAGTTTATAAGGTCTGAAAATAAACAAACCATCAAAATTTTGAGGCCGAGACTTCGTCCTTTTTTCTTTCTTCTTGCCCATGATGGCGTTAAAAAACAGTCAAATGCTAAAGAAATCTATAAAGCTGTCACTCACCATTTGATAATTATAAATACTCATGCCGGGACGCTTAAATTGTACAAACAGTCATCAATAGAACATGATATACGAAATCTGCCTAAAATCTTACATAAAATCTAAAAATGTAATAATTAATAGGGTGTTCCATTTAAAATAAGTAAGTTGACACCTACTTCCAGTATAAACTTGAAGTGTAATAATATTTAATATTTTACCTAGTTATCCCTATAAACATTAGCACACTGTCAAATTAAAAAAAAAAATGTATGTATATTTTTTCATATATAGATAGAGGCGCTTCCCGGTAGGACATCCTGTATATTTTTAAATTACCTCCTCTTCCTCTTCTGATGATGACCCTTGAGGTTGAAACACGTTGAGGTTTTTGAAAGTAATTAAATATATGAAGTGAAAACGGATTACTCTTGTGTATTATTTAAAAAAAGTATTCTTTATAGTTTGGTATAAAAATAATTGTTCTGTTCTAGCTAGACGGGAGGGCAAAATCAAACTATTAACACTGTACCAGATAGAAACCATTGTGAAACAGAAATATCGTAATAAAAATCAATTTTGGTACTTACTCGTCAAATGTACTGTTTAATAAATCCTTCCAACTGCTTAACTCCAATTTTCTCCAAGTTATTATTTGTGCGGTCAGGTTAGGCGTAACTTCAATTAGACTGACACCATGATGGGCCACTTCCTCCCATTCGTGACATTTCGCCAAAAGAATATCAAAACCGGTGAGAAATCTTGAGACGGGACTCGTAATGTCAAAGCTGAGGATTTTGTCAATAACTGCCAATATCTAAAATTATACAGTCCATGTTTAATCAGTTTATTTGGTAGCTACGTAGCATCAAGTCAATTTAAGCTAGCAGTCGAGCCATTACAAATTATAAACTTTCAGTTCAATAAACAAATTTTAATACAGAGCCTACTCAGGACCCAGGGCTAGGTGTGCCACTGGTATTTGTCAAGTTAATATTTAATATAAAATATATAATTATGTAGATTGTTGCAGAATTAAGTAATAATACTTAAGCCTTAACATTTTTGGTTTATTTGTAAATAATTTAAAGGCAAAAACTTATAAAGAAACATTTTTTGCTTAAACTTATAATCCACTACCAAAACTTTTTTTCTATTTAATTTTTTACGTAGGACAAAGAAAAAGTGGTGCTGCAGGCAGATGTCTGAAGGCGAAAATTATGTTGGATGCCACGCTAAAACCTCTTTGTTTGATCTACTAATAAATTTGTCAAAATAAAAAAATAGATATACATAGGGTGTGTCAGTAAGGTGTCTTAGATAGCACCTAAACTATCAAAGATAGGGAAAAAAGTGTAATACAAAAGTTAAAGGGGTTTTTAGGATACATAATCTAAAAATATTTTTTAATCTACAGGGTGGTCCTAGAAAGTGGTACTTACTGAATAATAAAAAAGAAAATTAAATGGGACACCCAGTATAATTTTCTAGAATATGATTCAATTGAATAAGAACTTTGCAACCCTATTAAAATTTTTGAAGTGAAATGCAACGTTGCCAAGTAATTACTTTTTCCGGAATTTTAGTAATTTTAAGGGTATCGTTAAAAAATCATAGCGACCTGTGGATTAACCCTAGGCAAATATAAATTACGTTGTAAGTACTTTAAGGTACGATATATTGATTTATAATAATGTTTTTTAAATCTCTTATACCGAGCGTTCATTAAAAGTTGGACAACTCGATAGTTTTAAAAATGCTTTATTTTAATTTTTTTAAATGGGACCCCCCTAATTTTTTTAGGCAAAATAATTTATCTTTCGAAAACCTTACTTTTTTGTTAAACATGTCATAATATATCCAAATATCATAGTTTTTGAAATATTTTAGGATTTGTCTTAGATCATGGTAAAAAAGGAAAGTTCTAATTAAACAATTTAGTCAAGATTGCTTTGGAACAAAAAAAATAATTTTCTTTGTCACAGCTGTCATTGCAAAATTATTTCGCCAACATTTTGTGCTTTATTACTGTTTACATTTTAGTTTCCTGAACTAACTTTATCATAACTCTATTCTATTCAATAAAGTTAGTTCGGGAAACTAAACTTTAAACAGTAATAAAGCACAAAATGTTCGCGAAATAATTTTGCAATGACAGCTGTGACAAAGAAAATTATTTTTTTTGTGCCAAAGCAATCTTGACTAAATTGTTTAATTAGAACTTTCCTTTTTTACCATGGTCTAAGACAAATCCTAAAATATTTCAAAAACTATGATATTTAGATATATGACATATTTAACAAAAAAGTAAGGTTTTCAAAAGATAAATTCTTTTGCCCAAAAAAATTAGGGGGGTCCCATTTAAAAAAGTTGAAATAAAGCATTTTTTAAACTATCGAGTTGTCCAACTTGTAATAAACGCTCTGTATAAGAGATTTAAAAAACATTATTATAAATCAATATACCGTACCTTAAAGTACTTACAACGTAAATTATATTTGCCTAGGGTTAATCCACAGGTTGCTATGATTTTTTAACAAAACACTTAAAATTACTAAAATTTCGGAAAAAAATTAATTACTTGGCAACGTTGCATTTCACATAAAAATTTTTAATAGGGTTGCAAAGCCCTCATTCCATTGAATCATATTCTAAAAACTTATACTGGGTGTCCCATTTAATTTTCTTTTTTATTATTCAGTACCACTTTTGAGGACCACCCTGTAGATTAGAAAATATTTTTAGATTATGTACCCTAAAAATCTTTTGTATTACACTTTTTTCCCTATCTTTGATAGTTTAGGTGCTATCTAAGACAGACACATTACTGACACACCCTGTATATTTTTAATCTGTTATTTGTAGTGACTGACAAAAATCAACTAATTTAATTAAAAACAGATTAAAAAAACATGTGAAATAAAAAGTCTTTATAAAATAAACATAAAAAGGGAACTTAAAAAAACTTTTATACTGATTTAGTCGTCGGTTGAATTTAGCTAAGACTAGGTTTAAATAATTTTTGTAATTGTTCTCATTGAATTTTTTATAGGTGGCTGATATTTATCATTAAAATAAATATGAAACATTATTTGACGTAATCTTAGAGTCCCCCTGCGGGCTCCCATGTTCACAGTATTTATTCACACTTTTTAAATAAGACACATTTAATTTATGTTTTATCCACCTAAAAAAAAGCGAAGAGTCGAGACAAAAGCTTGTCGGTCCTACGTTTTAGTATTTTCCTACGGGCCAGGCATTGATAAAAAATGCCGCCAAAGGCACATCCGCTCTCTATGATATTGCCACTCAAGCTCACCGAGTCGGAGGATAATATTAGGAGTAAATGCTAGTAGTGAAACATTAGCTATTTCAAAAATTGGCCAATTAGGTACCAATCATGTTGGAGTATAATTACCTACAGTTTAAAGTTAAAAAGTTTAAATTTATAAAGCAATAAAATAAAAAAAAGTAATATGGACAAATTTAATGAATACTTTGGCATCTGGCCGCTTGTATATAAAAGGAAAAGGATACCAAAGAGAAGGAAATGGCGAATGTGTCACTAGCCCTTACTTTTATTATTAATAAATAATATAATAAATCAATTGCTAAAATATATTTTTATATATTTATTTATTTTAAAATTAACTTACCGTATTAAGCGTCGGTTGATCTGGCCAATCCTGTAAAAGTTCATTAACTTTCAGTTTTAACTCCTTCAAAACATGATAGCAGGATTTCACTTCTTCAACGTCCGGATTCTTGTAAAAGTTCTTTGATTTCTTATTAATTATTCTGGTTGGAGATGAGGCTTCACCTTTAAAACAATATATTTTTATCATTGTAAACACGGCTTGTTGTTCGCAGATCATCGCCATCGGCATCGGCTCGTTGCCCGCGGCTCCAAGATCACGCCGAGTTGCAAAGTATTGCATGCAGCGCTTAAACTAGCCACGAGCCGCCATTGTTTAAAAACTTATTTGGGCAACACAGTCCTTTATTTTCAGTTCTAAACTCATAACTACGTAACACACGTATTTCGTGAAAAGTACCATAACTCTGGCTAACTTTTAATAAAGGAGCCAAACTTTACAAAGTTTTGGATCTGCCCTATACTCGAAGTAACACGAGTTAATTGCACTATGCATCTTAATCTGGCTACGATTTATGTTTTCTACATTTTATAATATTCCTAGTTTTTTCAATGCAAACTATTAAAAGTTTGGTAGCTCTAAACGTTATAATATAAAATAATAATTTATGATGTTAGTTATACAATTTTGTGAGAAGAAAAGTTTAGGATACGAGAGAAGCGAGTGTTCCATTCTTCCGAACAAAATAAAAGCAATTATTTTTAGTCACACATACATATTTTCTATTTTTTTTTTACAATCTATGGAGAATAATAAATCAGTTAACTGAACGGATACGAAATGCTAAAGAGTTTAATATTCTTGTATACTTTGTTAATAAAAATATTATGCAAAGTTCTTTTGAACGACTTATTAAATGTATGGATAACATTGGTTTTGTACTAGACTTAAATTATTGCTTCAAAACTTTGAACAACTAAACTGCTGGACAATTGCTTTCGAGCAAGAAAAATTTCGCCTAAATTTAACAGTTAATATTTTCTGAACCAGATATAATATTGACCTACGGTTTTGAACGGTTGATAGATTTATCCCTTGGGAAACAATTTTCAATGTTGGATTTTCTTGAACTGTCACAAAATTTTATATACAGAGTGTAAAAGAAGACGATGATTTTTGCTCCAATTTAAATGGCGTGTAACGTTCACAATAATATTTTTAAATTTGATCACTCTACGTCAATTGAATCACTGGTTCATAGCAAAGAAAGTAATTTGTAAAATTTTTGATATCTGCTATATTTTAAGAAATACCCATTTTTTTGGAAAACCTTGCTTTATTTTAACTTATTGGTAGCTAGATCTCACTGTGAGTTGTATCGTGCAAACTTTGCGAGTAATTATTATAAGTTATGAAAAGCTTGATTATGTTCAGTAATAATAGTTGTACCTAAATGTTATGATGCACAGTGGCGTACTTATAAACATCTATGTCTATGGTTTACAAGTATCTCACAATTTTTCACGATTGTTTTATATTGGCAAGTACTCGCCCCTAGATTATTTAAATTTTTTCTTATTTTTTAGTTTTTCATATGGCACTACACAGGTATATTATACAGTGTGTTTACAAAATTTTAACAAAGATAATGTTTTAATTTAATTTTTGGAAAAAATGTATTTATTAATTTCTAACACTATTCCTAAAATAAAACTTACATTGAAAGGGATCCTTAAAATTAAGTAACGCTAGTTTGATTTTGATGGGATTAATACCTTGTAGGCCCTCATCGGATGGACGGGGTTTGGTTTGACGGTATCTAGTGATATTTAATATCAAAGTCTCTTTCAATGTAAGTTTAATTTTAGGAATAGTGAACAAACCCGAACGTTAGAAATTAATAAATACCTACATTTTTTCCAAAACTATTAAATTAAAAAAATTATCTTTTTTAAAATTTTGTAAACACACTGTATAATATACCTGTAGTGCCATATGAAAAACTAAAAAATAAGAAAAAATTTAAATAATCTAGGGGCGAGTACTTGCCAATATAAAACAATCGTGAAAAATTGTGAGATACTCGTAAACCATAGACATAGATGTTTATAAGTACGCCACTGTACATCATAACATTTAGGTACAACTATTGTTACTGAACATAATCAAGCTTTTCATAACGTATAATAATCACTCGCAAAGCTTGCACGATAAACGCACAGTGAGATCTAGCTACCAATAAGTTGAAATAAAGCATGGTTTTCCAAAAAAATCGGTATTTCTTAAAATATAGCAGATATCAAAAATTTCACAAATTACTTTCTTTGCTATGAACCAGTGATTCAATTGACGTAGAGTGATCAAATTTAAAAATATTATTGTGAAAGTTACACGCCATTTAAATTGGAGCAAAAATCATCGTCTTCTTTTACACCCTGTATATAAAATTTTCTGACAGTTCAAGAAAATCCAACATTGACAATTGTTTCCCAAGGGATGAATCTATCAACCATTCAAAACCGTAGGTCAATATCATATCTGGTTCAGAAAATATTAACTGTTAAATTTAGGCGAAATTTTTCTTGCTCGAAAGCAATTGTCTAGTTTATTATAATATTTATAAAGTTAGACTTTGATATTTCCTCGATTTGATTAGTACGATTTTAATGACGTATAAGTTATGACGCCCGAGAAATCATTCCCTGTGAATTGGTTAGAGGTGAAATCAACCTTGTAAAGTACAATGACGTAGACGACGAAGGAAAGAAAACTTTAAAAAGCTGCTACATAACTTAAAATAATTAATATTTTATTTGTAATTTAGTAATGTATAAGTAATATTCCATTACAGGTTTTTGATGACGTCAAGCAGGTTTCAAGAGTGACGTCATCAATCGTTCTCTGTAGACACCTACCTGATTGTACGTTTCATGATTGATTTTGACTCTTCTATACAGGGTGCTACAAATTCGTGTGCGTACAAGGGGATCTCGAAAACGGTAAGAGATATGAAGATGTTTAAATTGAGACAAAGTTGCGTATTTTAGGGCTTAACAATTTGGTAAAAGAACATTGCAAATATTCCGAATGCTTTCGGAGATATCCGAAAAAAAAATGAAATTTCTATTTTTGGTATTTAATGTATTGCGCCTTAATTTTTGACCAAAAAACATTTTTCATTGCCTTCTTTTATGTTCTATAAGATGGCGTTATTAGTTTTCAAATTCAACGTTTCGTTCTTTAAATACCAACCTCAAGTCAATTTTTTCAAATACGGATAGAGTTTTAGGGACTTCTAAGCTTTACAAATTAAATGCAATTTAATGTTTTTGAAATTTTAACGTTTTATCATCTAATAACACATTTCTGATTTGAAAATTCGGTCCATTTTTACTCAAAAAGGCCTGATATTTGATATTTTCTAAGAGAAAATACCGAAAACCTGCCAGAAACCGGTATTATCAGACCGTATAAACAGTAAAAAAATTTTGAAATTGTTTTTGAAACAAACTTAAGCGCATTAGAGTAACATAATAACTATAACATATAACTAACACTCCAGTTAATCCAGTAATTTAATTTTAATATTTAAGCTACCCTAAAAATAATTGCCAGGGTCGTAATAGTAAAGAAAGAATAATTTAAAATATTAATGATGTGATATTTTATGACAAAACGTTGAAATTTTAAAAATCTTTAAATTGTATTAAATTTCAAAAGCGTAGAAGTCCCTAAAAATGTTTTTAAAATTATTCCAGATCCGTATTTAAAAAAATTGACTTGAGGTTGGTATTTAAAGAACGAAACGTCGAATTTGAAAACTAATAACGCCATCTTGTAGAACATAAAGAACGGCTATGAAAAAGTGTTTGTTTTTCTCCCAAGTCAAAAATGAAGGCGCTAAAAATTAAACCCAAAACTAAAAATTTCGTTTTTTTTTCGGATATCTCCGGAGGTATTAGGAATATTTTCAATTTTCTTTGACCAAATTATTAAGCCCTAAAACACGCAACTTTGCCTCAATTTAACCATCTTCGTATCTCTTACCGTTTTCGAGATGCCCTTGTACGCACGCGAATTTGTAGCACCCTGTATATTATTTTGTGTAATAACAAAATAAAATAATTACATAAAGAAACCCAATACCGGATAGGTATAAAATCTAAATCACAGGTAACTTTTATGTATGACTAGCATAAGCAAGGGGCAAAAATACTTTTTTCTACTCCCACATGGAAATTTGCTGTTTCCTTTACACTTAAGTGGCGAGTAAAGTATTCCAGTTAACTGTGCGGGAATATATCATATTCATCCTAGATAGGTAATAAAACTGACCAATCACAGTAGTCAAGAAGTCAAATTGACATATTGTTTTTAAAAGTACTGACCAATCACAGTATATTATTTTAACTGAGGCTCCGCCTTCTTTTTCAAGACATTAAATTATATAATTTAAATGCATATGGTACAATTTGTTATTAACTTGTTCAATATAATAAAATCTAGACGCATTTATAATAGATGTATCAATAATGTAACCTGCTGAATGTGCAGAGAAAATTAATTTTATGTAGCATCATTTATCAGTTAGTTTTCCGATAATTAACTAAACGCTTCGATAGTCCAGATGTTAGAGCGTTGGACTATGAAACCAATGGTCGT
Organism: Polydrusus cervinus; assembly: GCA_935413205.1. Classification (NCBI taxonomy): domain Eukaryota; kingdom Metazoa; phylum Arthropoda; class Insecta; order Coleoptera; family Curculionidae; genus Polydrusus; species Polydrusus cervinus. The sequence goes on along the minus strand of OW284511.1, from coordinate 69,560,089 downwards.
AAGTTCGAGCCCGCCAACCTACAAACTTTTTTTTTACATTTTTTAGCATAGGTCGTAGAAAAAATATACTGTTCAACTCGAGTGGATTGTCCATATTGCCCTTAGAAGTTTGAATACTCCGCCTACGGCGTCGTGCTCAATTTACTTCCTCGTGCGATATGGACATCATATCCACTCTTGTTGTACAAACTACTATTAACTCGGCACTGTTATATGATAACCATTTTTAATAAAATATTGATGAATGGCACCTGGGCAACGAAGTTATCAATTTTTTTGTATTTCTTTTAAGCGTTATATTATTCAACATTTTTATCTCGGGAGGTATAGGTCTCCTCAATTTAAATAGAATATAACAGTTTAGAAAGGGAAAACTCGATTTATCGTCTGGTTGAACTGGTTAAAGCGTTATTTACGTGGGTCAGTGTGTTCGCATTATTTTTATTAAAAAGCGTCTAGGTGGTAGGGTTAAAATCCAAATTTAGTTGTGGCTGTGGCCAGTGGTTGCGTTGAAGTATCTAATATTGCAGGTCAAACATCACTAAACCTAAAGCTTATCGCATATTCTTTCTCAAAACTTATTAAAATTGGTTATTAACAAGTTTCTTTGTAAATATATTTTTTCCACTCCCACATGGAAATTTGCTGTATTGTTTAGACTTAAGTAATGGGTTAAGTGGGCTATTTCGGTTAACTGAACGGATATAATTTCATATCCATCCTAGTTAGTATATGAAACTGACCAATCACAGGGGTCAATTACAAGGAAACCAAATTTACCCGATTTATGACACTTCACAAAAGTGAGGTTAAGAATACACTTCAAGTAGATGCGAATCTGTCAGATCAATTTTGTTATTTTTTATTTTTGAATCAAAATATTTATCCCAGAGCTTATGCATACACCAGAGTTTCCCAATGGGGACACGAAATGGTGAGAAAATTAAAGATGATGAGAAAATTAAAGATATACAAGTTGTTTCTGACCGAACTAAAGATTTGTGCATAAATGCACTTTCTCTTATTAAAAATCTCTAGATTTCCACTCATTTCGAGACAATTACTACAAGATTTAATGCATAAAATGTATATACAAAATGAACGTTTGTATTTCCGTTTTACTTACGGGGCTCCAACCCCAATCGACCTTAAACCTCGTATTATATGGGACAGGACAGATATAGAAAATAACTGGTGAATCTTTCTTAAGAAAATGAAGTACATACCAGATAAAATAAACAAAATTATAAAATTTTTAAATATCTTTTTCTGAATTACTTATGGTTTTAAGGTTATGTTATTTAGTTTTTTTTTGCACAGACAAACGAGGTTTATTCGCGGCCGGATGGCTGACGGAGGCTCAGGTTTCGAGTCATGTGTATTTGTTCTCTTTCTAGCTTACTGCCTACCGGCTCTCTCGCTTGCTTTTACTCGTATTAAAGCTAATATAATCTGAAATCTCTGCTTTTCAAACTGTTATACGGGCTGCTTGTAAAGAAGGCGTTTTTCGTGATCCGTATTAATTCCTATCTATCTATCTAGCTAATTTATTGCTCACGTCGCTTATGCGTGATTTGCTGCATGCGACTATAGGACGAAAAGTACTTTTCCAACGGAGTCTCGGGCGCCACCTCTTGGATTAATGTGGTAAGAGGCCCACAGTTACCATCGAGTAGCTTTTAGACAGTGGAGAAAATAATCCAGGCGTTCAACTGCATATGCATGGTGCGAAGGAATAATAAAACAATCGGTTTTAAAACATTTTGTATTCAAAGTACTGTACATTAAAATATGCCCCATTTATTAGCGGTTTTAAAATGAATCTACCAGTTAAAGAGAGAGAGGAGGATTGTATACGTTCATCGGTACGCGACAATATATCTTTTATTTATTAATTATTCGCGGCTAAAATAAATGATTCCGGCTTTGGCGTGATTAGAGGGTTTCGCGATGCTATGTTTGCAAGCGGTCCGGCGGTTGGCTTTACGCAAACGGAAAAAGGATCTGTGATAGGTACGGATACGTATACAACCCTGTCAAAATTATGTAACTTCGTTACATGCTTATACAGCGATCGAATTCACGATTAATCGGCAACGAATGCGTTCGTAGAAATGATGTTCAATGGTATACGATTAACTTTTTAGTCCCGGTCCTCTACATATACAGAAATATTGCAGGATGTTGCACGGATAAAAATTTAAATATAAAGAAATAATTTTGGTTGAAGTTTATTTTATTGTTTCCAGGGTAGGCAATGCTTTTTTGCCTATATTGTATGCACGCCACTGCCTTTAATATGTTATTCGGCAAAAGTCCGATTGTGAGAAAATAAGGTTTTGTGTAAATATATAAGAAATCACCCAAATCGATTATGTAAAATATGTTTTTTTAAATTTTTTTTGAAGTTTGGAAGTTGAGTCGTAGAAAAAAATTACAGTACAACTTGAGTGTGGATTGTCCATATTGCGCTGGGAAGTTTGAGCACTTCGCCTACGGCGTCGTGGTCCGTTTACTACCTCGTGCGATATGGCCACCATATTGTTGTACAAACTACTATTTCATTATCAGCTCTCACATGCAGACTATATTTTCACCCGTGTGGACTAACTTTTTAACTAAAGTCTTACACTACATACCTAATTCGTGAACAGCTCCATAACGCCGAGAAACTTCTAATAAAACAGCCAAACTTGCCGAGAGTTCCGAGTCCATGGTATACTTAAAGTAATGGGCGTGATTGTCCATTACCAGCCTTATGAGTTTGAACTTTTCCATTAAGGGACTAACAAAATCCGGCAAAACATTTTTGTTAAATTCGGGTGCAAGCCATTCGGTCTTAATGAAGTTTTTAAAGAGATTCGTGTTAAGGTCAATGATAAATCGTAAGTCCTCGTCGGTTATAACGTCGATGGAATTTTCGTGTTTGGAAACTTGAGCGACGGAGTCCGATAAGGAATTCTCTTGGAAATCTGAGAAATCCAGTACGTGATAATTTGGAAAGAGATCTTTTAGTTCGTCTTGTAGTTGTTCTTCTTCGGATTTATCGTCACATTTAGTCCTATAATGTAAAAAATAATTCTGTGAATAACTCTAAATAATATTGTAGAACTTTCTACTAATTTTGTTTATACAACTCATAGAAATTTGAATACGGGATGCTACAAATTTGTGTGTGTAACAACAAAGAAAATTAGCCAACAGTGTTGTGTATCCGTCTTTTGCATTAAAGTACGCAGAACAGAAACGTCAAAATAATGGGTTCTCTGGGGGCCAGGTAGACAATGACGGCCGTTTCATTCTTATTAGGAGTTATTGGAAAGTCATAACCTGAACAAAAAGATTGCGAGATCGCGTTTTCAAACTTATTTAAGAAAAAATAAGTAGAGAACGCAAAATACAAATGCACTAAGAAAAAGCAAACATAACGGTACGCCATATATCTAGTATCGCGACCCACATTTGATTCCTACTATCCTTAAGTCAATTTTTTTAAATACCGACCTGGAATTTTAAAAACAGTTTTAAGGACTTCAAAGCTTTAGAAATTTATTACAATATAATTTCAATATTTTGTCATGGCAGGGTTACTTAAATATTAAAATTACATTACAGGAAGTTATGGTTTTAGGCCGTTTATTATTTCAATAAAATTTACCGTAACAATACTCTAGGAAGTTTTTAAGGCATTATTAGTATTTTATTTATTTTATTAATATAACATATATCTCGCCTATATCTTAAGTCCCATGGTTTTTGCCTTAGACTTTGACCGAAATACTGTAAAACAGAAAAAAATAAATTCTTCCGAGCGAAAAAAAAAGGTAACAGGAGTATTAGTGCAGTTATGTTACTGTGATGTTTGTTTCAAAAACAATTTTAAGTTTTTTTACTGTTTATAAGATGTGATGTGGTAGTTCAGGCAAAACATGTAACAAAAATAAACAGACAAAAAAATATTTGGTGCCGAGACTTTGCGACTTTTTTCTTACAAAAAATATCAAAAATATTGCCTTTTTGAGTAAAAATGGATGGATTCTTCAAATCATAAATATTTTTTTTTGTTTGGCTCTAAATGTTCAGGACCGTAATGACATAAATAGATTATTAATGTGTTAATAAATGACAAAACGTTTAAATTTTAAAAACCTTTATTTAAATTGTATTAACATTCTAAAGTTTAGAAATCCCTAAATCTGTATTTAAAATTCCGGGTCCGTATTTAAAAAAAATTGACTTGAAATTGGCATCTGAAGAACCAATCGTCGATTTAAGAACTAACAACTCCATCTTGTAGAACATCAAAAGCAACTATAAAAAAGTGTTATTTCCAAGTCAAAAATAAAAGCGCAAAAAATTAAAAACCAAAACTAAAACTTTTTTTTTGGATCTCCCAAACTATTCTGAATATTTACAATTTTCTTTCGTCAAATTATTAAGCCGCAAAATACGCAACTTTGCCTTAATTTAAGTGGTAAAAAACCTATTACGCACGATTGGAAAAATTGGGAGTCGCGTAGCAGCGAATGTGGTAATTACATGAGTGCGTAATTGCTTTACAACACGCAATGCGTACTGTACTTTTTTTACGACTCTTACTAATAAATTAAAGATCGGTTTATAATTTATAAAGTATCGATTTGAACTTAAAATCTCAAGTCCGGAATTTCGAGATACAACTTGATATTTCGAGATTCAACTCGGAATTCCGACTTACAACGCCGAATTCAGAGTTACAACTCGGAGTTCCGGGATACAACTTGAAATTCCGAGTTAAAACTCGGCATTTCAAGATACAACTCGAAATTCCGAGTTACAACGCCGAATTCAGAGTTACAACTCGGAGTTCCGGGATACAACTTGAAATTCCGAGTTAAAACTCAGCATTTCAAGATACAACTCGGAATTCCGACTTACAACGCCGAATTCAGAGTTACAACTCGGAGTTCCGGGATACAACTTGAAATTCCGAGTTAAAACTCGGCATTTCAAGATACAACTCGGAATTCCGACTTACAACGCCGAATTCAGAGTTACAACTCGGAGTTCCGGGATACAAATTGAAATTCCGAGTTAAAACTCGGCATTTCAAGATACAATTCCGAGTTACAACGCGGAATTTCGAGTTACAACTTGGAATTTCGAGATACAACTTGGAAGTCCGAGTTATAACTCGAAATTTGAGTGTAAAAAAATATGAGAATTGTGGCCCTCTACGCTTTTGTACTGGTTAGTTAATTATTGTTAAACATTTGTATGCGACCCAACATTATCGATTCAAAATGTAGACCTTTTTAAACTGTGTTATAGATTACTACCTACTCACCTTGTCTTATACAGGCTTTCAGCTTCATTTTTTTCTAGCTCGCGTTTCTCCTGCTGGATATTCCATAAATCAATGAGCACTTCCACTAATAAATTAAACTTTTCTAACAAATGTTTATCGAGTACTCCTGTATTTTTTGCATTTACTATACATTGATTGTAATTTTCTTGAATTCCACACTTTATTAACCTGAAACACAAAAGAAATAATTTATAGATGAAAGTCTTACCAGAAAAATAGGTTTGAAAAAAATATCGCACATTTATTCAGCGTATGGCGAAAGATGGGTTATAAACATGAGATACATAGTTGTAACCGCAAGGTATATCTTTTTGACAAAGTTTGCCACTAATTCTTATGTACTGAGGAATCTGGCGGATGCAGTCTCGGAGAGTGTGCTTCTTGTCACCTTTCATGCTCTAATACAGTCACATATGCACTGCTTTCTTGGGGACATGCTGCTGAAGCTAGCAGAGTGTTCTGATTACAGCGTAGAGCGGTGAGAGTTGTTAGGGGATTATCTTTCCGTGCTGACTGCAGAAATGCTATTAGGGAACTCAACAATATGACTGAACCTTCTATGTATATATTTGAATTAAGTATGCATTCGAAATGTGAATTTCACCGAAAAAAAAGTGAAACGTCAAAAAAAAATTATAGTTAGAAGCACATCCAAGTAGAAAAACAAAACTTCTGAAAAATGTGTATACAGGATGATTCCTAAGTTGATACCTCTTTTTTAGCTGTGTATATAAGGCATTAAAATAAACAACATTTTCAAATACCTTTTTCAAAAAACTTAAAAATAGGGGAGATACAGAAGTAAAAAATCTAAGTGCGGGCCTGGTCATCAAAACGTAGCCTGCTTTATACTTTCTGTTGTTTGTCTTATTAGTCATGCAATTTACGGGTCGGTGGTCAGTTATTTGGCAATCCGCTGTGGTGTGTTTTTCTGAATAAGCAAGTTAATTTTAAATTTGAAAACATTGTTTAAGTTAAGCAGGACTGTATTTGATCCATAGTGTACTTTATTTTTGACTTTTTTGAAAAAAAGTATTTAAAAATGCTGTTTATTTTATTGCCTTCTATACACAGCTAAAAAAGAAGTATCAACTTGGGAAACACCCTGTATTTAAATAATAGTATGAATGACTATGTAAGGGTAAATAATGTCCACTCCTATCAGACCAGATATAGACTTTTTAACAGATTATCATAGGGTTTATAAATCTAGGTTTTCAATTAACTATCACGCCCCCAAGCTGTGTAACAACCTTTCCATAGGGATAAGAGAACTTTCAAGGACATTTTTTTTAGCTAAAATCAAGAGCTTTCTATTAAGTCAGGCATTTTATTCTCTTGAGGAATACTACAAGCTTAATTTCCCTAATGAAACTTTTTATTAGTTCTTACCTAATTATATGACCCAGTATTGCTTTCTTCCATTGGTATAGTTTGTATATTGTTCTGTATTTAAATTTTATGACTGTTGAAGTATTTATGATTTTATTTGTTGTTTATACATTTATTAAGGTTAGTACCATTGACGTATGTAAACAGTTAGCTGTGATAACATGAATAAATACTTTGACTTTGATTCTCTCAACCAACTTTAACAATAAGCGGAAGCATAAAACTTTTTCAATTTAAAAAAAAAATTGTCTGCAACGCCGCTAAACATTTTCGGTTAATATAATTACAGACATAATACACCTTAATTTATAAATATTTCCAGTTCATAAGGGGGATTTGCAAATTAAGTAACGCTAATATCTTCAATTTTTTACTCCTCCACCACGTACCGGGATCGTAACGCCCGGCCAGACCCCCCTTCCCCCCGCTATTAATTGTGTTCCGTAAGTGTCAGAGAAGTGTAATTAAAGTCATTTATACGGGGGGTAACAAAAACACAAACTTTTATTTACCAATCACACGTTATTTTTAAATTTGTAGGTATCAAAAAAAGATGGCGTATACATCAAAACACGCTATTAATAATAAGGTAAGTGAGCCAAATATTGCCACCTTAACGTTTGGTTGTGAATAAATCCTATACTTTTATTGATAAACAAATACAAATTTGGGTACGAGTAAAGAAATGCATTGTTTCATATATTTTATTTACCTCAAAAAAATGAATAGAAATGAAGATATTGTGTGTGTTTGTAAAAGTTGAGAATGGCAATATTAGGATAACATCTCTCCCTATTATTGCCACCCTATGTCAATATTAGGAACTATCGAACAACATATGGAACTAACAACATTTTCTGAAAAAATATAACTCAAGAACATAGAGGACAGATGAACTTTTCTTTATCATCCTTAGTTAGGCCTACACAGGACTCGTGAACATATCAACAGCAAACTATGCACAAGCATCTTCTTTAGTGCAGGTGTCACAAACGAAGCAGAACCACGATTCTTTTGTTGTACTGCTCGTTGCTTTTCTGTCAACATTGCGTGAATTCAACTTTGGTCTTGACGGGAACAAATCTTTGGTAACTTGCTGGGCTTTACTGTTTAAAGCTGGCTTCCTCTTTACATGGCAATATTAGGAACAAATAACGTACAGAAAAAAATCCTTAACCTAGAAACCAAGTTGAAATAATTCATGCAATTCATAAAACAAGAACCACTGGAGTGTACTTACCTGTACTTAATAACAAAAATCCTGAAACGTTTAGTTTAGATTGCGTAGGATCAACGTGAAAAGTAAATTTGCTTATAACGCGGACAAGAAAAACAAATGGCGTGCTCCTATGTCGGACGTTTAGCATAGACTAAAACCGCCGAATAAAAAACAAAACGCTGACAAATCAAAGTACCTGCTACTGCTGCCACCTACTTGCAGCATCGCTACTAGCTGTGTAAAAAGGGGTGACCATATTAGGAACAATGGCAATATTTAGCGCACCTACCTTAGTCACACCAAAATTAGTGGAAATCGATAAAGGCGTTTAGAAATTATTCCCAAAAAACGACATTAATTTGGAAACTTTAGCGCCCTGTAAGGTCAAAACGAATCAACATCGCATATAGGTAAGTTTGCCTAGATCGCCTTATTTTTGGTTAAGGAATTTGTGATGAAGCGTTGTACAGTCATTTCAAGGGCACCCTGTAGAATGAGGAATTACATTTTGAACGGCAGTAGAGTTTTGGACTTGCATTGTCTTTATTTGTTTAGAATCACTACGTTTCAACTGGTAAGTATCTCCGACCGCCTGACTCTACTGCCGTTCAAGAAACGTCATTGTCTCCAACCTTTAAACAGAATTACATTTTGTTACATTTCCCTTGATTCCGCTACATTTTCCCTGTTTAGCCGAAACAAATACATACATACCTTAAATTCTCCTTTGCCTTATGTTCATCATTCAAAATATGGTTCATAAAGCGCCGCATCTTATTTTCCGTATAATTGTCAACATGTTTATCAAGACTGTCTACGTTCTCATTTAATGTTGGCAGCGTTGCAAAATTTATTAATTCAGCCTCCAAGTCCACATTAAATTGAGTTCTATGCTGCCATTTCAGAAATTCCCTTTTGATCCAGTACAGCTTTAACTTTAAGCCGTACAAGAACTGCGAAATATTTGCCAGCAACGGTTCAACAATGTCTGGATATGAGCTGCGATAGAGTTTCCAGTCGTGTGAAATTCTTTCAAAGCTCGGTATATTAGATTCGAACCTTTGGATATATGATTTTATTTTTGCGATATCGGTATTGATGTCTGCGGAAGTGGCAGAGTTCAGGTTATTTAACCTTTCGGTGCAATCGTTGATATCGAGTAGAATGGTTGTATTTAGGGCGCTGTTGAATGCATGTTTTATTTGCTGAAAAAAAAATACCAAAAACTATATACAGTGTGTCCACGGATAGAGTTTGGAAGAGGAAAAACTTTTTATTAGTAGGTATAGAAGAAAAAGTCATTCTTTATAAAAACGTCTGCTTGTGCTGAAACTACAATTTCAAATATCAGATTTACTATACAAGGTTCGTCAGACATTTTTGTTTTGGATTTCGTTTAAAATAAATTTACGTACAAACAGCTATTGTTGCCTTCTTACTTAGAATATGATTTTATATCTGGCCAAAAACGATTTTTTTGTAAAAAAAAACGATTTTTCTGTGTCTACTTTTGAATACATATCATATTTCTTATATTTATTTAATCATAAATTATAAAAAATTAAAAATGTTTTTTCTGTCCAACCCTGTATAGTTATCGCAAATCTGATATTCGTAATTGTAGTTTCAGAACAAGCAAAATTGATTTAATAAATCAAGGAACTGAAAAAAAAAATACAAAAAACTAAAAATGTTGTTTTTGACGAACCCTGTATGGTAATCGCAAATCTGATATTCGAAATTGTAGTTTAAGCACAAGTCAACGTATTTATCAACAATGACTTTTTCTTCTATACCTACTAATAAGAAAGTCTTTCCTCTTCCAAACTCTATCCGTGGACACACTGTATGTCGTAGTCTTATAATGAAATCCGGCATATAGTATAAAGAACTATTGTTTCGCTATTATATTCTTTTAAACGAAGTTTAAACGTAGGTTTAAACAGAAAAATAATTATAAAATCTTGGAAATGTCAGAAATGGTCGATTTATAGTGTGGGATTGACAGCAAAGTTCAATTTAAGAGTAATCAACCTGGTCATAACTTGGTTTGTTATGTTACATTATATTACATACACACATACTTGTACTTTGCACCTAGCTGTATATAATTCAGTTATACTATAGATTATACCAAACTAACTATGTATACGAATTATATATACATGTAGTTTAAATAAATAAATAAATAAAAAATTAAGTTATGACCAGATAAATCACTTTTAACTCGATCTTTGCTGTCAATCCCACATTATAAAATGACCATTTTTGACATTTCTTCGATTTAAACTGGACCTTGGTTTTTTAAATCATAGATGTCCTTTTGCCCAATTTTATAAAGTCGAATTAAACGGTATTTTCTAAAAAGTTGATTCAATTAAAGAAAAAGTGCCATTTTTAAAGTTTTTTTAAAGATCCATTAACTCCGTTGCTAAATTGTTTTTGATGAAATACAGGGTGATTTATTAAAAACTTCTAAAATTATTTTTTTCAATAACTTAAAATTCGAGAATTTAATAAAATTATATTAATATTAAGTAAAATATTTAGTTTTTTATTTGAAGTGGAGTGGACAATTAGAAGAAAAAAAATAAGCACTCAAAGTCTTCCTCCACTGTTATATTAATAAAAAGCTAATTTTAAAATAGAAATTCACTACATGTTTCGAATGCAGAAGCATTTATCTTCAGGAGAACAAATGAAATTAAGAAGAAAAAGGTAGATATCATCCTAATGGAGCTTTAAGAGTAAATATTAGATGAAATAAAGGTTCAATGAGTAGAATAGGGAGAATCATTAGCAAAATACACGATACACCATGAAAAAGGACATTACAGTAAGGTTTGTAGCTTTGGGTATCAGAATTTAAGTTCAGAATAAAAGAGTTAACAACTAGGTGTAAGGAAGAGAGTGGAGAGTAATCTGGGTAGAAATTTAATAATCCATCTTGAAAAATACTATGGGGTCGGCATAATAAAAACTATGGAAATGAAGTGAATGTAAGTGTAAGGAACATAAATGTTAAAAAGATTTTTTTTATTTAAAAATTAAAACGATGGCCAAACTAGGATAAAACAGGAAAAATGGTACGGAAATCAAAAAAAAAGGAAGATATAAAATATAATTGTGCAACATAAAAAATCTTTGACGGCAACGCTATCAATAACGCGCCAAATAAAATAACAAATCATCCTCCCAGTAACTACAGCTTCAGCAGAAAGAAGTTTTTTCACTCTAAAAAGATTAAAAACATATCTAAGAAACCATTCAGGCGAAGAGCGTACAAAAAGTTTAACTTTAATAAGTATTCATCAAAAAATCCACATTAATATATGAAAATGATCAATATATTTTGTCAAAAAAGGCGACGATTACGGTTTAGTTTTAGGCAAAAAAATATGTTGTGCTTTTAGTTTATGGTTAAATTTTGTATTTCAATAAATAAAAAATGTACCTTATTTTTAATCTTTTTTTGCTCAATTATTATTATGCTTATTTCATGAAGAAGTTTTTGTTTAACAAGTATTTTATCTGATTTATATTACCTATATTAGTGTATTTGTATAACTCACTACAAGTTTCTTTAAATATAGGAATTTTTTTTTGATTGTCCAAAATAAAGGTTTTTTGGGCGTGGCACCCAAAAAAAGTTTTGATTTGCCTGTGACGCATCACTTTCCCTACCCATTTGCCCCCCCCCCCCCCCCCGAACTAAATTTCGGGCTACGCCACTGGTACATATACTTTTAATCTACAGAGGTGTCCGTGTGAGGACTGCCTAAATTACTAGGCACCATTTTGGCCCCAATAAGGTAGATAAAAAATATAAACTTACCTGAACTACGAAACTGTATGAATGTGTATTTAAGCCCACGCTCGTACTTTTGCCGTACGTTCTAATTTTATCTTGCAGGATTAATATCTTGTTTTTGATAGCTGTGTAATATGGGTGCGGGCATTCTTCAACATTGCTATACAAAGAGTTTTGCAATTCAAAGCTCTTTTTCATTTGTTCAAACATGGTAATGACCGATGTAATATGATTTATTTTCATTGCTTTTTTAGCTAAAGGATCGACTTGAGGCAACATAGAGTTTAGATAAACTTCTATAAAACCTAGCAACATATGAAGATCGCCAATATCAGACAATGCCACATCTTTATTGGTAACTTGATCCATATTCTTCTTTAAATCGGTGTATTTTTTAAATATTTCTGAAACTGACTTGACCAACTTGGCGTCACTTAAATTGTTTAGAGTTTGTGAATCAAACGTTAAATCTTCCAGGTTACAAAATTTAATGTTTAGACACTCTTGCAAGCGCCCTATAAATTTTTTGACATTGTTTTCCAAAATATTTTCCTGTAAAACCCTAAAAAGTCATTATACTATTTATTTTTATGTCAAATCAAACAAAATCAAATGAACAATTGGCAACGATAATAAATTATTTTTTAGAAATACCTTTTCTTAAATTACGAGGAAAACTGCAAATAAATATCTACCTAGCTTTAATAGAAACAACTAACTAGGGGCTGCCTAGTTCAATAAAGACAGCCATTTTTCTATTCGTGCGTAATATTTATTTCAATTCGTTCATCATTTTGAATTTTATGATCAAGGACGAGAATTTATCGTTGCGTGATTCAATTAAAAAAGAAATGCGACATGTTTGAGTCCTTCTCCACTAACATATTATTTCTGGAATAAAATTGGATACCTACACTCTATATGTAAACATCTATTATCAGGAGAACAAAGGTATTTTGAAGCAGTCATAGAAGGAAAATTGGCGAATGTCACCTTAATATCGCCTTAAGCCGCGTTCTCAGAGTTACGATTGTCACAGGCGACACATCCCCACTTCTTCTCGCCACATGTAAACGAAGTGAAGTTGAAATAATTCAACTACAGCGACACCGACGGAACGACACGGTGGTGGGGGGTTAGGGGTAACGACGTAAACGATCCCGATTGGTCCAGATAATGTCGCTGGCGACAGAATGTAGCTCTGAGAACGCGGTTTAAAGGTTGTTTTTAATCATATTTATTGATATGATGAGGGATACATACTACCAAATTCAAATTGGCGAAACTGTAGAAAGTAAATATTTCTGTCTATGTAAAGAAAAATTATAAAGCATATTAAAAAGGGGAAATGTCGTGGTGACGGAGGGGCATAATTTGCCCAAGAGTACACATAAAGGTAGAGAAGAAAAATAAATGTACAATTATCTACACTTATGTGTACTACTGGGCTATTTATGCCCCCTCCTTCACCACTTCAATTTCACCCGCTTTAATATGCTTTCTAATATTTCTTAAGGTGACGATCACCAGTTTTCCTTCTATGACTGTTTCAACAACCTTTGTCTTTCCTGATGATGGATGTTACTAAGTACATTAGAAATATGTAGAGTTTCCTCAAGTTCCTCATTTATTTTAATATAACTTGTCCATCCACTTCAAGCATGGACTAGTTCCTCAATTTAAAAATATTATTGCTGGATCAAATAAATGTCTTGCAGCACAAGTGCATGTAAATTAAGGGAGAATAATATGTTTAAAACAAATATTATCATGGCCAGGAAGAAAACTTTTCTAGTGCTTCTCGTAGTAGTCGCTTGATCTTTTAAAATATATTTAAACTTACATAAAATCAAATTTTTCATTGGACAGAGCATGTATATTGCTCCACAAAAGCAAACCCAAAGTCCGCTGTTGATTTTGAACATCTCTAAAATTCGTTAATGTCGTTGAGTTGTTATCCAACGAAACTAAAAGCTGGGTCATTATATTTGAGAATAGAGGAGCTATTCCAGCAACCAACAAACTTATATTGCCATCGTCTTTCCCATTTGTAAACTTATTTAGACAAGTCGAAGCTGAATTCATACTAAACGAATAAAACCATTTTCTAATTTCGTGGAAGAGCTTGCTATCGCCAGTTTCTTTGTACTTTAGTAGAACACCATTAAGCTCAACGGGAACTAAGATGTTATTATTTACGGAATCTATATCGAAATTGCTTTCTGAACTAATACGTGTAATAGTATAAAGTAACAGCATTTGTGTTAAAATGTCCATTAATGGAAGTACTTGAAGCTCGTGCAGTTTTAAGTTTTTTTCGTCCTTTTTATTTTCGTCAAATGTCTTCAGCAGAGAGATTTCGCTATTGGAGTCGTTATCAGCATATGTCTCGTATTTTAACTTTATTAACAATTTTCTAAGTTCCGGATTGTTTTTAAATAGCGCGAGCATTTTCTTTGCGTCAATCTTTGAGTCAAGCAAATCGTATTTGTTAAGAAAATCGATAGCTAAGAGTTGCCACTCGTGCTTAAAGAAGTCCGGTACAGAATTAAGCTTTTTATAATTCTTGGCAATTTTGTAACTACTTGAGAAGTGCTCTTCGGTCTGCCGGTTAATCTCGTCCAACATTTTCTCTAGTGTTGCCGATACCTAAAATATATCACACAACCATAATATTCTAATTCAGGTTTTTCTTTTAAATATGCTTCATTCAACAATTTCTTTATTTTAATATGCTTATTTTAACGTAAGTTTCCCAATAAAATCAAAATCATTACGAAATTCGGGGAGACTTATATCACACAAGAACAGAAATTTGAATACGTTTAATATAATGCTATGAGTATGTACAGTCAAGGGTTTGAACTAATTCTAGATAATATATTAAACTAGAATTGATAAAGCTTTTTAAAAATTTGATCGCTTATGTCTTTAAAACGATTTGAGCTTATATAGACAAACTATATATTTTTGGAATCAGGAAAGAAATATTTTTGATAAAAATAAAAAGTATACAGGGTGTTCTATTAAAAAAAAAACATTACGCCACAGTTCCATTGTTTTAAGCCAAGTCGTTTTTTAAATGGCAATTTTTGATTCTACGATCAAACATAAACAAGATGGCCATATTGGTTTTAATAAAAATACAGAAACTAAAAAAATAGGTCCCTCTTCAGTCCTGGTTGGAGGACCATGTACACTTACATCGATTTTCACTTAACTGGCCAATCATTGCTAGCATAAATCAGGTAAGTCTAGAAGATACATGTTTCTTGGTTTAAAGCAAGGGATGCACGATAGTTTTCGATAAATCGGACAAAAACATCGATGGAATTAGAGTCAATGTATCAAAATATCGATAGTTTTCAAAATTCATATCGAGAAGGGGATACCAGAGATATTTTATTGTTTAGAAGTCAGTTTTGATTTGAAGGAAAAAATTTGGAAAAGCAAGAATGATTTTTTTTTTAAACGATCGATGGATAGTCGATATAATATATCGATGGATTAGGGTCGATGTTTTTTCTATATCGATGGATTTAATCTCGATACATCGATTCTCGATATATCGATGGATTTAGAATTTTATGCAGCCCTATTTAAAGCTCGTTTTTGTTTGTTGTTAAGAGACGCACGGTATGATTAGGAATGTACAATATCGAAAATCGATGTATCAAATTTCAATCTATGGATATTGCAAAACCATCAAGCTTAATCCGTCGTTAGATACGGACCCTAATCCAGGATATCGATGCATATCGACTGTTTAAGATCGATATATCGACCGAGAACATCAATGTATATCGAGCTCTGTGAAAAAGTACTTCTAAAAAAAGTCTTTACCACAATTCAGAGAGCTACTTGAGTATTAAGAAAAAATTAACTTTCTAAACGATGTATTTTAAAAACCTCGATATTTCGATCCAACTTTCATCGATAAATTTTGGATACAATCGATATTATGATACATACATCTAACCTCCATCGATGTAAAAATATCGATGCTTTGCTCAGATATATCGTTGTTTTCAATGAATCGAAAACCATCGTGCATCCCTAGGTATGATTAATATGCAAATTATTATACAAATTGATTCAGTTTTATCAATAAAATTGCTTAAAAAATGTTTAGCAATAATTTTAAATATGTGACTTACCTGATTTTTGTACCAAGGTCTTTAATTATAATCGTTTTGAATAATGAATTTCCATCAAGTAGTTAGTTTTTTATTTATTTGATTATTCGCGTCGCCACTAGCATTTGCTGGTAAACACCATTGCTGGCAGCACCTCCCTACCATAAATGTTGTTCTTCTTATTTGAAAAATAACTACCCGCTTTAAGCCTACAAATAAAGATATTCTTACCTGAGTATCCAACAATTTTGCTACGCCTTCCACTGAATACTTATAAAACCACTTATAATAAATAGCCAAAGCTTCTAGTTTACTAATGACTAATCTTGGGCTCTTTAATCTGTCGTCTGGTAACCGAACACTTGTCAGGAAGCTGTGTAGTGCTTGTCGCCAACTTAAAAGTACTAAAACCTGAATAAAGCAATCCTCAACATCCGGTTTCATTGCAAAAGTAATGAAAATTTGCCTCATAAATACAAAATGCTCGTTACGGACATTTAGGTAGTTTAAGCAAATGGGATTGTTGAATATATCTGAAACAGACTTCTTTTTAAGGGCTAAAATATAATGGTATAGACAGTTCTTTGGGGAGTACTTCATTTCGAATACATCTTTAAGTTTGTGGACTTCCACCTGCAAAGCATAGTTAATAGCATTGCATGCAATATTATCGACATCTTTTCGTAGGGTATCATTTATCCATCTACAATCAACCGGTAAAGTAGTGTCTTTGCGATCAAAAAATTTTGTAACTCTGTTAAATCTCTCCAGAGCACCTTGCCATTCTTGTTGACTAATAACGGACTTTAAGAATAAAGTTCTGAGTTCAAGGTCGTCACTTGAGCTCGTTGTGTAATTAATAACTAAAAGATTAGCCAATGTGTAAAAGTTAATGCCTTCGAAGAAGTCGTTTTGTTTTTTTACTGAATTTAGGTCTGACCATATAGTTAAGTCATTGATGTTTCTTGATTTATCTGTGCGACTAGTTCCTCCTTTGTATTCTGCTTCTGCCTTGTCAACGCTGTTACTAAACATTATTTTTCTTGCAGTTTTAACATCTTCATTAAACTTGCTTATAGCTTCTTTGTATAAGGCGGATTGATGTTTAACTTTTTCAAAATCCGACCATCTCGCTAAATCTTCGGAATTTAAAGTGACGCTTTTAGTGTAAAAGTCTTCAATACCACTACATTCGTTTAAACATCGTACAATTCCGTCTTTTATAACTTCAAGAACATTGTTACAGTTAAACTCAGACGAACTCCTAGTTTTATAATACACTTCGACGCACGTATTATAAAACGCTTCCAAGATATTAATTCCGTGATGAATTTGCTGTGAAATTAAGGACGAACATTGTAGTATTTCCATATTTCGTGGTTTCTCGCTTAAGATTAAATCTGAGATAAACTCGTGAATTCTAATCAAGCCATTTATATGTTTTGGATTAGATAGTCCTTTAATATCTATCAGGCTCTTTAGGTCAAATGGGTTAGAATGTACGGTTTCTGTTTCATTAAGCATGTAAATTTCAACTCCTCTGTTTTTCATGGCCCTAAAACATAATTTATGTATTTTAACGGTAATTAAAGAAATAAAAAATAGTTATTTAAGTTACAGGTTCAAATTTTTGAAACGAGTACTGTAACATTTACATAATTATATTTTATACCATCTCCTTAAAGTATAGTAATTACTTCTAATTTAAAGTTTCCTTTGACATTTAATTTTTTTTATAATATCTAAAACCAACATGTAAACCATCGAGGTATAGTATATTCCACACAGGGCCGGATTTACCAATAGGCTGAGTAGGCTTCAGCCTAGAGCGGCAAAATTTCAAACTATATTCAGTAATTTCCTGTGGCGGCTCGTGGATATTTAGTATGGGTGACGTAGATCTAAATACGCAAAGACATAACCCAATTTTTTAAATATATGTATGTAGATATATATAGATATAATTTCGCATGAACCCGAATCCTACCTAAGGTTTATTAATGAGTTTTTGAAAACTATTTAAATTTGGACTCACGGATATTGACGAGTGTGAGAAAAATATTTTCATTTAAGAAAATAATTTTAAATATTTTTAACAATTTTAATGTTTTTTTTTATATTCTTTTCCAGAATTTTTTTTGCATGGAAATACTTATAAATAATAAATCCCACAAAGTCCCGGTCTCAAAAATTCAAAAATTCCATTCCATTATTGAATTTTTGAGACCGGGACTTTGTGGGATTTATTATTTATACTTAAATCAGGTCTCTTGGAGAAAATGGACAGCTTTTTCGAATGGAAATATTTTTCTCA
This sequence comes from Polydrusus cervinus, assembly GCA_935413205.1. NCBI lineage: Eukaryota > Metazoa > Arthropoda > Insecta > Coleoptera > Curculionidae > Polydrusus > Polydrusus cervinus. The sequence continues at coordinate 69,541,870 of OW284511.1, read as the reverse complement.
CACCCACATCGATACATCATAGATTTCCATTGGTAAAAATAGAAATTCAATATTTGGTTTAGTTTTTTTGTAATTCGGGTCAAAAAAGCCCCTAATGGGTACCGAGCCACAATCGAGCGCAATATATGAGGGAGCGTGAATTAGTAGGTAACGAAAGTGGTAAAAGAGTTGCAGGCAGTGTTGCCAATCCTGCTGAATTATCGGTTTATTTACTGCTTCAAGGAGGAGTCGCCACTGCAAATTTCATTGCAAGCTGTTTATTAGCTAAAAATGTGTAGTATTTAATACGAATTTGTTTTTGGACTTTTTTGTGGCGTCAAAATGGTAACTTCGGCTCTGGTCCCACCAGCCCATATAGCTTATTAAACTTGGCAATTGTAGACGTAGTTATGTTATATCGTCATAATTTAGTTTTAACCAGAAGTTAAACAGAGTGATGGAGGCAGAGAATTTTGGAATATTTATTTTAAATACATACGAAAATTATGCCTGTAGAAAATAGCCGTTGAAAATTTAAGGTGTCAAGATTGTATTTGACAAAGATACTATTTTTTTGTTTATAAAAGCAGCACTAGGTCAACATAAAGCCATTATAAAGAAAAATAAGAAAGGTCTGTAAATTTAAAACATAAAAGGTAACGAAACAGTAACTTGCACTTACGCCCGATTTTTAAAATCTTCTTGGTGGTATTACAAGCGGAATAATATTTATGCATGCAGTTTTTCTATAAGCTCTGTTTGTAGCATAAATTTAAGAGCAAGTAAAGAAAAACTGAGTCTCAGTTTGTTAATAATGGATTATCCTTGCAGCTTAATTTTTGTTATAAAAGCCCTTATCCTTTTCTAGTCTAACTATGTCTTTAAAATATTCATTTGTCTTTGTTTAAAACATTTATCTTTCCTGGTAAGTGTACAAAATACTTATAATGCCGTTGTAAACTTTCTGAAAACGTGTCACTTGGATTATAATTTATGCATAAGTGCAAAAGTACACCACCACCACTAAACTTGAAATTCCAAAGTAGGTTATATAATTTACGTTCCGTCTTCATATAAGTATATTACTTACTAAATGCAAGATAAAGATATTTCAAATTAATTTTTTATTTAGTTAGAGTTAGCGGTTCCCAACTGTAACCTCCTTTTCTTTAATTGTTTTTTTTGCTTTAAATAGGCTCGTAGTGCGTCTTTCTCTAGGCACATTTCTAGATATTCAGTAGCAACCTCTAAATGTCAAATGTCATTTACCAGCAAAGCTACGGTGAGACAGAAGAAACAAAGGGAACATTTTTAATCCGTGACGCATTAGTGACTTTGTTAGATCTGCCAAAACATTGTACCATTTAAGTTTAATATTTACATTTTGTTGGTTGTACATTTTTCATGAAGCATTGTTGTTAAATAGTCGTATTAAGATTCGGTTGTACAATTACGGCTTCAGCTTAATTCAAATCAAATCAAAAAAGCTTTATTGTCTAAGACAGTGTTTCGTTGACAAAGCAGAACAAGTTTAACAATAAATAATACACACCTCTATGTATTTTTATATTCTAAAATACAAAAAAAAATTAAACAAAAACTACAGTAACATTTTAAGGGACGTACTACATATAGTTCTAAAAGTCGTATCATTAGTAAACATAGAGTCAAACGAACAATGTAAAGTTAACACCGAGAAGTACAAAAGGAAAAATTTACGGTTAAAAATAAATAATACTAATTGCATGCTATGTCTATCGAGAACCTAAAGAAAAGTCAATAGTATCATCAAAAAACTCGCCAAGTGTGTAGTAGGCTTTAGTTATAAAAATATTCTTAATGTTCCCCCCGGAATTTTCTTTTACACTGGATTTTTTTAAAATCCTTCTGGGAGGTGGTTAAAGATTCTTTTACTCTGATACATAATACTCTTATATACTTGAGTGGATGTAGGTATAGGTAAATTAAGATTAGGCTCTTGACACGCATTGTATGCCGAGGCCGCTCCCAATTCTTCCCTATACTTTTTAAAGACTCAGGATGACTCTAACAAAAACAAACACATCAATAAAGAAGAAGATTTTCCATCACATCAATGTTAAAATTTTATTATTAATAAAAAACGAGTCTCTAAATCCTGAACATGTACCGCAAAACTCTCTTCTGTAGAATAAACATATAATTAAATAAATACTTAGAGCAACTACCCCAAATCTAAATCCAATCCTGAACATGTACCGCAAAGCTCTCTTCTGTAGAATAAACATATAATCCCATATAAAATACCATAACACAAGCGAGAGTCTATCAACGCAAAATATGCATTACGAACTATGGATCCATCCAGTTCGTCGGCAATAACTCTCATGGCAAAACAGCCTAAAGTAACTTTCTTCCTAAGTTGTAAGACATGTGAATCAAACTTGAGTTTATTGTCAATATACAGCCCTAAAAATTTAGTTTCGCTTTGCTCTGCAATGGGTTGTCTTGCTATGGAAATGTTATTAAATTGACATTTTAACTGTTTAATATTTGTTTTAGAAATATTAAAGGACAACCCATTTGCATCTATTCAATCTTAAATCTTCTGTAGATAGATCTTCAGAAACATCCAATTCAAATTGCTGAGTGTCCTTGTCCATAAAATTGTGGCATCATCAGCGAACAACGTGAGAGAACTCTTGATATCAACTTTAGCAAGATCATTAATGTAAAGTAAAATTCGACGCTGAACTAAGCTTAAGTCGTACAAACGGACCTTAGTCTTTGATTTAAATTCGCCTAAGTAGTCGCAAAGGCCTTCGTTAAGACGAAAGTTATATAATAATAAGTTATAGTTTGGGTCATAAAAGCAAGAAAAATGGTGGGTCACATGTTACTTATTTTAAGTATATTTTAAATTGAGTGTGTCAAAAAAAAAGCCCACGTAAAACAGAATAAATTTGTAAATATGAAACTTTTCACCGTATTGTCACTCGGTATCTATTACCATTTTATGAAGAGAATCTTTACGAGTTCACATTATTTTTTATCGCACCGGCAGTGTGTTCCATCCATTTTAGACGCAAAAATTTTAAAGGTATGATAAAACACATACTAAAATATTTATGATGTCGGATGAAAGTAGAGAATGTAAGGGAACTATTTTTAAAATTTAATGGATTAGCATAAAAACAAGGCAAGGAACAAAGTTAAAAGTTAGCCTTATCGATCGATGCAAAAATATAGAACTACATTTTACATTTTGTCATAGAATTGAGCTATTTCATTTATTTTTATGTGTTTACTTTTCTTTATTTTGAAAACTGGATTATGTACATATACTTTCTATTATAAATGCTAATATACAATTTTATTAAAGTAAAGCTACGTCCGCGAGAGGTTTAGATAATATACAGTCAAATTAGTTTTATAAATATAGAATGGCATATGAGCTAGAATTACAATGTTATGAGCATTGCTTACGCTAGGGTGTGTGGTAATCCACATATGTAGCTGTCAAAAGAGTAACATTGCATCAGGCTGGGATGAAATTGGCGTTGAAATGCTATGTTAGGCTGCCATTGCTGTTACACTTTCCGTTTTTGGATGGTATTTTGTTTAATATTAAAGATATTCCAAAAATTAATATTAAGTAATTTTAATAAAGACATGAAATAAAATTACCCTTATTTCCAGTAAAAAGTATCTGGCAGCTGTATAAACTCTTTTAGAGATAACTACAGATGAAGTTATTTTTGATCCTTCAATATACAGTGTGTCCACGTAAGTTGGCGGCATATGGAAAACTTTATTATTCATTTTACGAAAAAAAGTTATTCTTCATAAAAAGTTCTGCATGGTCCAAAACCTAAAATGCAACCATCAGATATTCAATTTTTTCAGTTGTCAGAAAATATGAATTTTGCCCAAGAGTAAAGTACCTTTATTTTTGACAATATCGAAAACTGTAATTATGAAAATTTGTTCGGTATGAAAAACTATGTCCTATTATGCAATTACACTAAAAAATATTTTTTTTTATTTTTACAAATTTTGTCTTAAATTACCGATAAATTTGTAAAAATAAAAAAAATATTTTTTAGTGTAATTGTATATTCGGACATAGTTTTTCATACCGAACAAATTTTCATAATTACAGTTTTCGATATTTTCAAAAATAAAGGTACTTTACTCTTGGGCAAAATTCATATTTTTTGACAAACCTCGTATACGCCCGAAAAAACTGAACATCTGATGGTTGCATTTTAGGTTTTGGACCATGCAGAACTTTTTATGAAGAATAACTTTTTTACATAAAGTTAATAATCAAAAAGTTTTCCATATGCCGCCAACTTACGTGGACACACTGTAGAAATACTATCTTAAACAAGATTGCAATTCGCATATTTACCTTGATATCTCCCCATTCTTAGGATCCATCGTCAAAAATATCCTAAAATCTTGATGCGGCTTGACTTCAAACATATTTCCACTTTCGTCTACCCCTTTTTCAGATATCGTGAGTACGCCATTTGGCTCCAAAAGGGCATTTAAACGATCTAAAACTGCAGCGCTACACAAATTTACGTTATCGACAAGGAGCCATGATCCCTCTTGCAAACACTGAAAGCAAATTATCCTTAATATATATTATACATCTACCCCCGTATTTAACTCAAGGGTTTCAAATTTAGACCAGCGAGATATTTGATCTTATAGTCTCCCAGTTGTGTTTTCACCTTGGCCTTATTTTGATATGCCATTGACGCTTTTGTGTTAATTTGATCTTTTTGCAATTAAAGCGTTTTACTGATAAATAATTTGACCGGGATATTATTGCAAAAATAGTTTTAGTTCCATTAAAGAAGATAGTATATATTAAAATAATTTATAAATTTAAAGAAATTTACAATACAAAACTTAGTTGACTTATTCTGACACTTGTCATTTTAAACCCAGAACTGTCAACTTAATACGGTTTTGAATTTAGAACCCTTTACGGCTGAAAGGCCCAATTTTATTAAGTCGTCCTAAGTGGAGGTCCAGTTTAAATTGAAGATATGTCAAAAATAGTTATTTTATGTGGGATTGAAAGCAAAGTTCGAGTTAAGAGTGATCAACCTGGTCATAACTTGTTATGTTATGTTACATTATATCAAGTTATAACTAGGTAAATCACTCTTAACTCGAACTTTGTTCTCAATCCCACATTATATAATGACTATTTATGACATTTCTTCGATTTAAAATGGAACTCTACTTATAGAATTATAAAAATGGGTCTTAGTGAATATGACTGATTATGTCCGAAACTTTTTAAACAGTCGTTGTTCTACAAGGGTAGAAAAATACTATTTTATATAAAAAAAATGTTTTCTAATTCTATAACCTGCTAAGTAGCAACAGTTACAGGAAATATTATGTTTATAGAATAAGTTTCATATATTTTTTATTGTGTTTGTAAGAACTTTAAAATTTTTGCTATTTGCACTGTTATTTTAAATACTTTCAAAAACTGGCTATAAGATACTCACAGGATACATAATAATTATTTTATTGTCATTTCCCGGCTACATTTTCTTATATGTACCGGGTGGTCAACTAAGAATGACCGCCGGCCATATCTCAGAAACTAGTAATCGTGCAGCATCCGGGTAAATTTTTTTATGACAAAAGTGTCCAAGAGAAAATGCTGGAAATTATTTTTAAGTTCCGCATTTTGCTGCAAGAAGGCGTAATTGAAAAGTAAATTTTAAAATTTTATCTCCGAAAATTCCACATTAAGGTATATCTTTGATAACACCATTAAAAAGTTTGGACAATTATGCATCATTTTGGTCTTATGCTCATTGGCGTACCAACTTTAATAAGAGGGGGGGAAGCTGTTGAAAGTGTAATCAGTTAAATCGCTGTAACTTTTAAACGACTTATCCGATTTTAGCAAACTAAAGACTGTTTGGAAGAGAAATGTATGCACTTTCACCAATCGTATTTAGTTGTCCATAATAGTTCTAAAAAAAAATGCTAGAGGGCGCAATTTGCAATAATAACACATTTTTTGATTTTACTCGGAAAAAATAAATCATACGGTATAATTATGATAACATAATCGAAAAGTAGATGAAATTTGCTAGAAAAAATATTAAAACCGCAGCTCGATATCTCCGTTCTTTTTAGCGTTATCGCCAATATAATAATTTTTAAAACTAAGCGATTATATATTATTTAGAAAAAAAGTGGTACGCCACTGGTATTTTTCCATGTGGATATTATTTCTGATTAGCCTGCTCAATTCTGCAAAAAATTGTCTTTTGCGTTTTTCTTCTCAGGCACACCGTTCTTAATTAAAATAATTAAATTAAATTAGCTTCATGCATGCCTATTAAGTAAAGGTGGTCATTCACCAATTTTTATAAAACAACATTTTATCAACGTTAATAATAATAGTACACATGGAAAAATATCAGTGTTTTACCACTTTTTTTCTAAAAAATATATAGCTTAGTTTTAAAAATTATTCTATTGGCGATAACGCTAAAAAGAACGAAGATATCGAGCTGCGGTTTTAATATTTATTCTAGCAAATTTCATCTACTTTTCGATTATCCGTATGATTTATTTTTTCGGAGTAAAATCAAAAAATGTGTTATTATTGCAAATTGCGCCCTCTAGCATTTTTTTTGAGAACTATTATGGACAACTAAATACGAATGGTGAGAGTACATACATTTCTCTTCCAAACAGTCTTTAGTTTGCTAAAATTGGATAAGTCGTTTAAAAGTTACAGCGATTTAACTGATTACACTTTCAACAGCTTCCCCCTCTTATTAAAGTTGGTACGCCAATGAGCATAAGACCAAAATGATGCATAATTGTCCAAGCTTTTTAATGGTGTTATCAAAGATATACCATGTGGAATTTTTGGAGATATGTAAAATTTTAAAATTTACTTTTCAATTACGCCCTCTTGCGGCAAAATGCGGAACTTAAAAATAATTTCCAGCATTTTCTGTTGGGCACTTTTGTCATAAAAAAATTTACCCGGATGCTGTACGATTACTAGTTTCATTCTTAGTTGACCACCCGGTACATAATATACGTATAGAGTAATATAAAACATATTTTTTGTATAAATAGTCATTTCATCAGTTGTCTTTATAACAGCACCAAAAGCATAAATCAAATACATAAAAAAAATTACTAATCCCCTTTCGTGCCGCTAATAGGGCATAAAAAACAACCATAAAATTAGCGCTGCATGTAAAAATTTTTTTAAGGGAGGATAATAATATTTTGGTACTTTTAATCATTCATGAGAGGGATTACTGTGTAAATCTGCCCTTTTGACGTGGACAATATTCTATTATCTCATTGTATTGTTCCTGATGGGTGAACCTTTTAATGTTTTTTCAATTTGGATTTTTTTTATATTATTATTTATATTTGTGTTATGACTGATGTGACCAAAAATAAATACGAAATAAGGTCGTATGAACCACGTACATTATTCACGGGGTACAACGTACAACAATTTTAGGTCTTGTATCTAGTATTTTTTGAATTTTGTTAAATCGTCGAATTCCCCAATCACGGCGCGGCGCCCTGTCCGGCTCTGGTTACTGTTACATATCTGTACCCTAATTTTCATTCGGGAGCAAAGCTACTTTTTTTCGTATTGCAATATTGTGAGGTCTAAAGCCAAACACCATAGGAATTAAGGTAAATATTAGTTATGAAAATAATAAAAAATAAAAATGCCTGGAGTATTAGTAGAGTAAATCTAACTCCTGACTGGAATTTTATCGAAAAACCAGCTTCCTGTGGGCCGCAATCCCTAATGGCACAGAAAGGATAATATGAAACACTGATAATGTCTTATTTGAAAACCAAACGTTAAAACTGTAGTATCTAAAATTGTATTTAAAATTCCAGGTGGTCCGTATTTAAAAAATGTTACTAAACGATAGTATCAAAAAAATGAAACGCTGAATTTGGAAACTAAATTGCCATCGTATAATATAAAAAATGGCTATAAAAAACTGTATTTTATTTTTCTCAATAAGGCGCTAAAATATAAAAAGCAAAACTGAAAATTTCGTGTTTTTTCCGGATATCTCAGCATAGTTGCGTAAACTTTTGGTATCAATTTAAAAATGTTATATAGCATTGGATAATTTTTGGTAAGCGGACCTTAAATAACTTTTAATATTGTTGACATCTAAATTCAAATGTAGCACTGAAATGCTTACTAAAACTTCGTACACTATAAATTACAAGTTATGCTTAATAAACTAAAGCTAACCTTGTAGTTTAAAATGTCTTACCTTTACTAAAACAGAGTGGACCCATTCAAACCTTCCACCAGCACTTAAAGACTTCTCATTATTTACATTTTCAAAAATTTTTGAACATTTGTTTAAAAGCTGTAAGATTGTATTTCCTTCATCTGTGCTACTGCATTTCATATATAATTCTTTCAACAGACCTTCCAGTTTTGTGATTCTACGTAAAAATAGTTGAACTTCTTCGTCCATTGTTTGGCTGATGGCATCTATTTACAAAAACGTGCAAGAAAAAAGAAAAAGAAAAATATAGGAATCTTGTTCTATGCACATTGAAATAAAAGCTTATTAACCAAAAAATATATAGAGTAATCGGTATTATATGCCATAAAGTACCTATAGATTTTGTCTTATTAAAATGTTATCCATCAATGAGAGCACACACAAATGTTATTCATCAATGTGTTACATAATAGCGCAAGTTGCGAGTAGCGACACCTAATTTGTATAACTACTTACATATTTGGTGTTATCTTTAATAAAGACATTTATTATTATTATTATTATTATTTTATTATTTTAAAGTTCCACTTTCAATAATATGGTTTTAGATAAATCAAAATAATAATTTTTGATATATTGGTGTGAAAATTAGTAAGTGGGGCTTTTGAAGACCAGCGATTAGAATCTGTTATTAGTCTTAGGTCCTAGAGGGTGCAAAATTCACCCTATGAAACCATTTCACATATTCTTTTTAGCTGTTACTTTACCATAGTTTTTATTTAATATTATGATAAAGTAACTGTTTAAAAAAAAATGTATGCTGTATTTATGTGTATAAAACAATTTATTTTCATAACACTTCCAAATATCTCGATAATGGAATAATTAATTGAATTAATTAATATATCTTTTCAAACGATTACCTAATTAAAATTTTAAATAAGAACCCTGGTATCATAACAGCAAAAAATATTGGAATATGGTTTCACATGGATGCTATTAGCGCTTTTTTAGTATTTATCTTTAAAATGGACAGATTTTGATTGCCAGAGCTTAAAAAGAAAGAGTTGAAAGTTGCATGCCAATATCTCAAAACCTTCAATTACGGAATCCAAACGACGTTATTTAATATGGCGGTTGTGGGCAAAAAGCATTAAGTCACCCGTTAAATGTAGCAATGTAATTTTATTGATCACGTGTACCTATTACAAAGCAGTATTTACCATCAGCTACCATTTTTGATATATGGTTGGATTGCGTAATTTCTATTACTTATCACATAACCAAATATTGCACACAAATTTTAAACCAAAAATTATTAAATCTTATTTTTCGTATATATTTAAACTATTCCGAATGTAAAACAATAATTTGGCAGTCATCAAATCACCAAAAGTAACTCCTAAATATTTTTTTATGTCAAAGTATTGACCTGAAGACGACTGGAAATACTTACCAGTTAAAACGTTGTGATTTAAAATAAATAAAGACAATGCAAGTCCGAAACTCTTCTATCATTCAAGAAACATCATTGTCTCCAACCTTCAAAAAGGCAACCTTTATTACAATTTTTAATTTAATCTAGATTTTAAACATATTTTGTATAAAAAGTCTACACGTGATAGTCCCTGAGAAGTGGACATTTAAACAATTACACTTATTATGCTTTTACAGGTTGTAGCATTTTAACATTACACCTTGCATATTCGTAACTTGAATTTGCATTTTCTACCCAAAGGTAAAATTTTCTTAAACAGGAAGTTAACATTTCTTTATAGATATGGGATGTGCAACCCGTTATTATTATTAAAGCTGAAGAGTACCTCTTACGGGAATGAATGCGTGGTACTTATGTGTCCCTTTTATAGGTTGTGTTGTTTTAAATTTATCTCTACCTTTGTTGCTCAGGATGCAGCCTAATATTTCTACTAAAATAATAGTGAGTGCTCAAAATTTACTGGGGTCAACTACTATATAGAAAATAAAACTTTAAAGATATACTTATGAAGTACAGTAAAACAACAAATTAAACTATACATTTCCACTATATTTTACTATGCAATGACATGTTTCGCTAACACTGTAGCTTCGTCAGATGACAGATGTAATGACTTAACTTAATGTAAAACTTTAACGCACAAGGCAATGGCCATTTTGTCAGATAATCTCACCCATGACACTTGTGCCGTAAACACGTACCAGAAAATATTAGTTTCATGTTAAAAAAACAAATTTGAAGAATTTTTCTATTTATTTTACGGATTTATAATAATAATAAATACAACCCTAGTTTTAGAGATTTCTATGCATTTTCAAAAAATTTTACTCTTACTTAGAAATGATTTAAAACACTTTTGAGAAAGTGGTAAAAAAACCTGACTACTTAGCAGGGCAGATGGTGGATGTAAAACTAAACTTTTCTTTTGAATTTCTGCATTAAAAATGGATACTTTATCTACCTTTTCCGCGAATTTTCAGCAATATGTCTTTCTGGCATGTCTAATGTCAAAACTTAAAACTTTCAAGTAAGATAATAGCAGTTATTAATAAATCATATCATAAATCAGCAGCAAGAGGATACACTATTAACAAAGTTTACTAATAGTTAATAGCGGTTATTAGAATTAGAGTTACTAAAGGGAAATAGCCCATTTGCTCAAAATATTGATCACATAAATTAAATTTTCAGCAATGCCCCGTCAAATTTTCACTACACCAACGGGAACTATTAAACTGCGGTAATGATAGTGTGTTAAATGCATAATTCGTACAACATTATTACGATTTGAAAACAAATATTGAAATTAGAAAATGAATACAATATCACGAAAAATAGAAATATATCTAGCCAGCCATGACAGATATAACTAAAAGTGACAACTTGTTTCTATTGGCGACTCAAATTTAGCTTTAACTGATGTATTTCATGTTTTATGAAAATTTTGCACCAAAAAATTAGTTTCATTAATACAATGCGCGAGTTTAGTACAGTAAGTAGTACAACAAATCCTTCGCTTTGAGACTGTAACTTTCTTGAGCTGGGGCCACCTGCTTTATAGGGCGAATTTGGGTTCCTATGCGCCAGCGACTTTGAGAAGGCTTTTCACAACATGAAACATTATAAAATGGTGGGACATCTTAAAAGGATGTAGATGTAGAGAGAACAAGGACATACAAATTACTGTCAATTTGTACTGGCTCCAAAGAGCAACAGTAAGATTGGAACTTTAACTCTCGGATGAAATTAAGACAGAGAAGGGAGTCCAAAACGCTTTATGTTACCCCCACTGACCTTCAACTCTTCTATTCGGAAGATGTTTAATGATACTTTTACTAATGCAACTGAGGAAATTACAAGTAACGATAAAATAATTAAGAATTTTAAATACGCTGACGATAAGCTAATATAGGCCAAGAGTAGTGAGAACTTGTAAAATTTAATTAAACAAACATATTAAAAACTTAATTTTTAAAATCCTCCCCTAGCGCTCACCAACATATTTCGATTATGTAAAAAAAACATTAAGAACATGTTTGGAATTAGTAGATTATTTAGTTTAAATTTATAATTTTTAGGTTTTTTGTTGTATATATTTTTATAAATTTTGTATTATGTAATGAAAGAAATTTCTATGTTATATTCTATGTTACATTTTAAGAGTAACAATGATTTAAAATATCGGGGATAGATTCCAAGGCATACTTTGACTAAGTGTTTTAGTTTATTCATACGTTATATTATCATGAGCAAAGAGACAGACGCCGAAGATAATGGCATATCGGTAACTCGCACAGCTTTGAAGGAAGAGGTTTAATAAATTGACATATCTAGGAAGCTCTATCAACGAGAATTGGAAACCCTCTGTTGAAATTTGCATTCAAATAGAGAAGGCCAAAGCAGCATTCACGAAGATAAAAAATACTTATGTGTAGTCATGAACTAAGATTAGATTAAGGGATGAGAATGGTAAGGGTATGTCTCCAATCTTTTTCTACGGAAGTTTGGACACTAATAAAAGCCAAGCTTCAAAGATTGCAGTCATTTGAACTATAAGTATGTAGAATAATACTAAAGATCAGCTGGTTATAAAGAGTAAGTAATAAAGACAATTCGAATGAACAAGAAATTGGAATTAATTAAAACCACAAAAAAAACGAATAGTAGACCATGAGACACTCAAGAAAACATAAAATTCTCTATTTTTGATTATTATAGAGAAATTTTATAAACCAAATAAGTGACACCTAGTATAGGCAAAACTTCCACGTAGCTGGTACGAATACCAGCTCCCTCGTAACTAAATAACATTATTTGTCAAAAAATAATAAATTATGTCACGTTACGGCAACTTATCGATGGAAAATATATTTTAAAAAAACACCGGGAAATATATATATATAGGTACAGGGTGTCCCGAAATTAGGTGACAATATTTTAAGGGGATAAAGTATATCCAAAAGTACGACTAAAATCCTTTATTAATATACCTTTTTATACGCTTCGTTATGGGGCCAGAGCCCCCCGAATGGAAGCTATGATAAGCGGTTTTTTCAAAATATCTCAGAAACTGATTGAAGTATCAAAACAAAATTTGATACATGTTTTACCCATGACAAGACGCAATAAACGGTTTGTTTAGCTTAGGTGTATTTCTTTCAGTTGCGTCCCACTGGGTAGGCAGTGAGGAGAATATTGCCCTAACTTTTTTATTTGTAAGATTTTTTAACGCCAGGTGCAATTTTTAAAAGCACTAAAGTCTTCTATTTAAAAAAGATACTCTTGCTTCATTTCGGTAGGATTCACCATTTTTCAGTAAAATCGATTTAAAAATTTTCGGGTTTTTACAAGCTAAGGTGTTTTTTTGCATATCTCAGCAAACACTAAATATTAAAACATGAAATTTATTAGAAGTTCTACTAGCCACAAGGCATATTTATTAAAGGATGTAACATTAAAATTAAATATTACAATTTTTTTTTTAATTTGAGGGGCTTTCATACTTTTATTGTAATTTTTTAAAATTTTTAAATTTTTTGTTAATAAAACCTTCCATTATTGTATTTGACAGAATATAAGGTTTTCAACAGATTTTTAGACCTTGTTTTTTAAATATTTATTTGTATAAGAGACTAAAAATAAAACAAAAAAGAATAACAAATTGCAAATCAAATTTAATTGTAAAACCACACGGGAAATCAATTCTTAAGCAAATGTTCGAAATGATTTCCATTTTGTTGGATGCAAAATCTAGACCTGCGTGTTATGTTTTGTGAGGCACGGAGAATTTGAAAATGGTATAAAAGGAAAGCCCCTCAAATAACAAAAAAATAGTAATATTTACTTTAGGCTCCAATCCGTGCGACACCACTGGAAAAATATTTTAATGTTACATCCTTTAATAAATATGCCTTATCGCTAGTAGAACTTCTAATAAATTTCATGTTTTAATATCAAGTGTTTGCTGAGATATGCAAAAAACACCTTAGCCTTTTCAACGGCTTGTAAAAAACCGAAAATTTTTAAATCGATTTTACTGAAAAATGGTAAATCCTACCGAAATGAAGCAGGAGTATCTTTTTTCAATAGAAGACTTTAGTGCTTTTAAAAATTGCACCGGGCGTTAAAAAATCCTACAAATAAAAAAGTTAGGGCAATATTCTCCTCACTACCTACCTAGTGGGACGCCACTGAAAAAAATACACCTAAGCTAAACAAACCGTTTATTGCGTCTTGTCATGGGTAAAACATGTATCAAATTTTGTTTTGATACTTCAAACAGTTCAACTAGCCCGCTTGGATTAAATTGCGAGCCGGCTTTAGATATAGGAAACATAACGGAAACTTGACTTGATTTCGTCCGTAGAATTTAAGAACCATAACTTTTCTGGGGACTTAATTCCTAATCACCCTATATTTTTCCTAAAATTTAAATTTAATAAGGATAAAATGTTTTTCTATTTCATCAACCATTCATTATTTTTGTACGTACAACAATCACATTATTTTACTGCGTCGCATTAAGGGACAACCTTTATATTACAAACTGCAAGTTAAAACTGAGTAACATATTATACAGGGTGGGGATAAATTAAGGAAACAATTTAATATCTCGAAAATTGAAAAAGCAACCTTAAAACCCTCGGACACGTCGATTTAATTTTACTTTTGCGCAGACTGTAAAATTATTTTGAATTACACAGGACCACTCACAAAAGCTCTACAACTGTCAACTTTGGTTTTTTTAATGGAACACCCTAGTTTTTTTGGCTGTTTTGGATTTTACGCACAATTCTAGTTAAATTTCGTATAACATAACATATGACTAAAATTGACAGTTTTCGAGATATTTAAATTATAAGACATAATAACCTTTGCCATATCGCCTTAATAATTTGATTATAAACACATACCTAATTTTAATTCATTAAAATATTTTTTTTTTCCTTTAAGGCGCTCTGGGAGCGGTGCGAGTGCGAAAAAAGCGATTAACGTTGGTCTTGAAACGTTGAAGATTGTATTCATTGGGAAACACGACCTCAGGAAGTTCATTCCACAATGATGACGTTCTCCAGATGAAAGAGTTCTTGAACAATGAAGTTCGAGGAGTACTAAGCTGAACAACATATGTATGAGCGGCAGCGGTTCGCCGTGTATTTCTGTTTTGCAGTGGAATCAAGTGGGCAATGTCAGTCGAACACCTGCCATGGAAATATCTGTAAAAGAGAGCCAAATCAACAACCTGTCTTCGATGCTCCAGGCTATCGAGGGTCTTGGTAAGCTCGGGGTCGCCGATCAGACGAACGGCTCTCCTTTGAATGGAATCCAGTAGCCGAAGGGTGTGCTTGGGTGCAGAGCTCCAGACATGAAAGCAATATTCTAATGATGGTCGAATCTGGGCTTTGTAGAGTGTCAAAAGTTGATGAGGTGTGTACAACCTTTTGGTGCGGAAAAGTACACCAAGTTTCTGTGCAGCTGCCCTGGCAATTGCGGCAACGTGATCATGCCAAGACATATTACCTCCCAGATTGACCCCCAGCAAATTAATAGACGGTGCCAGGGGAATTGCGTGTCCTGCCATGACTATATCCGGTTCTGCAATGTTAACCTTTTTGGAGAAGACTGCTGCCTGTGTTTTCTTAGCATTAAATTCGACTTGGTTACTGTCACCCCAAGCCAAAATTTCTTCCAGGTCATTGTTGAGGCGCAATACTTCATGCTGTCTGCGAAGATGTGCGTCGGCAGCGGATGTTTGGGGAGTCAAGGTAAAAGATGAGACAAGTGTGCTGTCATCAGCAAAGCTATAAATTGGATTTTGGGTTTTCACTAGAAGGTCGTTAATATACAGTAAAAAGAGGGTAGGCGACAATATGGACCCTTGAGGAACACCGGCATTGATGGTGAAGGTGTCTGAGAGAAACCCGTCAATCGCCACTTGCAGAAAACGGTTCTTAAGGAAGCTGGTTAACCATAAACAAAATCCATTAGGCATACCGTAGGATCGCAATTTACTTAGAAGCCCATCGTGCCAAACACGATCAAAAGCCCTAGAGATGTCCAGTGCAACAGCCCGGGATTCTCCATGATGTTCGATGGTGTTGCTCCAAAGATGGGTGACATATGCCAGAAGGTCACCTGTTGATCTGGACTTTCGAAAACCGTATTGATGCTCGCTGATAATGTTAAGCCCTTCCAGATACTTTAGGAGTTGTTGGTTAATAGCTTTCTCCATTACTTTTGAAATTACTGAAAGCAATGCGACGGGTCGGTAGTTGCTTGGCAGGGTCTTTTTACCTTTCTTTGGAATGGGCTGGACACGCGCCGACTTCCAGCAGGATGGAAATATTCCTTTTTTGTAGGATAAGTTGAAAAGTCTACAAAATACTGGTGTAAGTTCATCGGCGCATGTCTTGAGAACAATGATAGGAATTTCGTCTGGACCAGAAGCTTTATTGACGTCGAGTCCTTTAAGAATCCGTTTAACAAGACGCTGACGGAACACGATTTCAATATAAGGTAGAATATACATAAATATCTCGAAAACTGTAAATTTTAGTCATATGTTATGTTATACGAAATTTGGCTAGAATTGTGTGTAAAATCCAAAACAGCCAAAAAAACTAGGGTGTTCCATTAAAAAAACCAAAGTTGACAGTTGTAGAGCTTTTGTGAGTGGTCCTGTATAATTCAAAATAATTTTACAGTCTGCGCAAAAGTAAAATTAAATCGACGTGTCCGAGGGTTTTAAGGTTGCTTTTTCAATTTTCGAGATATTGAATTGTTTCCTTAATTTATCCCCACCCTGTATATTAAGTAGTTTAGGTAAATTTTTATAAATTCAAAGCAGAATACATTTCCTTAAATTATGATCCCCGGTGGAGAATAGGAGAAACGATACTGGAATATTAACTAAGACATCTAAATGAAACGTTAGGAAAACAGGAAAAAAATTCTGAAATAAAAATCTTGAATCAAACCCATATAAAGTCTTATTTAATATATTTGTTTCTTATACTTATATTCATCACATTGCCGGTAATATTATTATAGCAAACTCAGTGGCGGCTCCTGATAGTCGATACAGGTGGGGCCAAAATATCAAGTCAAAAATCTTTAATGAGAATACAGGATGTTACAAATTCGATGCATTAATATTGCTATCTCGGTAACTATAAGAGATAACAATTTGGTTAAATGGAGATAAAGTTGCATTTAATGAATTATTCGAAAAAAAAAAACGAAGAAATAAATTTTTGTTTTAATTTTCTATATGACAAAATATTGATTATTTTGAAAAACCACCAAGACAACTTTTTCTTTTTCTTTAAGAAAATAATTTTTCTTTTTCTTCAAGAAAATAATTTAATTTTTCAGATACGACGTTCGTTTTTTAAATGCCTATATCAACTTAATTTTTTTAACTTGAAGAAATAATTTTTTTAAATACGGACCTGCATTTTTTTAAAAAAATTTTGAATATCTCCGCAAGTCATCGAAATTTGAATATTGTTCAGGATTGAAATACGCAACTTTGCCTCTATTTAACCAACTCCCTATCTCTTATATAGTTACAGAGATATCAAATGCATCGTATTTGTAAAACCCTGTATAAAAAAAATCGAAAAAAACTTACCGACTAATTAAATTAGTTGTTCTAACAAAAAATGTTCATAAAATACTAAAATGTTCTTATAAGAAAACTTCATACGTCTTTGTTTTTTATTTAAAAATGATTCAATCACTTTTGTTCTTGAAGTTGCCAATATTCGTTACAACATTTTTTTCGGCAGAGAACATACCTAAAGTCTTTCATTTTATTCATTTTAAAACTGATACACCTAAATCCGGAATCAGAAATATAATCCACTGACGGATTAACCTAAACCTAACCTACAAGCACAGAACTCGCCTACAAAAATATGATTTATGTTAAATAAATAGTAAAAACTGTTTAAAAGAAAAATATTTTAAAATTAATATCTCGATAGGCAAAACCATTTCAAAAACAGCTGCCATCTGGAAGCTAGTAACGGTAGCAAAGCCGAAAGCATAACTATATAGCCTTGTAGTGCCCTAACCCGATTGGGACTCTTCACTCTCGATAAAATAAAACATCATATGAGCATCTGGCCAGGCCAGGTCGATTTCTCTACGCGCCAGTAAAAGAGGGCGATATATTCATTGGTGTTAGTCTCTCTCTCTCTTCATGGGTTTAACATCGTGCCAAATACAGAGTTTGCCAGAGCAGCGTGGCGGTAGGGAATTTTCGCAGCGTCACCCACACATTACGAAATTTTTGCATAGTTAGGCGTTAATAGATATCAACGTCTTCGATTAAAAAAATCCTTTTATAATTTATATCCCAAAAACGGTTAGAGATAGGAATAGATTAACATTAACAAAAGTTATTTAGGTTTTAATAAGGTAATCAAAAATGCTAAAATATACAGGGTGTTCCATTTGAAATATCAAAGTTGGCATTAACTTCCGGTATAACCGGAAGTAACAAAAACCTCAAAAGATAATGTTTTAAAAGCTCAAAGCCGATTATGACTGCTATCAAATCAAGATAAGTTACTCGTTTCCGAGATCTTCTAATAGGCCACTCAACGTGAATCACCCTGTATATACTATAACAAAAATATTACATTAAAAACCACATAATTATGATAGATTTTCATTAAAATATTCACAGTATAATGATCTTTTTCAACAATATATTTTAAACTGTTTTTTTTTTAAATGAAGAATACATTGAAGAAAGTGGAAAATGGTCAATTTTTTTAGACAATAAAGTATAGGTTAGAGTATATATCTAAATACGTAAGCATATTGATGTTTAAAATATTGCATTTTCAGACTTTGACAGGCTGTAACATTGGAACGGTTCATCTTAGAGAAAAATGGTTTTCACCTCCCGATCTTAGGTTTTTATTCTCTAATCAAGGAGACCAATTTCCGATTTAACATGTTAAACCAAAAAACCGGTTTTACGGTCTGAAAATGCAATATTTTAAATGTCAATATATATCAAATTTAGACATCTAATATTTTTTCTCCACGACCATTACTGAATGCAAAAATTCCAAAATCATTTTTGATAATAGAATGTAAAAATTCTCGCTCTTGAGTTGGAATATTTATTCTGAAATACTTGCTTCTTATGCGTTTTGCGTGTATTTTCATTCCATAACAAGATACGGAATGAATATTCTGTAATAGATCTAAACGACATAGGTTGCCATGAATTTCGAAACTGTCAATGTCAGCAGACAAATTTTAGTGCAAGTCAAAATATGAGTGAAAAATCGGAGGAATCAGATATGGAACTGGATAATACTCCACCTGAAATTACAAATATTGCGAATAGTATTTTTGGTCGTGGAGAAAATATAGTCTGCTACTCGGTTAGAATGAAAATTCGATACTTGTGGTTCCTCACGCTCGCTAAGCTCGCGTTCGGAATCTTCCACTAGGATCAAATTTTCATTCCAACCTCGTTACAGAATCTACTATTACAAAATAAGCGTAGAATTTAGTGGGGAATTAGAAAATAATACAATTATAGAATGCCTCATTTAAAAAAAAAAGTTATATTCGTCGCGTTTTTTTTTGAGCCACCCCATATACTCCAATATAATTTTGAAATGTGCACCTTAATGGGCTCTACAACTTTTGCATTTCGAATTTTCATCTAATTCCTAAGATAAAGGAGAAAATAAAATTTATCGTGGACTCACCCTGTACACTTTAAAAATTTTAAAATTTGGCCTTCTTTAATATAAAATAAAATACAATTTTTTAGAACCATAAGGGATTTCTTTACCGGACCAGAAAATTGTCTTATAAGTATAGGTAAATTAATATTATTTGTTTTCTATGTAGCAAAAAGACCGATAAACATTTTTATGAGATAAACGAAGGTTTAAAAGAATCTTTCGATCTTGCTTTACAAATATATATTTTTTTTTGCAAAATAAAAATACAACGAAGAATTGACATGAATTTCCCCATAAACAAATTATATACAGGGTGTGTCAATAAGGTGTCGGGCTTTGATAGCACCTAAACTATCAAAGATAGGGAAAAAAGTGTCATACAAAAGTTAAATGGTTTGTTAGGATGCATAACCTAAAAATATTTTAAAATCTACAGGGTGGCCCTAAAAAGTGGTACTGAATAATAAGAAAGAAAATTAAATGGGACACCCAGTATAATTTGCCAGAATATGATTCAATAGAATAAGGACTTTACAATCATCTTAAAATTTTTGAACTAAAATGCAACGTTGCCAAGTAATTAATTTTTTTCCGAAATTTTAGTACTTTTAAGGGTATCGTAAAAAAATCATAGTAACCTGTGGATTACCCCTAGGCAAATATAATTTACATTGTGGGTACTTTAAGGTACGATATATTGATCGATAACAATGTTTTTTAAATCTCTTATACAGAGCGTTCGGTATAAGTTGGACAACTCGACAGTTTTAAAAATGCTTTATTTCAATTTTTTTAAATGGGACCCCCCTAATTTTTTTAGGCAAAAGGATGTATCTTTCGAAAACCTTACTTTTTTGTTAAACATGTCATATATCTAAATATCATAGTTTTTGAAATATTTTAGGATTTGTCTTAAATCAGGGTAAAAAAGGAAAGTTCTAATGAAACAATTTAGTCAAAATTGCTTTGGAACAAAAAATAAATAATTTTCTTTGTCACAGCTGTTATTGAAAAATTATTTCGCTAAGATTTTGTGCTTTATTACTGTTTAAATTTTAGTTTCCTGAACTAACGTTATCGAAACAGAAAAATATGAATTTTTCAAGAGAAGAACTAGTTGACATGATCTACGTTTTGGGCGAGAGCGACAGAAATACATTTCTGGCTTCCAGAGTATACGCAGAAAAATATCCACTTAGAACTCATCCTCATCAAAAATCGTTTGAAAGGTTAAAGGAAAGATTTGAAAGAACAGGGCGCGTTGATTACGAAAAACATGAAAGAACTAAGCCAGCTACCAACGATGAAAATAAATTTATGGTTATGTTAAGTTTAGTTGAAGATCCCCACAATAGTACGAGACAGCTTGGCAACAAATTTCCGTTCAGTGCGTCCTCAGCATCAAGGATTATCCGAAGTGAAAAATTGCATCCATATCACATACAATTATTACAAGAATTAAATGAGCAAGACTATGAAAGGAGAGTTGTTTTTTGTCAGTGGTAACAGGACATGATACAACATCAAGCGCAGTTTTTCGATTATGTAATGTTTAGTGATGAGGCTACGTTTCATAACAATGGATTCGTAAACCGGCATAATTTTCATTACTACGACACAAGTAATCCTTTTTTTACTAGAGAAGTTAGGAATCAACATCAATGGAGTATTAATGTGTGGGCTGGCATAATAGGTAATCATGTTATTGGGCCACATTTTTTTGAAGGAAATGTTAGAGGCCAGATTTACCTTGATTTTTTACAGAATGATTTACCTGAACTTTTAAATGTACTACCAGAATACATTCGCGAAACAATGTGGTTTTAATAGGATGGAGCACCACTTCATTACAGTATGTATGCTCGTGAGAAATTTTTTAAATCAGCGATTTAATGATCACTTGATTGGTAGAGCAGGTCCAATATCGTGGCCTGCAAGATCACCCGATCTAAATAAGCTTGATTTTTTTTATGAGGATATGTAATTATGTCCCCGTTGTCTCTGGTCACCAAAATTTTGAGTCATCTAAATATTGTTAATTTTTTTTTTAATTTAAATTTTTTGCCTCAATTTAGCTCCCTAGCCCCCCCCCCCTCTAGGTGGGCCTATGTTTTGCCTACTTCTTGTTTTGTCAGTGTTCTTAAAAATAAATGTGTAGTTTGTAACTATTTTCTTCCAACACAATCTTGACTAAATTGTTTAATTAATCCTTTCCTTTTTTACCCTGAGTTAAGACAAATCCTAAAATATTTCAAAAACTATGATATTTAGATATATGACATGTTTAACAAAAAAGTAAGGTTCTCGAAAGATAAATCCTTTTGCCTAAAAAAAATAAGGGTTTCCCATTTAAAAAAATTGAAATAAAGCATTTTTAAAACTGTCGAGTTGTCCAACTTATACCGAACGCTCTGTATAAGAGACTTAAAAAACATTATTATCGATCAATATATCGTACCTTAAAGTACCCACAATGTAAATTATATTTGCCTAGGGGTAATTCACAGGTTACTAGGATTTTTTTACGATACCCTTAAAATTACTAAAATTTCGGAAAAAAATTAATTACTTGGCAACGTTGCATTTTAGTTCAAAAATTTTAAGATGATTGTAAAGTCCTTATTCTATTGAATCATATTCTGGCAAATTATACTGGGTGTCCCATTTAATTTTCTTTTTTATTATTCAGTACCACTTTTTAGGACCACCCTGTAGATTATAAAATATTTTTAGATTATGCATTCTAACAAACCCTTTAACTTTTGTATGACACTTTTTTCCCTATCTTTGATAGTTTAGGTGCTATCAAAGCCCGACACCTTATTGACACACCCTGTATATCAAAAAGGATTCTATCAAAGCAAAATAAACATTTTAAAAAACAATATTATCTAGTTCATGAGAAAGTACTGGGACATAACAACCTGACGTTAATTTTCTACATATTGTTTTAAGAAAAACGAAATATTTAATTATTTGATTGTCAAAAATAATATCATTAAGTGAAGATTTAAACGTTAATATGTTAGTTTTAGTGATAATAAATTAAAGTAGGTTATAGTCACACTACTATATAATTTTTTCTTATTAATTCAATACAATATTTACTATGCAATATTATTATTGTATGATCAGTAAACAAACAAACAAAGTTGATGATTCTTTATATCTAATTATAGACACCTAGATGCGAAGCACCTGTATGTGTCGAAATCTAAAAGAAGACTTATGTATGATACGGGAGTTTTGAACTTGCATTGTCTTTATTTGTTTTAAATCACAACGTTTCAACTGGTAAGTATCTCCAGTCGTCTTTTTTTTCAAATGTAAAGGTATGTATTGTAGCTTGTTGGCAAAAAAGGAATACGATTTTTGCATTTCGGTAATGTAGACGCAATTTGTTTTATTGAACAAATTGTTGAAAATGTTGCTTATTCTTTTCTTGACAAACCCCTAATCTACAGGACCGATAAGTTAATCATATATCATTTAAAATCATTTCCACGAACGCATTCGTTGCCGATTAATCGTAAATTGGATTGCAGTATAAGCATCCCGTATGACCGTCCAAAAAGCAGAGATCTCACGTTGTATTAGCTCCTTATAGGAAAGCAAAACTACTGCGTTTATACGAGTGGAAGAGAGCGAGAGAGGCGGTAGGCAGTATGCTAGAAAGAGATGCAACTAATACACGTGATTCGCGACCTGAGCCTCCGTTAGCCATCCGCCAGCATTTGTTAAGTGCAATGGTGCCAATCTTTAAGTTTTGTCCTAGTGATTTCGCCCTTTGTTTGCTTTTGCTATAAACGTCGGGCGTCGCCGTTGGTTGTCGAAAAAAAAATGGAGAACTGTGTTAAAAATTATTAAAGTCAATTGTTTGGAAATAAAAATTCCGCCTACCCTGTTTTAAACGGCTTTGCACGCCACTGCATATCCGGGGTTATTTGGTGAATTTCGCGATTAATAAGTCGTTGCTTACGTTTCTCTAAGTATTGTTAAAATGGCCAGTTTTATTTTCTAGCTTTCTAGATTACCGAAATGCAAAAGTAAATAGTGGGTTGTATTCCATTTATTATTCCCGAGCACAATACATACCTTTACATATGAAAAAAAAAGTTGGGGGCGGTTTCTACCCCCAACAGAGGAGTAAATTTAATGAAGACGCGAAAAAAGTATACCAAACCAAGCCGTAGTTCTGAATTTTTTTAGCAAATAAAGAGGCTTTTTAACACTGATTTTATTCCAGTTAAAAATTCCACCCTGTATTTTTAACTTCGTTTTGAGTTTTATATCTTAAATAAAAATTCAAATCACAAACATGCAAACGTGCTTATGCTTACCGGATACAACCAAATATTCTTCCCAATATTCCAGCAGCTGTACAGCTTTATTGACCCTTTCTTCCATTAACAAATTTTGGACAGACGCCAATGTTTGTCTTTCCGCTTCTTTAGCGATTTCCTCTAAGTGGCGACTATAATTAGCCTGCAAAAACAATAAAGACTTTCAAAAAGTGGAACACTTTATTCTGTGGGAAATAATTTAATTGAATTAACAAGTCATCATCAAGCCTTTGTTTATTTTACTTTGGGACATTAAATAGATAAAAACACAATATTGGATTGTTTCATTATTGCAGTGTATTGTTTTGTTGTTGTTGAGGGAGGGGAGCATAAAATGTTCTTAAATAATAAGAGCTAGAGGACGACTGCCCCCCCCACCCTATTGACGCTCAATATTGTGACTATTATTCATTTCGAATACATATTGTCGGGCTACAAAAGGGTAGGCGACTGGAACGTGTAGCTTAGATGGTTTAAAATTACGCTTCAATTTATTTAATTTATTAAGCGCTATCTAAACTGCTGGACAATTGCTTTCGAGCAAGAAAAATTTCGCCTAAATTTAAAAGTTAATATTCTCTGAACCAGATATCATATCGACCTGCGGTTTTGAATGATTGATAGATTCATCCCTTGGAAAACAATTGCCAATGTTGGATTTTCTTTAACTGTCAGAATTTTTTTTATACAGGGTGTTAAAGAAGACGATGATTTTTACTCCAATTTTAATGGCGTGTAACTTTCACAATAATATTTTTAAATTTTATCACTCTACGTCAATTGAATTACTGGTTCATACCAAAGAAAATAATTTGTCAAATTTTTAATATTTGCTATATTTTAAAAATACCGATTTTTTTGGAAAACCTTGCTTTATTAACTTATTGGTAGCTAGATCTTACTGTGCGTTTATCGTGCAAACTTTGCGAGGGATTATTATACCTTATGGAAAGCTTGATTATGTTCAGCAACAATAGTTGTACCTGAATGTTGCGATGTGCAGTGGAGTACTTATAATCACTTATATGTCTATGGTTTATGAGTACCTCACAATTTTTCACGATTGTTTTATATTGGAAAGTACTAGCCCTTAGATCAGGTAAATGTTTTCTTATGTTTTAGTTTTTCATATCGCACTATAGGTATATTATACATTGTGTTTACAAAATTTTAACAAAGATAATTTTTTTAATTTAATTTTTGGAGAAAATGTATTTATTAATTTCGAGTACATTTAGGTACAACTATTGTTACTGAACATCAAGCAAAGTTTGCACTATACAACGCACAGTGAGATCTAGCTACCAACAAGTTGAAATAAAGCAAGGTTTTCCAAAAAAATTGGTATTTCTTAAAATATAGCAGATATTAAAAATTTGGCCAATTACTTTCTTTGCTATGAACCAGTGATTCAATAAATCAAACTATACGCTATTAAAATTGGCACAAAAATTACATTCAAAAGTAATTACATAATTTTTTAACGGAAGATTTTTTTTCTGTTTTAAATATAAATTCCATTAATTTAAACAGTAATATTTACCCATGCTCAGTTATTGATTTTCAACAACACGTTTAACAGCTTTTTTAAAAGCTGATATTTTATGAATAGCTAAAACTTGTGCAGGTAATATGTTATAGATTTTTGTTGCATCATACGGGAAGGATCTCGGAAACATGACTGAGATAAATCGTGGCACTGTTAACCGTCGGTTATGTCTAGTGTCCCTACCATGAATAATAATCCCATAAACAAGTTTTTAAGTTAATGAGGGATCCCAAATATTATAATTCTTTGCATCAGAGTTACCAAATAAAGTTTGAATTGCCCATTTAATTTTAGCAACTTTAAAGTATTATATGAAGGTGTAATATGATCATATTAGCGAGCTCCATGGGAAACCCTCAAGCAATTGTTTTGCAACTTCTGCAAGCTCAGCCCATCTCTCGCCAATAAAGCCAGCTAGTATATAACATCATCATATGACAGAGCTGAGAGAATCAAAGTGTTATATAGTTTGACCTTGATACCTGACGGTAAATAGTCCTTGTGCAAATAAGTTTGGCATAGTCTTCTTGAAGAAGTCGAGCAGTATGTTTGTCAAATCATAGCTGATTATTCATGACCAATCCCAAGTTCCTAGCATTGTCCGTAGCTTCAAGTATGTAATTTGTCCTCCACTTTTATTTGAAAGTAATCATTATTTACCAACAACTCTTTGTGTTTACCGAACAATATCATTTTAGTTTTACCATCATTCAAGACCTCTCACTCATGTGCCTTCGTGTAACTAGATACAACTTTAAGATCATCATTGATAGCTTCAGAGGCTTGATAGGCATCGTTCAGAAAAAATGAGTAGTAGATTTGAATATTGTCCGCGTACTGGTGTAAAAAAAAATACTAAAATCGAATGTATATTATTATTTACAATGACATGAGACCTATCGGAAAGATAAGTTTAACTGTAAGTGCATCATTACCTACGCCAAAAAAAAATTAATTTAATTAGCAAGACATCGTGGTTCAACGTGTCAAAAGCTTTACTAAAATCTAAAAGGATAAGACAACTATTTTTACCTTGATCACAAGCCTTGTAAAGATCATCAGAAACCTTGAGTAGAGCGGTCGAAATGCTATGAAGAGGACAGAAACCTGATTGAGTGGGGGGAGAGAACTTCATATAAATTTAAGAATTTTCAATATGGGTCGGAAAAATACTTATTGGACGCAAGTTATTCGCATCCTTAAGGGTATCCACTTTCGCAACCGCGATCACATTGACTTGTTTCCATATTGATGGAAATGTGGCCATTGATAGACAACTATTTATAATAAAAGTAATATAGCTAAGAAGATAAGGGGTTATTACAATAATCATTTTAAGATTAATTTTTGGCATTTGATTTAAAATCATCAATTATTTTTTGAATATCCTCTTCCGTAACTAGAGAAAACTGAAACCAGTTTGGAATATTTTTAAATTATTGTCCCTCGTAATTATCTGTAATAAATTTATTTTTAGCTATATTAGTTGATGGCACATTATCGATGAAAAAGCGATTGTATGTATCTGATGTGCCAAAATCCGCAGAGTTTGGTCTCGATTGAGAATTTATGCTAAAAAATGTTAATGTTTTTCAGAACCTGACAGGGTCAACATTAAATGTATGTTGCAGATATGCTCGCTTTTCATACATAATAGCAACAGTAATAAAATTTCTTAAGTCCTTATCGTCATTTGTTCCAGGCTGTATCAGTTTTTAACTTTTTATACTTTGTGAGGGGTTTTTTCCCTAGCTTAATCATTAATTTAATGTTATCAGTTATCCACGGCAGTGGTGGTATAGTAAGTCTCGAGGTTTTAGTTGGAGCATGCACACTGAAGACGTTTAATAGACTAACATTAAAAAATTCAACCATATTGTCCACATTGTTAAGAAAATAGATGTGGTTCGAATCAATACTAAATAGATCATTTAAAATGGTGTTGAAATCAACACTAGCGTAATGCCTACAGGTACGAAAGCAGACACTAGGTCGAGTTTTCATTAGCTTTAGAGTACGGTTTACCAGCCGATGATCGGATATATTGTCCATCCTAAGAACGTTCTGTCCCTCAAAAATATCCCAGTTTGAAATCACAAGTACACAGTGGCGTATTTAGGGGGAGGGACTGCCGGGTTGCAGTCCTCCCCCCCTCTCCCCCCTGAGCCTAGGAGCTCAGGTTTAAAAGTCTAATTGCAACCTAATTTTTCCTCTCACGCTTGGACTCTTAATTCAATAATGTATTCTTGGCTTGGATTACAAAGGTCTTGTAGAAAACTTTTTATTTTTAAACTTTTCCTTCTAAAAGTCCTGTTTTATTAGATTAGGGTTTCGGACGCATACCATTTTCGTTATTGATTTATGATGCAATTTTAAAGAAAAACGAGTAAAAAGAATAATATTTTATGGTATTTTTCTATTAGGTATATACTTGTCTGTTCCGTTTTCCCTTTTTTAGAGCTATTTTAAATCAACAAAAATATACCCAATGCAATAAAATATTTTTACAACATAAACAAAAAACCATTAGGTATTTATTTTTATGTTTTTTTTTAATGTTTTACTTGAGGCCGCCAAAGAATACACAAAATAATCGGGTATACGCAAATGTGCGAGTAAAGAGGGAAATCCCATTGGAAAATCTTTTAATCGAGAGAAGTCATATACTTGTCTGTTCCGTTTTCCCTTTTTTAGAGCTTCTTTAAATCAACAAAAATATGCAATAAAATATTTTTACAACATAAACAAAAAACCATTAGGTATTTATTTTTAAAAAGAAATAATAAAGTAAAAATTTTAATTGAAACATTTTTTATGGAAGAAGTGTGAGAATTTATAATAAAAAAAATAGTGCGGGAAAAAACGAGAATGTTTTACTATGAATATACAAAACGGTACTTAAGAAGTAGTATTTCAAAACCTAAGCATTTGCACCAAAAACTGCTCTTAGATCTACGCTCCTAAAATACATTTCACATCAATTTTGGCGTGATGAGCGATATTTTCTTTGTTTTTAATCATGAGAAACTGAGCCCGAAACACGCTGGTTAGAGTCATACATACAGGTCATGCAATGTAGCTTGAGCCCTGAGATGCGCAGATGATAGAAAAGGAGAGTTGGTGTACGACAGAGATACCGAATTGTAGTAAAGTACAGTCCGCGTAGAAAGTAAAAGTGGGATTTGATTGATAAAGCCGTAGTGACTGCTAATATTTTTTGCTAATTGTACCCTTTTATGCAAAAATCAACCAACCAACAAAATTATTTTTATAATAATTTAAATTTTGGGAAATTTTTTCAAAACTAAAACTTAACTATTCAATATGTAAATTATATTGTATTGTGTGCTTGATACAGGTAGTTTTACGCCTTCGTCTGTTTCATCGCTCCAAGCTTTTTGATGTGTATGTGATGAATGTATATACGTTTCATCCATATTAACGATTGGCCGTCCTTCTGAACGGAAAACTCCCATTTTCTTTAAAAATTGGATGCGGAAATGCCTTACGTCAGGTTTCTCCATTAAAATTTTTCTATTGGTTCTGATTTGTATTGTATTAAATTATAAACTATTTCACGGCTTTGACCGCCCAATACTCGGTTTAAGACTTTACTTTTAAAAGGCATTATTACAAATAAATACAGTAATAACTTTTTTTTCAATGAACGTCCTACTTTTCTGACAGACTGTAGAGAAGTGTACGTTTCAAAGATCATCAGATTAATGAGCTCTCGGATAGCTCCTCCCACCAGTTTACTGCGCACCCAAAAGTCAGAGCTCAAGCTATATTGCACGAGCTGTACGTCTTATGTTAAAATTTTGGATTGACACAAATATTCATATTTTTCACAAATATAAAAAATGTTTTTTTTTAAATAAAGAGCTAGCTAGGAATATCAAAAAAAGTAACAAAAACACATTTTCAAAAACAAATTTAATCCAATCAAGAAGAGGGGAAGAGGTAATAATTTAATTTTCGAAATTTGATAGTAGTTAGGTGAATTTTAAACGAACTTTGGGCGTGACACCGAAAATTGTTTGCCTGCGGCGCTTTTTCACCTTCTTCACTAGGTGCAATATCATGAGATGCATATAGTCCCGACTGTCCGTTTCTCCAGAAAAAAAATATTCCTATTTACGCCCACTGAGCCCCCCCCCCCCCCCCCCCCGGAGCATATTTTCTGGCTACGCCACTGCGAAGTACATCCATAAGTTCAGTGTGAATTTAAATTTGGGATAACCTATACTTTTCACAAAAAATGTGCAATCCTTCTACATAACTTTTTTTTAAATCCATAAAATCATATAATGTAGATCTCCATTTCAAATAACGCTTGCTATAAAATTGACATTTAATCAATAATTTTGAGATATAAAGTTTAACGAATTAATTACTTTCATGTAACTATAAATTTAAAATCAATCATCCTTTTAGAAAACACTATCAATCTAAATATACCTGCCAATACCTGAATTGCAGTGATATCGCTGTTGTAAATTTTTATTATTTATCGAGGCTCGGAAAACGCCCGGTGCAGTTGTATATCCCCTTGATTGATCGTGCATGTTGTTTACGTGACCCAACGTTGATAAAATCACAACAATGTGTTGTAATACAATTGTTGTCATATATAAACGGCCTCACTTTTAGAGGAAATAGTAAATTTCCCCCCTGCCACACTCAATTTGAATTTTTCTAAACAGGAGGGAAAGTGCACATTTTATAAAAAAAACTATTTAGAAACATATTATTTAAAAATCGGGTTTGAGTCTCGGTTGGAATAAAATAATTATTATACATTCCGCCTTGGCAATAAATGCAACACTTGAATAATTGCATTTTTGTAGATAAATGACGAAAACAAATAACGAACTAACATACTAATTTCTCTAATTTAGTTAAGAAAAAAATTTCACCCCAATAAATATAGCAAGAAAGGTTATATTTATAGGATTTTAATAAGGAAAAATAGCTAAACTTGGGTAAAACCCAAAATGATATGACACTCTCACACTATTTTTGTGATAATTTTTAAATGACAAGAGAAAACTACCTGCGGGTTTCGCAGGTATTTTCAATACTTAACGCGCTACAAAAGAGTGTAAAAATAAAATTATGATCGCAATTAAACATTTTAGATAATTGAAGTTAGAAATATTTTTTTATAAAGCGTCCACTTTTATCAACCAAACGAACTAATTTGTAAAATATTTATAATAACGTTTAACCGGGACAAGAATTTATTTAAAACAAGCCATATTTTTTTAAATTTGGCCAACGAAACCCATAGTTACAACCCTTTAAGTATTTTTAATTGTTACCCTACCCCACACCGTTACCATGGTAACTACGAGAAATAGTATATTACATAACAAGTGAAGAAAGTGATACTTTTCAAACGAGGAGATTTTTAGCACGAGGCGTCAGCTGAGTGCAGAAATTCTCCGAGTTTTAGAATAATCACTTTCACACGAGTAATGTACACTATTTTTCCTACGACCACAAAGAATTATTAAAAAATATTGTTGAAAAAAAAATATCAACACTAGTGTTGAAATTAGCATACTTAGGATTATGTTCCACTTAATATCTGGTTTCATAGTTTGTCAATAGGCTTTTCCTTTATTTGTAGTTTAAGTTTTTCATTTTTTCATATTTTACATATTCATAGGAAGAACTAATCCTGGATTGACTTCTAGATTAACCAGAATGAAAAATTTTAAATTTAATCAAGGAAAGATGCATTAAACATAAATTTAAAAAATCTATCCAACAAGGAAGATTTCAATTCAAAATACCTAATTCTATAAATTATTTATTGTCTTTATAAAAAAAAAGTCAAATACTCCTGACGGTATTTGAACCTGTGACCTTGCAATCTGTAGGCTAGAGGTCTATTCTCTATGTTATGGCTACTCATAAACATTTGTTGTTTAATACATGATACTCTTCAACGCGATTTGCTTTTTCTGATAATAGATTTTTTTTCCAGTATATTACTAACATTTTGTATAATTCCCGATGGCGTATTTTCATACCCTAATTCTGAATCACTCGACAAATACATGATAAATAAGTTAAACACTTTACAATTACTGGTTTCTAAAATTTGTTCTTTTTAATAAATAGGGGTTGTCTGTCAAATTGGCACCAAATGTTTAAATTACATGGTGTACCTTGTATTTCAACACTAGTGTTGAAAGATTTTCTTTCAACACGCGTGTGATATTAGGCGCTTTCGAGCCAAGTTAACCGTGCTTTTTTTCTCGTTTTCATAGGTGGTCGTAGGAAAAGGATTAGTACATAACGGCCTATTCTTTACTACTTACCTTGTTTTACCAAAACTATGGACATTAAGCGGCCATTTTTAAAACAAATGATAAAATGTTATATCATTAAAAAGAGAATTTTCTATAGAATTTAAATATAGAATAAAAATAAGGCGTTTCCATTTTTTAAAAGTTGACTTCACTTTCGGTTAAACCGAAAGTGGTTACGAAGGTTTAAATTGGTCGAAATATGGCAATTTACATACCTATAACGTCTCGTATGTTTAAATCTTTACTTAAAACTTACTTAAACTAAGACATTCTTTATTTTCCCATTGACGACTAAAATCGGGTTTTAGAGAAATGCGGGTCCTCTTATTTAAATGATCTTTAATTTTAATCATCTCAGACCGATTTCTATGGAAATTTAATTAAAGGAAAGCTGGCGTACGGACGTGTGCTAATAAAATTAACTATGCCTTAACTTACCTAATAAATTGCCTGACCAAACCCATTTAAAATTAGCGTAGTAATTTCCTAGCTAAATAAATCTATTAATCACCACCCTCGATTTATAAATCGATTGAAAAATAAGTACTTATGAGCCTAAAAGGGAGAGCAAAAATACCAATAAATAGTAATCGAGATCAGCATTATCCTTTTGTGTTTAGCACCTACAAACTGCGGGTTATGCCTTAAAAAAATTAATGTTAAGTGGATCCGAACGCGCTAAAATTTCCCATGTTAAATTGCGGGTTTCTTGAAATAAATTACAAAAAAAAATCGATTAAATAGATATTAAGCTAATGAAAACCCTAAAAAAATTTCTACAATTCATTGTAAGTATTATAAAAAATATTAAAATTTTTTAAAAATAAAAATAACTTTATCACATTCTCCAATATCTGTATATACAGGGTGCTACAAATTTGTATAACAAGCCAAAGAAATGATAAACAATGATTTTTCTTTTCGAAAAACTGATAACACATTTGCAATTTTATCACCAGAGTTTTTTAATTATTTTTATTTTATTAACCAGATTCTGAACAAAAAGAAGAAGGCCAAGGCGGCGAGAAGGAAGGCAAAGATAAACTAGGCACTAAGAAAATACTTCCAAAGACAAATCGAAAGACAAAGATCCGCAGAAGGATCAAGGCGAAGAGTCTGAGAAGAATGAAAAAGAAATTAACGAAATGAAAGAACCGGAATATGATGATGAACAAACTGATCCCTATCATGGCAATCAACCCGAACTTCCGGAACCGGAAGCCATAGATTTACCAGACAACCTTCAACTTGATGATGGTATAACAGTTTTTTTTATGCACACTCTTTCACATCTGTAATAGTTTAGTTTAATGTGTTTCTTGAATCCTATAGACAGTAGCGCAATAGGGACGCCCGAAACCCCAAGTTAAATGGGTTATAACCAAGCGTGCGAAAGGATTCTTATAGGGTGCTACAAATTCGTGTGCGTACAAGGGGATCTCGAAAATGATAAGAGATACGAACAATAATAAATTGAGGCAAAGTTGCATATCTTGGGGTTTAATAATTTGGTGAAATTTTTTTTTAAATATTCCGAATGCTTCCGGAGATATCCGAAAAAAATCGAAATTTCTATTTTTGGTTTTTAATTTTTTGCGCCTTCATTTTTGACTTAGCAAGAAAACAAAAAACTCTTTTTCATAGCAATTTTTTATGTTCTACAAGACGGTGTAATTAGTTTTCAAGTTCGACGTTTCGTTTCTTAGATACCAACCTTAAGTTAATTTTTTTTAAAAACGGACCTGGAATTTTAAATACAGTTTTAGGGACTTCTAAGATTTAGAAATTTAATCCAATGTAAAAGTGTATGAAATGTTAACGTTTTTTCATCTAATAACACATTTTTCCAATTATCTTTTTCATTTCATGACGGTCCTAAACATTAAGAGCCAAACTAAAAAAAAAGTATTTCTGATTTGAAAAATCCGCCTATTTTTACCAAAGAGGCTTGATTGAAATTTTGTAAGAAAAAAGACCCAAAGTCTCGGTTTCAAATATTTTTCTGTCTGTTTGTTTTTGTTGCGTGTTTCGCCTGAAACAAGCATCATCAGATCTTATAAACAGTAAAAAAAAATTGAAATTGTGTTTGAAACAAACATAAACGCATCCCAGTAACATAACTAGACTAACACTCCAGCTACCTTTTCTTCACTCGGGAGTATAATTTTTTTCTGTTAAACAGTATTTTGGTCTAGGTCTAAGGCAAAAACCATAGGACTAAGGATGTTATGTTAATAAAATACATGCTTCATGCCTTAAAAACTTGTTTACTTCCTAGAGTATTGTAACGGTAAATCTTATTGAAAAAATAAACGGCCTAAACACCATAACTTCCTGTAATGTAATTTGAATATTTAAGTAATCCTAAAAATAATTGCCAGGGCCGTAATAGTAAATAAAGGATAATTTGAAATCCTAATGATATGTTATTTGATGACAAAACGTTAATATTTTAAAAACCTTTAAATTGTATTAAATTTCTAAAGCTTAGAAGTCCTTAAAACTGTTTTAAAAACTCCAGGTTCGTAATTAAAAAAAATTGACTTGAGGTTGGTATCTAAAGAACGAAACATCCAATTTGAAAACTAATAACGACATCTTGTAGAACATTAAGAACGGCAACGAGAAAGTGTTCTCCTAAGTCAAATATGAAGGCGCAAAAAATTAAAAGCTAAAACTAAAAATTTCGAAGGTTAAAATAACAACACAAAGTCTTCCTCCACTGTTATATTATATTTAAAGGTGTTTCCACTTAACTTATACCTATATAATAAGTATTCACCTGAAGACGACTGGAGATACTTACCAGTTGAAACGTAGTGAATCTAAACAAATAAAGACAATGCAAGTCCGAAACTCTACTGCCGTTCAAGAAACTATATTATCTAGTATAATTTTTCCTAATCTTTTCTTACAGTGATTACTAACAAGAATTTTCCAAGTGTTATATATTTTCTCTTTACCAATTTGTACTTTAACCCCGCAGTGTTTTATGGTTATTTTTATTTTTATGGTTATTTCCCCCATATTACTTATTAGTTTAAACATTTATTGTGTGCACTATATTGTTGTGGTTCATTTCATCACTATTTTTTATAGTACCTTTTCATTTTTTAAGACAAGTTTAGGCTCCCACATTCTGCCTTCTTGTTTTAGGTTATGCAACTAGATATATTTTGTAAACCCTGACTAAGGCCCGTATTATTAATCTCCTGGTAACTTTACCAGCCAGATAATTTCCAAAGAAACCATTGTTAAGACAATTGTCTCCATAGAAATTATCTGGCTGGTAAAGTTACCAGGAGATTAATAATACGGGCCTGAGCCATTAAAATTCTAGAAAATTCCATTAATCCCACATTTTTCTCTGTGACAATAACCCTACAATTTTTTTCTCTGTTGTAGCCTTTCGCTTATTCAGAGTAATACCATAACTGATCCAAGTTCTTTTTCTGTGGTCTCCATACGCCCCTCTTTTTTTTCAATGAACTGACATTAACTTCACCTTAATATCTATCTAATCTGTCTTTTTGGAAAAGCACGCGGTAGCGGTCGAGCTGAAATACATTTTATTTCTAAAAAGTCTTTAAAATGAAAGAATTTTTTAAAATTCAATTTGTTCATTCTATTTCTATTTATTTTCACTATGTTTATTCGTAAACCAATGAGGTGCGATTTTTCTATATTTGGTCACTTGATGTATCCTAAAAAGATGTCTTTTTCTTTTTCAGGTTTACATCCAGTCAATTTTAATTTTTAATAGTCTTCTTCCTCACACTTACATCCACTTCTTCTCCATATTTTTTCTCTAATGACTAGCTAACAGCCCTTTTTTGCTTAAATGTTCATTCCCTTTCACTTCAATCTCATCTTTCGACAGTTCTTTCACACAAAGATGTTAAATTTTTCATTCTACCTTTAAAGTTTTCACAGTGCCTTAAGCCTCAAACCCATATACTTTCCTTATTCACAATGCAATGTGTGTATCGGTTTCCTCACCGTTCCACTCATTTTATACCGAACCTATATTTGTGTTGCTCAGTTAGGGTGATATCTACTGGTATTTTCTTCTTTTAATTTTTCTCCTAAAGATAAATGCTTCTGCATTCGAAACATGTAGAGAAGTTGATTAAAATATTTCTATAATATAACAGTGGAGGAAGACTTTGTGTTCTTATTTTTACCTTCTAAATTCCCACTCCACTTCAAGTATGGACTATTTCTTCAAGTTAAAAATTTCGGTTACGTATATTTCTCTCCATGTGATATTGATCTTTGTAGAAATATTTAATCGTATGTATACATTTATATCTCTTACTTAAGTCTGCCATCTGTAACTGAAATGAAGCCCTTAAAGAAGAAACTAACTACATCAAGACCGACCTCAGTAAAAATGGCTACCCCATGCATTTATTTGATAAATTATTGGAAAATCGCAAGAATCGGCTAAATACACAAATGAAGCAACTAGGTAGAGTGACAATCAACACTCAACATTTCGTGCCAAAGAAGTATCTGAAAGAATTAGAAGATTAGGATAATGATACAACATCAATACGGAATTCAGCTCGAGAAACACTTTAAGAAGCCACCTGACGAGGAAGAAACTAACAAGTCAAAAAGACAAGAAAAACTGTGTCGACCAGATCCCCTGTGAATGTAGCCGAGGCCAATTGAAATAAGGATCAAGGAACACAGAAACACCATGCTCAAGACGGAGACCGAAAAATCAGGTGCAGCTGACCATACCTTCACGCGCGGCATTCATATCAAGTGGACAGAAGCTCAAATTCTGCATAAAGAACCACACTGGAGAAAGATGAAACTCAAACCATACATCAGAACCCTGATTGTTTTAGTAAGCCCTTATTAGATATAAGAAATATCTGGAAACCTTTGTTAAGTTGATGTAAACTTAAAATAACGCACACGAACTGAACGCATGACTGCACCCATCTCGGTTATGCTCCAGTGCATCTAACTAGTATAAATAGAGCTGTAGTTACTGTACTTATTTAGTATTTACCTAAAAAAATACTGGAGATACTTACCAGTTGAAACGGTGTGATATAAAACAAATAAAGACAATGCAAGTCCAAAACTCTTCTAACTTTCAAGAAAATTTATTATCTCCAACTTTCAAACAGACATTACTTAAGCCTATGCTTTTTTATAGAATACATCCAATAACACTGTATAAAACAACATTCCAGCCTCCGAGAAAGACATAAATTTAAATAAATTCCTTAAATTAATTTCTATTAAATAAAATATTGCTTCTTATAACCCATTTATCATTTTTACCCACGCAGTTGCAAATGTTTTCAGGCATTTCGAAAGAAAAACAAGAGTATTCATAATTTAGAGCCACGCGAGCTTAGGACGAATAAAAACTTCTGAAATTTCCCAATTCCGAATCTCTTGCCGTCTTATTTAAGGATATAACACGGCCAATACTTACGTTTTGCTATTAACGACCCCGTTCCACCCTTTCGTTATATAAAGGACCTGTAGGTCTTGTAGTTAGTCAACGTCGGTGTTTATTGTCGTCTCTACCTCCGCCTTTATTTCGCCTTGGGCCTTTAAAACGAGACAAGATGGATATCGTCACTGGGGAGACAAATAAGGCTTCAGGGTTAAGAGGGATAAGCAAAGGTAAATGCCAAATTATTTTTAGTTACCCTCTGGGCTGACTTATTTCCTAGATAGCCATATCTAGGACGATGTTATAATATATGATTGAACTAACTTCTCGCATTTATAGAGTAGTTATATATGTATAAAATGTGAGTATGAAATGAGAACGTTGTGTATACTTAGGCCTTGGAGGCCCATTAATGTACAATATTGTACATCCCCTACCGTCTGGGTAATGTCAGTAAGACGGGACCTACGCTTAGCGTGGGATCCGAACTACGTGTATGCACTAGTTTATCCTTTTTACTTTCCAGAGGTCCATGACAACCCTCTAGATCGCATTCACGAAGAATACTTTTTTTATTAAGCGTATACCCTCGCCGACGATCGAACGTGGACCGCCACGGTCGAATGCTAGTAACTCAATCACTGAGCTACAAACTGCGCTACATATTGCAGGACGTCTATTTGGTCGCATTAAGAAATGGTTATACTTCCTAAATGAGGGTTTAGTCGTTTAGAAACTTCTTAATATGAGTATTAATTGTCTGATAATTTTTTAATTTTATGTGAGTTTAGTTATTGCTCAAAAACAACATCAGTTCATCTCCATCCTCTCCCGTATGCCCGCCTCTGATAAACCAATTCTTCATTTTTAATATTAAAATGAGTCAGAAGTGTACAAGTTATGCAATTTTAAAACTATTTAAAGAAAGAAATTTAATAAGAAATAGGTTTTATTTAACTTCCATTTTAAAATGGGAGAGAACCGTAAACACGTATAAAACTTGTATAAAATCTGGCTTATACAGCTTAGAAAAATTTTCTGAAAGACCACACACACTCTCCCAACTTTCATTATAAAGGACATGTCTTTTAGTTAATTATCGTCGGTGTTTATTGTTGGTTTTACCTCTGTTCTTATTTAGTGGCGTTTAAAACTGGTCGAGATGAATCTCGCCATTCAGAGGCGGAGT
Source organism: Polydrusus cervinus (assembly GCA_935413205.1). Classification (NCBI taxonomy): domain Eukaryota; kingdom Metazoa; phylum Arthropoda; class Insecta; order Coleoptera; family Curculionidae; genus Polydrusus; species Polydrusus cervinus. The sequence continues at coordinate 69,503,578 of OW284511.1, read as the reverse complement.
AAACATTAGGCGAGAAAGAAGAAAAAAATCAGATTACGTGAATCAGTCGAGAAAAAGGGTTAAGATTTTCTTCCGAATGTCATTTTTACTTCAGATCGATAGTCTTCTTTTACAGAAGGCTATGGCATAACTTTTTTAGAAAAAAAATAAGGTATCATTTGCCAAACTAGAAGTTCTTGTCAACCCCTTAGTAAAATTTTTGTATAAACTTTTCAATTAGGCAAGCCAGGAAACGATGCCGCATTTCACGCTGGTATGGAAGGCTCTTAAGAACAAGCGAAAAATGTCAACGCTTATTGAGAGGTCGCCTTTTAAACTACGGTCTGTTTTGTCGCGAAATAGACAATTCAATAAGCAGATAACAAATACTTCACTCTAAATGTTCTTTCATTTTCTTTAAACTTTTAACAATCAGTTCTATTTTTACATTTTTTTATTAATGACCCTTTGTACCCTTTCAAAATAAGGGGCCTGTAGTTAGTCAATGTCGGCGTCGGTGTTTATTGTCACCTCCACCTCCGTCTTGGTTTCGCCTTCGGCGTTCAAAACGGGACAAGATTGATATCGATACTGGGAAACGATAATGTTTTAGGGTTAAGAGGGATGATAAGCCAAAGTAAACATGAATTTATTTTCAGTTACCCAAAATGAGGTAAATTATTTCCTAGAAAATCATGTTTAGTACAATAATGTAACAAATTTTATTATTTGGTTTCAGTTTAAATTAGCGATACAGCTTTTTAGACTATAAATGTGCGTTTTATAATTATAATAATTTTGAATGTAAAATAGTTTTAGACTTGCATTGTCTTTATTTGTTTTAAATCACAACATTTCAACTGGTAAGTATCTTCAGAAGATTATCAGAAGCACACTTGAGGAAGACCAGACTCTACAGGAAAGAATATCCATATCTGTTAAGGCCATCATGGAACTGTTAATTAGTACTTCCAAGATTAAGATTTTTCAGCCAAATGGACGGACTATCAATTCTCGCCAATAATCTCCAACATTGACACCTTGAACCTCAGGGAATTCCTACATTATATTAATAGCCTGACAATCAAATTCACCATTTAACCACTGGTTATAAGGTCTAATGATGCCAGGTTAAGGCGAAACATGTAACAATAATAAACAGACCAAAAAATTTTGAGGCCGAGACATGTGTTTTGTTCTTACAAAACATCAAATATCAGATCTCTTTGAGTAAAAATGGACGAATTCTTCAAATGGAGAGAGAAGAAATCAATCAATTACCTTTTCTAGATGTCAATGTAAAGAAAAATGGTAACACCATTCAAACTTAAGTGTACAGGAAACCTGTCAATATCTCAATTACACTTCAAATCACTCAAACGGCACACAACATGGCATAGTAAGAACGCTTGTGGATAGAGCAATTACCATCTGTAACTCAAATGAAGCCCTCAAAGAAGACACTAACTTTATCAAGATAGACCTCAACAAAAATGGCTATCCCACGCATTTAGTTGATAAATTATTGAAAAATCGGCCAAATACACAAAAGAAGCAAATAGAGTTACAATAAATACTCAACATTCCGTTTGTTATAGGAAAACGATATAACATCAATACGGTATTCAGCTCGAGAAACACTTTAAGAAGCCACCTGACGAAGATGAAACCAACAAATCAAAAAGATAGGATAAAGCAAGTCTGCTAGATCTGCTGCGAATGTGGCCGATCTTAGATTGGTGAGACACGACGGCCACTCGAAACAAGGAACACAGAAACAACACGTTAAAAGGAGCGTTAATAAAAAACGTTCATTTTGTAGGTATATAGTACATTTTATGCATTAAATCTTATAGTAATTTAAAATTTAATATGATAGATTTGCATATTTTTGAAGTATATTCCTAATCTCATTTCGGCCAAGTGTCAGAAAACGACTCGTCAAATGTATAACGTGTAATTTGGTTTCTAAGACTACTGTAAATGGTCAGTTTCATATCCCAACTTGAAGGGATAAGAAATCATAATCGGACTAGCCCACTTTTCCAATCACTTTAGTGTAAAGGAAACAGCAGATTTCCATGTGGGAGTAGAAAAAATGTATTGTAGCTTAGACCCCGTATAAGCTAAGTCCATTTCGGGGCAAGGACCTGTCGACATATTAAGCACCGGTTCCCGGAGATCACCGAAGTTAGGCTGTGTCGAGGGCGGTTAGTACTTGGGTGGGGACCGCTTGGAAACACTGCGTGCTCTTACCTCAGGGAATGTAAAATGAATCGACACCTAGCCATCCTATTCACGCCGGACAGACCGGATATCTCGTAGGATGAAGGTGCCGTTTCACATTCCACAGTCGATAGACCACATCTGTGGTCGATGACCGGTTCAAGATGGCCTCCGTAGTCGGCGAATCGTAAAAAAAGGTTCATTTCCGTTAGAGCCTTTGATATTTGAAGAAAAGTAAAACCTAATATGAAGAATAACTTTTGGTCGAGAAATCAATAAAAAAAACTTCTTATTTGCCAACTAAAGTTCTGCACACGCTGTATAAAGGATGATAATAATTAGATTAGCTTTGTGAAATTTTAAGCTGATTTTCAATGTTCTTTAGGAACTCTTTTAAAGCAATTAATTTTTTAAATGCAAATATTTTTAATCTCTAGAGAAATTAGGAGTTCTAGAAGATTTCTTAAGGGATTTTTTTTTTTTATTAAAATTCTTTATTCATTGTAATAATACAAAGTATTACAGTAAACTTAATCTAATTATCAGGTACATGGTAATGTAAATTGTGCTTAACTAAGTAGTAAATAATCTTATAATATATAATATTACCTTATAAATCTAAAAACAGTATATCTTCTTGGAATAGTTAGTAATAGCTTTATTCCTAATTAAACTTAATCTAATTAGTCTTATGGTATCTTTATACATGTCTATATCTTCATATTTTATAAGATTATTATAACATAATGATCCCATAAAAAACAGCCAAACATTCCTATCTTTTTTATCTGTAGGACTATTTTGTATAATCTGATATAAATTCATATCATCTATATTTATATTAAATTGTTTCTGAGCAATATCCTTAACCCACAACCACACTGTTTTATTACTGTGACATTCTTTTAGCCTATGGGTAATATTATCAATTTTTGACATTTGGTACACAGACCTGAATCTGCAAGACCATGCCTATTAAGTTTTTCTCCAAGAGGAAAGGTTTCATTAATTGCTTTATACATAGCCGTTCTCCATTGACTTGATAATTTAACATTTCCTAGAATAGACCAGATTTTTGTCCAATTATACAGGGGATATTTTTCTTCAATCTTGGGTGATTTATTAATTATAATCATACTCTCCTTATATATATTTTTAGCCGATATTAATTCATTATTTGTAACTGAAATATTAAATTCATTGCGCATGCGATGGATGGTTTTTTTAACCAGAGTAGGTCCTATTTCGTCAGGGTTATTAATCAGGGAATTTAAAGAAGATTTATAAGTAATTTTGTTTGGAACTTGCGACCAGGAAGACACTAGCATTTTAAAAAATAGACTTGCGGCCTTTATTTCTACATTTACGAGTCCTACCCCTCCTTTATCAACCCTTAAGCATAGTTGTTCCCTTGCCACTCTATAGAAGCTTCCCTGCCACAGAAATTTCCCTGTCAGTTGAACAATTTTTTGACTTAACGCATGTGGCAACGGTAAAACTTGCGCAATGTACCAAACCTTGGAGAGCACAAATGTATTTAGGTACCCCACTTTATTTATTAAATCTAGATTTCTCATATAATTAAGTATAAGTGTCACTTGGATATTTTTAGTAATGAGGTCCCAATTTTTCTTGACCATGTTATTAAAATTTTTTGTCACCGTCATTCCTAATACCTTAATTTCCTCTTTATAGTTAAGATCAAAATTGTGTCTTTCTTGTACCCATCTACCCAAGGGTAGACATTCTGTTTTTCTAGAATTTAATTTAGCACCTGACCCGGCTTCGAAAATAGTTATTATCTTATTTACTATATCAATTTCCTTTTCGCTATTTAATAGCAGACATATATCGTCAGCGTAAGCTGCTGCTTTGTAAATATTATTATTAAACCTGATGCCCTCCAAAGAGAAGTCAGCAAGCCTTAATAGTGGTTCAATAGCAATACTAAACAAAATCATGGATACCGGTCATCCCTGACGAACTGACTTTTTAATGGGAAAACTGTCACTTAAATAACCATTTACTATGAGTTTGGAGGTAGCGCTTGCATATACTCGTTTAAAAGTTCCTATTATTTTATCTGAAAAACCCATTTTTCCCATAACCAGCCATAAGTATTCATGATTAATATTATCAAAGGCGGAATTAAAGTCCAAAGATAAGATGGCTCCTTTTCTTTCTTTATTATTTTCAAAATGCAGTATGGTGTCTCTGATTAATAAAATGTTATTAAAAATAGATCTATCCACACCACAATTCTGTTCTTTACCGACTATATTATCAAGCATTGCCTTGAGACGATTAGCTAAAATTTTCATAAATATTTTATAATCTGTGTTTAGCAAGGCTATTGGTCTATATTGTTCAATATTTAACCTGTCCTTATTTTTCGGGATTAGCGTGATAATTGCTTCAGAAAAATCTTGGGGGGGAGAAACTTGATTCAGAAATGAAGTAAATATTTTAGCCAATATATCGCCAATCTCATCTATAAATAGCATGTAAAATTCATAAGATAGACCGTCTAAACCGGGCGTTTTTTTATGTTTAGCATATTTCAGTACCTCCTTAATTTCTTGTTTAGAAATATTCCTATTTAAGAAAAGGTTATCTTGATTAGTTACTGTCGTTCTGATGTGTGCCAGAAGACATTTAGTTTCCCTGTCACTGGAATCTGAATAACCAAATTTGGTCTTAAAATGCTCATAACAATGATTTAAAATATCTTTTGTTTTCGTTAATTGTAGTTGATTTTTTGTACCTAACTTATCGATACGTAAATTATTAAATTTTCTGTGTTTCATAATATCAAACAAACTATATCTTTCATTATATTGGTCTTTGTTTTTGTCAATAAATTTTTTTTGTAGTTGTTTGGCTTTCAAACAGTACATGATATATTTAATCTCTTTAACGTCTTTGACACTATCAGGGTTGGTCTGTGATCTTTCCTGTGCATCAATAAGTGCTGTTTGGTAAAATTCCATTAAATTCCTAGAATCGATGGCATCGTTTATCTCAATGTTTTTAAAGAAATATTTAGCCCTTTTCTTAAACATATGGAACCACCATTTAACCACATCGCTCTCCAGAGTCGGGTTATCTTTGAGCGTATTTATTTCATTTTTAAACTCTTCAATATTATCTGAGCTTAGACAAGATTTTTTAATTTTCCAATATCCCCAACCGTGGTTTTTAAAATTTAAATTATTATCCTCTCTTTTTAAATAAAATATTATTGCATTATGATCAGAAAATGTTAAAGGTTTTACTTCACATCTGTGTACCAAATGCTTAAATTCCTTGCTTATATAAGCCCTATCAATTCTTGAAGCCGTATTTGCTCTAACAAAAGTATATGTAACTACATTTTTATATAAAATTTCCCAAATATCAAGTACGTTTAATTTATCAATTATATTTCCTAAAACTTTACATGGAGTTGTATTATTACGGGCATCCTTTTTATTTATTATGCAATTAAAATCACCAGCAAAAACAGTGGGCAAGTTAAAGTTAAAGTGTGGGGTAAGATCATTTTTAAAAAATTCTTGTCTTTCCGTGTAATTTTGGGAACCAGATGGTGCATAAATATTAATATATCTAAAATTTCCTATTGTTACGGATAAGGCCCTTCCGTTGGGAGAGCATACAATGTCAGTAACTTGAAAACCATCTCTATAAATTATTCCTGTGCCCCTTTCTTTATGTCCTATATTAGTAATTATCCTATAACCTGGATTAAGTTTAACAAAATCTGTGTTTAGCTCTTGAATAAAGATTACATCTAAGTCAAATTTCCTGATTAAATCATTCAATAGTTCCTGCTTTATTTTATCTTTTAAACCATTGCAATTAATGCTAGCTAATGATATTAATGAATTGAATTTAAATAATATAAGTATGGACTACGGTATTCCTAATTCTACCTTAACAGCTGCTAGAGTATCCGTCGCTATGTTTACTTGGCGGTTCACCATGTTTGGGTTCCTCTATTTGGTTTTCCAAAATCTCCAAATTTTTCAATGATTTACGCTTGATTGTTAACTTCGGTACTTTTTTGTCGTCTTCGCTAGAACTTGTTTGCGGGTATCTTTTTCTCTTCGCCTTCTTGGTAGTCTCATCTGTTACTTTTTCGTCGTTTGTTGTGATCTCGTATGCCTCTTCCATAATATTTTCTGGCTCTTCGCAATCTGGGGAAAATTCTTCTATCAGTTGGGTCGCATGATCTTCTGTTGATACAATAGAATCACAGTCAACTTCAATGTTGGAGATAGTGCTAGTTTTTTCTTTGCTATTGTTTTCTGTTATCTCCTCATTTATCGTGGTCTCTTCAGGCTGCGCAGAAAGGTAATTCGTATTAGTTACATTGGCATAGGACTGTGCTCTAGTTTGGTTTTCTGATGTTTGATGTCGGATGGTCCTTACTTTATTTCCAGGTTTTTTTGGGCAGTCTCTTTTCTCATGTCCATGTTGTTCACATATCATACAAGTTCTTTTCTGGTTCTTGTGCGTTACCAGTGACGTAATTCCATCAATAGATAGGTATGATGGAACCTGATCTTTCAACTTCATCTTTACTAATCTAACTCCGCTTTCCACGTTATACAAGTTATCTCCTTCCCACATTTCATTTTTTATGTTAGTTATAGTCCCGAATCTTTCCAGAGCATTCCTTATTTTTTCATTGGGCATCTCAATGGGGAAGTCAAAGACTTTGACCAGAACATCCCCTGACTCTTCAGATATCTCAATCTCATACCTATTAGTCTCATCCTCATACATAAGTTTCACATTTTCATATTTTTCCATAGTTCTTCTGATAAGGTCCTGGGAGATCAGTTTAACAAAAACATTTGTACGAATATGATCGTACTGTATACATAATACTTGATCAATAGTAAATTCAAACTTTTCCTTTATCCATCTATGTAGTACTATATTCGGTGGTTTCTTTTTCACGTGTTTAAAATTTAATTTAATTGTATTGTTACGGTTAGATAACATGATGCGTTATACTGAAGTAAAAAATGTTTTTATCACTAGTCGACTGTATCGTTCGAAGTCTGAATAACGAATGGATTAAGAGTGATTATATATCCCTGAGAATAGGGACTAAATTACTTTTTTAATTTGGGAGTGCAATTGTTCGACAAAACAAAATGTTTATTATTGGAATCTGAAAAGCAATATAGTGAATTTTTGGATCAAAATCTTTCTTTTAAAATCAATAAAGAAGATATTGAAATTGTAACAAAGATTAAATATTTAGGAGTTATCATAGACCAAAATTTAACCTTTCGTGATCATGTGGACTATACTTGTAAAAAAATTTCAAAAAAAATAGGAGTTTTAAATAGATTAGGAGAATATTTAAGTACTTACAGTAAAAAAATGATTTTTAATTGTATTATCTTACCTCATTTTGTTTTTAGTAATTCGATTTTATACATGTGTTCACAACAAGATAAAAATAGATTACAAGTTTTACAAAATAGAGCAATGAGAATAATATTGGGGTGTGATAAATATACCAAGATAACAGATATGCTAAATTGTTTGGAATGGATGAATATAGAAAACTTTTTATTATTTCGTAGTTTGATTTTTATTCATAAAATAAATTTAAATATATCAGCACCATATTATGAAATTTTTTTTAACAAAATTTAATGAAGTTCATATTCACAATACAAGAGGAAAAAACAACTTTATTTTGGATCATACAAATTTAAAAGCTACTCAAAAATCAATATTTTTTAGAGGTATAATAGAATATAATAAATTAGGGAATGAAATTAAAACATATAACTTAAAATTATTTATAAAAAATTAAAAAACAAATTTTACATAATATAAGTTTAATACGATAATAGTCTTTCTAGATTGTAATTATCAAAAAAGAAGAAAATGAAGAAAAAGATAAAATGTAAATGTATTGAAATAGCTCAATGAGTTAATAAAAATTGATTATTATAAATATATGGAGAGTATATATTGACTACTTTAAAGTTGTCAGATATGATTTTGGAGGAAAGTTAATCAATCGTGCGTGTAGGGTAAAACTAAGGACATTATGGTAGAATTACCAAATCCATTATTTTACCTTTATTATTAAATAACAAATTGCTTAATATAGTTGTTATAAGTTACTGCTTGACATTGAACGCCATAACAAGGTTAAGTCAGGGGTTATAGTCATTGTCAGACGTGATGTGGTAATCACTCTTAATACTTATAACAATAATATTCCTTCTAACCAAAGGTTATTATCGTAGTTTAAGGTTAGTACGTAGTATAAATAAGACTGACTGTAATATAGTAAATTAGCTTCTTTAGGTTAGATAAGGTTCAATTATAGTCAGATATAATGTACCGGGTGTCCCACTAAGAATGGCTCTCGGCCGTATCTCGGAAACTACTGGGCATAGAAACTCAGGAAAAAAAAATTATAACTAAAGTGGTCATGAGAAAATCCTGGAAATAATTTTTAAGTTCCGCATTTTGCCGCAAGAAGGCGTAATTGAAAAGTAAATTTTAAAAGTTTACATATCTCCGAAAATTCCACATTAAGGTATATCTTTGATAACACTATTGAAAAGCTTGGACAATTATGCATCATTTTGGTCTTATGCTCATTGGCGTACCGACTTTAATAAAAGGAGGGGAAGCGGTTGAATGTGTAATCAGTTAAATCGCTGTAACTTATAAACGACTTATCCGATTTTAGCAAACTAAAGACTGTTTGGAAGAGAAATGTATGCACTTTCACCAATCGTATTTAGTTGTCCATAATAGTTCTGAAAAAAAATGCTAGAGGGCGCAATTGGTAATAATAACACATTTTTTGATTTTACTCCGAAAAAATAAATCATACGGTATAATTATGATACCATAATCGAAAAGTAGATTAAATTTGCTAGAACAAATATTAAAACCGCAGCTCGATATCTCCGTTCGTTTCAGCGTTATCGCCAAAAGAATAATTTTTAAAAGTAAGCGATTATATATTTTTTAGAAAAAAAGTGGGACGCCACTGATATTTTTTCATGTGAATATTATTTCTGATTAGCCTGGTCAATTCTGCATAAAAATGGTCGCTTGCGTTTTTCTCCTCAGGCACACCGTTCTTAATTAAAATAAATTAGCTCTACTATTAATTATTATCATTATTAACATTGATAATGAAAAATTTAGTTTTATAAAAATTGTTGGAAATGACCATCTTCACTTCCGCCTGTCTAATTTAATTTAATTATTTTAATTAAGAACGGTGTGCCTGAGGAGAAAAACGCAAGCGACCATTTTTATGCAGAATTGACCAGGCTAATCAGAAATAATATTCACATGAAAAAATATCAGTGGCGTCCCACTTTTTTTCTAAAAAATATATAATCGCTTACTTTTAAAAATTATTCTTTTGGCGATAACGCTGAAACGAACGGAGATATCGAGCTGCGGTTTTAATATTTGTTCTAGCAAATTTAATCTACTTTTCGATTATGGTATCATAATTATACCGTATGATTTATTTTTTCGGAGTAAAATCAAAAAATGTGTTATTACCAATTGCGCCCTCTAGCATTTTTTTTAGAACTATTATGGACAACTAAATACGATTGGTGAAATTGCATACATCTCTCTTCCAAACAGTCTTTAGTTTGCTAAAATCGGATAAGTCGTTTATAAGTTACAGCGATTTAACTGATTACACATTCAACCGCTTCCCCTCCTTTTATTAAAGTCGGTACGCCAATGAGCATAAGACCAAAATGATGCATAATTGTCCAAGCTTTTTAATGGTGTTATCAAAGATATACCTTAATGTGGAATTTTCGGAGATATGTAAAATTTTAAAATTTACTTTTCAACTACGCCCTCTTGCGGCAAAATGCGGAACTTAAAAATTATTTCCAGGATTTTCTCATGACCACTTTAGTTATAATATTTTTTTTCCTGAGTTTCTATGCCCAGTAGTTTCCGAGATACGGCCGAGAGCCATTCTTAGTGGGACACCCGGTACAAGTAACAAATATACCCTTTTTATACCTAACCAGTAAACCAAGTATTTTACTTCATCGAACCAAGTAGTTACCTTACATGGCGATCCTGCCAGTCCAACTACAGTACATGGATTTTCAGTAACTACCTTACATGCGTATTAAATAAAATTTCCTAGTTGCTACTAACAACTAGTAAACTACGTTATTGTTTACCAAAAAATACTAATTTTTTTCGTTAGTGGCGCGAACAAATATTATTAATATCTATTAAATTAAATTTTTTATTTTTTTGAAAGTCCACTATTTATTATGACTGTAATTTCTTCTTAATAATGGAGTGCCTATTAGGCTTTCAAAAATTGTTATAAATTAAGGAAAATAAATATTTTCGCCTAATTTGGATACTGCGCTTAAACGTAAATTAGCATGTTATACAATAAAACTAAACATTTTGCAGGATAAAACAAAATCAATATTTTTAACAATCTTTAAAATTAAAAAAAGACGATCTTATGGTGAGCACGAAATTTAAAACATACTGTAAAAAAATAAAATAATTTTAAACAATTTAAGGAAATACACAAGGCTACCTCAGTAATTTTTTAAAAACGGTTTGGGCATACACGTTGAATATTTTCAACATTTAAAAATGTAAAATATTCTCAGCAACTAAAAAAAAAAATCAAGGACAAATCAAAGACAACTCAAGGACTTTTGTTAAATTATAAATCGTTCCATAAATTGGTAATTAAAAGCTTATCCACACTCCAAGGGCTTACAGCCCGCTAAAAACAAACCCAGATGAATAGAAGTTGAGGATTATCTTTAATTAATAATTAATCTTAGGAACAATGGGTCAATATTTCTTAAGGTTTCTAGACAGCACTTTTCTTACCGTAATAATTTATAGGATTATTTGGATCATGACCACGAACGAAAAGAGATTTTAGGTCAATTTTACGCCTAATAATTTGGAAAATCTTTCATTAAAAAGCTGAGTTACTTTTATATTAAAATATGAAAAAGTTATATTGAACCGCAGTAGATATACTATACCGATTCCAACTCATTAAGGGTTGTTTTCCCATGTTAATCTCCATAAGAAAATTTAAGGTTCGATTTACATTTTTATGACGCCTTTGGGGGCACCGCCACTTAGTCCCTACATTAGGCATTGGATACTAGAGCAGTAGCTACATTGGGCATTATCTACTTAGGCGTTAGTTACTTAGGCCATAGCTACTTGGGCAATAGTATCATTGGCACTAGTTGTCATTGGGTAAACGTCATCCATCATCTGTGATACGCCATCTATTACATGTCACCCGAACCTCACCTACTTAGGTATTCATATTTGGGGGATCCAAACCTACAAGCCGAGGCTCCGCTAAAAGCCCTACCACCAAGAATCGGTACCCCAATAACGTTACAAACGATTGAAATTATTATTTAACAGAAAAAAAGTTTACATTTTCACCAAGACTCGAACCATCGATCTAGAATATATGATTTAGAAAAACCAGCACCGTATCATATTAGACTGCGACTACATGCTTTCAAATGACGCAATAGTTTAATAAACGTGCTCTGCTAGATAGGCAGGAGGCACGCGCGTATACAATATTCGAGGTTGCGTAATATGATTAATGGTAAGTAGTTTGGTAGAGGAAGCGCGGTTAATATAGGACCAGTTGATCTCACATAAAATGTGTTCCAAAGTAATTAAGCAATAGAAAATAAAATAAAATTACTCCCACATCTACTATTTATATTTTCTGCATACAGCACATTATTTCTCTATAAACTATTCCTGAATTCCATAATAATAAATAGGATATATTAAAAAATCATTTGGGCATGTAAAATGTTTATTTAACAGTTTGCTCTGATTAAAAATGCATAATATACAAAAATGTTACAATTCAACTATTGGCGAATATGAGAAATACATGCAATTATTAAGTAATCTTATGTTCCTAATAGCTAACCAAAGTTGAAATAAAATAAGTGGGCCCAAAACAAAATTTATTAGTATTTAGCATAAGTACATATTTACTTTATGATACAGTAGCAATATAAATATTCAGAACTCATTTTTATGAATATTTGGTTAAGACAAAATATTGTTGATAAGGGAACAACCCCGTTTAAAAACAGCTAAAAACAGCTAAAAAACAGCTAAAAAACAGCTAAAAACAGCTAAAAAACCGATAGTGGTTTCTAAAAAACAGCTAAAAACAGCTAAAAAACCGGTAGTGGTTTCTAAAAAACAGCTAAAAACAGCTAAAAAACCGGTAGTGGTTTCTAAAAAACAGCTAAAAAACCGGTAGTGGTTTCTAAAAAACAGCTATAAAACCGGTAGTGGTTTCTAAAAACAGCTAAAAACAGCTAAAAAACCGGTAGTGGTTTCTAAAAAACAGCTATAAAACCGGTAGTGGTTTCTAAAAAACAGCTAAAAACAGCTATAAAACCGGTAGTGGTTTCTAAAAAACAGCTAAAAACAGCTAAAAAACCGGTAGTGGTTTCTAAAAACCCCTAAAAACAGCTAAAAACCGGTAAAAAAAGCACACATGTTTTGAAACAACTCTGTCTAAAAAAGCACCTCAAATAGTGTTGAATTAAAATAAGTATGGTACAAAAACAAAATTTATTAGTATTTAGCATAAGTACATATTTACTTTGGTAAAAATTAATAATAAAATATCCAGAGATGATTTTTTATATGTGCACTTGATTAGCACAAAAATATTATAGATAATGGGTTCGAGGACGAGACTACTATACTTAATATCATAGTGGTAATTTTATGTGACACAAATTTAAGGTATAAATTTAAAAAAGGTACTGATATATTTATGTAAAAACATAAAACCATATAGGTGATAAGCTATCAAAAAGGGGATACACATTTGTAGTAATATGGAGATTAAAATAGATAAATAATGCTCCATGGATGAGAAAATACATCCGTGGAGGCAAAATTTACCATATTTAAGCAACAAATTAAATACGAGGATAACAATTAGGGAATAAAGAAATTTTTATAATTAGGAAGAAAATTTAATACATAAAGCAACTAAAAAAGACAGATGCTTTATATAATATTAATAAGATAAGAGATGTTTTATATAGTATTAATAAGATAATTATTCATATCAGTATGGTGATTATGGCTATAACTTTATTATTATTTTTGAATCCCTCTATACGTGTAACGGATGAGATAAAAATTAAAAACCAATGAGAAATATTTTTGGAATAAAAAACAAAAATATTCCTCACTGATCTCTAACCAAAAATCTCAAAAACCATGAAGCAATGTTCCATACACTGGGGGGAGGGAGATCCTGAGATGGTTGGAAAGAGGCGGAGATAGTGACAGGATTGGACATATATTAATCATAGATTGAATCTTGCTGAAAAAAATTAAGTATCTAGGAACAATAATTTATAAATTTTTAATAATAAATTTTAGTATAGGGTATATACACGTTTTAATAAATTGCGAAATATATTATGACAAGAAAAATTATATGATGAAAAGAAAATTATGCAACGCAATGAAAAGCAATACATTTTTACCCTTTTTGAGTATATTTTGGTTGATGGAAAGCAGTCATATGGAGACAACGTACTATTAAGGTAAGTTTTTATCAAAAATAATAAATAAATGCATTATACGTAATATTCAATGGATGCTTAAATAAATTTATATATATAAGCATACATTTCCCATCACACTTATGACATAGTTTTTAGAAAAATACCTTTTTCTAAAAACAATGCCAAAGGACTTTGGACCTTCTAACAAAAAAACAGCTGGGTATAATTTTCAACTCCTGTTTTTTAATTAGGTGTGCTTAAAAATTGCTTCGTACTACATACATATTTTGGCGTGTTTTATGGACTATCAGTTGTCTCTGGGTTATCTAATAACATAAAATTAAAATAATACTGACTAGTGTGGATAACTAAAATTAATAGGAACTAGATACCTGAGGTAGTTAAATATTAGATAAACTAGCGACATAACAAGTGCCCGTCGTGAACGGAAGTCCTTTGCACCCATTCTGTTTTTTTGAATGGAAAACGAAATTTCAAACAAAAAACCATAAGCTCCTTCTTAGATGTTATCCTAACTTTTATAAATTAGTAATATAATTAATATAGAATAATTAATTAATATCTCTGATATTTACAATAAAATTTTTATTTTTATGAAAATCTAATCTTTATTATTAATACGGTAATGCCCCCACGGCAGCGTATCGGGGGATGTTTTAAATATTTTACGCTTATCATCATAAGGGTTGAGACCGATTTTGGTCTGCTTAATTGTGTGGAGATCATGATGTTTGGATCTAATTAATTTTTGCGATATAGACTTTTCTGAAAACGTTTCCAGACACGCTACATAGTCTTCAAAGGTAATTTTATTTTTTATAACCGATTTCTTAACCCCCTTAATCTTTTTAGTTACACCCAAGTTACCTAAGGCTCGCTCTATTTCTTGATGCTCCCTACTAGCGTTCTCTAATTTTAATTTCTCCTCTGCGATTTCTTCGGGTGAGTAAAGAAGTTTGGTTGCATACATCTTTGATCTTAGACCAACAAAATGAGTCATGATGCGGCCACTATTTTCATCCTTCATCATTCCTACAACCTTTTTGTTGACTCTCGGAATGTCATATGCGTTATTTTCTGGGTAGTCGGATGTATCAAAAATATCATAACAATCTTTTTTTATTATCTCGTATATATTGTGATGTTTAATCTCATAAATCAGGGAATCTGTGTCAGTGTATAATATTTTACAATGATCCCCAAAAGTTTTGTACATATAATTATAGTGAAAATCATAAATTGTTGTTTTCGCCAAGTCCAAAATACACATACCCGCATATATCGGCTTGTTAAAAAATACCCGTGTTTTGGCCAATTCAATAATTACCATGTTTTCATTTATTATGGTGCTGCTTTTAAATTCAGGTCGTGATATGAGAGCTTCTGCGCCGTATCGCCCGTCCCATTTCATGATTAATTTAACGCTCGAATGTTTCCTAACGTTTTCCATGGTCTTGCCAAAAACAGCATTATTCATGAGTTTGAATAGGTTTTTTTCAAAGTCATTTTTCGCCGCTTGACGTAGACTGGTATTTAAATCGATGTAAGTTTTAAGCCAGGGAGATTGTTTGAAGCTTAAAACACGATGTATTTTAGTTAGTTTAAAACCCAATGTCAAGGCTTGCTTTAGGTTCCTGTAGTGGATGACGTACTCTATCTTATTGTTTAGTGTTGCCAGCAGCTTTTCATTCTTTGATCCGGGGGGCTTAGCATGTTGGGGGCAAGGTGGAAGATCTGAAAACTTATCGTGGAGCTCATGTGGTATTTCTAAATCAACCTCTAGTATATAGCCATCGTTAGAGTCATCAGAGATCTCTGAAACGTTCAGCAGCGACCTTTCATCTTCTGAGAGCCATTTAAATTCTCCCAGAGGCAATTTTTGGCTCATGGCCCACCCATACTGATTGTTTATATCAAAATATGTGAGATAAGAATCTTCTTTAGTCCGGTCATAATCGGGTAAAAACTTGTTGTTGGCTTCGGCATATCTTTTAGAGCATTGACTTAGCCCACCTCGAATTCCTCGCTCAATAAAGTATATCATATCCAAATCAGCTAAAAGTTCTAGTTTAGCATGATTGGATTTATGCAACTGAAAAAGTAAACAAGACCATGAATACCCAGGTAGAGTGTATGACCAAGCCGGGTCTAGTCCATACGTTTTGTGTGATGTGGTTCTAAAACGTTCAAATATATCAACCAAAAGTAGAATATCAGTCTTCATATACAGCTCAGAATACTCTTGCATCGACTGACAATTAAAGCTAGTCCAAACTTTTTGAGCGTGCGCGTAGTCATCATCAGTTATAAAAGAATCATCCAAGCTGTTGTAAAATTCCACCTTTGTCGGTAATTTAGGCTCAGTAAGTTTGGACCAACCGTTCATGAAATCATAAGGAAACACACCCTTTCGACATAACAGTGAATGCTGTTCCTCGGTTAAACCAGCAAACTCTGATCTTAGAATGGGGTATTCAGGAAGGTTCTTAGCTAATTTGTCTAATCCAGACGCTAAAAATCTAAAGCTGTCAACGAATCTAAATTGAATTAAGTTACCGGGTATATGCTTAGTGAAAGATATATATTTCTCTTTATTTACGGGTAAGATATCAATCGACCCTTCTACCTCGGTTAAAGCTTTTATGACCATATGTCCGTCATAACAACTTAAGTTATGAAACAGGACTGGTATTACATGCGAATCTTGATAATTTAGATTGCAACTCTCGTGCGCGGCATTTCTAAACGTGCCCGTTAAATGATTGTGGTCTCGGACCCTATTTTCGTTTAAAAATGGTTTTTCGCATATATGACAAACAGTAGCATTGTCAAATCTTTCCTTCTCTTCGGTCGTTAATTCGTTCATTGGTAAATCGCATAAAAACACTGTTTCAGCGTTCTCAGCGAAATCTTGAAGCTCTTTAACAAACCACTGCATGCAATCCGAACCAGTATGCGACTTGTAGAATGAAAGACTGTCGTCATAATTACATTTTACGTAATATCCTGCACTATAAGGTACATGATTTTGTATATTTTGAGTATTTTTAGAAGCATCATCCTCCACAGGAACCAACAAACACTCGGTATCGGCGTAAATTACAAAGGGCGCTATTTCTTTATTTTTTAAATCTTTAAATTCAACCCACTTGTTGGCTTCAGTTGGTGCTTGTGGAACAACCCCCGTGTTTAGTTTTAAACAGTCCTTGGCATGTAAATTTAATTTATTTTCAGAATGAAAGTAGTGCAAACACCGATCACAAATAAACTTTTGATGCATGGATTTACTTAGCTGAGAGGAAAGTAAACGGGACAAGTTTTTAATCCAGACATAATGAAATTTAACTGGTGATAGGTCATCCAAGTTATTATCTGTGGCATATATATCCTGAAGAAGTAGCAAGTTGACGTGTTTAGATTGTTTATTTTTGCACAAGTAATAAGGAATAACAGTAAAGTTTTTATTAGATAATTTTTCCAACCTATAAACATTGACCGAGAGATTGTTTTGCTTCTCAAATCGGGGAATTTGCCCTACTGTCATTGGAAACAGAATTCCTTTTAAATTAAGCACGTTCTTGGGATCCGGGTATGACGATGTTCTATTAACATTTGCATGCGCAGGGTACAATGCAGATACAATACTCCACGCCCAACACATATCATCTTCGTTGCACACATTAATACAAGCACTTTTCCTAGCTATAGACTTAGGAAGGTCGATGTGGCTTCCAGCACGCAAGGGGTTAAACTTGTTAATTGAAATCATAAGATTAACAACCCTACTTAATGCCCACCCCGAGTCCCTTTCCTGGAACTCATCCAAGTCCGCTAAGAGAGGCTGTTTAATTTTTTCATCAAACCACGCATCTAAATTTGTATCTTGATAAATGGGAGCGTTAGTGGTATTTAAATATTTATTCTCTTCTACAATTTTATCGGCTTTACTAATTTGAAATTCCCCACACAATACAGCATTGACCTTTAAGGCGCAGTCCTTTTTTAGAGCATTTTGAATTCTGCGTTTAAATAGGGCTGATGCGTCTTCTAAAAACGACATCACATCAGTATGACGCATGTTGGTAATAACCCCAGTTCTAACCCTTGACTGAAAAGCTGAATTGATATCGAACCATTTAACACGATGGGTAGCTGTTTCCGCCCTTCTAACCCCCGTACCACCTCCCACCTTTTTATCCTTTAAAATACGTTGAAACCCCTTAATTTGACCTAAACAAGATGTAATATGAGACTTCTCGGAAACTGATTTAGCATGTTTTAGCTGTCTATTTAAATTGGAAATTGCACGAGTGCATTCTTTTAGAATCCTACCACAGGCTTCAAGAGTTAAATTATCACTCTTCACCATGTTTCTAATTGACTTTACATACTCATTTGCACAGGGCATGTTTGCTCTGTAACAAAAAAGTTAATTAAATTTAATTGTTACTATTAATTAAAATTATATAGATGCAACAAAATATAATGAATTTTATTCTAATCGAAACCCTTATTTTATTCACCATTTCAATATATAAGCATATCATAACGCAAATTTTTTTCAGTTTAGCATTTTTAATATTTATACATAAAATTTGTCTTACTGTAAAATAGAAACAACGTTATTATGCATATAAAATAGTTTAATACATATTAAAAATATTAGATAATTTTTAATTTTTTGAGCTCTAAAAATATTTAAAATATTAAAAGCTAACCAATTTTATATTTATCATACTTAATTTTTGAGTGCAGATTTTGCTAAAACACAATTACATTCTATGTTAGGAAAATCCACTGATGAGAAAACGTATCACTGATATTACCTAAAAATAAAATGTGGGGAATATTCGCATTGATCTACATTTATGCAAAAATTTTATAAAGAGAAAACCGATCCGTTTAATTCTTTCAGAAGCAGACAATTATTCTAAATAAAAGTCCTAAGAGCGACAACTTACATTTAATTATTTGTAGATCAAAAGGTTATAAAATCAAGTCTAGAACATATCCTAACCACGACCTAATGTATATCATTACGAACTAACAACGAGACAATTGCATATTTTGACATAGACAACTTATATTACACAGGTACGCGAATTAAACTGCGGCTTGTTACGGTCAAAAAACATTTCTTTGTGTACCAATGTCCCCACTACACATCCTCTTATCATTTTACGTACCGCCGAATTCAAAGAGTTAAAATATGGAGTCTTTGTTCACTAGATTGATATTTATTTTTATTATTTTTCATTGTATTAGCTTTTTGCTCATTTGAAAAAAGAAGGAGCTTTTTGACAAAGAACCATACCATAATTTTTGATTTTTTATTAATAACATACTGACGTTTCAGTTTGTACAATTTTTTACTTCTGTGGATGAAATTTTCTATTTTTACTATATTAGGAATTTAAAATAAGTATAATAAAAACATATATAATCGTCTTTTAAACTTATGTCTGTAATAGCACAAAGTTTTCCATACTTTTAAAACGTAAACACTAAAATCAGCCTTATATAGTATTTATAATATTTTAGTCGATAACACTGGGTGATTTTTAGCTTTATCGATACTGTTTAAGAGCAAATGTGTTAAATATGACTTATGCCATCGATTTTAAAAAGAGGAAGTATGAGATCAATATTTACTTTGTGTATCTACACAAGATGGAAAGTTAATTTGACAGATGATTCACAAAACTAATATTCATTAAATTGTTTTAGTTCAATATTAATTTTATCAAGAATTAAATGCAAGCAAATTATCATACAATATGGAAAGTAATTTTATCCAAAATAATATTAATTACTGTAAGTATATTTTTAGGAGCCATTATCCCCACACATCTATGTTATAATTTTTCAATATTTCATATGATGCTTTTTAGGTACAATTCAATAAATTACAACATATAGATAGATACAAATAATTGTGAAAAACTCGCAGAATACTTTATGCCTATTATTGACTGTTACTATGGGGAAAACTATTATATCCATAAAATTCGTCCCGTAGAGGTATGTAGTACAGGTAAAACGAACTTAAATGTCTTTACTTATACTTTACCTAGGTATTTTAAGAATACTTTTTACATATTTTAGGCAACAATTAAAGATAGGAGATAAAAAATGGATATTTGAAAATATACAGATATCGAATTACAATGTGAAAGAAAATTTATTAAAATTGAAATCATTATATTGAGAGTATTAAGTAGATTAGTATTTTTATAAAAATACGAGCAATAAGAATAAAAAATGTTATAATATGCAGATGTTCCTCAGTCATGGGATATCGCTCAATGTAATATATTTAGCTCCGCACCATTATTTTCGATGAAGCTTTGGAACGAATGAAGTATGACTCAATAATAGTACTTTTATGTAGATATATGATGCGGTGTTTGACCATAAAAATAAATATAGTGGGCCTTATCAGTGATTCGTTTGCACACGGTCGATTTTTTTGACATGTAAAGACTTTAATTGGTAAATTTAACAAAAAAATGTATTTGTCAAAATCAAATAAGGATAACAAAAAATATGCTTTTTTTCTATAAATCTATTATTGTGAATTAAATGTGTTAAACCTAATATATACCATTATTTAAATTATATTGTGAGGCTAGCAGATCCATGCAGACCATACAAAGAAAATACGATTCTTGATAGGGTGTATAATGCTCTACATAATTCCATGATATGGAACAGTACAAGCGAGTCTCTCCATAGTATTGCGGATTATCTGTTTTTATACCCAGTTGAGTTTTATATGCAGCTTGAATGAAATTATCGTTAAAAACATATGCTTGATTGCATACTACCCCATGACGAGTTACTGTTACAGATCGTTCGAAAAAATGTGTAAAAGCGTTTTTACAGATAGTGCATTGATATGTCATTTTCAGTATTATGCAGTCTGAAAAAAATCCCAAAAAACAAGAACATTCGATATTGTTTTAACACAAAATTTGTTAATAATTATTATTAAAATAAAGTTGCTAATTTTACTTATTACTAAAACTTTATATGTAATAACACATTATTTCAATGTCAGTATCTGCAAAAATATCGAGAATTGCTTTTTTTACAAATAAATAGGGTAATTTATCTAGCCCCGTCCCCAGTCTCGGGATTGCTAACTTGGTTTCACTATTTAATATTAAAAGTTTTTTTAGCTCTTTGAGTGCTGCTATAAAGTTTTTGATAGTGGGTTTGTCCCAGCTTCTAACTTTTGTTACTAGGTAATAAATATTACGATTATTAACTCTCAAAACTGCGACTTCCCCAGGATTTTTATTCTGGCTTTTCAAAAAAGAAATTTTTCCGAATCGTTTACGGAACTGTAATGCGATCCCTGCCTTCATATATAAATCCGCCGCCACGCAATGTGCTAAACTATATTCTGGAGGGCAAGTAAAAAGACAGGCTTTAACTTCCGTAAACTTCATTTCTAAAACAAAATATTACGCGTGTTTTAATGATATTATTACGGGATAGATTCATCGCATTTTCTAAATAATTTTTATTGCATGGGAAACTTAGATAGTCTTTTATATGCTTTAATTATTATTACTCTTGTATTTTTAAATTAAATATAAATAAAGAACATGATTTATTTAACAATATACCATAATTAGTCAAAGTAAAATGCTTAAAATGATAGTCTTATAAAGTATTAAAAATCAAATTTTGCTTTATAAATAAATGTTTTTTTCGAGACACCCCTTTAATCTTTCAAAGCTTTATATTATATAAAAAATTTAAATATCTACTTCAAAATTTAATTTATCTGTGTACAATTTTACTTTTGATGTAATCACAAATAATTTATTTTTACCCCTTTATGATCTACATTCATACTGAAATAAAAAACCAGCCGATTTTTGTTGTTTTATGTCTGATAAAGCAGTATCAATACTTTTATCTATAGAAGATTCTACAATAGAATTTTGTCTAAGGAGATGTCTCCAGTTAAATATTACAAAGACTTTACTAATGAAAATATATCCATATTCTAAAGTATTATATTATTATTCGATATTTACTATGAAAAAATTTAAAAATATTAGTATATGGGGTCTGATAATATTAAAATGCATGTTTTACAAGCATATTTTATATTTTGTGCTTGAAAAGGCTCTATCCCCATAATAAACACCTTTTCTAGTGAAATATTTAAACTCGTGATAAAATTTTTACAGATATCTGCATTGTCTGTATTGTGTCCTAATTCTCTTTTACATATTCCTGATATTACAGAATCGTTGTAAATATAAAAAAATCCGTATAACTCGGTCCAAAAATCAAAATCAAATTCACTACAGCTATTATTTTTAAAACGGAATAATTTTTTGCATCCAAAACATTGGAACATATTAGAAAAAGCTTTGCTGAATTCCTGAAAATATAAGAAAAATCTAGCTGGTTTATTCCCTGTATGGAGTAATGTTTTATCTATTTACTTCTTTATAATCATTAATATATTTTGGTGTTTTCGGTACCAAAAAACCTTTTTAAAATGCAAAAACTAATAGTAAAAATATAATATACCCTAGAAAATTCTAAAACCTCGGTAAGTTGATCACTTCATGTTATTTGATTTAAAATTTTTTTAAAACAAAAAAACCGTTATATCTACCCTTCACCAAATTTAAAATGTAACTCACCTGAATAAACAATTGTGTAAGTTGTATGTTTAAAAATTACAGTATCGGATAATATTCAAGAATGAACCCCGATGAAAAGTGGTTTCTGTATTTATATTAAAGAACATCCCTGAACTATTATGGGGGGTCATAAGAATCAAATAGAGATAGTAGTTTAGTAGAGAAAGGGAAGTTAGGAAGGGCTAATGAAATATGTAAAGTTACTATAAAAGGACTCAAAATACCTCGCGAAAATCAGTTGCTGTCCTGTTCCAGTATCTTTGAATAGTAAATAATGTCTTTTAAGCAGTTAAGTGCTAGTACCTCTAGTAGCGGCGAGAAGCAAAATGCCTCCCCCCAAAACATATTGGGTAAAATAGTTTCACCTATTAATTTGGAACTTGGCAAACAGTACCCTATTAAAGCAATTGAAAATGTATCCGGAAAATATGGCATTCAAACTAAATTAACGTTATGCAATAATGATATTATTTATTTACCTCGGCGTATGCTGATGAACGATGATCGAATATCCAGTTTAGAAAATAAACAACTTGCTATAGTTAAACGAGGCGAACATTTTGTCTCCTCATATAACAAATATACTCCGCTATTGGATATTATTGAGGATTGGGGTCTCTGGTAAGTAATTAAACTATTTTTAATTTTGATAAAATCGATATAGCATGTGCCTCTCATAATTCATGCCGTTTAAAAATTTGATTTCTGTTCCAACTCCCTAATCGAAGTATTTTCTTTTTTTCAGAAAATCATTCTAAGCTCCCCTTGTCAGAAAACATATAAATAATTTAGTGGTAATGTAAAATACTTGTTTTTTGTATTACCTAATAAACATATTAAAAATAAAATCCCCTATTATTTTATTTTGGAATGTGTTGTACTCCTTTCATTTTATAAAAATCAAAACATGGCTTATTTATTTTAATTAAATATAATTTGGTCTATAAATATATAACAAGCCTCCTCTAATACATCAATATAAACTTTTACTAATTTATCTAAAATCATCTCCTCCGCTATTTGAACCATGTTCTGGACTCCCTGAGGGCCAGTATCTACTAAGCAGTAGAAATCGAACTATAAAAAATGTAATGTATCAAAATTTTGATATTATAATGTATGATTAACTTACAAAATTCCCGGGGAACATATCCACCACCAGCTCTCTAACCATATTCAATATTATGATGTGTTCTGCTAAATAAAAAAAACGGTTTAAACAAATCTCTAATCCACTACTCACAAATTTCTTGCCTTCTGTCATTTTTCTTATTTAACTATATATTTCACTTGCTGCTTAAACTGTAATTGATCATTCATAAAATAATTGCCTTTATTTATAGTAAAATATCGCACCTAAATAATTGAGAGAGTACTTTTCTTATTCCCAATATATTTGTGATTAATTAACGTAAATAGTTAATATTTTATCATATCATTATGATGTGCGAGCGTACATGATGAAATCTACCTATTGATCTCGTTAAAATATGTTCTAGATTCCTGTTATGGCAAATGTAAAGTATCTAGTTTAAAAAATATTTAATTTATAAAAAGTCAGTAGGCATAACATTTATCATAGCTTTTTTGCTTTGATTTTTTTGTTTTCCATTCAAACCCCTAAAGGATTACTGCATATGTTCCTAGTTTATCTAATATTTAACTACCTCAGGTATCTAGTTCATATTAATTTTAGAAGTAATTAAATAGTCCAGAGACAACTGATATTCCTTAAAACATCTAAAATATGTATGTAGTACTAACCAATTTTTAAGCACACCTAATTAAAAAACAGGAGTTGAAAATTATACCCAGCTGTTTTTTTGTTAGAAGGTCCAAAGTCCTTTGGCATTGTTTTTAGAAAAAGGTATTTTTCTAAAAACTATGTCGTAAGTGTGATGGGAAATGTATGCTTTTATATATAAATTTATTTAAGCATCCATTGAATATTACGTATAATGCATTTATTTATTATTTTTTGATAAAAACTTACCTTAATAATACGATGTCACCATATGACTGCTTTCCATCTACCAAAATATGCGCAAAAGGGGAAAAATGTATTGCTTTTCATTGCGTTACATAATTTTCTTTTCATCATATAATTTTTCTTGTCATAATATATTTCACAATTTATTAAAACGTGTATATACCCTATACTAAAATTAAAAAACTTTAATTTTGGATAATATTTTTTTATTAATAAAAATTTTATAAAATTATTTAATAATTCTTGATCGTGAAACACACTACAAAAGAAATATTAAAGAAATGATTCATATTAAAAAAACCAATAACACAATTAATTTCAGAACTGATACAGAAAATCTTAGTAACGTCTATAATAATTTAATTCCACAATAAAATGTAAAATTTTTGCATTCTACTTTTAATACCTTTAATATAATTAAGTTAAGATAGTTATTCAAATGTATTAGGGAAAACGGAATTCCCATATAGTCAATCCTTTACCATCATAAAAATTAAAACCATTTTTATTTCATCTTAATATTGACCATTTCCAATATGATGGTCCTACTGTGAATTTAAAGTTTTGTGAAGTGTAAAAAATTAAATATGGATATGTTTAGCTTATATTTTATATGAGATTATAGTTTTCTATATTTTTTTATTTTTTGTATATAATAGTTTCTTTTCTCTTTTGATTGTTTAGACAAATATTTTTTTATAGTTCTGATGATGGTTTCCTAATAAAACTGAAACGTTAACCCCTTATAATGAAAAATCTTTTATTCAAGAGTGAGCGAAAACCCAAGAAAAACGAACATTTTAATCGATTAAAACGCTCAGGAAAACAAACTAATATTATAAAATTATGTTTCTAGATATTCCATTTATCCACATGTACATCTAGGATTATTCCTCAGAGCAATACAGATACTACTCGAACCTCCAAGCATTTCGGAATACCCTCATGTATGTGGGATGTCAGCCCCTGGTTTTTGAGATTTTTGGTTAGAGATCAAAGAGGAGTATTTTTGTTTTTATTCTAGAATACAACTCGTTGTTCTCTAATTTTTTGACTCATATTCACAAATGATATGATTCATGTATAGATAGTGATTCAAAAATAATAATAAAGTTATAACCGTAATCATCATACTGTCAGGAATAACATTCTCTTATTAATATTATATAAAAACAACCGTCTTTTTTATTCTGCTTATGCATCACATTTCTCTAAATTATAAAAATTGATTTGCCCTCTAAGTTGTATTCGTATTTTAATTTACTTATAAAAATTTAAATTTATAAGTAAATATTAAAAATATGTATAATTATTAATGATATTTTTTACTCTGACTTCCTTCAATAAAACTATATTTTGGACAAAAAATGTACGTTATACAACTTTATATTTATAATATCTTAATATGTATATTGTATTCATTCTAACGAATGGACCCAACTAGCATTTTGCAAATTTACTAGAGGGCTAAAAACTGAAATGTGTTGTGTTATGCGGATTGGATATAAATTAGAAATTTAATTTGCATATGTCCTACCTTCGTACATGCGGATATGCTGTTTTGTAGAACAAAAGAGTAACATGGGATACAGTTTGTCTCTAAGATATTTCAATTTTACAAATATGTTAGTTAGGTCCTTTTGTGAGAAGGGTGACAATATGTAAAAATAAAAATCTTATACAATTTAAACTGTAATCATATCATGCATCATAAAAATGAAATAATCATAAAACTTAAAATAAATAACCCCGTAGGATAAAAATGTTTCAAATTTTTATGTTTTTATTTGAGATGATGATTTACTATCAAAAATATGGAATATATTTCATTAAAAAATATAAAGTTATAATAAAAGCACGGATATTGTAAACTGATAATTTAAAAATATTTTTTGGAGCTGTTTTAATAAATATTTTAATTAATATTGATATGAGTAATATATTTACAATATTTATAATAGGATCAAAGAAGAATTTTAATGGGGAAGATAAATACCTCTTTTATTATATTATAAATATTGAAAATAAGCTCATTATTAATATAGATAATTTTAAATTATAAACTAAATAATATATTTTAAAAAATGAAATAAAATTGAATACCTTAGTACTAAATAAAATAATTTAAAAATTGTGGTCTTAAATTTAATTTTTAATTAATTTATTTACATACTTTTTGCATTCTTTCTTAAAATCACCCATTTTGTTTTTAAATTCTGCATATTTTAATTTCATTTTTTTTAATTTATTTTTTTTTAATGAAATATTATTCCTATACCTATTGTTAGCCTTTCTAAACCTTTCCACCTCCTCATTAGCTTCTATGTTTTCCTCCTCCAAGTTTTTTACATCCTTATCGCATGCTTTGTTGGCTTTTAGGCATTTCTCGAGCTCGTTGGTGCAGCTTGATGTGACATTTTTAAGCTCTCTTATCTCGCTTTGCAATTGGGAAATAGTGGCTGCATCACTCTGGGCTATCCTTGCATATTGCACTCTTTTTTCTTTTAACTCGATCCGCAACCCTTCTATTTCTAAATCGCGTCTAAAATTATAATTTTCTCAATAAAATAAGCACAATAAACTTAAATTTAAAAATACTTTACCGCCTAATAAAATCCTCCTCTTCTATATATTCACATCTCTCCTTCCACCATGAGACCAGGTCATTTAGCCGCTCTATCTCTTCTATATGGCCAAACTCTGGTTTCACGGTGCCACATTCTAAATTGAATGCGCAAGTGGCAAGCAAAGCAAACAACACAATCATAAAAATCATTTTGGTTTTTTAAAAATTTTCTTATAAAACGTTCTTTATTCAACAAAAGTATTACAAGAATGAATTAAAATTAGTGCAAAGTCAAATTATGTTTACATTATCTATAAATTAAAATTATATATTCAGCATATAATCAATATCCGTCAAGTAATTGTATATGTTAATACACATGCATGACTTTTTATTTATATTGCATTATATTCCCAATATCAACTCGTCAGGTACCTTAATATACCGGGCGGCCTTTCGTTTTTGTTTTTTATTTCGGAAGGAATTTTAAGCGCTAGTATCCTTTGTTTCATCGATGGATTCAAAAATATTGAATATATGCGCATTCGCCCTTTTATCAGGACTTGCTTAATAATATAAAAATAATATGTCTTTTTTCTGACTATTTAATAAATTTTATGCGAAATATTAATAGATACAGTCGTATTTAATTTACTTGCAAAAATTTGTTTTTATGTTACTAAGTATATTTATCGATTTGCCTGAAAATTATTATTTTTATGTTGGGGCCGTGTTGAATTCGCTTCCTCTCCTCAAAAAAATCATTGATTTTTTTATGGTGGCCTCTGATGTAAATCCCTTATCAACAATGTTTTATCTTAACCAAATATTCATAAAAAATGAGTTCTGAATATTTATATCGCTACTGTATCATAAAGTAAATATGTACTTATGCTAAATACTAATAAATTTTGTTTTTGGCACACTTATTTTATTTCAACTTTGGTTAGCTATTAGGAACATAAGATTACTTAATAATTGCATGTATTTCTCATATTCGCCAATAGTTGAATTGTAACATTTTTGTATATTATGCATTTTTAATCAGAGCAAACTGTTAAATAAACATTTTACATGCCCAAATGATTTTTTAATATATCCTATTTATTATTATGGAATTCAGGAATAGTTTATAGAGAAATAATGTGCTGTATGCAGAAAATATAAATAGTAGATGTGGGAGTAATTTTATTTTATTTTCTATTGCTTAATTACTTTGGAACACATTTTGTGTGAGATCAACTGGCCCTATATTAACCGCGCTTCCTCTACCAAACTACTTACCATTAATCATATTACGCAACCTCGAATATTGTATACGCGCGTGCCTCCTGCCTATCTAGCAGAGCACGTTTATTAAACTATTGCGTCATTTGAAAGCATGTAGTCGCAGTCTAATATGATACGGCGCTGGTTTTTCTAAATCATATATTCTAGATCGATGGTTCGAGTCTTGGTGAAAATGTAAACTTTTTTTCTGTTAAATAATAATTTCAATCGTTTGTAACGTTATTGGGGTACCGATTCTTGGTGGTAGGGCTTTTAGCGGAGCCTCGGCTTGTAGGTTTGGATCCCCCAAATATGAATACCTAAGTAGGTGAGGTTCGGGTGACATGTAATAGATGGCGTATCACAGATGATGGATGACGTTTACCCAATGACAACTAGTGCCAATGATACTATTGCCCAAGTAGCTATGGCCTAAGTAACTAACGCCTAAGTAGATAATGCCCAATGTAGCTACTGCTCTAGTATCCAATGCCTAATGTAGGGACTAAGTGGCGGTGCCCCCAAAGGCGTCATAAAAATGTAAATCGAACCTTAAATTTTCTTATGGAGATTAACATGGGAAAACAACCCTTAATGAGTTGGAATCGGTATAGTATATCTACTAACCGCCTTTCATTTATGGTTAATCCGTGAAACCAATCCTAAAGTTAGTGTGCATAAGCAGTGGCATATTTAGAAGGGATAGGGGGGTGGGGGGGCTGCTGAGCTGCAGATTTAAACCAAAAACTGCTCTTAGATCTACGTTCCTAAAATACATGATTTCTGAAAAAATCATCAATTTTGGGGTGGTGAGCGATATTTACTTTATTTTTAATCATGAAAAACCGAGCCCGAAAAACGCTGGTTAGAGTCATACATACGACTTATGTTAAAATTTTGGATTGACACCAATATTCATATTTTTCAAAAATATAAAAAAAAATTTGTTAAATAAAAAGTATTAAAAAAAAGGAAAAAAACATTTACAAAAACAAATTTAATCCAACCATGCAGACGGGGAGAGGTAATAATTTAATTTTTTATTAGTTAGGTGAATTTTAAACGAACATTGGGCGTGGCCCAGAAAATTTTTCCTTTCTTTCTTTCCTTCTTCACTAGGTCCAATATCAAAAAATACATGTAGTCCCGACTGTCTCTCCAGAAAAAAAAATGTCCTACTTACGCCCACTGAATTATTTTTAAAACGTTTACAGGCTGCCGGGCTTGAACGACCATTGAATCCAAAGTTCGCTGTTATAATAAAGATATTTTTTTGTGCCAAAAACAACAACAATAAATTATATGTAATAAAATGAACTTTTATAAAATTATAAGTACTATAATTAAATAACTTAACATTGGTGACAGTAAGATATCAGTTGCCACAAAAAGGTAGGATTTTGATTAGTAATTAATCTCTCTTTCAATCCAACCGTAAGAAAATGTTTTTTTAAATTTAGGTGAATGGAAATAAAGAAATATATTATTTTACTAAAAATTTCCACTATATTTAAAACACTGTAAATGAATTTTTACGACATGTTTCGCTGCACGGCAGCTTCTTCAGGTGTGAAAATAAAACCATGGATTAACTGCTTATACATACTATCTCATACCTAATAATAACAATGTACCTAAAAATGGGTTTTTACTGACATTATCCTTACTAGAAAAGATTTAACAATGGGGATCTATTTATATCTAATTGATTATTTAGTAAACAACAGCTTTTAAGTTTGTTAATTTCTTAAGATTCAAGCAGATTTAATTTAATACCTTTATTATCTATATGCAAAATTTTAAAATTATTATTGAAATTATGATTTGTATCTAAAAGATGGTTAGCATAATTAGAATCATTCTTTCGGTTTATGAAACTAGTAAAATGCTCCTTAATTCTTATATAAAAGCTTCTGCCTGACTGGCCAATATAGGAAACAGAAACGACAAATTCCTGTATACTGGTCAACGAACACAGGTGGATCCAAAACAAAACATGCTTCGGCGTGGAGATGTGGAAAGATCAGCAAGACGTCTGGAGATTTTTATAGGCCACTCGGGCCCGGAAACCGAAAGAACGCCGGGTGGTTTAGTCGGTAGGCAACCCCTTCAGGGTTGAATCCGACACTACCTTGCTTCACAAGGTAGGTTTTTGGGCAATCTCCACATGTTAGTTTATATACCCCTGATTTATTATTTTTCCCTATTTTTGACCTATTATTTTTTATAAATTTGTCTGATGAATTATTAGTTCTAAATGCCATTTTAATTCCAAGATTTCTTTAAAATATATATATTTTAATACTTAAGAATATACATGATATGACGAAACGCGTCTAGAGATGGATCTGGCGAAATGAAAAGGAAAACCTTCTTTTCTTTACTCATTGTTTTCGGTTAATAAACCGATGTGAGTTAGCGCTGCCTAGCGGGACTCCTGTAATTGTGACGAATGTCTTTACAGGCGATTTCCTCTTAACATTTACTTATTTCTATAAGTTTGTTAGAGGTGCTGGTATGCACAAGAGTGTCTAACAACGACACAGATGTCGCTCCGTGCCACATCTTACTGGTGTGTCCCACCAAGTGCTGCCTTAAGTAGCTTTGAGATCTCTTTTCTTTTCGTCGGATCCTAGCTCTACTGATGAGTCATGATATGACGAAACGCGTCTAGAGATGGATCTGGCGAAATGAAAAGGAAAACCTTCTTTTCTTTACTTAAAAATATATATATTTTAATACTTATATGACCTAAGTTATAACGTTCAAAATTATCTTGGTTAGTTGAAAATATCATTTCCCTTGCATTCTTGTGCATTTTCTTATTCAGTATTTTATTTATAACTTTGGAAGAAAAACCATTGTTAGAGATCATATCGCGATAGAAAACGGCGTTTCGACAGTTGAAAGCCACAGATGACATTCACAGCTGATTCTAGTTCCGCCGAAAAGTTACTAGATTTAGTGTGGACCGTAACAAGTTCACATGTCAGTTCGCGTCCTATTATTTTCGTGGTTTTTTGGTGTTTTTTAGTATTTTTGTGGCTGTTTTTTATATAGTGTATATAGAGTTTTCTGATTGAAAGTTAGAGTTATAACTAAAATGAAGCATAGTGATTGTTTTGTATACCAATATTTTAACCATATATACCATGTTTTACGTATTCTACCTAGCTGGTGCAGTATTACCGGCATTTATTACATTCTTTAATATTCACGAGCAAGGGAGAGTAGTGTGTCGATAAGTTAAATTTTTTAAAAGCTTTGTCGATAATATTTATGTTACTAGTACATTACTTTTGTTCCAATTTGGATAACATCTTCAAAAGTTTCTTGACAACTTTAGTTAAGAACGATGATTTAAATAGAAAAATTTGTAAAGTCTTCTTTGATAAATTAAAATGGGAGATAAGGAACTTAATATTTAAATATTTTTTTAGTTTGTTAATGGAACATAAAAATAGTCCGGTCCTGTCTTTTTAGCCAACCTCTAAACGTAAAAAACAGGGTGCCATAAATGATAAATGACAAGTGACTTGGCGTTTTCTTAAAAAAATTTGACTTTAATAGCTATTTGTTTGATTATATTTAGTTCTTTATGAAAATCTATTGTTTTTAATGGAATGCTAATTAGTCTATGGATCATACTATGGAAGGCTGCTAATTTATGTTGTATTGGATGACAAGATGAGTTGTTAATTGTATTCCGACTCTAAGAAAGTGCTTTTTAAAATGTACCTCAGCCAAACTAGAAGTTTTTGTTTACCCCTTAGTAAAATGTTTGTTTTCCATTTTCAATTAAACAAACCAGGAAACGATGCCGCGTTTCAAGCTGGTATGGAAAGCTATTAAAAGAAAGAATACATTTTACATTTACATTACAGGTTAGCAACAATGCACTGAGCATCGAACAACTTTACTATGCCAACTAGGTCACTTTTCAGAATAAACAAACTACCTAAAACTTCCTTAATTAACAAAAAAATACAGTTTCAGTAGAGTTTTGTGCTCCGTACCGTTAAGAGAATACTTTAAAGAGTTCTTCAACAAACACAATTTTAGACGAGATAACAAAAAAGCCAAAATAAAATAGGATTTTGCTGATAAACAGAGAAACTATAATAGGGTTGATTCAGTAAGAGAATTCGATAAACAAATTAAAAACAACTATAAATATTGTAAAAATTTTACCTATTATGCGTTTTTACTTTCCTTGCACGAAAAAGTATTGTACTCCTAAAACCCTGTTTGAGACATTATCTTAAGGATTCCAGATAACGAAATAGTAGTTTGTACAACTAGAGTGGATATGATGTATATATCGCACAAGGAAGTAAATTGGCGCCGTAGGCGGATTGCTTAAACTTCCGAGCGCAATATGGACAATCCACTCGAGTTGTACAACATTTTTTCTCTAGGACTCAACTTTTAAACTTCATACTAAATTTGTTTATAAAGTTACTTAAATCAGGCATTATAGTTGGCCGTGAGAAACATAATATAAAACAATTGAAGAAAAATTAATTTTGTTGGCAAATCCATGGACCAAATTACACTGTAACATATTTATGGATTTGGGTCATTTCTTATAAGCACACAAAATTACATTTTACATTCGGCCTTTTGCAAAATAACAGACAAAAAGCGACATAATTATTAATAAAATGAACAACAGAATATCTTGATAAAAGTTACAAGTTACTAGCCGACAAAAACACCTACTTACCTTTAAAAAAGATCCAACTATTACCGTTCAAAATAAGCTTAACAAAATTATAGATAAACTAATAAAATCATCATCAATTACAAAAGACGAAGACAAAAAACTTAAATGTACTAATGGCATCTTTCCCAAATTATTTTTTCAACCAAAAATACATAAAAATAATGTCCCTCTTAGACCAATAGTTAGCTTTGTTGGTTCACCAACTTACAACTTAACAAAATACCTTTCAGTACTAGTGAGTTTAGCTTTCGAAAAGGACGAATACTATACAAAAAACTCTTTTGAAGTTGTCTCATTCCTTCAGGATTTGCAAATTCCTGCAAATTACGTTTTGGTATCTCTTGATTTAAAATCCTTGTTTACCAATATACCCACCGATCTTACCATAAACTTACTTACCAAAAAATGGCCGATGATAAAAGACCACTGTATAACTGTATACTCACGTTGGATGAATTTGTTGAACTTTTGGAATTTACTTTTGATAATAGCTATTTTAATTTTGACGGCAAATTTTATAAGCAAATATATGGTCTTGGAATGGGAAACTGTTTATCCCCCAGTTGCTCCGATGTCATTATGTCAGAATTGCAACAAAAATGCATAGCGAAGCTGCCATTTAAATTACCATTTTTTAAACGTTATGTAGATGACATAGTTACATGTATTCCATCCGATCAAATAGATACTTTGCTTACCACATTTAATAGCTTTCACTCAAAACTACAATTTACAATAGAACAAGAACAAAATAACTCAATTGCATTTCTAGACATTCTTTTAATAAGAACCAACGAAAATAAAATAAAAACTGATTGGTATCACAAACCAACCTTTTTAGAAAGATACTTAAATTTCAATTCATTTAAACAAAAAGTCAATATAATTCAAAATCTTAAAGACAGAGCCTTAAAATTATCACACCCTGAGTTTCACAAAAAAAATCTTAGCAATATTGCAGCCTATCTTTTAAAAAATAACTATCCACACAAACTTATCAAAATAATTATACACAAACCAATTATACATCGATACCACAGCAAAAAGAAAAAATTCTTTATCTAAAATTACCCTATACCAGAGAACTTTCAGAGAAGCTAAGCAAGGAACTTAACAATGACACGGTTACAGTAGCTTTCAAAAATGAAAATAAGATAAAAAAAATTTTACCAAACTGAAAACATCTACCCCTAAAGATTTACAAAGCAATGTTGTCTATAAGATTCCTTGTTCAGAATGTGATACATAGTCCTCCATGGCTATTCAAAAATGTATACAATAATTTTATTAAGAACAAAGAAGTTCATAATTAGTCCATAAAATGTGATGTTTGTTTTGTCAATTATACTTGAACTGTTTTTTTAAATACATTTTATTTATATATGTTATATCCCAAATATCCTTAGATTATAAAGAATTAGTCACTTATCTGTAAAGGATGCAGGTGTTTATCGCAATATTAAAATATATTTTATCATATTCAATTTCGCCACTGCAACAGGATGCAGGTGCTTATCAAAATAGCATATTATATTCTTTATATTCAATTTCAATGTTATGTTTACTTTTGCTGACCAAGATGGGAACAATTCTAGCACATGTCTAGAACTTTTCCATGATGTCAATAGAACATATAAATACCTCCATCCAAATACCAAAATCTTCAGTTTAGACAAGACTAGATGCTCGTATTTTTATTAAGTAAAAATTAACCTTTGTAAAATTTAATTGTTTATCGTGAATAAAATACGTGCTTTTTTAAAAAGTGTTTTAAATCGGCCACGATATAACATATATATGTTACCGGCCAAACCCGATTTCAGGATAAACTAGTTTTGCTTAGGCAAGTTCGGGTTTGTTCGTGTTCTAACAATCCGAACAAAAATAAACAAACCCAACCAGACCCGAACAACTTTTAGGATAGCCTGGTTGGGCCTAGGCAAAACTAGTTTATCCTGAAATCGGGTTTGGCCGGTAACATATAGCTAACGCTAACCAATAGCGCTCTGTACTGGATATACGGAGGTTGTCGGTTCGAATCCGGCTCGAGGAAATACTTTTTTCTGAATTTCAAATTAGGTGTTTATACACAAGAACTTTCCATCTTAAGATATATACATACTTTATTTTCTTACGAAAAAGAACCGATAGGTATTAATCAGCCGCCTGAAAAGCATACATCTGGTTGCCGAAACGGTAATGTTGTTGTTTAAAAAGGGTAAAAATGATTTACAATATCTATCACTGTGCGTATTTCAGTAAATATTTGAAATTTTCGGACGAAAGTGTTTCCCGACTTGCCGTTGTGAACCTACTTCCTTGATGGCGCAATTGGTTAGCGCTCTGTACTGGATATACGGAGGTTGTCGGTTCGAATCCGGCTCGAGGAAATACTTTTTTCTGAATTTCAAATTAGGTGTTTATACACAAGAACTTTCCATCTTAAGATATATATATATATATATATATATATATATATATATATTTATGCCTTAATGCACATGTCTTTATTAGGTATGCCCTATAAAGTGTAACCATTCTGAAATTTTAATTAATAGTAAAAATTAATTAATGTTAATAATATAAAAAAAACATTACATTCCAAATAATTTCTTAATAAATGTAATCCCCTTTTTAGCGCCCTGAGGATGACCTCATAGAGGTCGAAACGTTGCCTAAATACACATTTTGAATTTCTGCAGCTGTTTTATTGACTATTTCTACCCCCAAATATCAGTCAGTATGGTCACTAATTATACCAATTTAAAATTAAAATTTTTATTTACCCCCCCCCCCTCCCGAAAAGAAAAAAAACAATCTACGCCCTTTGAATTTTTAAATGCTGCGTTCGGGCTATAACCATTCTTAGCTCCACGCTCCTTCCTTCCCGATTATAATTTGAAAAACCCGTTATAGGTAATAAAATAACACTTACGTTATTAAAGGCAATATTTGCACAGTTAAAAATAGTATTTATTAGGAAATTTTAAGTTCAATTTCTACATCGTAATGTGAAAATGGGCAGTTAAAAAATAATCTCTCCTATTTTAAATAGGTCTTTATGTAATTTTTTAAAACAAATAATAAATAATCCTGTAGAGTTAAAATCAATCATGTAAAGTACAATGACGTAGGCGACGGAGCGGAGAGAAATAAATAATATTTTATCTACTCCTATTAAATTATATATTAATTATTCAACTGCTTTTGAGCAATTAATAGTATCTATAAACAAAAAGCGTGAGTTATAATAACTCACTGCTATAACTCACTATATTAAATCATAAAGGAGGCTTGGAATTATTTACGAACCGAATATCAAGGTGGCTCTGTACTTCTGTACAAGCCGATTGGCCGAAAGGGAACAGTCCATTTTGACGTTTTCAAATTAGGTTAATACCTAATTGTTTTGTGCTAAAAATTTAGATAGTGAAGATGAATTATTATGTACACCTCCAGAAATAAGACAACTAGCTAATGAGACGATACAGAATTTATTGCCCGAAAAATCCAAAAACAAATATAAAGGTGTAAGGTAAGGTAGGGTAAGTGTGTTTGCGGGGTAAGTGTGTAAGCTAAAAATATTTCTTAAGTGGTATTAATACTGGTCCCGCCATCTCTGAATTTTTGAAGACACATATATAAACTATCGAATTAAGATATAAAGCAAAAATAGATCTCTGCGGTTAGGATAAAAATGCGTGTTTTCGGCTATCATGTTTGTGTGGTAAAGACACCTAGTTCGTTGCTCTTTTTTCAATCTATAATCATCGGCAGAAGTACATTGATTTTAACCCATTTTTTTTACTTATAAGGTAAGAAATACTGTAGTTTTGACCTATTACTGTTATTTTGTTTCCAGATAGTTTTTTGGTATTTTTTTTGGGCTAGTACACACTTGCCCTCTAAAAATATGTCACCGGGGAAGTGTGTACTATTTTGAGAGGGTAAGTGTGTATGTAGTACACACTTCACCCAAATAAGAACTGCTTGTAAGGAATATTTTTATTTTAGGATTTCGGAAGTGTCTTATCAAATAAAATGGTTCGAAACTACGTCCGAAAAAGCAAAAGGGCCACTTCCTATACAAAAGTCGATGTAGAGCGAGCTATGGAGGAGGTTAGGAGTGGAAGAATTACAGCATACAAAGCCAGTAAAAGGTTTAAGATTCCTCAGATGACCCTGAATTATCACTTAAGAGGTATTCGAGGCGCAAAAAGTAGTAGTCAAGGTAGAAGTACAGTTATTCCGATAGATTATGAAAGAAAACTAGCAGATGGTTTGAAAATTATGGAAAAATGGGGTTGGGGTTTAAGTCGGGGCGAAGTGCTAAAAATTGTTGGTGATTATGTTAAACGAAATAAATTAAAAACTCCTTTTAAAGAGGGATTGCCGGGCGAAGATTGGTTTCTTGGGTTTTCAAAGCGACATGGTTTGTCCATTAGGAAGCCACAGTCAGTAGAATACGCCCGCAAAAAAAGTTTGGATCCGTTCATTATAAACAAGTATTTTGAATTATTAAAAAATATCATGCATAACTTGGGCTTGCATGATAAGCCACACCTAATTTGGAACCTTGATGAGTCCGGTTTTTGCATGGATCCATCCAAAACCAAAGTGGTAGGCAAAAGGGGAACAGCAGCTTCTCGTACTACAGCAGGTTCTGGACGAGAAAACATAACTGTTCTAATGGCGGGAAATGCTGCTGGGCATAAAGCAGCACCTCTCATCATATTTAAAGGTAAAAACATTTGGGATTGCTTCCGATGGTCAAGGTTTCCCAGGTACTACCTACGCGGCTACAGCCAATGGTTGGATGGAGTCGGATATATTTTTAAAATATTTTGAAAAGAGTTTTTTAAAAGAAATTGGCGATGCTAGACCAGTGCTATTAATTTATGATGGCCATGCATCACACGTCGATGAACGTCTTATATTGTGTGCTTTGCAAAATAATGTAACCATATTAAAACTTCCCCCTCATTCTAGTCACTTGCTGCAACCGCTCGACTTAAGTGTATTTCGATCCCTTAAATCAAGATGGGATGTCGAAGTTATCGAGTGGCAAAGACATCACCAGGGTCAGAGAATCCCTAAAAAACATTTTAGCAAGATGATAGGAAAGGAATGGATGGAAACTAACCCCGAAATCATAATCAGCGGTTTTCGAAAAGGCGAAATATTTCCATTTAACTCTGAAGTTATTTTGAAAGAGCGTTTTGATCCACTTGCAATGAAACGTTGGGAAATGCATCAAAAGGGTCTTAGCAACCGCAATAATATTGACGGAAATGACCAAGATCGAGCAGGTCCATCTGTTGATGAAACTAACCAGATTAACAGAGACATAGACGAAAATGGAAGTGAAGATTACTATTACTTTTGAAGAACTTTTGCTGGACAAAGTAAAGCAGCATGAAAATACAAATCAAAAGAAAAGAAAAACAAAGATTGCAAGTGGCGCGGAAGTCATAACCTCTACAGAAGTAGTTAAAAGATTGCAAGATAAAGCTATTGGCTATAGATATAGGTGGATAAAATTTTAATTTAAAATAACTAATACTTTTTTTTATATCCACCTAAACATGAACTATTCAAATTTTGCTACACACTTACCCCACCTTACCTTATACAAGAATTTTCAAAATTGGTGTAGCAGTAAGAACATTAAGTCATCGTTTACAGAAAATGTACTTTTGACATATTTTAGCGAACTTAGCACTAAATATAAAGCATCGTCTCTATGGACTTTCTACTCCATGCTAAGAAGCACACTCAACATAAATAATGGAATCAATATAGAGAATTATTTAAAGTTACGTGCGTTTCTTAAACGTCAATCAGAGAAACATGTTACAACAAGCTAAAAAGGCAAAAAATTTTACGCCAGAACAACTTAATAATTTCATAAACGAAGCTCCTGATGAGAAATATCTGGCGACAAAGGTAGTAGATCTCAAAATAATTTAATCGTTTTTATCATCTAGTCCATTACATAATTTATTTTAGGTTGCTTTAATAATGGACATTATGGGTGCTTGTCGTGCAGCAGAATTGCACTCTATGCAAATTACACATTTAGAAGATCATGGATCTATTTTTATGGTCAGTGTACCAAATACAAAAACAAAAATTGCCAGAAAATTCACTATTACGGGAAGTTTTTATACCATAGTTAAGAAATATTTAATTCTGCGTCCTACCGATGTATCGCAAACGATATTATTCTTTAAATTTCAAAATGGAAAATATCACTCACAAAGAATTGGCATTAACAAATTGGGAGCAATGGGGAAAGACATTGCTACATTCTTAAAATTACCAGATTGTAATTTCTCTACAGGGCATTGTTTTCGCCGCTCGTCGGCAACTTTATTAGTAGATGGCGGTTGGCGATCAACTACTGTGGCTGAGGGGTATGTTGATGATTCCGAAAAGAATAAGACAGATACTGCAAATAACATATACAGTTCTATAATACCTCAACCAGTTAGTACATCAACATATATGCAACAAAACCAAAAAGAAATAATAAACTTGCATAATTCGGTCCCACATATTCAGTTTACTGGTTGTTCAAACTTTACAGTTAATTTTATTAATAAACAAAATGAGTAATTACAACTAAAATTTGTATAGCATTATTATAGGTAACTATCAAGATTTGTGAATAAAGTTTTTTCTCTGTACTTGTATCTTAGTATTTATTGCTATAGTCGTAGATAAAGTACAGTATTCAACTTGCGGCAATGGTCATAACTCACTTGATGAATTACAAACTTCATCTGCGTGAGTTATGACGTACATTACTGCTCGTTAAATAATATACTATTATAATATGATATGTCAGCACTAATCACGTCATTATCACATCATTAGCACGTCAATAATTGACACTCTAGTGTCGTCATCGGTCTGTAACATAATGACGTCATCTTACCGTCGTTATGATGTAATTTTTAAAGTACGGTAGAAATCCTTAAAAATGGAAAAATGGAATTTTTTTAAAGTTAGAAATATAACTTTTTCAGAAGGCTGCAAATAAATTAAAAATCTTCCTCGAACCGGCCGTAATAGACAAAGTTATAAATTAGATTTATGCTTCAAATCTCATAAAAATTGTGTTCATGGTCGTAATTTCTCAAGATAAACAAGTTCAATCCTTTTGCCACTTTATCATTCGCTTATCGCTTGATTTGCAATCTTAACTGTAGCGTACTCGTTTATTCAAAATAATGGGGATGTTTTAAATAAAAAAATATGTTAATTTTTTCTTAATTTGATATACGTAAAAGCGTTATACAGGGTGGCGCATCGAAAACGAAACAGAGACATTTACTGGCAGCTCAGTTATTTTTTGGAAAAACACTCAGACCCGTCGATTTTGTTTTTGAGGGCGACACAAAATTGGAAAAAAATCACGTTAACACGTGCAGCCCCTGGGCGGGGGTGGCCATCCCTAAAATCTTAAATGGAAAGGGGGGTCGAGTGATACCTTCTTTTAAAGGTCTTTCAACAAGAATTTTAATTTAGTTCTAAAAGCAACAATTACTAAATATGCTAATGGATTAAAAAGTTGTAAAAACCATTATCTCAGTACAATTAACGTAAATAGTAATAAAGAAAAACATGAAACAAAGAGATAATATGATCCCGCCATTAGCACAGGTGATTTATTGACCGAATTGACCTTCTGTATTTTAAATTCTGGATACTTTAAGGGCTAGACCGGAAGTGGACGTATAGTAAACTTCTATGGTATTTTGACCTCATACTCTTGTTGCCCACCTACTAAGAGTATCGGATAGCTTTCTACATGTAAGACTTTTTTATGCTTGTTCCTGATTGGTCGAAGGTTCAATTGTCCTTTTTGATCCAGCACTAGCGCCTTACTATTATTCCGAAGTAACTCTCCTTAGTAAATGCCATGGTATAATATATTTCCTCAGTATTGTATTATAAAGCAGTGTTTGCTTAATTAAATCCAACTTCTAAAAATACCACAATCCGAAATGTGGAAAAACTTCATCAATATTTCAAAACAAGATTTAAATGTTTTATTCATGAGGACTCAAAACAAATCCCTTCTCAGAATAGTTTCCACATTTTCGTTATGGCTAGGTTTTAAAGAAAACAATCTGAAATTCGAATAGAAAAATAGTGGATACATTCAATTTGATTTAAAATAAATTCTTATACTTATAAATAAATGATGGCTTGATGATGTTATTCTTTTTATTTACAATATTGACGTGTTAATATCATGCGATAGTCATCCAGCAAATCAGATTTCGGTATTTAATAAATATTCAAAAGATTAGTTACTATATTGATTAAACTAAAATTTTAAACGCCGTTTTCATTCAGCTCCATTCTTTTCTTGATGTTTCAAACTCATCGAAAATTTTAAAAGGAGTTTCTCAAGGATCTGTACTGGGTCTTTAATTATTTATAATTTATACATATGATTTTTATTTATCAATGAAATATGGTAACCTATCAGCGTTCGTCGATGATAAACAAATACAGGGTGATTCCTAAGTTGATACTTGTTTTTTAGCTGTGTAAAGAAGGCATTAAAATAAACAACATTTTCAAATACATTTTTTCAAAAAACTCAAAAATAACTTACATTCAATTATTACATCATGGATCAAATACGGTTCTGCCTAACTTGCCCGTTGAATACTATTAAGAAAACTTTTGGGTGTAGGATGAGCCCGAAAGGGAAAGCGTTTTGCGTATAATCTCAAAGCAGCAGCCGCACTTTGACGACACTCACCGTAAATTAGCACCATATCTACTAGTTCATTGTTTTTAAATTTTACCATTTTTAAGCGTCACCAATTTAAAATTAACTTGCTTCAAAAAAAACACACCGCAGCGGATTGCCAAATAACCCACCACCGACCCCTAAATTGCATGACTAATAAGAGATACGACAAATAACATAAAGTATAGAAGGCTATGTTTTGATGACCAGACCTGCACTTAGATTTTTTACTTCTGTATCTCGCATATTTTCGCGTTTTTTGAAAAAAGGTATTTGAAAATGTTGTTTATTTTAATGCCTCCCATACACAGCTAAAAAATAAGTCTCAACTTAGGAATCACCCTGTATTACACGAGCAGAAAAAAAGGAAAGGAAAAATAATTTGGATGAAAGAGTGGTTAAAAAGATGTTGAACTTTCTCCTACATGAAACCTATACTGATAATAATTATTGTTTCGAGTATTTATTAAATTCTGCTTCTTTTTGATATTTTAACCTTTTTAAAGTTGCTTTCTGAATGCACTTCTCATATTATGTACACAGACAGTGCTTCATCATCTACTGTTTTATTCAATAAAAGTCATTCATCATAAGCCATCGTTCACAAAAGGTCTGTTGGCATATGAGGTCTTTTATTTTCCACAAACATTTATGTTTGCCGTATAACCCAATAAGTATTATCTTTGATATTTTACCCTTTTTAAGTTCTTTCAGCCTTTTTAAATTACAAAATTTTCGTCTGAAGTAAAAGTAGGCCTGCAATCCAATGCCGGCCAGCAAACGACTTTACACGTTCAGTTTTAACACCCGACAGCCATCGGCCGGCTCTGGCCCGTCATTTAACTGTGTGTGTATAGCGGCATCGGTCGGCCGGCCATTATGTTTCCGCCAATTACCGGCCAACCGACTGAACGTGAGATTGGAATTTGTTTTGTATTAGCCAGGTGATAAATAAATAAATAATCTCGCTAAAGTCTCTGAATTTCAACATTTAAAGAAACCGAATAGATAGGCGCCCTATGATTCATTCGCTACGTAAGAACCGACGTGATTTCGACAAACATTAGTTCGTCTCCAAAAACGGTTGCCACATTTTTGCACTGATCCGTCGTTCTTTAAATATTGATATTTACCCCAGTAAACTTGGCAACTTACAATAGGGTGAGGTTGAACAAATTAGAGACAAGCTAGTTTTGGCTGATATCGGTACATAGTGACTTGTACTATAACATACCAAAAGTCCCATTTGGTAAAAGTATGACAAGTAAGAAAAAAATGGCGGCCATCTTGATTTTTTTATTTTTTTTTTAATATCTCAGTAAATTGACTTTTTATAAAAAAACATGAAGAGTACTTTTTTGTTTAGAAATAAAAATATATACTAGAGCATTTAAAGTTTTTTTTATATATAAACCACAAAATAATTTTTTTTATTTTAAAAGTTAATAAATTTTAAAAAATACGAGTGAAGAGGTATTAATCAACGAATTAAACACATGTATTTAGAGGCATAACAATTTATTAAAAACGTTATCTATTCTAGTTGATATTTGCTAATTTATTAAAAATACCAAATATAACCGAATTGTTTGTTCTAACAAGTCTCCTGAATAACTTAAAGAGTGCTTCACGTTTGAACTGGCTTCCTACCCTCTATGAATTTTTAAAGATGGTCAATTACGAAGTGGTACAAAATCACAACCATTAAAAGAATTTGATTCTACCTCTCCACCAGAACAGCACGCGTCTAAGAACACCGTGTATGTTTTAGATGGTGGTCTATTTTTACATAAAGTAGTCTGGCAAAAGCCGGCTACCTATAGGGATATATGTATACAATACGTAAATTACGCAATTCATTGTTATGGCATAAACTGCGTTATCGTTTTTGATGGATACGATGAAACACATATTTCGACTAAAGGTCAACTGCAAAAATTACGTTCAAAGCAAAGCCGTGTCATTGACCTTATCAATCTAGATACTGCAATTCCTTGCACACAGGAAGAATATTTAAGAAACAGTGAAAATTAAAAAAAATGTATTGCCATGCTCAAGAACTTTTTTCATGAAAAAGGAGTAACTGTTTATCAGGCTGAAAGGGATGCAGATATCTTAG
This sequence comes from Polydrusus cervinus, assembly GCA_935413205.1. Classification (NCBI taxonomy): domain Eukaryota; kingdom Metazoa; phylum Arthropoda; class Insecta; order Coleoptera; family Curculionidae; genus Polydrusus; species Polydrusus cervinus. The sequence continues at coordinate 69,459,628 of OW284511.1, read as the reverse complement.
TGTGCTTGACAGCTGTAGAGCTATGCTCTAAACATGAGTTTGTTACCGTAGTTTCAGAAGATACTGATATAATGGTTTTGATACTACACCATTGCAACCAAGACAACTTGTATTTGCTTCGTCCTGGCAAAGCTGGAACATATGATAGATTTACAAATATATCGAAACTGCAAAATTGCCTTGGTCCAGTTAAAGACAAAATTTTGTTTTTGCATGCAGTTTCGGGATGTGCCACAACTTCGTTTCTGTTTGCCAAAAGCAAGAAAGCATGCTTGTCTACTTTAAAAAAAATCCTCAATTGTTTAAAGCGCTAACTTCACTTTATACGAAAGACACTTTAAAACCAGATATTTTTAAATCCGGCCTCGAGTTTCTTCTGAAATTGTATAATGCCAAAAAATGCAAAAGTTTAGACGAACTTCGGTACTTCATGTATCATAGAATAACTTCAAGGCAGGGAATGTCAAGCCAATTTAATCTAGCGGTGTTGCCTCCTACCGAAAAATCTGCAGAACAACATTTACTGAGAGTTTATTATCAGGTAAACACGCATTTAAAAATTTAAAACTTTAATTTTATTCCTAAATTTTTAAGGTACAAGAATGGCTGGGTAATCACATAGATCCTACCGTATGGGGATGGATAAAAAGTGACAATGGTGACCCAATTCCCGTCAGGACAAAATAAGAAGTAGCACGCCCAGATCTACTAAAATAAGTTTTTTGGAACTGCAAAGAAAGTGCGTATGAACGGAATTGTTCGTGTAAAAAGTTAGGCATTAGATGTCCCCAAAGTGTGGCCAATGCTGTGGAATTACTTGTACTAATGCTATTTTTGAAGTAGACGATGAAGAAAACACAGACGTTTTGTAAAAAGTAAATTAAATTTGTTAATAAAAGAAAAATATATTATTTAAGTAAGTTTTAATTCGAAAATTTAATTTATTTTTAACGTACGATTATTTAAAAAAGCTGTAACTTTCTTACCTTTTGAGCTACAAGTATTTGTTTTTACCCAAAGATGCGTCTTTTTAAGCTCTAAAAATTAGGTATTTACATAATTTTTGGTAAGTACATAAATAAAAAAGTTATTCCTTAAAAATAAAAAAAACAAGATGGCGGACACATTTTTTCATATTTGTCATAGTGGGATCAAATGGGACTTTTATTATGTTAACCTGGAGGCTCTTTCCTACACATTAAAAAAAAACAATAGCTTGTCTCTAATTTGTTCTATCCCAACATCCATATTTCCTGGCCTAATTCAAAGCTAAAGTACATTAATGTTTCTAATTAAGTTAAAATTACTTATATCTCAAGAAATAAATAAATTCTGAAAAAGCTACTAGTTTTTCGTGATTAAACAGTACGTTTTTTGAAATTTTCTGATTTAATTTCAGACCAAGATTATTTTCTTGAATAATAATTAACCTGATTCTATTTACGCTTTGTTTTGGTTTGCCGTTTGCGTAAGTGAAACCCTTAATTTATTAAAATACCTAAACTTTGTTTCCCCATTGCGTACACGCCCTATGTTCAAAATAACGCACCTCTACAACCCTTTCGTAAACAAAGTTTTACGAAAACTTGCTAATTTATTCAAGCGTTTAGAAATGGTATATACAGTGATAGACAAAAAGCTTGTGACGTAATAAACAATATTTCAATTTGGTTTTCTTTAAAACTTTCAATGTCAATTTTTATACTCCAAGTTCAAAATTACTGTCATCACGGTCATCATCGAGAGCAGCAGTTTGTACGAAGTATAGGAAGAAAAAAATTCCATGAAAGTAAATAATGCTCCATTAGAATTTCAAAAATACACTGGAGTTGCTTCTTCTACCTTTGTACAACCCGCTGCACTTTATATTGGAAACGACGAGTCACTGATACTAATTTTGGACTTGTAATATAGTATAGGTCACTTTACGCCAGCGGCAGCGTTCCATCTGGAAAAATCAGAACATATATATGGGCCATTACAATTATGCATTTTAATTGAGACGTTGAAGCAGTGTCAGAAATCAAGGTTTATGAAACTCATGAAACTGACCTAATAGTCCACAAATTTTTATTTAAAACTTTATTTTAGTAAAGATTGTCCCTGGTAAGATCAGTGGCGTAGCCGGAATTTTAGTTCGGGGGGGGGGGGCGGGGGGGGGGGGGGGGCAAAAGGATGGGGAACGGACGAACCAGCACCGCAGGCAAATCGCCGAAGGCGAAAATTTTTTTGGGTTCCACGCCCAAAAAACCTTTGGGCAATCAAAAAAAATTTTAAAACAAAAAAATACATATATTTAAAGAGACTTGTAGTGAGTTATACACATACACTAATATCGGTAATATAAGACAAAAATAACAAAAACTTCTTCATAAAATAAGCATAATTAAGCAAAAAAATATTAAAAATTATGTATATTTTTTAAATATTGAAACAACAAAAATTAACCATAAACTAAAAGCACAAAATATTTTTTGGCCTAAAACGAAACCGTAATTCGTTGCCTGTTTTGACAAAATATATCGATTATTTCATATATCAATGTGGATTTTTCGATGAATACTTATTAAAGCTAAACTTGTTGTACGCTCTTTGCCTGAATGGTTTCTCAAATATGTTTTTATTCTTTTTAAAGTGGAAAAACTTCTTTCTGCTGAAGCTGTAGTTACTGGGGGGAAGATTTGTTATTTTATTTGGCGCGTTATTGATAGCGTTGCTGTCAAAGATTTTTTATGTTGCCCAATTATATTTTATATATATTTTTTTTGATATAGGGGGGGGGGGGAACCTGGCCCCCCTCTCCTACCTATAAAAAAACATTTTGAATAGTCAAATAATGCCCGTATGCCCGATTTTAGGGTTACCGATTCGGACAAAAGTACCGTCATCACAATACATTTTTATAACCACTGCACTATTACCAAACTATGGATAAAATAATATACTTGCTAGTTGTATTTACTAGTTTCAAATTGATATTTGTAAACTTTCATAGATCTGTGACAATAAAGTTATTAATTGTGTTCGGGTTTGTTCATAGATTTACGCAATAAAAAAAATATTACTAATAAAGCATATTGTAAAGCGTGCCAGGTGTACCGTAATTTAATTTAATTTTATGTAAGATAGTTGACCTAACATAACTCTATGGCGTAGTTTATTTTATTTTTTATCAAATATTCAGCGACAAGCGTTGAGCTCTGTGCTAAATGTTGGTTTTCTCATTGAGATAAAGATTACAGCAGGCGAAGCCAGACGTAAACAGAAGAAAATATTTGATTAAAATTGTTATATTACCAACCATTAAAATATAAAAAAACGGTTTCGTAATAGATTTATTACGATACTGAAAACTGTATCGTAATAGATTCCTTATGAAACAAAATTAGAGAAAATAGGTTATATGACTAAACTGAACCGTACAACATAAAAACGTATAGTTAGAAATTATCAATATCCGCACATCAGCCAAAACAACTCCGTAATGGCCAATACGTTAAAGGTCATGGTATTAACTCCTGTAGTGAAACGATCGATTAAACAGTCCTAGTTTTTTCGTATTGAAGTATATGTTTATTAATCCAAATATAGAAATAAACTGGAGACAATGACGTTTCTTAAACGGCAGTAGACTTTTAGACTTGCATCGTCTATTGCATTTAACTATTTAATTTGAATCACAACGTTTCAACTTGTAGTAAGACGACTGAAGATACTTACTAGTTGAAACGTTGTGATTCTAAACAAATAAAGACAATGCAAGTCCAAAACTCTACTGCCGTTCATGGAAATAAATTGTTACAGGGTGCTACAAGTTCGTGTGCATACAAGGGGATCTCGAAAACGGCAAGAGATACGAAGATGGTTAAATTAAGGCAAAGTTGCGTATCTTGGGATTTAATAATTTGGTGAAAGAATATTGTATAAATATTCCGAATAGTTTTTAAATTTGACGTTTCGTTATTTAGATACCAACCTCAGGTCAATGTTTTTAAATACAGACCTGGAATTTTAAAAACAGTTTTAGATACTTTTAAGCTTTAGAAATTTATTAATATTGCAAGATTTTTAAAATTTTCACGGTTTATCATTAAATAACACATCATTAATATTTCTATTATATTCTTTACTATTACGGCCCTGGCAATTATTTTTTAGATTTATTTAAATTTTAAAATTACATTACAGGAAGTTATGATGTTTAGGGCGTTTATTATATCAAGAATTATTGTAACAATACTGTAGCAAGTAAGTATTTTATTTATATTATTAATATAACATGTTATCTTAGGTCCAATGGGTTTTGCCTTAAACCTAGACCGAAATACTGTAAAATAGAAAAAAATTAATGCTCCCGAGTGAAAAAAGGCAACTGGTGTGTTACTATAGTTATGTTACTGTCATGCGCTTATTTTTGTTTTAAAAACAATTTCAACTTTTTTACTGTTTATAAGGTCTGACGGTGCTAGTTTCAGGCAAAACATGTAACATACATAAACAGACTAAAAAATATTTGAGGCCGAGACTTTAAATTGTATTAAATTTGTAAAGCTTGAAAGTCCCTAAAACTGCATCTAAAGAAAGAAACGTCGAATTTGAAAACTAATAAAGCCATCTTGGAGAACCTATAAAAATGAGAAAAAAAGCACGGTTAACTTGGCTCGAAAGCGCCAAATATCACACGCGTGTTGAAAAAAATTATATTTCAACACTAGCAGTAGGCACACTATTTAATTTAAACATATGGTGCCAGTGGTTCAGAATTAGAGTGTGAAAATACGCCATCTGAAATTATAAAAAATGTTAATAATATACTATAATTTATTACCAGAAAAAAACAAATCGCGCTGAACACAGTGTCATGTATTAAATAACAAATCTTTATCGGTAGCGATAGCGTAGAAAATAGAGCTCTAGCCTACAGATCGCAAGGTCACAGGTTTAAATCCCATCAGGAGTATTTGACTTTTTTTTATAAAAACAACAAATAATTAATAGAATTATTTTAAATTGAAATCTTCCTTGTTGGGTGGATTTTTTAAATTTATGTTTAATGCATCTTTCCTTGATTAAATTTAAAATTTTTCATTCTGGTTAATCTAGAAGTCAATCCAGGATTAGTTCTTCCTATGATATATAAAATATAAAAAAGTTAAACTACAAATAAAAGAAAAGCCTATTGACAACCTATGAAACCAGATATTAAGTGGAACATAATCCTAAGTATGCTAATTTCAACACTAGTGTTGATATTATTATTTTTTCAATACTAGTGTTGAAATATTTTTTTCACAAATCAAAAGCTTTTTTAATACTTCTTTGTGGTCGTAGGATAAACAGTGTACATTACTCGTGTGAAAGTGATTATTCTAAAACTCGGAGAATTTCCGCACTCAGCTGACGTCTCGTGCTAAATATCTCCTCGTTTGGAAAGTATCACTTTCGTCACTTGTTATGTAATATACTATATATATAATATTTTCTCAAGACAAAAATGAAAGCGCAAAAAAATAAAAACCAAAATTAAAAATTTCTGTTTTTTTTCGGATGTTTCCGAAAATATTCGGAATATTTACAATTTTTTTTAACCAAATTATTAAGTTCCAAAATATGCAACTTTGCCTCAATTTATCATCTTCGTATCTCTTACCGTTTTCGAGATCCCCTTGTACGCACCCTGTATAACATAAGTTAAATACTTCCTAAATAGTGATTAACGACATACTTTAAATAACTGTTTCCTCAACTAGAATCCGCCATCCGCTTGAAATAACTGTATCCTACACTTTAAAATTACGCAAAAGGGGAAAACTCACCTTTTCGCCAACTGATGCAAGATTATGTCACAGATAAATCTTCCATTAGTAGTAAAGGGTGTAATTCTAAAGACGAAAAAGGCATAGGGAAAGCGCCAAGCGAAGCATATAAATTAGATTCCTATTTTACCGTACCAGTAGATATAAAAATATTGATTTTATACCGTTTCGTTACATTAGTAGAGATGTAAGCAATAATAAATAAAACAACTTCTGAAAATAAGTCAGACGGAGCCAAAACGGGACTATAAGGTGGTTAGTCCAGCTCCTGGAGAGTTGGACTTTGGATGCTTGGTAAACTCGCACCTGTCGTAAAGACCGAAAAAAAAATGTCTACTCCCACATCGATTTTTGCTGTTTCCTTTACTCCTTTACACCAAAGTAATTAGATAAATTGGCTATTTTGGTTAACTAGACGGATATAATTTTATATCCATCCTAGTTAGGATATGAAACTGAACAATCACAGCGGTCAATTGCCAAGAAACCAAATTTATATGTTGTAAATTTAAGTCGTTTTTCTGACACTTGATAGAAGTGCGGTTAAGAATATACTTCAAAAATTTGTAAATCCGTGAGATAAAATTTGTTTTATTTTAATTTAAATCAAAACATTTATCCCAGCGGCTATGCATACACAATTTTGTCCTAAAGAGTGCACGAAATAGTGCGAAAATTAAAGGTATAACATCAAAATATATTTCTACCGAACTATTGTTATTTTCTGACCGAACTAAAAATGCATGGGATGTACTTTCTTATTTCAAAAATCTCCTGTTTTCCACTCATTTCTAGACAATTACTACAAGATTTAATGCATACAATGTACTATATACCTACAAAATGAACGTTTTTTACTAACCTTGGTTGATTTTTTACCGTGCAAATATTTGTCCACCGCGATATTTTCTGATATATTTTGAAAGGGGATCCAACCCCAATCGACCTTAAAACTTTTATTTTAAGTAAACGATATAGAAAACTAACTGGTAAATCTTCCTTTAATGGTGGAACACGAAGATGAGTACATAAAACCAGATAAAATGGCGAAATTATAAGATTTTTTGAAAAAAAAATTAATTTTATTTTTTACTAAAGGTTTTAAGGTTATGTTATTTTTACAGTATTTCTTCTTCCACGTTAACAAAAACTTTACCACTAACGTTAAAAAATCGTATTAATGCACAAAAGTCGTTTTTAACGAATTCCACAGAAATTTTCTGTACTTTCGGAGTTATAATTCTTACGCAAGCAGAAAAAAACCGAACCTTTTTTCTTCTGTGCATTTCAGCAGAACAATTTAATCAGACTAGCTATGGTTGAGAAAAATTTAATTGTTCATATTAATAAATATATCGCTTTTTGTCTGTTATTCTGCAAAACACAGAATGTGAGAAAGATAGATATATTCAAAGTGATTTTGTGAAATATAAGAAATGACCCAAGTCGATGAATATATTACAGTGTAATTTGGTTTATGAATTTGCCAACGAAATGAATATTTCTTCAATTGTTTTTTATTATCTTTCTCATAAGTTAACGGTCAAGTAAAAAAAACAAGTTATGATATCTAGTTTACATAATTTAAAAAAAAAATTTAGTATGAAGTTGAGCCGTAGAAAAAATATACTGTACAATTCGAGTGGATTGTCTATATTGCGCTAGGAACATCAATTTACTTCCTCATGCGATATGTACATTATATCCACTCTTGTTGTGCAAACTACTATTGTTAGGTACTAAGATAAAAAGTGTTTAAAAATGTAATTAATTTTAAAATTATTAAAGTAATAACTAACTAAAATACTTTTTATTCAATGGTAATGTAAATTGAAGTAACTTCATTACTTTTTTAGAAAAGTAATGGGTTATGTAAGTATTTCTTATTGAAAGTTATTTTCCCAGGTATGTCTCCATATAAATACCTCAATCATTCGTTCTTTTGTTTAATTTGATGACTGCGATATTCCAATTATCTCTTTTTTAATTTTCTGTTCAAAACAAAAACATGAACGAATTGAAATCGAATTTGATACACAAGTAGAAAAAGGTTAATATTAATGACGGCTAAGGCAACGTATAGTTAGTTGTTTCTTTCATATTTAGGTAGATATTTTTTTCTTATTTCCTTTGGTATTAAGCCTCAAAGTTAAATAGTTTTATTAGTGAAGTTTGTGTTAAATGTAAATACATTTTTTTTTTCATCGCATTTTTATTTCTTAAAAATGTCTTGAAATCATAGTCTTGCTGTACTGGGGGTCGCTTACAGGTTATGGCTTTCTGATGAGTTCTAATAAGAACAAACAGCCTGTCATCTTGTGCCCCAGGGAACCCATTGCGTTTGGCGTCCCTGTGTACTTAATGCAAAAGATAGATGCACTACTTTGCCCGCCTGCCGCTAAATAACCTTATTTCTATTTACTTATACGGACACTAAACTCTACTACTTTATTAAATTTAACGCTGCCCTCAATCTCATAACCCATTTACAAAAGTTGTATAATATTCGACGTAGCATGGCTTGATGACAACATAAATACTTTAGCTGTACAATGTTTAAACACCTAAACTTAATGGCCGTAAACTGATAACGTTTATTGTTCTCAACAAAGCTTGTTAAGAGCGGTTTTTTATTTCACAATTTACTTGCTAACTGAACTTGTTACAGGACGATCAATAAACAACTAATTAATAAAAGCTACTTTAAACAATATAGATATCGGATTTGAGCAATGTTTAATTTAAAGAGTAATAATAAAAAAATCTTGCGAAATGGATGTGAGCGCGAGGCACTTTATTAAATGCGTGGATAGTACTCGCCACCAAGACGATTCTAATCAGGAATAAGAAATTTAGGACATTTTTTTTTGTAGTATAGGTTGATGGAATGCCAGTATAAGATCTCCTGTCGCCTGGGTAATATTGGTTAGACGGGACATATAGATAGCGTGAGATACAAACCACGTGAATGCACTTGTAACGTGCCCATCCCCTTTTGGCCTCAATCGTGGATAATACGCAGTAACTCGATCACTGAACTACAACTGCGGCTAATTTATGATTTTATCGAAGATGCCAAATCAAAACACTGAACCATTTATCTTTCACACTTAAATTGTCTAGGTTATATACAGGATGGCCCGCTCTCAACGCAGGATTTACTAGAATCTACACTACTCAACTTTTTAATATTCTTCAAAAACAGGTCTATAAGGAGGTAATAGATGTGCAATTTGAAGTTATTTTAAATTATACAGGGTGTCCCAAATAGCCAGGGCATATCCAACAAACCTTTTTTAAAATGGCATGCCCTATAAGTTATATTATTTTCTAATTATCCATAAAATTCTACGTATATTTTTATGTACGGATATTCTTTAGGATCACTTGAGCTAAAAGACTTTTTCAGTATTGTGTGCATTCATGGATTTTTTTTTAAATGGGATAGTTTATTTTTAAAGGTTGGTTACAACACTGTGCAGCACTGACAGTAATGAATATAAAATTTTGCCCTCCTACTCTTTTCGTCACAAGGAAACAGCAAATCTTCATGTGGGAGTGGAAAAAACTATTTTATCCCCTGTTTGGTTAGAATCGATCGAAACATTCATCGAAGGGTAATTATTGTCCCCTCGTTCTTATGACAATTTACTCTATGGTTTACAATACATAACGATCAAGGTACTTTGTAAAAAATATACTATTAAGTATACTATATTTCACGTAAGTTTCTAATGCTGTGACTTTTCTCGTGTCAAACCCGTTGGCCAACATGTAGTTTAAAAATTCCTTAATTCCGAAAACGACATTCCTTTCGAACATTGGTTAGATTCATCAGAGATGGATAAACTTAGCGTATATGTACACGACAAAGACACGCCAATCTCTTGCCCTTCAATCATCTAAAACCCGAACCTGACCATGATGCCTTTAGTATCTGTATTTCTTTCTTACGTTTCTGCTCTCACATGTTTCTTTTTCTACTTCCACATGGAAATTTGCTGTTTCATTTACACTTAAGTGGCGGGTAAAGTAGGCTATTCCAGTTAACTGTGCGGCAAAATTTTATAACAATCCTAGATAGGTAATGAAACTGACCAATCACAGTAGTCAATTAGAGAGAAGCTATTGTTGCTCTTAAAAGTACTGACCAATCACAGTATATTATTTTTACTGAGGCTCAGTCTTTTTCGAGACACTAAATTATATAATTTAAATGCATATGGTACAATTTGTTATTAATTTGTTCAATATAATAAAATCTAGACGCATTTATAATAGATTTATCAATAATGCAACCTGCTGAATGTGCATAGAAAATTAATTTCTTGTAGCATCATATTTTATCAGTTGGTTTTCCCATAATTCGTTTAACGTTTCGATAGTCGAGAGGTAGAGTGTTTGACTATGGAACCAATGGCCGTGAGTTCGAGCCCGGCAACCTGAAAACTTTTTTTTACATTTTTTAGCATAAGGTTTGTAAGTTTGGTCGTAGAAAAAATATACTGTTCAACTAGAGTGGATTGTCCATATTGCCCTCGGAAGTTTGAGCACTCCGCCTCAATTTACTTCCTCGTGCGATATGGACATCATATCCACTCTTGTTGTACAAACTACTATTCCGTAGTTCATCAGCGTGTCTTGCGAGTTATTTCCATATAACAGAACCGCATCCCGCGCACGACCTGTGGATCTGCCTTCTTCATTGGAATTGATTTCTACAGGTGGCGATGCAGCGTTTTCACTACTTATTTTATTTTTAAGTAAGCTTTGAAAGCTCGATTTCGCTGTTTCTGGAGTTGTTTACGGATTATGACTTTCCGTAGATTCCTAATAAGAACAAAACGGCCGTCATTGTCTACTGGTGCCCCCGGGAACTCATTGTTTTGGCGTCCCTGTGTACTATAATGTCCGCTTGCCGCTAATTTTTCTTTCAATAATAATAATAATAATAATAATAATAATAATAATAATAATAATAATAATAATAATAATAATAATAATAATAATAATAATAATAATAATAATAATAATAATAATAATAATAATAATAATAATAATGTTCTGTAAGTGTTTTGCAATTACTAGCAGCAATGCAACTCTGGACTGCGTCTAAAGCGGCAAACTTGAAGCTCGTTTGCCAATGTAATATTCTTTAAACTGGGTATATTCAAATAATTTATTAATTTGATAAAAAGGTAAATCTTTACTTCCGCAAACGATGGCGTAAAATGCGGCGTATGAATAACGACTATCATTAGGTAGTCTATAGCATATTTTTGCGATATTCTTACATCTCGAGGATATATTGTTATTGCAGGTAGTTATACAAAATCCCAGGATTCAGAAAATTGTCAAGTTTGGAGCTGACTTTGTGCTTAAAGCAAATGTTAGATATAAATGGATGTTGTTATATTTGTCAAATATTTGGTTTATAACTCAAGAAATGTAAGTTTAAATAAAAAATTTGCAGATTTAAATGTAAAATAATGAATCTATTTTTTTTAAGTACTGTTTAATAATGCTATAGCGGGTGAACACTATTACTTTAGGATATAAAATATGACAATATATACAGAATTTTAAAAGTGAATTTATTTGTTCTGTACATCTCAACCGTTATTTGAATATTTCTATTAGACCTAAAAATATTACACGAAAGAAAGTTTAAAATATCTAAATAATAATCTCCATAACCTTCATCTAGAATCGAGTAGCAATTTTCGATTCTAAACCTCCAGATGTATAACTAACTTTATCTTGTCTTGCCCTTGAATCTAGCCCGACTTTTTATAAACCTATAACCTTTGGGGAATGTTAGTAAACCCAACAAAATTTCATGAAAATTGCTGGAAACTTAATTAACCTGTGTCGTTTAAACATGCATTTATATACTATACTACTGCATCATACTATAGACTGCCTAAGACAAAACAAAGTAGATACGCCAATCACATGATAAAAAGTAAAAAATGGACAAAATGTTCAAATGAAATGATATTTCAGTGGTTTTCATTAAAGCTTTTCTTAAAAAGTCCAAAGAAAGCTTCAAGCCACCATACTATATCATTTGAGATAGGGGATATTACCGAAAATCTGCAACTTAGTTTGTAGCTGCAAATTATTTAGAATGCTGCCTGTGCTTTTCCTTTTAAATTGCTGTGGCAATAGTCTATTATTTTTGCATCTGCATGTTGACCTACAGGCCTTCTGTAATTTCAAACTTAATCTCTTTATTTTTAATACATATAAAATGTGGGGTGTCGGTAGTAGAAAGGTTAAAGTCGAGGTTATTGGAGAGTGGCTTGTGAAACACCTAAATTGGCGTAATGAACAAGCTAAGGGTTGAAGAGGCTACCCTTTTTTTCGTTGTAGCAGGGGTTGGCGGAAGAGCCTACGTACTTAGGCCTAAGAGGTTCATTATATCCCCTATCGTCTGGGTAAGACAGCTTATCATGGGAACCGAACCACGTGTTGGCACTAGTTTATCCTTTTTACCTCCCCAGAGGTCCATGACGCCCTTCTCGGTCTAGATATTTAAAATAACTAGTAGCATACTGCATTCTTTTATTCACTAAAGTTTCGAGCATACTTCTTTTATGAAGCGTATGCCCTCTTCGAGGATTAAACTTGGATCGACACGATCGCACACCAGTATCTCAACCGCGGTGAGGCTACCCTCTGCCACTGAATGTCCATCCATTTATTCATAAATAAAATAATATTACCAGTGTGGGAATAAATGGACAGTAAGGAGTTTATATGTATAAAAGGCCGCTGCACCAAACTTTTTCGAACCCCTGCTTCGACATGCAGAGCGAGCACTGCGAGCAGCACATTGCTTTGACGTTGGTTAAATTTAAAAACTCCATCTTTCAACTATTTGACTTATCAGTAGAGATGTACTGTGCTAGTCCTGAAAGCCGAACTTCCACCGGCTTGGCTAGGTCTAATTCTAGGTCATTGACTTTTTGTAAAATTACTTTTCTGTGACTTTGGAGAAAACAGGCAGGAAAGCCGCAGGTACAGTGGGATTTTTACCTGGTTTCAAAAGAGGTATAACTAATACATTTTTAAAGACGATAGAAAGTGTCAATGAAACATTTATAACATACATGAAATGGAGTATAGACCATAGTCTTTATTGGCAGTTTTTGAATAGAAATTAAGCTTTCTCATCCTCCCCAGAGGCTTTATTGTTTGGAAAGGAGTAAGATATAAGTTTGAGTCGAGTAGGTTACGCCATAGAGAATGTCAGGCGTTAAAATCTTCTAACAAAACGATGACCTTCATTAAAAATCATATCAAAATCGTGATTAGGGTAGACAAACATACATACATATACCTCCTACCTCTATACACACACTTGCACCTATACGAACCGGAAGAATTGAGAACCTCTTTCATTTTTAAAATCGGTTTAAATTATGTACCAAGTATTTTATACTTTATTGCGAATGAAAACAGGTAATATAAAATAATTTTCACAAGACATTTCCACACTCTATACATATATGAAATAAAATGCAATCGTAACGCTTTATGTATGCTATATTCTATTAAAACATGAATATAGTACTAGTCGCCGGGCAAAAGTTACAATGGTTTTGCGAAATTTAAAAGACATGATATACCCATAAAAATATGAGTTTTAGAAATAACATTTTTACTATAATAATATTTTATTTTGCTGGCAATGTCTACTCTACAGTAAATAACAAGGTACAATAAAAATACGTGTCGCATAATCCAAGTTCTTTATAGAATCTGTTTGAAATAACAAAAACAATATAAAAATGGCCAGATATTTTTCACTTTTAATTTATACAGAGTCTTTTATAATTAAGATTTGTTAATTATATTTCAGAAAAAGGTCAGTTAATTTCATAGTGTGACTCAACGTCAATTAATGTAGTTTATAAAACCCATTATTAGAAATATTTACCAATATTTTTTGATAAGAGCTTACGAAGACTATTGAAGAGCATTAGCGAATAAAACTTGACAAGCCAGATGCTTCTACATATTTGTTGAATCTTGAAATACGTTTTGATAAATTCGGAAATATTTATAAGATGCTTTAAAAAATATAACTAAAGGGATCTAAATTTAAAACTGTCCTAAATTGACAGTTCTTGAAATAAAATGACAAGTTGCAAAATAAGTCAACTACGTTTTGTATTGTAATAGTATATTATGTATTAAGTGTGGCAAAAAGCATATTATGCACGAATAAAAACACGAGTGCATAATTGCTTAACAGAACGCACTACTACTATACTAGTAAATTAAAAATCGGTTTATAATTTATAAAGTATCGATTTGAACCTCAAATCTCACTGTTAATGTAGTTAAAACGCAAGATAGATAAATGTCACGATTTGAGTGGTTCAAGGCTAACTTGATTGTTATACTAGGCATATAACGCACAATTGTGTTTTTTATACATCATAACGCACTATTGTGTTTTTTATGCATCATAACGCACAGTTGTGTGACTTGTGTATTTTTATGCATCATAACGCACAGTTGTGCGTAAGAATGGATTTACTTACTGTGCTTAAAACAATGTTTACTAATATAGCAGTAGCAAAATTGTATTTTTTGTTTTTCTATATAATTCATAAAGAAAAAGGATTTTAGTACGTATTCTGTCCTTTAATAGGTAATATTATTGATCGGTGAAACGATTTATTACAAAAAAATGAAATTAACAGAAAAGTGTCATATCACAATCAGGCCAAAGTGAAAACACAACTGGGAGACTGTAAGATCTAAATATTTCGATGATCTAAATTAAAAACCCTTTAGTGAATACCGGTGTAGGTAGTAGTAAGTGTAAGTATAAAATTACTGTCAGTGATTCATAGCTTTCATACGAAGTGAAGCAATTACAGTGTATTTTTGAAATTCTAATAAAATAAAATATTTATAATGGAATTTTAGTGTACGTTAAAATATATAAAGAAAAGAAGCTTAGCGGCATACTTACACACTGCATTTACGGAATAGTGCTGCAAACCAGTGGGCGACTGCAGCGCGATCTAGATCTAAATCCACAAAGCGTGGAGATGTATAGAGAAGCGAAAAGATGTTTCCTATACTGGTGAAGTGGCCGTTCCGTGCTTGATTTATTTATATTTCTACGTTTTTACGTTAGATGGCTATCTTTTGCACTGAGTTGATTCCTTCTGATGGCGTTACTGGGTTTTCATCGCGTTTTTATTTCTTTAAAACGCCTTGAAAGAACAGGCTCGCTGTACTGGGGGTTATGACTTTCTGATGAGTTCTAACAAGAACGAAACAGCCTGTCATTGTCTACCTGTGCCCCAGGGATTCCATTACCTTGGTCGTCCCTGTGTACTTTAATGCAAAAGATAGACGCACTACTCTGTCCGCTTGCCGCTAAGCTTCTTTTCTTTACAAAATATTTGTTTTCATGGAATTTCTTTCCTCTGACCTCGTACAACCCGCTGCTCTCGATATGAAAGCGATGAGTCACTGACAGTAATTTTGGAACTATATACTATTCTAAAATAACACTGTTTTTTATAAAAGTAAGACATGTAAAAAGTGGAACTGGTAAAATACAGTGGTCTTATAAGCAACTTTTCCTACGAAATGTATTCAGTAATACGAGATCGCCATTTTCATGGAAAAAATGGCATATCTCTATGGGAATGTCTACTCCCATGAACCAAGAATTAAGGCCCTGAGGGTAGCAGTTACCTACAGTCTTAATTTAAAGAAATGTTGTTTAATGAATTAATAAAAGCAAAAACAAAATTTTGTGAAGTTTTTCCTTAAATTTTGATGATAAGTAATTATGCTCCAAACATTTTATTTTTAG
Source organism: Polydrusus cervinus (assembly GCA_935413205.1). Lineage (NCBI taxonomy): Eukaryota > Metazoa > Arthropoda > Insecta > Coleoptera > Curculionidae > Polydrusus > Polydrusus cervinus. Next base: position 69,443,962 of record OW284511.1, on the reverse strand, counting down.
TTTCCTTGCGTGAGAACTATCAAAACATTAAACACCATCGGGATCTTGTAAACTAAGAAAAAGTATAATATTTATACTATAATTAACTTCTGGCTGCAAGGAACATAAAAAAACAAATTTGTGCATTTTACGAGTTTTTTGTAAAAAAATTAATATAAGGCACCCAAACAAATATTACTTAAAAGTACACCTTTACCATTTTAGGACATCTACAATAAGAGCTTAAGTACGAGTTTTGTAAAGCTCGACCTGAAGTCGAACTTGGTTTAAAAAGCTAATTTTGTTGTATAATCAATTCCTAACCACAGGTCTGCATAGGTGGGAGTTGTTAAAATGTGGGGTATTTAAGATTTGCAGCTACTTTTTCCCCGTTTTTTAAAACAGAACTATCTGCAAATATTACTTTCAAAAAAGAATGTCTTATTAAGAAGTTTAAAGGTATTTTAGAAAATAAAAAAAACAGATAATATTACTAATAAAATAGAATGTTGTTAAAAGATTGATCCTAAATTTAATTACGAAAATTTGAATATGATCAGGTCTCGGTCTGTAGTTTTGGGGCATTCTTTGAGCGGTTTTTATAACTCCTAGTACATCCATAAAACCTTCAATATCCGATTTGTCTGTTAAATCCAGAAAATGTTCAATCTCATCATTCGCATTCATAACTTTAAAATATGACCACAAATTTTGAAGTAAAAAAGAATTTCTAAGGTTTGTTATATGGGGTTATAATATGTCATTAGCCATTAATAACTTGGTTTAAGTCTAGAAAATTGCCAACTTATCTGAAGAATAAAAGCTCAGTAGAACCGAGTTGAACTTTAGGTCGAGCTTTACTAAACTCGTACTTAAGCTCTTATTGTACAACCGGATCTAAAGGTAAATAATGTTTTTTTTTAAATGAGCAAGTTTTTACTTTACAACAAAGTAAGGAAAGTAAGCTTAAACTAATACTACTTGTCGTACATCAATAAAGTTAACTAAACGATTGAGACAACAAAAAATACCACTAAAAGAGATCTAAAAAGTTTAAAATTACGTTAAAAACGCCCCACAACACAAACTGACATCAGCTGAATACGTCTCTTTGAAAATCGGGGAAATTTTGAAGGTCCTAGATCAGCTGGCCGATGTCATGCATCTGAATGTCAATTGTCGAAAAACAAGCTGTATCCTTATTTTTTCTTTATAGGCAGTTTAGGATGTAAATTCTTTGATTACTAACGAACTATTTGGCAGCCCTAATTATAATCGTTCGGGCGCAAACTCATCCTCGACAAGCATGGACCGCCGAAGAAAGAAAAGTTTTCGAAACGGCGATTACTGCGTTTTTTTTTAAATCACTTTTGATAGGATTTTGCCCTCCTTCCCCTTGCAATGCCCTTTATGGGCTCCCACGTCGACTAGTGTATAAATAACTGTTTTAAATTACCTATTTTAGATTGGTAGCACTCCTATTTTCGTGACCATAAATTATTATCCAACGTAGTTTAATACAAATTCATGTTATTGTTACTTGATATAATGACGTAATGCACAAACTTCAAAATCAACTTGCGGAGTTCTGTATGCTCTATAAATTCACCTCGGCATGAAGTTGGGATAAATACTATAATCCCTAATTCCTGAGCTGCAGTATTATGCGCAAATATGAACTTGAAGTTTAAAATGATTCTGTATTGTCGAGTTGAGTTTTCTAATACAGAATATCAATAAATTCTGACAAAAACCTCTGCATACATTGAATTTGTTTTATCTTTTGTGAACGGTCTGTGCGCTTTACTTCATAGATTAAGCAATAAATAACTTTGTATCTGATCTTATTTTATATACCAACACAGTGTTCTTCATAAACATAAATATGAACAATATTATTGTTAATAATAAACAATAAGTTATATAAACAGTAAGACCTTTATTACTAAAAATTGGCCCAAATTTGGAATACTGTTTTAAATTTCTGTTTATAACAATTTTAGTTATATAGGTAGGTACTATTATAATGAGATATACTTTTTGCTTTATCTCTTTTGGCTAGGTTGTTCTTAGATTAGATTATTATGATCTGTAAAAAAAGTTTTTCTTTCTTTAAAATTAATAGAAATATAACTGCACATGCAGATGTTTAGTCATCTAGGTGCATGTAGTAACAAGTTTTGTTAAAACCATAAATAATTTCTTACAATTGTATATGTTATAAAAACTTTATAATTTGTTAACAAAATCATTTAAATATTAGATTACATGTTTATAAATAATTGCATGTCTTTTAGGATACTAAATAAATTCTGGTAAATTATATACAGGGTGGTGCATCGAAAACGAGACAGACATTTACTGGCAGCTCAGTTCTTTTTTGGAAAAACGCTAAGATCCTTCGATTTTTTTTTTGAGGGGGACACAAAATTGGCAAAAAAATCACGTTAACACGTGCAGCCCCCTGGGCGAGGGTGGCACAACCCCTAAAATTTTGAAAGAAAGGGGGGTCGAGTGATACCTTATATTAAAGGTCTTTTTTCAATTTCCTTTACAATAATGTAAAATGTACATGAATACATAACTGCCAGATGCCGGCTAAGCTGTTTGATGGCGGCAACCTTTTTATAAATACATTTTTGATAGTCTCTTCTATACATAAAGGTACTTCTCATCGTTCCTATATGTAAAAACTGAATGTGACTCAGAGGTGGGCATAGCACTTAAAAAAAGTGCTGCGAGCACCATGTTCTTTGGAAAAGTAATTGACAGCATCAAGCACTTTGGAAATTCTACAATTACCAATTACCAAGGAAAGTAATTTTGAGTGCTTGCAAGCTATTTAAATGGCCGGAAATGCGAACTTCCATTACCAATTACCCAGACCCTTCAACATCAGGTGCGACTCTGACATGTGGTCAAAAAGGACACCGCCGTCATTAGATAAGGGCCTGGTTTGGTACACTGATGGATCAAAAATGGCCGACGGAGTAGGCGCAGGTATATTTGGGGAAATACCCAGAATGGAAATCAGCATTCCCCTGGGAAACTACGCCACAGTATACCCAGGGCCGTTTCTGAGTGGAGTGCTGGGAGTGCCCCCGCACAGGGGCGGCGAAAATCATAGGGCGGCGAAAGCCGCCTGCAGTTTCACAGTTCATCACAGAAAAAAAATTTAGACGTATAAAAAAATTCTAGGAGTTTTCAAAAATATGAAGACGGCGGCCCTTCGTCCAATAAGAATGGTAAATTAAGTTCTCAAAAAAAAATTATGCAGTAGCTGTCAAGAATGAGGCAGCCGCCCTCTGTGTTATTTAGAGATTTCTTTTTAGAAGGTAAGTAGCCAAATTTGAGAAGTGTAGACCACTTGATTGATGAGTTTGCGTCAAAAAAGGCTAGAAGAGTAATTCTTTGATTTTTTTAATGTTTTATACACTATATAGATTTACTTTTATTACCAAAAACTAGTTTTTGATTTCTTGTTTTTGTTTTCTTTCCAGATTATAGCACGTGTTTGCAGAATATTATGTTTTAAAGTTTTGTGATAGTATACAGGGTGATTCACGTTGAGTGGCCTATTAGAAGATCTCGGAAACGAGTAAACTTATCTTTCTAAAAATTTGACAGCAGGCATAATTGGCTCTGAGCTTTCAAAATATTATATTTTGACGTTTTTATTACTTCCGGTTATACCGGTTATACCGGAAGTTAATGCCAACTTTGCTATTTTAAATGGAATACTCTATATATTTTAGCATTTTTCATTACCTTATTAAAATCTAAATAACTTTTGTTAATAATATTCTATTTCTATCTCTAACCGTTTTTGAGATATGAATTATAAAATGATTTTTTTGTGTATAAACGCTCCTAGTAGAAAGTTTAGTAACTCTGAAACTAATAAAGGTAAACATTTAAAACTTTGTAAGCTTTTAAGTAATACATAGATCTTTAGATAAAATTATTTAGCTTTCACGTTTTTCATACAGGGAGTTCTTAAAATTGTGCCAATGTTTCCATTTAAATAAATGTGCATAAGTCCATTTTTGCAAATGAAACACCCTATTTTTGGGTTAATAACGTGTAGAGAATTAAATTTCCTATTTAAATGCCTAATACGTAACAATCCACATTTTAAGTCGTCTCGGAATTATGAGCAATTTAAATAAAAAATCTTAAAATTTCTGTTTGTGTTAATGCGACATTATTTTTGAAAAGAAGGCTTCGACTGAGATTTTTGTTGGACTTTGAGCTTTGTTACTATTTGTTATTAAGTGCCTATGTTCGTTGCTTAGCTATTTTTGATCATAATGGCATTATACTAAGTACCTAAGTAACCTTTCTACTCGGAGCGTTTTTACACAAAAGAATCCTTTTATAATTCATATCTCAAAAACGGTTAGAGATAGGAATATATTATTATTAACAAAAGTTATTTACATTTTAATAAGGTAATGAAAAATGCTAAAATACACAGGATGTTCAATTTAAAATAGCAAAATTGGCATTAACTTCCGGTATAACCGGAAATAATAAAAACGTCAAAATATAATGTTTTAAAAGCTCAAAGCCAATTATGACTGTAACTGTAACTGATTTGATTTGAAGGGCGGCCAGTTCATATGTCGCACAAGGGCGGCCAACAGGCCAGAAACGGCCCTGAGTATACCAAGCAGAAATACGTGCTATACAAGCATGTGTACAAAAAAACATCAAAAAGGGCTATCATGACCAAGAGATATACATTCTGTCAGACAGCCAAGCTGCCCTCAAGGCCCTGAACTCTAGTCGACTCAAATCGAGGATCACACTGGAGTGCCTAAACGACTTGAAAGACCTGGCCGCAAGGAACAACAAGGTAGAACTCCTATGGGTTCCTGGCCACTCGGGGATAGCAGGCAACGAAAAGGCCGATAAACTGGCTAGAGCCGGATCATCTCAAAAACTGGAATGATGCCTCTAACGCGCACCCAGCTAAAACAAGTGGCGGCCTACTAATAGGCCACTGCTTAAGAAAACACCTACGCCGAGTAGGAATTTACAATGGTCCCATTGAATGCAGGCTTTGCGGCGATGAGGACGAAACCGCCTCACATATCATATATAACTGCGAAGCACTGACCCGAGGAAGACTCAAAATCTTCGGAGATATCCAATGTGGGGATAACCTCCCACATGAGGAATTTGCTGGACCTTATAAAAGGAACAAACCTTTTCTAGCAAGATAGGGGAGCACAATAAGCCACTAGGCTGCAGTGCAAGAAGCTTGGGCCAAACGCCCGACCCCCGCCTTAAACCAACCAACCCATTACCAAGCACTTTTTACAAAAGGGCTTAAATAACCGAGCACTGTATTTAAAAAGTGCTTGCAAGCAGCACTTTCGAGACCCAGCTCTGATGTGACAGATGAAATATATATATTTACAATTTGTCGTCATCACGGAGTTGGCAATCTCTTGCGGAATTAACCTTCGAAGTGAAAAGCGCCCCAGTCGGAAACTTATGGTATCTCCCAAATTATCTTGGAAATGTTTATGAAAAGAGCGTTAGACTGTGTAGTGCCCCGGATTCCACTGTGTCTGCCAGCTTAAACTCCAAAGCAAAGTTACTCATTAAATCGTATTATTAGTATGCAAAGCAGGGGCGCCCGATACATAGGGTCGCGAATGCAATAATAATATAAAATGGTGTTATGTACCTATTTTAAACAATAAAATATTGAAAATATTTGTGCCAAATTTACATTTATGTCAAAAATAATACAGAGGTTTTGCGCTTATTCGCTAATTGGGGTTTCTTTCGATTCCTTGAGTGCATCACTCGCGTCTATATCCCAACCTATTGCCGGCACATTGCGCATGTCAGGCGGATAGTGTGATGGCGCGACATTTAAAATATAGGTAGAAATGGATTTAATTATTTTTTTACATCACGGTGTTGCATCATAGTCGAGGTATTAGGTTTTCTTACAAGAACAGTTTGCCAGTTTGTTAATTTGTGGTCTTCTGGGGCATAATTAAAATGGAGTAAGTTATATTACGGTTGCGGCTGTCAAGCACCTGTAAAGTAAAAACCTAACCCGTCATTTTTTAAATTGTAGAACAGTTTATGTGTGATGTGAACTGTGGGATTAAATCTAGTACAAAAACAAATATTAATGTTCACATGAAAAGAAAACACAAAGTCGCATCAAAAAACGTCACATCCATTATTTCTGACATTAATGCACTAAAAACAACAATAAGCCCTATGATTTCTTCTAACTATGACCCTCATAACAAAATGTCGGAATTACAAAATCGTAGACTATCAACACCGGTAACCACATCTTTGAATTTTTTGAAACGTAAAAGAAAAAAAGAGAATAAAGTGTTTGATTTAAAAATATAAATAGAATACCGTAATATTAAAAATGTATTAATCGCTATATCAATCATATGTTACATGTAATCATCGAACTCATATCTACCTATGTAAATTTCAAATAGCCCGCCATCATGCTATCCGCCTGACATGCGCAGTGTGCCGTCAATAGGTTGGGATATAGACGCGAGAGTTACATTGAAGCAACAATCGATTGACCAACGGAATTCAACTTTGACGTTGCCATTAGTTCGTTTTTACTTGGGTTAATTCGATTTTTGAGAAATGCCAGAATAGTGAGTCCAGAAGTTTTACTTCGTGGTGTTGTGAGCGATTTGCGTCTACAGTCCTTTCGAGATATGTCTCAATGTTTCACTGCGTTGACAATGACAAAAAGCCCGTAAAACATTCTAAAAGTGATTATTAATATGAGGGATTTAATGTGTCAAGTTTTCAAATAGTAAAAAAAACATATTGTTATAGTTAGTTTAAAGGTCTTGGAATAGATCACGTGCGATTTAAAAAGTTACCTCTGATTAATAATGACCTATGTGTGGTAATTAAAAGACTGACCCCAATGAACTTTGTTTTTTTTATTATTTATATTTGATAATGGCCGATGTACTCTAGGGCACCAGCCGCCACTGTTTCAGAGGGGAAAATACAGGAACCACCTTTAAGGAAATGATTTGTTACACCGGCGGAGTATCTCGAATATCCTTAGAATATATTGTTTTGCTGTTGCTGTGTAAGATTACAGTACAAACTTTGATTGCGTACTATTTACGTTATTAATTTTCGTCCAATAAGTGAAATAATCAAGAATCAGTGATAATGTAATCTTGTTTTTTTAGTGAAAGAATAAAAGGCTAATATAATTAGACATCGTAAAACCACGGCAGTGGCTCAGAGGTTGAGTTACTGGCATTCGACCGTGGCGACCCGGGTTCGATTCCCGGAGTGGGCATACGTACAATAAAAAAAGTATGTGCGAAATTCAGTGGATTTAGGAATGCAGTATGTCACTAGTGATTCCTAATAACGGAACTGTGAAGAGAGTTATGTACTAACTGGACTTCTACCAAGAAGAAGGAATATGATGTGCGAATCTGCACAACGGTGTAGTGTAAGAATAAATTAAATATAAATATATAAATTGTTTCTTGTAGTGACTGTAAAATTTGTACACTTAGTATTAAGTATTATGATAACCAATATATAGGCGTAAGGTAATTAAGGTGATTTATTTATAATTAACATAATTTTGTAACATAAGCAATTTTGTAATGGGTACATGATTATTTACTTTTTCATAGAATAGAGATAATTTTAAGTTGAAAGCAGAGAGTTTTATTTAACAAAAAGGGGGTAGTAAACCCTTTAAAATCCCTTTATCACAACGGATTCAGCAAAACATGGATGATATTTTAAACTCCAATTCGAGTTTTCTCACATTTTCTTGCATAGAAAAACGTTTACTCGATTAAGAAGTAGATGCTTTTGATCCTAATATAAACTAGCCAAATTCATCACACGAAAATGCCCCCATTACATGATGATTACAGATGTTGAAGTATTTTTTCTGTATATAAATGGATATTCTTTGACATACGACATAGGTACACTCTGGGGCGTTTTGATAAGATTTTATTTATATATTTTTATAATATCTCAACTGCAGTTTGTAAATGAGAAATTTTTTGTGTTTTGTTTGTGTTTTAATGTACCTCTTTATGTTCACTATATTAAAGCCTAAGTTAAAACATTCTTTTATATTCAATAGAAAATTTAATTAATCGCCTCTAAGTACGAATCTGTCACTTACGTCATGACGCCCAGATCCACGATCTCTACTAATAATATCAGCGTTTGTGAACTCCAGGCCACTGAAATAACTAGAGGGCATGCACCTCTTCCCGCCTTGGCGATACTTCCGTCCCTGTTACCACACTGTGTGTCCCTGTTGGTGGCAATGTATGTAAATGTATGCAAGAAAAGGCGTATGAATGAGAAAATCTACAAAGCTTATATTTTATTCTGATCATTGTTCGTGACCTCGGGCTAGTATTTAGTGGAAAATGGAAAACTAAGGGAAATGATCGAAAAATATATTTCTAATAGCGTTGGATAAAGAGAAGGAAAGAAGATAAAATGACAATTTGAAGTTTATAATCAAAAGATTTATCTTTACAAATAATTTTCCCGAAGAAAAAAAGTTACTAAGTACGTTTTAATAATGTCTTCTTTACATTATTTGTGCAATAATTTTATTATAATTGTATTCAATCAATGATTAAGTTCATGTAAGAAACACCATAATATTATTAATATAAAGATAGTTTAATAAATCAATCATCACAACCAAGGTGAAGTTCAAGTTTGTTTGGGCCATACATTTACTAAGATTGCTAAATCCAGGGGGGCTGTGCCCCCTCCGAGGATCTCCTTTTGAGCGAACAACTGGCAAGTATTAGTATTGTGGTAGAGGTTTTAGTGTACCTAATAAAAATGAAAAAATAAGGAAGTATTAGTAATATTTAGTATACATTCTTGACCAAATTTATCAAAATTTAGGAGTGGAAGTAAAATTTGTTGCATATACTGTAATTTTTTAAAATATACCGGCACCTAACTCCCCTTTCTATAATATTATTTATCGGAATGATGTGTCATGTTAACATCATGGGAATTATACATCGTGTTGATTTTTCTAACCTAATTATGAAATGGAAGTATTTTTTTTATAGGGCCGGACCAGATTCAAGATATTATAATAGTGAGTAACTATGATGCGTATTATAATATATTTTTTTATTCCACCTTAAAACTTGAGAAAGTAACATATTAAAGTTTCAGTTGTATTAATAATGATGGTACCCTGCCGATTTTTCATTCCTCTTCCATACCTCGACCATTTTTTTCATAGTAGTTGTATTTAGTGCATTAATACCAGAAATGATGGATGTGGCGTTTTTTGATGCGACTTTGTGTTTTCTTTTTATGTGAACATTAATATTTGTTTTTGTACTACATTAATTCATGCCACAGTCTGTGCACACATAAACTGTTCTACTATTTAAAAAATGACGGTTAGGTTTTTACCTTACAGGTGCTTGACAGCCGCAGCCATAATAACCATAACCATAATAACCAAATATTTAATATTTTGTGACAGCCGCAGCCATAACAAAACTTATAGATTAATAAGCTGCCCTCCATTTTAATTATGCATCACAAGACCACAAATAAACAAACTGGCAAACTGTTCTTGTAAGAAAACTTAACACCTCGATTATGACAACACCGTGCGCCAATTTTTGCGGTCCCTTCTGCGCATGCCCAGGCAGTGCGCAGGCGTGTGTCATCTGTCATCTGTTATACGTCACCTGTCAGCTGTTTTTAAACAGGGCTGTTTTAGCTGTTTTTAAACAGGGCTGTTTTAGCTGTTTTTAAACAGGGCTGTTTTAGCTGTTTTTAAACAGCCCTGTTTAAAAACAGCTGTGGTATTGATTTTCCCCGTGCTGTTTAGGCAACATGTAATACTTCACCTGTTTTAGACTAAATATCGATTTTTCCCATTGCGGGAGGACACAGCTGATGTGAATTTGACCTACATTTTTAATTTAGCCGGCAACGTGCTGCTAAATGTATTCCCGGTTTGGTTTTATGTCTCCTGTTTTTGAATCATAGTGTTGAAGTGTCTTTTGGAATGTGACAGTTGGATAGTGACTTTTAACCTGAATCATGTGATTTCAGTGTATCAATTTTATTGGCTCTTCTCTTGTCATTTTTTATGGACTGCAAACCATAAAACTGATCGTGGGTGAACCACGCTTCCCTTTCTTCATTTGCCAGCGTTCAGTAGGGCACGCGTTCGACTTAATGGAGTGATTAATACATTTTAATGTAACGGTTTATACCGGATAGATAAAGTTACTACCATGAGTACGAGACTTAAATGGATTTTAAGGTCCATCTGAAGCTGAAGAAAACCAGACCAACAGGTAACCTAATAAATTGAAAATTTTTATGAAAAGAAATGCGTGTAACGCCCGCCATTTTGTTTCAGGTTTTTCTTTTTTATGGTACCATCATGTTTTATGGTATACTCTAAGTTTGACTTGGTCAGACTCTAAACGTGATTCTTAAGCCTTACTTCTACCCAAAGTTTTCTTAATCCGACCTTAACGGTCGCTGAATATTAGCTTTTCTCTGGAGTCCTACCTGGATGTTACTAGAACCGATGTGAACAAGTTGCAAAGGATCAACCTACCGTGTCGGCTTGGACGTTTGTATTTATTATGGGGATTTAATCTGGAACTTGTGAGACGTCACTAATCCAGGTCCCTTGGCAGTGTTGCCTTAGCCGTGTGGCTGTTAGTTCCGCTGATATACTATGTGTGATGACGCCATTATGTATATAGTTTGCCTGGTGGCCCTAGGCGAACCACGCCTTGGAAGATCCTGAGGATAACTTCGAAGTACATCTATAACCATCCATAATAAGATGAGTATTCTCTTTATCGTTTATATACTTTGGGTTAAGTAAAATACGCACAGGGGTCAATCATTAAATGTTACTCTACTTTAATACATTATAACTTTGTCAATAATTAATTTTCATTCTTTGTAGAGGCGTTATGAATTGGTCTAGAATTAATTTTTCCCTATGATGGTACTAAGTGTACATTTTAAGCCTTAGGCATTTAGTAATTGATTATTAATTATCATTTATGGTCATCTGGTAGTACCCCCCAGATAATTTAATTATTAATGGTTTTTCATTCCATATTAAATATTACTTGTAAAAGTTATTTTGCCTTAAATGCCTAGTGTTTGGTATTTATTTATAATAATATTTTAATATTATTAATTTTGTATTACCCCTAGATACTACTCTTGTTAGTAGATCCATTTCCCCCCTTTTTCATCATTTCGCCTTAAGCCGGCCGATCTGAGTGGTCCGCTTATCTTTTGTTGGGGTTAGCTAACGCAGTTAACTTCATTCCTTATGTGTTAGTTCTTCAAGCAGCCCGAAAGGACAACACATAACCCTACTTTTCCTTTTCATCTTCTCGTAAGTTGATCCTCTTAGTGGTCACTTATTTGCTTCGGGTATTAACTGTTCTCTGTTGATCACCCCCCCTTACTTTTCTGAGTAACCTTTTTCTCTTATATAATTATTATATATATATATTCCTTATTATAAGTACCTATTCTAGTATTTGATGCTAGTAGAATCAAGTAATGTAACTGGTAATATTAAAAGTACATTTTTTTTGGTCTAACAATTTGATTTTTGAAACTGGAACTTGCAATCCAAGTTTCCTTATTATTTTTTATCTCACTTTAGGGCCTAAAGGCGATTGAAGTTACCTGAGAGTATTCAATCGTGTTTAGTGGCCTTAATTGCCTGTGTAATATTAGTAATGCTAAGTTTGGTACTGCAATACCCTCCTTCTTGATTATATCGTATCTTTGGTTATGATTAGTAATTTAATTTTTATTATCATTATATAAAGCTAAATTGGGTAAACTTGTTAGCAGTGATTTATTACTAAAGATTTCGGCGAAGGGTTTGATTTTGTTTTCGCTGGAAATGTATTGATTGTTGCTAATATAGTTAAAGAACTCGAGAAGATTTATTATTTCACTCTCTCAAGATATTCACCACTATTAATGTTTTTGAGTATAGTTCAGTGAGGTTTTTGGATTTATCTTCCTTAAGGATGTACTCGGGATTATTTATGTCTGGTGGTATCACTATAAAATTATGATATGCTGATATTTGAAAATAGATCATATGTTGAGTTTTATTTTTCTATAGCTCAGGTTAGGACACCAATGGGTTCTACCTACATTTCATTTTAATCTTTATTTTCTTTGTTAAGTACTATACTTAACTGGCGCTCGCAACTTAGTCTGAGCAAGTTTTTAGTTTGAAAAGAAAAGAATCACATGGCCTAAACGTTCTCTAACTGAGCAGCCGAGGTAACCAGTTGGACACAGGTGTGGGGATAAATTTATTCTTTTATTCATAGCAAGTTTAGTTTTTTGTACTCTTACGATTCACGTATCATAAATTTTATTAATTAAATTAAAACCCTTTTGTATTTCTCTGATGAAAATATTTTATTATAAAATTTTCAGTTTTACTTTATCCAAAAAAAAAAATATTTATTATTTCTTTATCCCTGCACCAAAAGTCACAGTGTCACCCGGTATATGGAAGTATATTTCAATCAAGGTTTATGAGAAATGTTGCTTCTCCTGAACGTTTAAAATCCTACCCCACCGGAGACTTTTCTGGCTTCGCCACTGTAGGGTGCTATAGTAGACCGGTGCTAAAGCATCCAGGGCCAATGATTTAATATCGTCCCGCAAGCTCCATTAAATGGACCGGCCTCATTTTATTGTCCAAACTTAATATTAAAACCCGGCTTGGCGGACCGAACACGTGTTTTTATTTAATATAACATAACGGGGTTAGATTTGGATCAGACAGGGACCGCCTGTTTAGGTTAGAAACACGGCACCCGAAATTAGAAATCGGAAATTAAACAAGTAACAGGAAGGAACGGACTATCAAGGGTTATAAATAGGATGTTTATAGTAAATTCAAATAAACATGAAATAGTAGTTTGTACAACGAAAGTGGATATGATGTCCATATCGCACGAGGAAGTAAATTGAGCACTCCGCCTACGGCGTCGTGCTTAAACTTCTGAGGGCAATATGGACAATCCACTCGAGTTGAACAATATATTTTTTCTACGACCAAACTTACTTAAAAAATGTAAAAAAAAGTTTTCAGGTTGCCGGGCTCGAACTCACGACCATTGGTTCCATAGTAAGACGCTCTACCTCTCGACTATCGAAACGTTAAACTAATTATGGGAAAACCAACTGATAAATGATACTACATGAAATTAATTTTTTAAGCACATTTAGCAGGTTGCATTATTGATAAATCTATTATAAATGCGTCTAGATTTTATTATATTGAACAAATTAATAACAAATTGTACCATATGCATTTAAATTATATAATTTAGTGTCTTGAAAAAGAAGGCGGAGCCTCAGTAAAAATAATATACTGTGATTGGTCAGTTTCATTACCTATCTAGGATTGTTATAAAATTTTGCCGCACAGTTAACTGGAATAGCCTACTTTACTCGCCACTTAAGTGTAAAGGAAACAGCAAATTTCCATGTGGGAGTAGAAAAAGTAATTGTTAAGTTTGTCTATGAATTTTTCATACTTCAAAAAATACCTACGAAATAAAGTTGTAGCTAACACTATGGCAGTCCTCACCATGGGAAACTTAAAAGCAACTGTAGTAGCTTAGATATGAGGAGACTGAGCAGCTAGGTCAACTAGCATGTATATACATTTCAATGGCGCTACTCACACGCGATTAAGCATGCTGGTCGGCACGCTACTCCAGTCTCTTGAGTGGCGCAAAATAATAAATATGGAGCACATTTTAAAGCTGAAATTCATTAAGGTTTATTAATTTCTCATGAAGATGAATGCTTCTGCGTGCGAAACATGTGGAGAACTTTTTATTTCATAAATATTTTTTTAATATAACAGTGGAGGAAAACTTTGTGTTCTTATTTCTTTCCTTCTGAATTTCCACTCCACTTTAAAAATGGACTATTTCTTTAAATATTAAAATAGCTTTGGTATGAAACAGAAATTTAAAAAAAGTATTTTCCGTATCAAATTACAATGAGAATAACTTGAAAATAAACAATATCTTGGATATTGGAATGGATAATTTTTGTTGAATCTCCTGTCATCCAAAGTAGAGGCCTCTCACTAATAAAAAAATAAAACTAAAAAAAAAACCAATAGTATCTCTTCTTGTTTAAGAAATCGTATTAAACCCAAAACTTAAGTAATCTAGTTAAAGCTTCATGATTTAAAGAAGAATTAACGCTTACGCTTTCTTTTCCTTCCATATACCGGATGCACTTAGGCCTGGTTTGACCGATTGTGCTCACCCTGTTTCATTTTCACACTGATCTCAGTTCTTTGCGCTAGTTTGTATAGGTCAACTGGGTTGAGGATAAGAATATCCCCTGGTTCCAGTTTTGGTTGCCCGAGTATTTGTTGCCTCCTCCGATCTAGTGACTCGCAATGGCAAACTCTGTGCTGTACTGTTTCTGTTTCGGATTCTTAACAGCCGTGTGTCCTGTCAGAATTCCTTTGCACGGCACATGAATATATCTCTGGCATTGAAAAATAATCGCTTTTCATAAGTTTTGATATAGCTAATGAACAATCCATTAGCTTTTCTCACGGAGCCAATAAGGGATAACTTTATGAAGTCGATTTAAATCTCAAGATTCAGCTTAAGTCATGGATTGTCAGAAATGATCATTTTACAATGTGGGATTGGTAGCAGTGGCGGCTCGTCAGGTGACGTAGGTAAAGGGGCTCTTCACCAAAAAAATAAAAATAAAACCAGGAGGAGAGTTTTTCGACAATATTAAATATTAATGTACTAATACAGCTGCCATTTTAGCCCTTAAAAAATAATTATGTTTGAATTAATAATATTAATTTAATCCATATGCATAATATGGCCACGGTTACCTCCGATGGATAATTATAAACACTCGTGCATTTTGGCGCGCCCCAGCCGACCGTGTCCGTTAGCTCAAAGCAAGTGAAGACCCAACGCCCAACATGGCTTTGCTTTTCACTGTTGCTCTGGTTACGTGAAGTCAGTCACGGAAAGAACATGTAACAATTTGCATTATGATCAAAGACAATTTAAAAATAGATCAGTCGTATGCACCATTGTTTTAGCATTGGTTCGCCTAACCTTAAGGTATTTATTTTGAGGCCTCGCGAAACTTACGGTTATAGATAACGTTTTTACGTGATTTACTGTGTTATTAAGAAGTTTTATTTTTATTTTTATATTTATAAAATTGGTCCTAATGGCTCAGAGAGGGGAAATTATCGGCACTGTCGTAATATCGGTAAGTAGTCGCGATATTTTAATTAACACAATGGCTGATTTCTTTAAAGCGACCTATTTCACGTCCTTGATTTTATGCGACTATTTTAAACCTAGTTTTATGGCTATTACTAAATCGAAACCTGAATTGACATCCCAAACACGTGTTTACAATTTGACATAACGAAGTTACCAACCTTTGGAGCAAACCGAGTCTCGAAGTGACAGGAAACGCCGCAGTGGGACAATCAGCATCCAGACTAGGAATATCATCCAAATTTCTATGGGAAAAACGCTCCCGAGAGACACAGCCCGATTCGTCACCTCGATAAAGTTTTGAAAGTTAAGATTAAACTATTTTGATAGTAGAAACTTATGATTTAAATTAATCTTTCAGATCCTCTGAAAAAAATACACAAGATTTTGCGAAATAAAGAGATTTTTTAGCTAAATTAATCTCGAAAATTATGTTTGAAATAATTCTAATTATTATTTATGAGCGGGTTATTTCCTTAAGGTGTAGTTAATTTTTAATAATTTTATGTGAATATTTTTATATCCAATTGTATGCTGCCAAAGGAAATTTAAATTTATTTTAATTTTGTCGGCTAGCGTCACATTTTATAATTTATGATTGGCAAGGTAAGAAGATAATTAGGAAATCAAGCTAAAAATCACGCGCGGTGGAAGGTAGTAAGTTCCATTTAGATTTTTTTTATCTTATCGGATCCTCATAACGATTGACTTATATGGAAGTTTGTTTGTGTTTGTTTAGTTTTAGGGATTGTTATTCAGCTATCTCTATATTGCTAATGGCAAGCTGCCAAGTCGGTTGACGAGACTAGATCGAAACTCGTAAGAAATGCGGTTTTTATTTCGAAATAAGAACAGTATTATCGATTATGACATTCAGTAAGCAGTAATTAAAACATATGATATTTTCGTTTAAAACCAATTTGATACTGGAAACAAGAATTTATAATTTATAATAATAACGAAGTGATCAGTCTCAGGAACACACCTATTCTCAAAGTGGACAAAACGCATCACAGCACAGCGTAAGAAACTAAGCGTACCTAACATATTTTGGAATTAAAATACAAGTCATTTTTTTCTGTATAAAATTATCTTTGGAAACGATATCGACCTCGCCACCTAGTGATAATTAGCTGTTGTGAGGAGATTTATTAACCATAAACTACCAGAAAGAGCAAATGTCTCCAAAGAAACCAAGGTATTATATTATTTTCATCGGTCTTGTGCTAATTTTTAAAATTAAAATAGTTTTATTTATGTGATGTTTATTACGCTGTATTATAGCTTATAATAATATTTTTAAATACAACTTTAACTATTTATTATAATACGCTAAGCAGCACTACTCTCCATTGATGTAGATACGCAGGTTGCAAAACTAAGGAATTAATTTTATTTTTTATTTTGCATAAGAGCCTTCCATACCAGCGTAAAACGCGGCATCATTTCCTGGCTTGTCTAATTAAAAATTTTACCAAGGGATTCACACGAACTTCTAATTTGGCGATGATACCTTATTTTTTTTAAGTTTCAATACAATGTTGCCAGGTCTGGTGATTTTTCACCAGATTTGGTGATTTTGAACCCCATCTGGTGATCTGGTGAAAACTTTTAAAAAAAGTCTAATTTCTGGTGATTTTTCGACACCGATGATATGCTTATATCTTAAAAAAAAAACAAGAGAAAAATGGCTCGATTGTGTTTTATTCTTCTTTGTTAAAAATTCGGTGACATCGATGCAAAAACTTATTGGGTTCAAAAGCGGAAAGCGTTTGTCTTTGTCTGGAAACTCTCTACTTCTCTGTGCCGAATATTTCTTAGAAGCGGGGGATTCACAGAATTTGTATCTGTTACTGTTTTATTTAGCAGTTTTAGTATTGTTTTTAATAACAATAAGTTAATATAAGTACCCATTTGGTTAAAAAAGGTAAGTTTTTACACATTTTTGCCGTTGTTATTGTCTTTGGTGAGACTTTCGTCTATTTTAAAAGCATGCAGTAGGTATTTAAAATTATTTCAAAGCAAATTTTTTTTAGAAAAAATGTAGGTACTTCAGACCAGATTTTTGTTTAGCATAAAATACCAAAATATGGACAAAAAAAAAGAATAATTTCATCAAATAATGAAAATTGTTTTAACTTTTCCGTTACAGCGGATATTATCAAAAAACATAATAATAGTATGTACTCCTAATAAAGCATTCAATTAGTCGGTTATTTTACCTGCCTATTGTTAGAATTTGTGTTATTATACCGACAATCTTGTTTTAGTCTGTAATAAAATGTGTTTCGAAGCAATTTAATTTGATTTTACATTAATTATAATATGTGTTGTATGTGATAATGCGAGAAATTAAGAATCTGGTGATTTTTTTCAAAATCTGGCAACTTTTAAAGCAAGGGTCTGGTGATTTTTAATTTTTTGACCTGGCAACATTGTTTCAATATATAACTTTAAATTATATCATCCGCCATGCAGAACATAAAAATAGAAATATTGCGGCTATTCATATTAATTTCTTATTTTCCATTAAAATTACAAACGATGCCCCGATATTACCTTAAAAATGTCCACTGACGCCGCGCCATCTAATTCTCGTAAAATTAGTTTTTATAATATTTTGTGTATAAAAAAAGACATTTTATTGCCATCGCC
Source organism: Polydrusus cervinus (assembly GCA_935413205.1). Lineage (NCBI taxonomy): Eukaryota > Metazoa > Arthropoda > Insecta > Coleoptera > Curculionidae > Polydrusus > Polydrusus cervinus. The sequence goes on along the minus strand of OW284511.1, from coordinate 69,425,954 downwards.
AGACACAGGTATAATATGCGCGATATGGTGGAAATGCACTATTTGTTCGTGATAAATCATCGACAGTAGCTGTTCTTAACAAAAATCTTCTAGAAATGAGGATCTGGTTCCTTCTGTCATAAAAGGAGAAAATTAAAATTATATTTATAAACAAGAAATAACCTTGTATTATATAAAATATATTGATTGCTATGCCATTTACGCTCTGCTAGGCTCCAGGGTATTCAGCACGTCTCTAGGATCCTTTAGGGATTGTACAGATTATTAAACCTATATCAAAAGGGAAGGTAAGAGAAGGGAAGAAAGTTGTAGTCATACAATTTATTATCTGACAGAATGCGGTACACCATCAGGAAAACAACATCGATTCGAATCCTAACGTGATACGTGCAACGTTACCAAACATTTATAATTTTAGTCAGATTAAACTAAGTATGACTGTCAATACCAGCTGTACATAAAAAATTATTTGTAACTAGTTCACTTTTTAAATAAATTAAACAAAATAACTTAAAAAAATATTTATTGTCATGGTATTTGGTATGTAAAGTTTGCCTAACATAATGTAAAGTACTTAAATTTCAAATCAAAACTCAGATCCATTTATTATCTTAACTATAAGAATTTGATTAGATTTATGATTTCTAAATCTGGCAACGTTTTTAGTGTCTTTTAATACGCCGGCTGACGCGATGCAAAGTTGTTGATATAACATTCTTGTTCTGAACTTGACGCGTCTATAATTTATTTTTTCTATTTTTCTGCGTAGTTCGAGTGACAAGAATAGCTTGTAATAATACAGTTAGTGGCCTTTGTTACAAAGAATAATCCTACAGAAAATGTGTTCTCTGAGAAAATGAGTTTAAACCCGTTTTTATTCCTACGAATCATCCCTCCGCACAAACTTGTAGTTTTGTGTACTATATTTTAAGTTTGAATCGTAGATTAGATTGATAACGAATTGTTTATGTAATAAGGTTCGACATTTTGTGTCAGTCTTGGATTTTTGGGGTACCTATTAATTTGTAATTTTCACCCTTAGGGCCCCTGGTGGCTTTCATTCTTAAAATCTTAAATGGAAGGGGGGGGGGGGGGGAAGATATTTGAAAATGCAATCCATTTCCCTTTAAAATAAGATATCACTGGACACTCCTTTCCATTTATTATTTTAAGGGTGACAGCCACTCCACTATATGGGTTTTATGAAAATATTTTTTAATATTTCCTGTAGAGAAGTGACGCTTACGTGTCCGAACATATTTTGATTTATTCATTTAAAAGATAATAAACCTGGGTGGAACGTTTTTAATGCGCCATGTTGTGAACTGAATACAAACTTGTACCTGGACTACTGACTACATCCTATACATTTGCAGGCATTGCTGTGAACGGTACTACCAAAAAAATCCCTAATAGATAAAGTCACTTGGCGATCCAATTTCGTACGACGTTGCGCATGACGTCGCTCTGTGGCCATTATATTGCTTGTCGGCATGTTAAAGCATTATTTTAGAGCGGCTTGTATTTTTGTTTAGTATATTTTCTTATTATTTATAAGAATATTGGTATATTAAATTTTCCATTATGGTTATCATATGATATTATCTTTATGATTTAATGTAGTATTTAGGTTAGGATATATCAGCCGCTAAATAAAATATTACTAGATAAAATAAATTCCCCTTAAGTAAAATATTTAAATAAAAAAATGAGAAGAATTTGAAAGGCAGGGTTGTTATGCTTAAAAATAAATTTAAGTAATGGGTGTAAATAAAATATATTAGTAATTTGGATTATTCTATTTTTGAGTTTGGGAATTTAGTGAGCTTATTGAGCAACTCTACTGATCTTGCCAGTTTAGCATATTCCGGCAGTCTTAAAATTGGTGTCGTTGATAGCATTTATGAATCCACTTCTTACACATTTTCCTGCTCGTGGGATATGAAAAATATCAGCATTTTATATAGCTTTTGCTCGTTTTTTGTTGACACCACAACAACCAAATACAGCACAATGCATTACGGGGCGAACTATACCGATCTACACACAAAAGCCCCTATAACGATCTCTTAAAATATTGCCATAGAATATTTATATTGCTGTAAAAACAATAAAAAAGTCCGTATTTCTTTGTTTCAGTGCTTACGCGCCATAAAGAAATGTTCGAGGTTCGATCAGCCAGTTTTGCAATTCAGAGCACAGAGTAACGTCACCGACGCGGCGGTCGCAATCCACGCGTGGGTTTATCTTGTTCTAAATCAACCGTTAGGAACTTTAGGTTAATTTAAAAGTTTGTCGTGAGTATAGAGAAAGTTAAAATCAAGACTGTCCCCAATTAAGGTCTTATCATAAAATTGTTTGTTTGATTTTAGGATTATGTTATCTAGACATCATTGAATGACAATTGGCCAAGTCGGCTGGCGAGAGTAAACATAATATCTTTAGGAAAGCCGTATTTTCAAAATTAAAACGATTTTCAGTTCTTCGGTTAAACTATAAAGCATTTTAAATTGGTTTTATTAATTTCCTGAAACAATTTTATGGCTATAACCCGATCAAAACCGGATTTGACACCCGGAACACGTGTTCATAATTTGGCATAACGAAGTTACAAGCCTCTGGAGCAGACCTACTCCCGGAGTGGAAAGAGCGCGCCACAGCGCGGCAATCAGCATCCAGGCTAGCAGTATCATCCGAATCTCCGCAGGAAAAACACTCGGGAGAGGAATCTAAACCCGTTTCATCACCTCGACACAATTTCGAAAGTTTACGTAAACTCACGCGCGCAAAAGACGATGGTTAATCCGGGTCAAAGTTTTTTCTTTGGATCGGGCGTGCAGGTGTCCTGAGGCGCCGAAACTTAAAGTATGGCTAAAGTTTTTAGCGTTATAACTTTTAAAAAGATTCTAAAGCTTTATGGCAAGTTACGTTAAAATGATTCTATAAAACTTTTTTTTATCGGAGTTTAAGGATCTTGGTACTCGGTAAAAACGTTGTAAAATTAAACATTGAAAAATTAAAACTAAAAAAAATTTTTTTTGTAAAAACCTTAGAGTACACCGAAGGACCCACCCTTGAAAGTTGTTTACCCTTGAGAAGGTAAAAATATACTGAGATTCCGTTTAGAATGTAGAGGCGAAGGACAAGCTGAATCCCCCTCCAAACGCTGAAATTCTCGTTGGTGGGAATTTATTCAGCATGCTCACTAGCTTATATAACCAAGTCTGCCAAAACTACGTCAAAAATTTTAATTGTTAAAAATATTCTTTTTATTACAAGACTTACAATAAATTATATCTATTGCAAGAATAAAGTAAGCTAAACTTTAAAATTATTTCCAATTTGTTACCTGCATATATTATTGTATAAAAAAAAATTAAATTAAAAAAAAACTTTTTTTTAATGTTTCATAATTTTTTAGAGTATTACTCTATAAAAAATAAATGTAAGTTACACCTTATTATGGCTTTTTTAGGAGTATTGTTGCTATACTAAAGTTTGCATTTTCTTAAGTCAAATTTGTCATTTGTGCATCGGGTTGTATTTCTTAACAATTTTTTAATTTCTTATTTATCTAAAAAGTCTAGTTTTTTTTACCTTTCTTTTCACAATGTCAATTTAATGTTAGCTAAATTAATAAAATGAATATTATTTATACATATATGACATTTCAGAACTTCTTACATTTAAAATGGACGATAATAAATTATGAAAACAAAAATTCTTCTTGTAAAAAATTCTTGATATGTAAAAAAGTGTCATAATAAACCTACTGCAGAATCCATCCATTAATTAATTCTAAGGCCCCTTTTATGCAGGTCGTATTATAATGTAAGTTTGTTGCAAAATTATTAACATAACCTAATATTTAAATTGAATAAAGCATAATATCTGAATAATTGCATAATAATAATTGCTTTTATTGTGGAAAAAGTTTTGAAATACAATAAGTCATTGCAATTGCAACAAATACAATTTTTCGAACAAGGGCAGAATTTGCACTCATCTGTCGAGACAGAGCAGCGCTTTTACACTCAACCCAGCATTACTTAGTAAATAAATTATACTAGCATAAAAAAATATTATTACTAAACAAAATAATAATGCTTGAGAGGAGAATGATATTTTAAATATATTATAACACAAAATAAAATTACTATTATACCTATAAATAAACAAAAATACATATAATTTATAATAAAATTAAATATTATATATTAGTATACCAACCTAGAATTTGTATCATACTTTAAATTTTAATCTATGAAATATCGATTTAAATGTATTATTAACTCCAGTAACATTTATTTTAGTTTGTGTTTAAAGTTGACCAGATTTTAGGATTTCGCAGATACAGAAAGTTGGTTATATTGCTTGGTGACGTTATAAGAAAAAGATCCATGGAATTGGATGGTTTTATGTTGTGGGGGAGTTTGAACAGAGGTTTTGAATTTTAGTTTTTTAAACAGATAAGCCGGTTTTTAAATGATGATAATGATTTTATGATAGTTCTCCCTATTCAGTCATTCTATATCTTCGATGGAAAAAGTAACATGGTCTCTTTTCAAACCACACACAAGTCTAAAGCAGGAATTCTAAACGAGCTGCAGTTTGCGTGCATCTACATTAAGCAAGTTTGGGCCGTAGACTATATATCCGTAATTAAGATACTAACATTTGACAAAGTATGATTCGACATTTTTTTTTTGAGTAAATGGCGATTTGAATCAATTTGTTTTAAATTGCAGAATGCTCGTTTAGTTATAGCAGTAACATGTTTCGAGAACTTAAGTTTGTAGTCCACAATAACGCCTAAATTCTGCGCTTCATCTATAAGGGTAAGCTGTTCGTATTCAAGAATTATGTTAACATTTTCTAAGTATCTAGAACGGGCAGCAGCTCTACCAAACAGTATAACTTGTGACTTTAAAGGATTCAACGATAAATAGTAATTCGGAGAGCCTCGAGATCGTAGTTTATTATGCACACAATTATTTTATGCTACTTAATTCCTTAGCGGAATTTGTACATCGTTTAAGTTAAACCAAAAAATATTAAAAGTGCTCTCTCGGCAAATCCCCACGTTTAAAAATCTAAGTAAGGCGATTGTCGCATGTATATTTAAAATTTATTAGATTTTGTACTAGAGTTCTAGTTTTAAAAATTTCCATAAGATGTTTTACATATTATAGGAATTTATGTGTGGTCATTAATTCAGAAAAATTTGTCAATTTATAAAATAGGTTACGCAGGTTGCTGGGAGCCTTAATGTTTAACTGCCCACACTGAGAAAATTCGTACTATTATATTTCTGCATAGACTTAACTTTAATACCGGTAATTAGATTTCTAATAACCCGTATCATTGGACCCAAATACCGGCTAAAATATTGGTCTAATAGAGCGCTATTCAGATCATCTTGTTGCAGTTATTAGAAATCTAATAGGCTTTATTAGTCGCTCGAATACTGACAATAAGTTTTCACAATAGGCAAGTTCCTATTAAGAAATCTAGTAACCGCTATTAGAGATCGAATGCTGCCTATTAGAAAAAATAATAAAAAGAAACTATAATACTGCCTATTAGACTAAACAATAACCTCTATTAGGATATCGAATTGACAAGACAAACGACGTTTTTCTTTCTTCCATCTTTTATGTTTGGTAACGCGGACATGTCGGAGTGAAATAAATGCTCTGCTGTTTTTTATCCCAAAGTTTGTGTAATTAATTAGTGATTTTTGTTTAATATTTCAAAATATATTCCATTTGATGGTAAGTACATATTTTTATAATGTTTTAATTGATATACAACCTTAATCCTTGTCTACAGACATAGTTTGTACGGTCCGGTCTTATTTTAGAATTCAAGATGGCCGGCATATTGAAAACAAATTATGATTTTTAATAACTTCTCATTTAATGATATACTTTAAACTGATTATATTAATGATGGTTTCTTTTAGAAAAATAATAATGAAAAATGCACCAAAAAATATTGACTTGTTTGTTTAAATTGCAGTTTCTTTTTTAAATACTGTATTACTTTTTGATATCTACCTGTCTTTGGATTGGTCAAGACTATCATTAGTGATCTCGTATCCTTGATGGCCTGTGAATAGCATAAATTCGACATTTTAAAAAATGTTTTTTTTAGGTAGCTGTTGTTTTACATTTTAAAAGGTCACAAATTAATTTGATATTTTGGTAAATTTTGTTTAATAGAGTACGAGATGTAAAAATTACTAAATTTTTTGTTTATCGAACCTTCTGTCAGCTGTTATATATATATTATATATACGATATTAGGTATGTTGTTAAAATATGATTTTTTAAACTTTTTTCTTTACTTGTTTTTAGGACTTTTTCAACATGGTTGATGAGTATAAATTACGATTGCACGTTACATAGGGACATACTATATTGAAAATTTTGAAGGTAAGAAATACCTAGTTAGGAAGAGTTTAAATCAATGTTAAATATTACATAAAAACGGTTTTATTTGTTTTTAAAATAAAAAATAAAGAAAAGCGTAGACCCTCGCCAAAGGATAATAAATACAATTTTTCTTCTTTAAAGACTTCACTTTTATTTGACATTAATTTTATTTTCTAACAATTTTATTGTCATCTCCCCCACCCTCTTTGAAAATAAGGAAAAGGTTTGCCTTCCTCAAGTTTGCTTGCTCACGTAATACGCTCGTTTTATGTGTTCCGTTTATGTGTTCCAATGATATATAGAAATTTATCTCAATGGTGTATCCTTTTATGTAACCCACGTTAGTTCAATTTGGGGCTTTCTGGTTCGTCTCAGGGGCTACCTTATCTACCTTTCTTAAGATTGAAGATGTGAAGGTAGAAAACACCTGGTATCGTATTTAATTTTTTTATCTGTCAAAAATGAGCTCATCTCACTAACGTTTTTCAAAAATATATCATTTAGAAAGTGATCTTGGAATAGCTTGTTTTTGAGACGACCCTTCGGCAATTTTTAGGTACAATTATAATTCTTTTTTTGTCACATTATTATTTTTGTCATTATTATTATTACAGGAAAATATCAGCAGTTTCAACTTTAAGACAAAGAAACAACAAAATGCAATGAACGAAGATTGGACCTCAACCTTGTTTTCAAAAACTTTATGGGGACTTTATGACAGAGTTGGGCAATGAAAACTTATATATGCCAATTTTTTTTATCCTATTGAATAAGTAAGTAGTTTCTCGTTTTTATGTAGGTATATACTAATTTATTAAAGTTCAAAAATACAGTGAAATTTGTGTTTTTTAAAACAAGACGGATAGTCATAGGAAATTTATAATAATGGTTTAACTAATATTTCAAATTTTTGTTTTTATCATTGACAAAAAATATTGTTCCATAGAATTAGTTTGAGGGGTTAAAAAAATTAGGATTATTAGTTTATCTAATAAACATTAAATAAATTTTTTATAATGGATATGCGTTTTCTATTATCCCCAACAGAAATACATAATAGCTATTAAAACTGACGTCTAGTGATGCATTCGCCATGTAATTTTTTAATTAATATTTCGTATCCTTTTCTCTTTATTCAAAAAGGGTCAAATAGCCGTCCTTGAATAGCAATTATCTACAGTTTTGAACTAACAACATTTTGATTAATGAATTAATAAAAGCAAAAAAAGAAAATTTGTGAAGTTTGTAGGTACATTTTTCTTTTTCTGCTTTTATTGATTTATAAATTCAAACTTGTTTAACTTTAAATTGTAGGTAATTATGCTTCAAATGTCGGTATTTGGCCGCCTTTTGGATAAAAGGAAAAATTAACGAAATATTTATTAAAAGCGAAATGGCGAATGCGCTACTAGACCTCACTCACAATAAAAATTCGAATAAGGGCAATAAGAAACTCTAATAGCCGTTATTAGAAATTCGAATACGGGCAATAAGAAACTCTAATAGCCGTTAATAGAAATTCGAATAAAGATAATAGGAAACCTAATAGGCGGTAATAGAAATTCGAATAAGGGCAATTAGAAATTTGAATATCCGTTATTAGAAGTCTGTATAAGGCAACAAAAAACTTGTATACCGGTTATTGGTATTTAAACATTTGTATTAGAAAATCTAATTGCCGTAATTAGATATTGGTGTACCAGCTATTAGGTAACTATATATCGGTTATTAGAATATATTATAGCATTTCTATTCGAAAATCTAATAGTGGTTATTAGATGGTTTCTATTAGACCAATCTAATTGCTACAATTCGATCTCTGCATTGGAGCCTATTATATGCAGAAACTTTAATACCCAGTATTAATTTTCAAGTAGTGGCTATTAGAAAATTTTCTCAGTGCACACAGAGCAAACGCGATTAATTAAACAGAAATGTTAAGAATAGTCTTATACCAGTAGCAACATTTTTAATAATCACTATTAAACAATCTATTACTATAGCAAAAAAGTTAACTAACGAACAGCATACAGAAATGCTACCTTTTTATTTGTACGGACAATAAAACGAAATAATTATGAATATAAGCCCAGAAGTGTAAAAATGTATTTTAATAAAACATTCTTTTTGGAAATAAAAATGGTTTTATACAACATAAAGATTATACCAACAATAAAACGCTTTTTTGGGGGTATTAAATAAATTATTATTTGATATTAAACATTTATTTACCCTTATGCAACATACTTTTAATTGGCAAGAGTGGGGGAGACTTCGACCTATCAAGACGTGTTTTACGATGCCATTTACATTTGTTCGGCTGTGCGGGTTGTCTCAGATGTTTGTTGTTTTTTGTGAACAGATTTTTCGTTGTTTCTTGATTAGAAAGTGTTATTTGTTTTTTTTTTAAATAAATACATTTAAAATGTTAACCCATTTTATTATTTACCTACTATTCTTTATATTATCGGCCATTTGTCTGTTTATTTTAAATTCTAGATATACGATTGCACATGTTTTAAAGCGAAAAATAGCAGTAGTTACATGGTAAAATCAAAAAATAAAATTTGTCAATACCAATATAAATATAGTAAAATATCATTTCTTTACCTTTATTATTTTTTGGTCTTAAAACATACAATTATCCAAAATTTCGCTTGTTGCTTGGAGTTTGCGTAAAGAGATAAGTGATCGATAATTTATAAAAAATTAATATTGGGAATGCGCAAGCGCAAAATTTGAATCGGCAAACAGTATAAAAACGTTTTATATTGGCAGCTAAATAATTTTATACCGGTTATAAAACTGGATTATACTCTTTTTTAACTGTATTTACTGGTTATAAAGCGTTTTATAGTCGCTATAGAACAAACCTTTATGGTTATAATCCGTGTCATATAAACAGTATAATCGTTTTTAACTAATGTGTATACCCATAGAAGTACGTTTTATAGTCGCTATGGAACAAACCTTCATGGTTACCATCCGTGTCATTATAAACACTTATTTTGTATAACATATTTTAGTTATCCTTATGCACTGGTCCTAGCAATATCTGGTGTATAACTGGTATTAGCTCGTATTGCTGTCCCAAATAGTATTAAATATTCTTATAATGGCCATAAGAATTCTTATAATGGTTATAATTCATTTTTCTCAGTGCAAGATACGATCTTTTTTATAACAAATATGAACAATCTTATCGATACAAAATACTAAGATCCGGTTGTACAATAAGAGCTTAAGTTTAATTTAGTCTCAAACTTTCTACTTTCTATTTTTTCTTTGTTAATAATAATATCTGTTTTTTTATTTTCCAAAATACATTTAAACTCCTTAACAAAAGCTAGTAGCAGACATTCTTCTTTGAAAGTAAAATTTGCAGATAGTTATGGAAAAAGGGTCACAATTAAGTTGTACTTTATTACTAACTATATTTTATAGCATCTAATGGTCAAACCTTTAAAGATGTTCTGTACCTACAACCTTGTTCTAGATATACAGGGTGGCCCATTTGTCTGACAAAGTAAAATACCGTCTCTACTATTAAAGATATCAAACAAAAGTTTATATAAAACTTGTGAGGTATAAAAAATAATATGTTCTAAGATTATTTTTAAACATACAGGATGGTCCAAAAAAGGACAATAAAAAGATACATTTTTTAAATGGAACACCCTATATATTTTAGCATTTTTTGTTTCCTTACAAAATTGTCCATATGACGCCATATTTAGTTTTTTAATTTTTTGCAACGTTGCCAAACAAAATGTAAAATTCTTAAAATTTTGAAAAAAACATGATAGTAAAAAATTACCTCAATTTCTCAATAAGAGTATCGAAAATTTCCTGTAAGCTCTTAAGTTTAGGGATAGATAAACTGTCTTAAATCTTTAAGTACTGAAAATTTTGTACAGGGTGTTTTCTGTTGACATCCAAATATACAAAATTTTAAAATACAATAACTCTGTTTTTTCAAATGAAACACCTTATATTTATTAGGCTCGTCTGATAGATATTGTAAGTATCTTTTATTAATGTTAAGTCATACCTATACCTAAATTTACTAGTTTTGGCAATATTTCGATTTTTATTTAAATTTTGGTGAAAAAAACTATAGTTTTTATTTTTCTAGTAAGCCATGCCTAGCAAAGTCAAAACAAATGTAATTGACTATAATGTCATATTTATAATTATTATATTTATATTTATTATGTTTCTAAACTTACTTTCAATATCAAGTTGCGTAATAAAAACAAAATTTTATTAAGTTAAATAAATACGTAACTAACTATGGTTATCAATTTATTTTAATATGGGATAATATTTAATTACATTCGTTTTTAGTTTGCTGGTCATGGCTTACTAGAAAATTAAAAATTATAGCTTTTTTCACCAAAATTTAAATAAAAATAGAAATATTGCCAAAACTAGTAAATTTAGGTATAGGTATGACTTAACATTAATAAAAGATACTTACAATATCTATCAGACGAGCCTAATAAATATAGGGTGTCTCATTTGAAATAAAAGAGTTATTGTATTTTTAAATTTTGTATATTTGGATGTCAACAGAAAACACCCTGTACAAAATTTTCAGTACTTAAAGATTTAAGACAGTTTATCTATCCCTAAACTTAAGAGCTTACAAGAAATTTTTGATTTTTGATACTCTTATTGAGAAATTGAGGTAATTTTTTACTATCATGTTTTTTCCAAAATTTTAAGAATTTTGCATTTGTTTGGCAACGTTGCAAAAAATTAAAAACTAAATATGGCGTCATATGGACAATTTAGTGGGGAAACAAAAAATGCTAAAATATATAGGATGTTCCATTTAAAAAAATGTATCTTTTTATTGTCCTACTTTTTTGGACCATCCTGTATGTTTAAAAATAATTTTAGAACATATATTTTTTTGTACCTCACAACTCCTATAAAAACTTTTCTTTGATATCTTTAATAGTAGAGACGGTATATTACTTTGTCAGACAAATGGGCCACCCTGTATGAACATTTTGTTAAGTTACACCTTTTAATGAAAGCATCTTAGAAAAAAACTAATTTTTATTTTTGTTTTCAATTCTCTTAATAAAATGTCAAATTTCTGTATAAGGGTTTAGCAGTATAAATTGGTTTTATGAGTTTAACTAGTAGAAAAGAAAATATGTATAAAATGGCTGAAAATATAGGAAAAAAATAAATAAATTATTGGCTCAAGCGTTGGGATCAGTACCCAAAACGGTGTTTGCTGTGTGCAGCAACAAAATAAAGACAACAAAATTCCACAAAATCAGCCTTTTAATAAAAAAGTGGTTTTGTGCTTTATAATAACGACATCAGTTTTGTATAATATATGTACCTATTAATTATTATTAAAATAACACAAACATATAATTTAACATCTTTCTCGACCATGTTAAATGTATATTCGTGGTTTCCCAACGCGTTTTAACAGAAACGGTAATTTCGTTTAACGGTATTGCTTTTATAAGCCCGCGGTAAGAGAACAACCGAAGCTCGATTAATTTTGTTTGAAATAATAAATTAATGTTTTGGTAGAACATTATGTAAGAATATGTAGAAGCACAAGGGTTAATGTCATGTTATTTTGCTCTAATGATAAATAAACAGTCTTTTGATTGGATTTTGAACGTTTTAGAGAGAGAAAAATAATGTGTTTGTCTATAATAGATATTTACAAAATAAGTGTGACTTAACAAATGCACAGCATAAGTATGCTAGTCTATTTCAGAATAGTGTAGAGGAATAAAAACTCATTAGGTATGCAAAGAGACTACAGAGTGACCCAACGAATATTTAAGCCACTTTCATAATTTGGCATTGATTTCATTACAAAATTCTTTATTTTCATCAAGTGCAGGTAGTACCACCCTCGTTTGGGTCAATTTATTGGTTTTTCCTATTCCTAACCATTCACAAACACTAAAAATGTCGTGTACATAGTATTAGGTACACTTATTTTTTATTAAACATTATAAAAAAAAATACAAAATATAAATTATACAGAAATTAAATTATAAAAATCATAATATTCTTTATCATCTGAGAAACTGTCATCTCCTATTGACGTTGTTTAACGGGTCGACGGTCCGATCGGTCAAGATCCCACATTTTCTCCTCTTCTTTAATGACATGGTATCACTTCCTTAATGGCTTGATCAAATTGTAGCTTAACGTCTTTCATTTTGAATGTCGTGTTGTGTCTTACTACAAATCCTTTCACTTGCGCCCATATAAGTTTTATAGGATTTAGTTCGCAAAGACATAACGGTGTGCGCAGCACAGTTACACTATATTTTTCAGCTATATCTTCCACGGCATATTACATTAAACAATGTTTGGGTAAATTTTCTATAGCTAGTTCCTCCTTTATCAAATTATCTTCAAATTTAATACTTTTGGTGGTTAACCAGTCGAGAATGTCTTGTTTTCTCCAAGACGAAGTTGGAGTCTTCTTTGTGCGTCGTGAATGATAGCTTGCGTTATCCATAACTATGAATCAGCTGGAAAATATTTTATCATTTCACCAAAATAGTCCTCAAAAACATTCGAATTCATGTCCTCGTGGTAATCTCCCGAATTGAATTACGCAATTACATGAAATTTTAATATTACAAACAATACTATTTTATCTTCATACCCGTTAACCTAATTCTCTAAAAGTTTTGGTTAGTTATTATAAATAATTTAATGCACACAATTTACGTGCGCCTATGGCCGACACCAAAATTCAGCCGAACCGACGGAATTTTCCATTTTATTACTTTTACTACCTTTCTGAAATAGACATCACACGTATACTGTACAATTTTTTATCTACGCTCACAAAATAAGAAAATAACTAGTATTTAAAAAACAAATTAAACATAATCATCAACATAAAATGGTGTTTTATTGTTTTAGTTTGAATACTAAAAAAGCGGAGAGATAGAAAAAAAGAGTGCAGTAATAAATAGCTTATTTCCCTCAAATAAAGTTTCGAACAACATTAAAACACTTTTAACACGCACATCATATAATATTTTATATACAAACAAAATTAAAACACTGAAATATAAATAAAGCAGATATTGAAATGTTCATCTCCTTGGTCTCACTACTCAATGATTAAAGCAATGTTGAAATTAAATTAGCAAATATTTTAAACTTGTTGCGACCTTGTTGAAACCAAATTGAGCAGTTTCTGAGAAATGTGTCACACGATAGGTATGTCCCTCATGATGGCACCAATCACTATATTGAGTACATTTGGTGATTGTCGCAGAGAATAGCTGTGTCTTTTGACAATCAACAACATCAAGGTTTTGGATAGTACCTTTGTGGTGAACACTCCAGATACAAAAACTAATGTTCAACGTTCAACCATTTTATTTGAATTGGTTCAGTAAATACAGAGATTTTCCTCCAGCATATATCGGACATCGTCGAATTTTTATCAAATATATTAATAACAAATGTGCTAGAAATCCAGTTGGGCTCAACAGGTTCGGTAAAATACCTGCTGTTATAGCAGAATTTTTTCAAACCAGAAGCTTACACTGGTCACTGTTTCCGTCGGTCTTCGGCCACTTTACTGATAGACTCTGCTGCGAACCTGAGCTGAGAACTATCAAAAGACAAGGTGGATGGAAGTCTTCAATAATGGCAGAAAAATATAATAAAAACTTACTGGAAAGTAAGAAGACAATTGAGAAAAGTTCTCTTACGACGTCGTCGTCCGGTATTATTGTTTCCATTCCCATCACAAGCATACAAAATAATAACAAAACCCTGGTCAGTGAAACTGATACTAGAATAGACTATCAACATTGGTAACAGTGCACGTTAACGATGCCGACGAGGCGACGCAACCCCGCCCGGAATGAGTGTCATTACTTTCTACCATAGGTGATCTTTGTGTCATTTATACAGGGTGATTCCCAAGTTGATACTTCTGTTTTAGGTGTATATAGAAGGTATTAAAATAAATAACATTCTGAAATACCCTTTTATAAGGCAGGCTACGTTTTGATGACCAGTTTTTTGAAAAAAGGTATTTGAAAATGTTGATTATTTTAATGCCTTCTATACACAGCTAAAAAAAAGTATCAACTTAGGAATCACTCTGTATAAAGAACTACTTTTATATGTAAATTCGTATAGAAGAAAACTCGTGTGCTTGCCTTAAAATTCTAATCAATCTCTGGGACAACTCGTAAGTGTTGTCCTTCTTTGGAGACAAGAAATTTTTTTTACTTTGCAAAATTATCCTCTAGGGAAGTTAAGAAGAAATAGAAATATAGTGAAAATATTGATATGTTATTTACCAAAGGCATGTACGTAACAGGTTGGCTCACATAATTTTGGCCTTATGAGATACTGTAGGGCGCTGAATATTTTATTATTTGAATAAAAAACGGAGTATATTTTTATTATCCTCGATAAATAAGTAGTTCAGTATGTAATAGTTCACTAAATAATATTTAAAACTAAAAACACATTTACCAATTTAAAAAGAAGTAAATTTACCTAAAGTAAACAAGTATACCAATTTAAATATAAAAGTAATTAAACCCTAAACGATTTATATTGAATACTGAAAATAAATACATTTAAACCAAAATAAAATAAAATGTTATATTTTGCCAAATGGAATATGTTTTAATTTAACATTAATAAAACTCATTGATTGTTATTTATATTGCTTATTAGATCGTCCTTATTATATATAGGTACTTTTTTTTATTGAACGTCTACGGTGCTACAAATTAATTTTTCTACTCCCATATGGAAATTTGCTGTTCCCTTTACACTTAAGTGACGAGAAAAGTAGGCTATCCCAGTTAACTGTACGGCAAAATTTCATATTCTTACTATTAGAGATACACGGTGTTGCGACCTTTAACAATAAAATTTTCCATTTGTTAAGAAAAATTTCAAGAATGCACACAATACGGAAAAAGTCTTTTTTTAACAGATCACAACTACAAGTGTTCCAAAAGAATATCCTGGGAATATAACACTGTGCGTAAAAATTTCTCTTTTCCCGTTGGAGACAGCGCCTACCTATCTTCTGGGCTTTGTTCTCACGATTCCAGAAATGTTCCATTAGTTGACAACATTGTTGTAAGAATTTTATTTCTCTGTGGAGTTCTTAAAAAGTACTAACCAATTACAGTTTATTGTATTTACTAAGGCTCCGCCTTCTTTTTTAACACACTAAATTATATAATTTATAGGTATATGGTACAATATTATGTTATTAATTTGTTCAATATAACAAAATATATACGCATCTATAATAGATTCATCAATAATGTAACCTGCTGAATATGCATAGAAAATTAATTTCATGAAGTATTATTATTAAGTTGGTTTTACCATAATTTTTAATAATGATGCCGTGGCCAAAACGGTTAAGCGTCGAACTTTGGAGCCAATGATCGTGAGTTCAAGCCCGGCAGCCTGCAAACTTTTTAAATTTTTTTTTAACATAAGGTTCGTAAATTTGGTGGTAGAAAAATATACTGTTCAACTTGAGTGGATTGTCCATATCGCACTCGGAAGTTTGAGCACTCGCACCTTCGGAGATATTCGAAAAAAGCGAAATCTTCAGTTTTGGTTTTTATTTAATGCGCCTTAATTTTTCTCTTGAGGAAAAGAGAACACTTTTTGTAGCCGTTTTTGTATCTCATTAGATGATGTTATTAGTTTTCAAATTCGACGATTCATTTTTTTGATACCATCGTAAAGTCAATTTTTTTGGACCTTAAATTTCCAATATAGGGACTTCTAACCTTTAGAAATTTAAAACTATTTTAAATTTTAACGTTCTTTTATATTTATTTTTAGGAATACTTACCTATCAAAATTATATTACAGGAAGCTATGGTGATTAAACCGTAGTAACCGAAAGTAAGGTCTTTTTAAAAAATATTAAAAACATTTCTTTGTCATAAAAATAACTTTCCACACTCTCCAATGCTATAGAGTTCAAATTTAAACAGTTTTAAAAATCCATTAATAAACATGGCCAGGATTCGGGTCAAGAGAACACAATGTTTTTGGTCTAATTTTATATATTGTATAGATATAATTTCGCATGAAGATTAAAAATATTGATTTCAGATGTATTAATAGTGGAACGGTTATCATATTAGATCGTATATTATGATATTATAGAAAGAGTCCCATGTCAAAATACAAATTTAAGAACAAACAATAGCAGTAGCAATACATTGGCAAATAGAATAAGTTTCTGGATAGTTTGGGTTGCCTGATTTGTAATATTTTTAGAGTTTTTTGGAGATAAATAGTTAAAAGAAAATGTTTTACTTACCACAATCTGCGAAAGTGTGTATGACCTTACCTAAAACAAAAAAAAAATGAATATTTTTCGGCTTGTATAAAAATTTTAAGAAAATGGTGACTAAAAATATAATTTTCATTTTTGTTTTTAAAATGTTTTTGTTAGTATTTTTTTTGCGTTCAGTGGCGCTGGAACAACTTTTCTTTAAGGATCCATTAAGTGAACGTTTAAATTTATTTTCTGAGGAGAGTTGTACGTAAATATTCCCATTAGGCTTTTTTACAGCCAAAAACCAATGGAATTGAAATATAATGCAAGCGTAAAATATATGAATGAAATGTATTTATTATTTTAATAAATTTTGGATAAAGTTAAAGTTGACTTTTTAATAATAAGTAATCTGTAACATATGCGCCGCAAGCGAAAATGTTAACGAATATTATAGGGGAAGGCAACTAAAAATAAGTCTGATTCAGGTTCACATGGGCCCATTAACTAAATCGTGTTAATGTTATTTTATTATACGAACTAAAACTAAAAAAAAAATTTAGATTTTTTTTTTCGGCTTAAACCTAGGTTTAACAGTACGTTATAAAATTGAGCCTTAGAACATGAATTTAACAATACTAGAATAACAATCGCACAACGCACTTTTATAACCGCCAGTTGCGAAAAGATACTGTTTAAAACTAAGAGTTATTCCAAATAGGATACGCGATTTAAATGTTCAATAAGTTTTTAAGTGTCACTTAGAATGCAAAATTTTAAAAATGATTTTTTTTTAAATAGTTCACTTTTACATAACTTATCGCAGCTATATTATAAAACCTGCTAATTTCTGTGCCAACTTTTGTTCAAAAGAGAATTTATTGTTATATACTCTGCAGCTTTCTTCTTAATCAACATAAACCTGGCAACTTGACCCATATCTGTTACTCCAAATACGCCGAGTCAACTAGCTGTGTTGATAACATTATTATTTTAAAGTTTGTAAACAGAGCTTTGACAACGAACTAATACGCTTTAAGCTGTTGAAACCGGAATCGTATCCAGATTAGTTTATTTTTGCTAGCAGAATTGCTTTAGGTCTAATGAAAAAGAGGCTAGCTCGCAATATTGTTTATGTTTGTTGGGAAATCAATAGCCAGTATTAAGTTGCTATGAACAGGGTGTGACAAATTCGATGATCACCATTGTAATCTCGTAAACGGTAAGAGATACAGGGTAAATTGGGACAAAGTTGCGCAATTTGGTGACGCCGTCGGGAAACTTCGAAAATCTCGGGTAATCCAGATGTTCAATTGTTTTTATTTATGGTATTTTTGTTTGTGATTATGCTTATAATAAATAATCAATATTACCACATCTTCACTTTTTACTTTCATTTCCAAGTTTAATACACTTTAATATTCAACAAGGAAAAAAATGGGGTTCTTTTTTCTTGGCTTAAAAACCCCGTTAAAAAAAAAACAAACCCATTCTTTATTTATTACATAACTAGTAGTACGGGCACATCAATATGCCGATATTAAATATGTACAGTATGGTTGATTAAAAGTGTGCAACAAATGATGCTTTTTTACATTACAAAACAGCAACGCTTTAAATATGATAGGAGAAGTGGCAATACCGCTTACGAAAACGACATAAGTTTACCTCAAAATTCAAAAGTTTAATTTTATTCTTACTTATAATCTCCCTGGAAGATGAATTATTTCCGAAAATGATTCGAGGTCGCGAATTTTTTTAAGTATTCGTTACTGAGGAACAATATCCGGATTGAATTTTGCCATCTTCGAACTGCAGACTCCTTCGTTTGGCCGTTTTGGCGTCTCGGGCAGATTTAAAAATAGTGTGTTTGAGTGGATACATTTTTATCGCATAAATATTTCCGGAAATTTTTGTCATTGCCATGGTAATGACTCAATATAAAATCTTTTGATTGGTTAGAAAAAGTGGGTGTGAAATTTTCTTTTAAAAATCTTATATCTTTGTTTGTTTTATCTGGTTTTATGTACTTAACTTCATTTTTGGTGCACTTAAAAGGGCTTTAATTCAAACAGCATACAGGGTAGGTCAAAAAAATGAAAAATATGAAAATCGTTCAAGAGTAAAGTGAAACCCATTATTAACAAAAGTTGCTTAAAATTAAAGAATATATCCAAAAACAAAAATAAAATAAAAAACATGAAAATATATTACATAATCGAATTTTCTTTGCCCATGAAAGTTAATTTTCTCAAATTAAATAATTGATTTTGATTTATTAATCGAATTAGAACGCTCTGAACTAAGCTGCGAAAACTAATAAACGGATTTGTACCAAATTTCCGATAAGATGACAAGGTCCGTGTTTCTGAAACCTATCTGTGCAAGAGAATCCCGGCCGGGCATTACAGACAACCCAATAACTTTCACACAATTATTCCATCAACTAAACACGCCGACAACTTCCTCGGTGTTGTTTTGGAACAATGAAGTTGATTTTTGTGTACGGCATTGTGAATTTCTGGACAATATACAAACACACTTTGGATTTTTAGACTATAATTTTTTTTCTTATTAAGTATAAACGACAACATAAAGTATATCAAGTATATCGTCGAAATTACAAAAGAAATCAAAGATATAACAGGTAGAAAAGTGCCACAAATATAACATTGTTGTTTACATTTTCGTCTTAGGTAAAAAAATTAGGCGACAGTACCACCTGTTGATATTACACAGAAGTGTATTAATTAAATTAATATAATTATTGTAGTAGAAGTTTAGTGGCCCTAATAATAAAATAGTAAGAAAAGTTAGCTGCAAGCGGACAAAGTAGTGCATCTATCTTTTGCATTAAAGTACACAGAGACGTCAAGACAATGGGTTCCCTAGCTTATTTTGGCATCCCTATATACTTTAATTCAAATACCACTGTGTCGGCCTATCGCTAACTTTTCTTTCTAATATTAATATTATATGTATTTTAAGTTGGTTCATATAATATATATCTTACGTTTTATAATAGAATAGATTACTTTAACACTTCACAGAACAATATTTGGGGACGAGACATTAGGTCTTTTTTTCTTACAAAATATCATTCTTTGAGTAAAAATGGACGGATATTTCAAATCAGAAATTTTTTCTTGTTTGCCTCTAAATGTTGAGGACCGAAATGATATAAAAAAATAACTTGAAAAAATGTGTTATTAGATGACAAAACGTTAAAACTGCCAAAAACCTTTGAGTTGTATTAAATGTTTAAAGCTAGGAAGTTCCTAAAACTGTATTTAAAATTCCAGGTTCGTATTTAAAAAAACTGACTTGAGGTTGGTATCTAAAGAACGAATATAGAAAAGTGTTTTTTCCCCAAGTCTAAAATGATGCCGCAAAAAATTAAAAACCAAAATAAAAAATTTCGGTTTTTTCGGATTTCTGCAAAAGTATTCGGAATATTTAGAATTTTCTTTTACCAAATTATAATCCGGTGCGGCGCGGCGGTAGTAACATGTGAACTAGAAACGGAATTAATTTTCAATTTTAAACCTAGGTTTAAACCAAGGAATAATTCTAAAATCGTAGAAATGTCAGAAATTATCGATGTATTAGAAAAGTGTTTTTTCCCCAAGTCTAAAATGATGCCGCAAAAAATTAAAAACCAAAATTAAAAATTTCGGTTTTTTTCGGATTTCTGCAAAAGTATTCGGAATATTTAGAATTTTCTTTTACCAAATTATAATCCGGTGCGGCGGGGCGGTAGTAACATGTGAACTAGAAACGGAATTAATTTTCAATTTTAAACCTAGGTTTAAACCAAGGAATAATTCTAAAATCGTAGAAATGTCAGAAATTATCGATGTATAATGTGGGATTGACAGCAAAGTTCAATTTATAAGTAATCAACCTGGTCATAACTAGTTATGTTGCATTATATTAAGTTATGACTAGGTAAATCACTTTTCATTAAAACTTTTCTGCCAATCCCATTATAAAATGACCATTTTTGACATTTCTTGGATTGAAGCTGGACCTCAGTTTAACATTATAGATATTTTTTGCACAATTTTATAAAGTCGAGTTAAAGGTTCAATTTAAATCGAAGAAAAGTCAAAAATGGTTTATTTTATAATATGGCATTGACGGAAAAGTTCGAGTTAAAAATGATTTACCTGCTCATAACTTAATATAATGTAATATAACAACAATTTTTGACCAGGTTGTTTACTCTTAAATTGAACTTTGCTGTCAAGTTCATATTATAAATCAACCATTTCTGACATTTCTACGATTTTAGAATTATTATTCATATTAAACCTCGGTTTAAACTTAGGTTTAAGAGGAATTTATACAATTGGGCCTAGAAAAGGAATTGTTGATTTTGACAACCATACAAATAATCCTAAGGCGAGACGTACACCTAACCAAAATCGCGATTGACTTCTTGTACCTACTTGTATGGAGTATCAAAACATCAAATTACAAACAAAGTATAAAAAATTACATATAAATTTTTAAAAATCTTAAACAAATGCGAATCATATTGTCACGATAGGGAATCATAAGATCATAACATTTCATAAATCAATATATTTTCCATTTTAATATTCTAATCATTATTCGCGTTTATCGCCGGCCGTTCAACGCAACATGAAACCGACGCCGAGTTTATTAAATAAATCAAAACAGTTGCAATTATGAAATGTTAGATTATTGTGGCGTCATCAAGTCGGTATAGAAACAAGGTACATGACCTAAGTCCATTGTCTCCCTAAAGTGGGAAAAATCGCTGACTTGATGAAACTACACATCGCGCTAGAAAAATATCGGACGGCACTAGTGCTCGGGTCGGTGACGCATCCACGTCGAAATATGTGAATTTTTGTTGGTCCCCCAGACGCCAGAGATGAGCATAAAATTTAAGTAAGTATAATTTATTGCCAACTGATTCATAAATGACATAAAATGAGCAATAAATTATACTTACTTAAATTTTATGCTCATCTCTGGCGTCTGGGGGACCAACAAAAATTCACATATTTCGACGTGGATGCGTCACCGACCCGAGCACTAGTGCCGTCCGATATTTTTCTAGCGCGATGTGTAGTTTCATCAAGTCAGCGATTTTTCCCACTTTAGGGAGACAATGGACTTAGGTCATGTACCTTGTTTCTATACCGACTTGATGACGCCACAATAATCTAACATTTCATAATTGCAACTGTTTTGATTTATTTAATAAACTCGGCGTCGGTTTCATGTTGCGTTGAACGGCCGGCGATAAACGCGAATAATGATTAGAATATTAAAATGGAAAATATATTGATTTATGAAATGTTATGATCTTATGATTCCCTATCGTGACAATATCCTCAAAATAGTGGAAAATTATTAAAATATGAGTATCATACCCTTTAAATTGTAAATTCGTATAACGAGGTGAGTATCATACATTTATATATGATATAAAATATAAAATCCTTGGTAAAAAACTGCATATTAAAATGTAAATTAATACAAAAAGGTACTTATATCTTTAAAATTATTATAATTGTAAATTATATATTATTATAAGAAGGTGAGTGGCATACCCTCGTAAGTGTGGCTGACTGTGAATATCAAAATTAACATACTTTAAACGTTGAAATTAATGGTTTTATTATGTCATTACTCTGAAATAAAGTTCCTAACAGAATAGTGTACGAATACGAATCCCAGAAAAAAATGTATCCACAACAACAAACGTACACAAATAATAACATACAATATTAAAAAAGTTTGTTGCATTTAGGTTAAACGACGACGTTTACCAACACAGATTTAAAGAGCAGTATTTACGCGTCGCCATGATATGTTCCCAACTTGTTTAATTTCAAGCTATCCACAAGTTTGCGGAGGCAACATATAACCGCATACCGAAACAAACAGGCACTCTTGACGTACATTACTAACAGTTGAGTTGCTATGAAACAATGTCTGCAAGAATGTTGAGCATTAAATCAAATGAGAACACTGCTATTATCATTTATTATTTATGTATACTAAAAAAAGTCTGTAAGTGGAAAATTCTTCTATTTCGTTACTAATTCTTTTAACATCATAAAAAGTTTGCTTGTCATCATGACTTTTATATATAAAATTGGTTTCTTTCGCACATTTCTAATAATACTCGGTGAACGTTAACTGTGGCTATTCTAAGGGCACAAAAAAATAATACAAAACGGATTGTAAACGTGCAAAAAAATTGATTTTGATTATAGGGTGGTTCAAAAATCGGGATAAAAATAATACTGCTGTATTTTAGAGCATTTTTTAATTCACGGGATCAAACCTGGTAAAGCTTATAATGTATACCATAAACTAAGTAAACCTAGACATACAACCTAACATGACTACAGCGAGGTCCAAGGCCGCGACGTAGATCGGTACTTGAGTTAGGTAAATGTTTATTACAGGCAACGTTTGGCGTAACCCTTTACAGATTTGGACGTTGTCCAAAATTATGAGCGGTCAGATTTTAACATTCACGGTTCCTCTTGGTTTAGTTTCTCTATGCCTAACCTACCGGTTTTAAGTTACTAAAATTTTGAAAAATTACGTTTTTCATACTTTGACAAGCAATTTATGATATAATTTAATAAAAAATGGAATATTTCTTGTTTGTCCTATTTATTATGGGTAACCAAAACAGGAACCAGAGGACATTCTGACCTCCCCAGTTGATCTACACAAGCTAGTGCAAGTAACTGGGATCACTAAGTGGGTGTGAAAATCAAACAGGGTGAGCACAATAGGCCAAACCTGGCCTAAGGACATCCGGCACATGGACGGGCTCTAAGAAAAAAACAGTGTTTGAGTCGTGTAGAAGAGGTCATTCGCCTTGTCATGAAGCATACATTTTAGTAGTTTAATACTGCTACATCGCATTGTTTAGTTAAATTATGGGGTTTTTAGGAAAATAATGATTATAATTTTGAATTGACACGTGCAGTCTTTCCACAATAATAATGTGTCTTATTGGAAACGCAATTTTTCAGATAAACTAAGAACTAAGGGATGCTATAATAATAAAAATTAAAAGAATAGTAGATTCTGTAACGAGGTTGGAACGAAACTTTGATTCGAGTGGAAGATTTCGAACGCGAGCATGAGGAACCACGAGTATCGAATTTTCATTCTAACCGAGTAGCAGACTATATTTTCTCCACGACCAAAAATACTATTTGCAATATTTGTAATTTCAGGTGGAGTATTATCCAGTTCTATCTATGATTCATCCGATTTTTCACTCATATTTTGACTTGCCTAAAATTTGTCTGCTGACATTAACAGTTTCGAAATTCATGGCAACCTATGTCGTTTAGATCAATCACAGAATATTCATTTAGTATCTTGTTATGGAATGAAAATACACGCAAAACGCATAAGAAGCAAGTGTTTCAGAATAAATATTCCAACTCAAGAGCGAGAATTTTTACATTCTATTATCAAAAATTATTTTAGAATTATTGCATTCAGTAATGGTCGTGGAGAAAAACGATTACAAAATCAAAAGTTGTTTTGCTTAACCGTTACAAATGACCACGAAGTCGAAAAAAGATGAAGACAATAAAAATTTTAATGAACAGATAGGGTTCTTAAAACGATATTGCTGAAAAAATTATAACAGGTCGTGAAGACCTCAGGTGACAGAGCAGGTGATTTAAGTAATGCGAATAAAATATATCTAGCAAATAAAGCTCGTTAAATAATGGTCTATTATAATCTCAACAGAATTGTGTTGTTGAACAATATTCCAATATTGTGTTTTGTCAAATAAAGCCCGGTAAATTGGAGTTGGCCGCAGCAATAACGAGTCCATGCTCTTTCACCCCGACACAAAACCACGTAATCATTCATTGAACAACAAACCCCAATTTTAAGCAATTTCCACATAGAAAGGGTCTTTGCAGTTCTTTTGTAAAAAGTAAATAGGACTATACAAAGGACAGACCGTTAATGGCAGAGGTGCCAATTTTTGTGGCTCCCCATACCGGCAGTTGTCATTTTATAGCTATATAAAATGATGGATGAGAGTGACAAAAATAATCGGTAAAAGGTTTGTTAACACTAAAAATAAATATAAAACCAAATCGATGGTTAATAAACCTGTTAAATATACGATCGTTTATCACGTTGGAAGTCTTATAAAGATCTTGTCTAGGTGCTATAAATTTTTACAGCCAGATTACCGAAAGAGGTCCTAAAAGAAAGTCTTTAAAACCGATCGAATTACAGTTTAAAATGACAAGTATGAAAATACGACCGCAGAATTAGAGCGTTAATAAGACATTAGATCGATTTTCGTATCGTCTCATCGTATTTTATTTCCATTTCCTTTAAACTAATATTACGACAAAGTTACCCCGGTTCTAGATGGTACAACCAATATTATTGGACATAATACATATACTAATTTCTTTAATTATTATTTTCAGGAAATAAAACTCAAAATTAAGTAAAATAGTAACAATACGCAGGGTGATTCCTAAGTTGATACTTCTTTTTTAGCTGTGTATAGAAGGCATTAAAATAAATAACATTTTCAAATACCTTTTTTCAAAAAACTCAAAAATAAAATACTTATTCATTTATTACACTATGAATCAAATACGGTCCTGCCTAACTTGCTCGTTGAATAACATTAACAACACTTTTGGGTGTAGGATAAGCCCGCAAGGAAAAGTGTTCTGCGTATAATCTCGAAGCAGCAGCCGCACTTTGACGACACTCACCGTAAATTAGCACCATATCTACTAGTTCACTGTTTTCAAATTTTACAATTTTCACATGTCACCATTTTAAAATTAACTTGCTTCAGAAAAACACACGCAGCGGTTCGCCAAATAACTCACCACCGACCCGTAAATTGCAGAACTAATAAGAAATAAGAAAAACAACATAAAGTATAGCGGGCTAAATTTTGATAACCAGGTCCGCACTTAGATTTTTTACTTCCGTATCTCGTCTATTTTTAAGTTTTTTGAAAAAAGGTATTTGAAAATGTTTATTTTAATATCTTCTATACACAGCTAAAAAAGAAGTATCAACTTAGGAACCACCCTGTATTGGCCAATTTCTTTACCCTGGGGATTTTTGTTAGTTACGTTAAATTTTAGTCAATGTTTACCTGCAACAAACGAAAAGCAACTGAAAAAAAAAAGAAACAAAAAAACAAGGATGTCCAAGTAGCTCCGGGATGCCCAATGCCCGTTATAAGGTATACCTAATAAAATAATTAGTTTTATTAAATTAAGAGCACATTCAGAAGTCTTGTTAAGTTCGTAGAATGAGGTCGACATATAGCGCGATGCTTTAACTGATACCAAAGATCTTATAAAGTTTTATGTTTTAACACCGTATAAGTAAGATAGTTAATCTAATTAAGACTGTAGCTTGATTAAACCACGTTTCATAGCTTACAGTCCTAATTTGGCCCAAATCAACTAATAAAACCTTTAAACAAACAAGGAGGGACGGAAATCCATTTATGCTATCCTAACGGGACTTCTGTTACGTGTCTACGCATTATAGATATTTTGTAAGTTTTTAAACAAAAAAAAATGACGTAGGTATAAATATAGGTATATATCGCGGACTGCCATAACCGCTAAAACGGTAACTCTCAATTTTATCATAGTAGCGTTAATCAAAGTACGAAGGAAATAAAATCTGATTATCATAGAATTGCTTTCTGTTGTAGTATTTCCCTTAATTAATCACAAAATGATAAAACTACATTAAATACTTATTTTCAGTAATTAAATGCCATTTCAATGATATTTTAATTTAAACATCATTTAGAGCAAAATTGCACTAAAATAAAACTTTTATAGCATCATAAAAGAAGTTAATTGTCTACGTGTACATGTTTCAAAGGGATGCCACTTTTTAGATTCATTTTTCATGTAATTATGAATAAAATGAAAAATATGCATTTCATTCTTTTACGATTCATATAAATTTTATATTTCATTTCAAATCAAGACGCGAATAAAACGAGTTTTATTATCAAAAAAACCTTTTTAAAGAGAAAAAATCTGTAAGTGTTAAGTAATCTTGACTGAAAAAGGGTAAAACACTGTTTAGTTAAGTATTTAACTATTAGCTAAATAATTATACCGGGTGGTGTATTGTGGCTGGAAACAGAAAAAATAGTGGGGTGAGTGCACATGCGGAGTTTGAACAATTTTGAACAACCCAATCTTAGCTTATTTAAATAGGATTGCGGTTGGGTTTTCATTGGAATTTAACAGGTGATGCTGCGGACACCAGCATTGATTGGACTTGTCAATCTGTGATTTGTCATTGTCAAATGTAATTTGAAAGTATTATATTTTTTACTAGTAACGATTTTTACCTGGGTATTTATTATGAGTTATACAATAGAAGAAAAAGTCACTATTATAAAATGGTACTATGCAGGGAAAAGCTTAAATATTATATCTGATATGTTTTTCGTTTATTTCCCTGATAACGGCAATAGTATATTACATAACAAGTGATGAAAGTGATACTTTTCAAACGAGGAGATATTTAGCACGAGGCGTCAGCCGAGTGCGGAAATTCTCCGAGTTTTAGAATAATCACTTTCACACGAGTAATGTACACTATTTTTCCTACGACCACAAAGAATTATTAAAAAAGCCTTTGATTTGTAAAAAAAAATATTTCAACTCTAGAGTTGAAATTAGCATACCTAGGATTATGTTCCCCTTAATATCTGGTTTCATATAGTTTGTCAATAGGCTTTTCCTTTATTTGTAGTTTAACATTTTCATTTTTTCATATTTTATATATCATAGGAAGACCTAATCCTGGATTGACTTCTAGATTAACCAGAATGAAAAATTTTAAATTTCAAGGAAATATACATTTAACCAAAATTTAAAAAAATCCACCCAACAAGGAAGATTTCAATTCAAAATAATTCTATAAATTATTTAATGTTTTTATAAAAAAAAGTCAAATATTCCTGATGGGATTTGAACCTGTGACCTCCCGTTCTGTAGACAAGAGCTTTAGTGTATACGCTATGGCGTCCATGGATACCAGTTAACATTTGTTGTTTAAATATATGACATTTTCTTCAGCGCGACTTGTTTTTTCTTTTATTAACATTTTTTATAATTTCACATGGCGTATTTTCACACTCTAATTCTAAATCACTCGACAAATACATGAAAAATAAGTTAAAACACTTACTGATTTCTAAAATTTGTTCTTTTTAATAAATAGGTGTGGTCTGTCAAATTGACATCATGTTTAAATTAAATAGTGTGCCTTGTATTACCACTCTAGAGTTGAAATATTTTATTTCAACACGCGTGTGATATTCGGCGCTTTCGAGCCAGGTTAACCGTGCTTTTTTTCTCATTTTCATAGGTGGTCGTAGGAAAATAACTATTATTGTAATGTAAGAAAATATTATTTTTCTACTCCCACATGGAAATTTGCTGTTTCCTATACACTAAAGTAATAAGGAAAGTAGGCTATGCCAGTTAACTGTACGGAAAAATTTCATAACAGTGCTGCACAGTGTTGCAAACTTTAAAAATAAAATTTCCCATTTTTAAAGAAAAATTCCACGAATGCACACAATACGGAAAAAGTCTGATGCGAAAGAATATCCCACAAATATAATTTATATGTATATGGTACAATATGTTATTAATTTGTTCAATATAACCAAAATATATACGCATATATAATAGATTTATCAATAATTCAACCTGCTGAGTACGCATAAAAAATTAATTTCATGTAGCGCTATTATTGAGTTGGTTTTACTATAATTTCCAACAGGATCCTGTGCCTCAAATGGCAAAGCGTCGAACTTTGGATCCAATGGTCGTGAGGTCAAGCCCGGCAGCCTGCAATTTTTTTTTTAAACATAAGGTTCGTCAGTTTGGTCGTGGAAAAAATATACTGTTCAACTCTAGTGGATATGATGTCCATATCGCACTCGGAAGATTGAATTTACTTCCTAGTGAGATATAGACATTATTATCCACTCGTGTTGTACAAACTATTATTCTGTACAGCTACTTGTAAACTAAAATGCGTCAAGTTGGACATTTCAATGTTACATTATTTCCATAGTTACAATACACATATTTTATGGCATCCTTTATTTGTAAACAAAATTATTTCAAAATTTTAACAAATTGATTGTAATAATGTATGTCCTTTTAATAATTTTTAGAAAAATAGTATGGATACCTTGTAGAAAAAGCTACATTCCCGGACTCCGTATTGCCCGTCTCGGCTTGCGCCTCGATATACAATTTTTACGGTCGTCCGGGAATCTTCAGCTTTTCGTACTAGGTATATAATTTCTAGCTATTTCCGCAAGCTATACGGAAAACAGTTTTCAAGATATAACCGGCGCGGCGTCCCTTTTTAGTTGTACACTCGGAACATTAATTACCACCACCTGACAAGCAACAAATAAGACTTTCGGTATTCTTACGACAAAAGTTATATTATACTTACATATTTAGTTTATAGTTTTGTTATAAAAACTGTAAAAAACATCTAGTTGTAGGTATAACTATTTTAGAAATAAAACTATTTTTATTTCTCTTTTCATCAGGGCCCAAATAAAAAATAAAACTTTTATAATCCATCCAATTACGCTATCATAAAAAGAAAATAAATTCCAAATAGCAATTGTTTGTACGCTTTAATCTAGAGTGCGATCGGTTTTAATTAATTCGCCAGCTTCATTAAAACTTTTTACCAGTTTTATAGATAACATAAACATTTTTGTAACCACAACTTTTAGTCAAATTTTTAAGCAATTTTGACTGAAAATTTAATAAAACCGACGGCCGTAATCTTCCGAAGAGATATTGGCAGGCGCGTAACTACAGGGGGGCCTAGCCCCCCCCCCCCCCTCCCCCTAGAAAAAAAAAGGCTGACTTTGTAAGCTCGTACTTATTTGGCAATTTTACTCGTTAAACTTTGGGCATGTTTATTCAACGATGTACGAAATAAACTCAACCATCATTTTTTTATTGGTTAAATTTTCCATTTTTCACTCAAACTTTTTTGGCAATACACGTTGAACTTTGGGCTTCTTTATTCAAAAATTAAATCCCTCGAGCAAGGAACATGCGGGCTCTTCGCCGATCTACATCTACACCAGCCGCCACTGCAAGTCTCAATAACAAGCCCACCCTAGGCCAGAGGGCTAGTTACGCCACTGGATATTGGCCGGCAGCTACACACACACACACACAGTTTCTACTCACTTTCAGTAGGCCGTTAGTCCGTGGACTGTCCGTCCGCCGGCCGGCCGTTATCGGTAGACACACTGCGCCATCAGTTTTCTTCAAAGATAACGGCCGGCAGTTCTCTGCCGGTTGCGATAGCGGCCTCGATTTATCCACGTGCAGTTATTTATCGTCAGTTTAAACATGTCACAAGAAGAGAGCGCAGCGGAAATTGTTATTATATCACACGAGCAGAGAAAAAGGAAAAAAAAACGATTTGGATGGAAGACTGGTTAAAAAGTCGTTGTACTTTCTTTTACATGGAGCTTATTCGAAAACTCAGACAATCGAGTGCAAGAAATTTAAAAAACTTTCTTAAGGTGAATGATCAATTGTTTTGAGTATTTATTAAATGCTGCTTCTTTTTGATATGTTAACCTTTTTAGGTTCATATTATGTATCTTATGTTCCACAGATTTTACCACGAAGAAAACCACGTTCGAACGTCATTTTGAAAACCAACAAGAATGTGAAGTGGTCGTCAAAATAAAGTTTGAGCTTGGTTCAACGCTGAACTGAGCTTAGTGTCTGTTTTAATAATGTTTGTAGATAAAATAATAAGTGATGTGCGTGTTCAAAATGTTTTTTATTTTGTTTGAATGGTTGAATCACTTATTACTTTTCCTTTGTCATAAAATAAAATGACATTTTTAAAACTAACATCATAAATAACTATTATTTAGTTAAAAAGTTACACATTGTTTTATTTACTATAGTTGTTATTAACAGCTTTAGTTGATGATGAAAAATTATGAATATTTGGCAACCTTTGACCTACTATAAGTCCAAATTAAAATCGATATTGTTTTTCCATTGGCGTATGATGCACACGGTCTGATTTTAAGGGTCCTTACCCAGTTTTTTAGATGGTCGATTAAAAAAAAAATTAAGTGTTTCTATAGGACACCCAAGAAGTCCTCATTTATATACAAAAAGATATATTTATAGGACCATGTATATGTTATTTGCAGATAATACTTATTTAAGATAATAAATAAAAATATACAGGGTGATTCCTAAGTTGATACTTCTTTTTTAGCTGTATATAGAAGGCATTAAAATAAACAACTGTTTCAAATATCTTTTTTCAAAAACTAAAAAATAGGCGAGATAGAGAAGTAAAAAATCTAAGTGCGGGCCTGGTCATAAAAACATACCCCGCTGTCGTTTCTGTTGTTTTTCTTATATCTTATTAGTATTAGTCATACGGCTAGTGTTAAGCAAACCGCTGCGGTGTGGTTTTCGGATGCAATTTAATTTTAAATTGGTGATAGATACGTGAAAATGGCAAAATTTAAAAATAATGAACTAATAGATATGGTGTCGTAAAAGTGCGGATGTTTCTTCGAGATTATACGCAAAACGCTTTCCCTTGCGGGCTCATCCAGAAGTTTTCTTAATGTTATTCAACGGGCAAGTTAGGCAGAACCGTATTTGATTCGTAGTGTAATAAAAGAATGTAAGTACTTTATTTTTGAGTTTTTTGAAAAACGGTATTTGAAAATGTTGTTTATTTTCATGCCTTCTATACGCAGCTAAAAAAGAAGTATCAACTTAGGAATCACCCTGTATACTGACAAAAATATACATGTAAGTAAAATATATAATTTATATATAGAAAAAAACATTTGAACCTTGAGCTATCCAGTGATACCACTTGCACTTATTTAATAAAATATTATAGGTGATATTTGGTGACAGCCGAACCTCTGCAAGTAATTTTGAAATATTTATATTAGCACAAACGTCAAAGATATAAAAATTACTTCAGTATCTCTCACTAAACAAACATATCTTCAAATAAACTTGACAGTCTCAGTCATTTGTGAGTAAACATAATATTGTAATGTACACCCAAAAGCAATGATAAACCCTTAAAAGCCTTCCATACAAGCCTGAAACGCAGCATCGTTTTCTGGGTTGTCTAATTGAATATTTAATACTAAAAGTTTTCTAAGGCGTTCACAAGAACTTCTAATTTAGCGGATGATACCTTGTTAAAAAAAAATTGAAAATTAATTTTAAAGTTTAACTTATATACGCCAAATTATATCATCATCATCATCATAATAATATAAATATTGCGGCTATTTATGTTAATTTCTTATTCTCGGTTAAAATTACAAACGATTCCCCGATAATATCTTTAAAATCTCCACTGACGAGGCGCCACTTAATTCTAGTGAAATTAGTTTTTAAAATATTTTGTATATAAAATAAGAAATATTATTGCCATTGCCAGATACAGGTGCAATATGCGCGATGTGGTGGAAACGCATTATTTGTTCGTGATGACTCATCGACTACTGCTTACTCTCAAATGTTATTTTAATGGTCTACTCTAAGGTTTTAAGATGAAAGTACTTCTAAAACTAGCAAAATTAAAATATAACCAGTGAAGTGTGAATACGTTAAATAAATTAAAAATAATTATAAAAATATCTAGTGTTGGACAAGAAGAAAATTACAACTATGTCGGCAGGTAAGCAATCATTTTTAGTAAAAAAGTGTAAATTTTTCAAGGTAAAAGCTAGTAATCTTAGATAAAGGGAGGAGGGGCGACACCTCTAATTAAATATCCGATTAAAATTAAAATACGCCTTAGTTAAAACCTGATTAAACAAAACGTCAATACCTTTGTCTACGGCGCCTCGCTTCTTTAATTAAAAAAAATATATCGCTTAAACCCAATTTATCCTTTTTAATAAAAAAGTCTATATCAATTTTGTGTAAACATTTCTTGTATGGTTTATTTTTCTTGCTTACCTTGCAAAAAATTGTTGAATGTGTAATTTGAAAAGAAAAATGTATTAATTCCCTTATGAATCAACACTCCACTTACCTCATTTATAAGATTTTATTTACTTATTCCAATTTTTAGATCCGGTTGTACAAAGTACGAGTTTTGTAAAGCTCGACTTAAAGTTGAACTTGGTTCAAAAAGGTAATTCTGTTGCATAACCCTAACCACAGGTCTGCACAGGTGGGATCAATAATTAAATTACCATGCTGGCAATGGTTGCGCTGTCAAAAAACCATCAAACTTTATTTGTTGTCAAAGTTTGGGGTACTTACAATCTGCAGCTACTTTTTCCATGTATTCTAACACAAAACTATTTGCAAATGTTACTTTCAAAGAAGAACGCGTGCTATCAGCTTTTGTTAAGGAGTTTAAAGGTATTTTGGAAAATAAAAAACATGTAATATTATTAATGAAGAAATATAGAATGTTGGAAAAAGATTGAGACTAAATTTAATTACGAAAATTTGAATATAATCAGGTCTCGGTCTGTCGTTTTGGGGCCGACTTCGAGCATTTTTAAAGCTTTTAGTACATCCATAAAATCTTCATCATCCGATTTGTCTGGTAAATCCAGAAAGTGTTCAACCTGATGATTCGCATTTATAACTTTAAAATATTGTTATCACAAATTTTGAAGTTAAAAAGATTTGAGAAGGTTTGTTATATGGGGTTATATGTCATCAGTAATAAATAACTTGGTTTAAGCCTAGAAAATTTACAACTTACCTGAAGAATAAAAGCTCAGTAGAACCAAGTTCAACTTTATTGTACAACCGGATATTAATGAAAAAGTTCGTAAGGTTAATAGCAATGCTGCTTGACTCTATTAAATATGGATACGGTCTTGTAATATTACAATGTGGCGGCACTACCAAGAAAATTCCTTGTTTGCAAATATTTTTAACACATAAATAATAACGAAACGAAAAGGTCGTTACTACCCAGTCGCGATTTCCTAGTCACCAAAAAACACCGTCGAAAATTACTATGCGTGACATCAGCAAACACTCGAGTAGGTACGCCCGTCACTGCCGGGGGATGGGTGGGGGGTGTCAAGCTTCTCCAACAAATAACAAATACTAACGATTCTTTGGGGAATCAACTACTATACATGATTCTTGTATTCAATGCGACGACCTCTTGGCGGCCTTGGGGCGCCATAAGGAAGTATTTCAACTATTTAACTCTAGTTCCATGCGAAAGTTTATTTTCTTAGGGGTGAGCTGACAATATATCTCCAAATGAACATTCATTTGATATTTTTATTAACATTAATTCTTATTTTATTAGGTTTAAAGGTAGATCTAACTATTTAAAACATATGAGTATTTTGTTTTGCTGTTTTATAAATGATTTGTCCTCAAATTGTAAACTAGCGGACATAGCTGAGCAGGGGCTCAACCTATCTATATCTCAGACACAAAGTGCTGTTGAGGATATGGTTGAATGGTGTAGACTGAACGGACTTCTGTTGAATAACTCAAAGACCAATATCATTAATTTTTTCACTAAGAACACCTCTGTAAATAAGAGTCAATCGCTTAAGCTGAACGGAAAGTCAATAGAGCAGGTATACAACACTAAATTTCTGGGAGTATACGTGGGCCATAAATTGACTTGGTCAGACCACATTAACTTTGTATGCAAAAAACTTAGTTCTGTTTGCTTTATCTTCAGACAACTATGCAATACTGTTAATTTAAAAATACTGATGCTTATGTATAATGGTATATTCTGTTCGGTTTTGAGATATGGCCTTCTATACTGGGATGGGGGTAGGGATGCACATGGAATTCTTGTCCTACAGAAAAAAGTCATTCGAATTATGGCAAAATTGAGGCCTTTAGAGACTTGTAAGAACACGTTTGTTAGTCTGGGGACACCAATATTTCCCAGTTTATACATTTTTACCCTTCTACAGTATATAAAAAAGAATGAGGATTCGTTTATGCAGAGACAAGAATTTCATCCCTACCCTACAAAAAGTAGCACTTTGTTGGAACAACCATATAGCCGACTCACGGTTGGTCAAAGATCATATGAGTACTTTGGCATTAAATGTTTGAATTATTTACCCTGCTCCCTAAAGGAAAATAAGATCATATAATAAAGCGTTTTCTGCTAAAATAAAAACTCTACTGGTTCAAAAGGCATACTACTCTGTAGAGGAATATTTTCTGGATGGATTTGAAAATAGTTAGGTGGTTAATGAGAAATTTAAATGTTATTTGTGAACTGCTGTGTTGTCATTTTTTTTATTGTAAGATGCTGTCATCACTATTTATTGTAATTTTGTTAAATAGTTTTTATCGTAATGATGCAACTGTGTTTCTTTTTGTTTTTTAAATTGTTATGTAGGCAGTTAACTTACTTAGGCTTAGAATTTATAATTTTGGACGTGTTTGGCAAGTTGTTGTGACATATCTTTCTTTTGTAACTCAATTTGACTGATAATAAAGTATTTCATTTCATTTCATTACCTCGTTACATCTCATTATGGCCATATTGGAACTAATCGCTAATGTATTTTTCGAAAATAAAAAAAATGAGTATACCAGAGACGTTAATTCACAATTTTGTAAATTATTAAAATTGTAAACCTCATTGCATTGCATCTTAACTTGAAACCATCATGGTATGCCGGCCTGTCAGTCTCGTCCATAAAAAGTTTTTTGGCGTCGCAATACTTTCATTTTTCATTTTATGAACGATAAAACATTTAATCCGTAGTAAAAAGAAAAGCTCCATTTAAAAACATGACAAAAAAAAATTATTTCATAAAAGCGAAAGTAAAGCAAAGTAACGCAAAAACTTTAAACAAATGAGGACCATTTTTTGTTCCAAACATAAAGTTGTTTTTGTCCCTAATTAATCTTTCTCTGCCACTTTTTTTTAACTTCTCCAATTGGATATAAAGCTAATCTAAAAACTTCTGGAGAATATCTAGGGTGTTTTAGAAAGTTTTTAAAAAAGATTTAAGGATCAATTTTGTAAATCAAGGCAATAAAAGCTTATAAGGAAGGAGAGATAATATTTTCCAAATTGTTGGGTTTAAGAGATTAATGCTGGGTTGCACATAGATTTTTAACCAGCAACTTCGACTGTGACATAAATGACAGTGGCAGGCATTATTTACTCACAATCGTCACTGCCTTATTAGTAAATTAAAGTATTTTTGTCAATGTCATGTATATTATCGTCAAAACCCATGTTTATCTTATCAAATCTGAGATCTGCAGACATTATGAAAGAGCAGATCTCCTTAATTAACATTTGTTTGTTTTAATTTATTATCTGTAAAGTGATGCTCTCCCCTGGAGTGCTACGACGTACTGCCCCCTGACTAAGGAAGCACTGATGATGGCCCAATAAGCCGAAAGCGCTCTGCGAATTTTAAATACAATTTTTTTATGCACTCCAATATAAAAATTTGTCTTCCCTTCCACTTCAAAAAAGTGCACACAGCCGCTACAAACCTATTTTTTTACAAAATTATTTAACTCAATCGAGCATTTACACGTAATACAAAGTCTGTTTGAATTTATAGTTCTTTACAATCTAAGTAGATTTTTTTTTAAGTACTCCATTTTCACAGGGTAAAATATAAGTAAGTATAAATACAATTCTGTCTGCATCACAAAATGTGTACAGGCAGGCTTTTTTTATACCTCCTAAATGAATTTGTTTTATATAACCATGTGCTAAAGGTAATGGCATGCAGAAATAATCAACTTTACGCATGTTTGTAGTGAGGTCAAAATCTATTGTTATTTATTGATGAAATCATATATTTGTGGCACGGATATCTGAAAATCAACATGCTCTTTCTTGAATAGAGACACGAGGCATTATTATAGTTATCTCTAAACATTACCTGTGGAGTTTATCTAAGAGCATAATGACTTTCATATTAGGTATACGTTAAAAAAATATTATCTCACGTGATGAGAAAACTATTTTGTTTGAATTTCTAAATTATTCAAAATTACTCAGTATTATTGTCAATAGTAATCAAATAAATCAATTTTTTTTATTGTAATGTTTTAAACATATATTATATAGTATTACTTTCGTAATTTTAGTATTGATCACAGTGATATCAGTAATACAAATATCAATATAAACTAAAAAAGTGTATAGTCTTCATTACACCTCGTTTTTTTTTAAATTAAAATGTTAAGCATCAATAAGGTCCACATCTTTTGGGTTTTCTGACAATGTTAAGTAGGGTGGTACATTTTTTCGCCCTTAAATCAGCTCTAATAGCTTTATATACTAACTTATTTAAGAGGCTTGGTTTGGGGTACTAAAACAGGCAATAAAAACCATGCAGTGGACCTTCTTTACAGGCATTTTATGTGAAACATAAAAGAGGTTTTAAAAAAGCCGAATTTAGCAGAAATACCAGTAAGTGCAGTTTTAAAAGTATGTATATAAATAGGAATGAAAACAAATAAAATTGTAATTGAAATATACTACAAAGAGGATTCAATTAACAAAAAAACATTAGCTACGGTAGTTAGGCATTTTTGTAGAAGGGCTAATCTATAATAATATGCAATTTTTTCCCGGATATTTTTTCCCACGAATTTCCTTCAATATGAAATAAAGTATTTGTAATAATACTGCACAAAAAAAATTTGGTAACACTGCTTTGATGGTCAAACATATATTCTATAAACATGTTTTAAACATGAACGGCAGTATAGTTTTCGACTTGCACTGTCTTTATTTGTTTAGAATCACTACGTTTCAACTGGTAAGCATCTCCAGTCGTCTTCAGGTGCATACTAAATAAGGACGGTAACTACAGCTCTATTTATACTAGGCAGGTGCGGTGACGCATGACTAGTGGGCGGAGTCTTGCGTGTTAATGTTTTAAACATGTTTAAAGGTTCAAACAACAACAAAAAAATTAAATTTTGTTTAAAAATAAAAAATAAACAGTTCTTATGTAAGCTATAAAAGTAATTGTTTTGGAAAAATGTATGTGCGCTAACCATTTTATGAATTATTTAAGGAAATATTAGGAATATTGGGATTTAAATTATTGAATGGTTAATTGTTACGGGGATTATTATAGTTATACATAAAATTAAAAAAATTCCGGTGTTAATTTTAAAAGAAAAGTTAAAGTAAAAGTTTTCTAAAATCTCGACGTATTTACGGCGGAAGATTTTTAGGGCTTAATTTATATCTACTTAGGGCTGGCTTATGTGCCGGTTTAGCGACTGTGCAACGGAAAAGTTTTAGTTAAGTGACACCTTAAGTGAAGTCCCACTTAAAACGTCTTAAGTGGAACCCGTGCAAATGGCCCTAACCTGTAGACCGGTTTCGAATTCTTTTGTTCTCGTTAGTACAGGGTAGGTGTTACTAAAGCTTATAATATCAACTTTCTTGGATAACCTTTAGTTCCGTCTCTTGGTAGTCCCATGAAATCTATCTGAGCATACACGTCGAGGCCTTTACAAGAATACACAGAATTAGCTAGGAGAACTCTTAAGAAGACCAAGAGTTCGAAAACGATATGTAGGTGGTGAAATTCTACCAATAGTAGTCTTCATTTCTTGGTAGTGTTATAAGTAATCTGATTTGTATTTTGATATCTAACACTGTTACACACGAAATATAACCTTGTAGTATAAGGAATTTCCAGGTGATTCGAAATTTATTTTTAATGCATTTCTTTTTTCTTTTTCTTTACTGATAAAGTAAAGTTTAGACCCATACAAGAATAATTCTTCGCAGAATCCTGCTGAGTACCATTTCCAGAAAAATCGAACACATTTTGTATGAATTGGTGTGCCAGCCCATTGCCATGCAGCAAGAAGTAGGATTGTTTAGTCTCTAAATAGAAAAAAAAGTATAAAATACTTAAAATATTTGAAGAAACCTATTGTAACAAACCTTCTGGTTTGAAATATGAACATTAAAACATTTCTTGACTATCCAGATATACCTTTGATATAACTCAAGCTGCATACTGCCTACTTAAAGATATTTCAGATTGAATGTGACCTACGATTTTTATTATTCCGTACTTTTTGAAAAATGTTATATTATTTAACATTTTAGAAAAAGAATGAAAAATGCATTTTGACGGTTTCTAGCAAAGGCGTAATAAAACTACAAGCAGATCCTCTGTGGTGTATTTTTTGTATGAGCTTGGGACAGTCCACTACTAAACTACGAACTTTTTGAAGGGGCTGTTGATGCCATCTGTAGTTGTCCAATGAAAAGCTAAATTTTATCATAAATTGTTCTGCAGTTGTATTCAAAATTTTAATTGAAACCCGAAAGCCAAGCTGCGAATACTCGCTAGTAGGTTACCCATTTAGGGCCGCTTTTACAATATATAGTTAATTTAAAGATTATTTTGCAATTTAAACCTGAGATTAATCTTTAGTTTATCCTTCACTTCAAAATTTTCGGGTTTACAATGTTTTGTTATCTTTTATGTCCAACGACAACGCCGACCACCATATATTCTGTGCTATTACTTATACCTAGCTTCGGTGCAGTTAATTTCCTAACCTACAATTTTTATTCGTACCTAAACCGTACATTGAAACTTGATTTTCCTGTTCTTCGTTTGTTCTGTACGGAATATAATAGCAATGGAAGATGAGAAACGAGCACCAAATTTTGCAGAACATGAAGTTACATTACTTTGGATATAGTAAAACTGCATAGAAATGTAATAGAATGAAAGAAAAGCGAGACTTTCTCGGGAAAACAATCAAAAAATCACCTATTTAAGGTTATGACAAGGCTGACAAACTCGGAGTTTAAACCTTGGGTATGGCTTAACTAGTACTTCATCTACAGGTTAGGGTTAAACTTAGGTTTAAGCAGTTTGAAGATAATCATAGATTGTAAAAGTGATTTATTTTGAAATAATCCATGGTTTATAGTTAACTTCACATTGTAAAAGCGGCCATTAGTTGATTTAAAAGAACAATAATTCTTGTAAATTTATTATACAAAGCAGATTGGTCGTACATTAAAGTTTTTTAAGATCATCGATTAACCTAATCTCTTCAAACTCGCATGCAGAATTTATCACCCATGCATATTTGCTTAGGTTTTTACTGTGCGCAGCGTGTTAGAGCTTCTAAGCCAGATTGCGAATGTTTTTGTCCGTTAAAACATTGTAACAAACCCCGGGCGTTTTTGCTTTGCCAACTTATCAGATTGGACGTGGCTGAAGGGAATAAAAACGGCCAATAAAGAACCGGTCGACCCTTTATTAGCCTCATAGGTGTTGTTTCAAAGGTTTAGAAAATGGATATCATCCTATCAGATGAAAAACTTGCAATTTGTATACAATGAAAAATACATGTACAGGACGTGATCGAAGGATTTATTGTGCACTTTGTCGCAACAAAGCATTAGTGAGCTTTTATAATGTGTAGTGAAATCCTTGTTATCTTATCCATCCTTCCATCCCCAACCTTTTTCTTTAATGCGCTGAATCAAAGTACGATGTCTGTTGTTAATAAAATGTTTTCTGGTGATTCTTGGGTATATTAGGTTATTCCAATAAAAAACTTATTGTTATGTTACAACGTTTCGTACGTCAGTATCATACTTTTTCAAGTTTTTATCAAAACATCTTGTAGTTGTTGTTTTATGGCGAACTGATAGAGTTATGATATGTGATAACTCCATCAGTTCACCATAAAACAACAACTTCAAGATGTTTTAATAAAAGTTTAAAAAAGTACGATACAGACATACGAAACGTTGTAATATAACAATAAGTTTTTTTATTGGAATAATCTAATATAGCCAAGAATCACCAGAAAAAAAATAAATACAAAGGTTAAGATACACCCCATCAAAAAAAATGTTACATATATAAATGTATGATGCGCGTGTAAAAAAAAACCAACAACAATCACATATTATAGACCCTTAAGAACCTTCCATACCTGCGTGAAATGCGGCATCGTTTCCTGGCTTTTATTGAAAATTTAACACACAAATTTTACTAATTTGTTCACGAGAACTTTTAGTTTGGCGGATGATAGTTTTTTTTTTTAATTTTAAATTTATTTTGAAATTTCAATTATGTATATAGATTCAAATTATGTTATCCACCATGCAGAACATAAAAAGAGAAATACTTTATATCTATTTTTGTTTGTGATAAACAGTGTTACAATCGTTAAAAATAACATTTCTAACAATCCACACGAATACACAAAATACTGAAAAACTCTTATTTTTAAGAGATCACAACCTCCAAGAGAATTTCCCTAGAATATCATTCTTTAAGTAAAAATTTTCCTTTTCATATAGGATCTTAATACTTCCTACGAATCGGGAAATTTGTCACGAGTTAGCAACACAAAGATATCTCCGCCCTGGGATCCGTCAAAGTGTCAAAATAAAAGGGCTAGAAATTATGTTTCACTCACTTCGTTTAAATCGAGAAGGCTATGAGAAATTTTTATAGGAATATAAACATTGAATAATAACGGATTCTTATCTAAAATTTAAAAGGTAACCTTAGTCGAACTGAAAATGGATTTGACGATTTAATTTTGTGTGTTTGTTTTATGTCATGAATTACAGAAAAAAAAGGTTAGGGGGGATTTTAGGTTTCTGGTATAGGCTATGGATCCACGTTTAGTCGGCCGCCCGGAATTTACCTGTTGGATAATGGCCGGTCGGTCGATTCACACTCACACCCTATAGTAATAATTTTGATAGAACTCGCGACTTAATCACGTGATATGAATGACATGCTCGTTCATTTTGGTGTGTTATGTTGGTATGACTTGACGTAAATTACAGGATCGGACTTAAAAAAATACTCGATAAGGAATAAAGTAAGTAATTATTAACTGCTTCATCTAAAAAAATACTATACTTTAAAAAGGCAATGTCGTACTGTATTTGCTACTATAAAATTAAATTTGCAATGGGACAAATTAATAAAAAATTGAATATATATGCATAATTTCATTGAACGCCAGTGACAAGAAAATATAAATAATATTTTGATTACATGGCTACGATTTAAATTTATTTTTTAGTTTTGATGACAAGAATACATTATTAGATGTCCTACGTACAAAATTTAATTTTATAGCAGAAAATACCGTACGCCACTGCTTTAGCGTGTAATTTTTGTAGATGAAGTAATTAAACAGTTAAACTTTTTGGTAATAATTACCTTGTTCCTTATCGAGCGTATTGTAGTGGTAAATATTTTAAATTGGAAATAAAAATTTAATTGGTCATACGCACGCCACTGGTTCTGCCAATTTATTAAAATTTTGTATTTGGTCGTTTTGGGGGATGCTAAATCGACTTCTGATATTAGTTTTGAAATAAAATAATTGCTAAAGGTGAATTATTCTTTAACAACCCCTATAAATCCGTACGCCAATGAGTTAACTAAAATTTTTAGCAATAGAAAAATGCGCTCTAAGATCACACGAAATCACACCAAAATTCAAAACAATCAATTCAGCAATACCAGAAATATAAGCTTGTTTCCATTATAAGTGGAACACATACATACAAATTGGTAAAAAAAAATTTATTTTAAAAATTTAAGGTTGATAATTGTCTTCATTTTTTTAGTTAAAATCGATTTAAAAAAATAAATAATTACTGAAAAAAAAATTTAAAAAAAAAGTATTGTCCGAGGCAGGGTTTGAAACCGCGACCATTAGTTCCAAAGTGGAAAGCCTATGCCCTTACGTCAAGAAGGTACTTCCTAAAAAACAGGTTCAAATGCGTTACATGACTAAATGCAAGATATTATTGTAAACATAAATTGAAATTGTTTAAAAATACCTTCTCAGCAATGGCATCAGCTGAGGTACTAGGCAAACAATAGTTATGATCCATAATTAATTGTTAGTTATAGTTTAAAACAGAATATTATACGTTTATGAATCAAACATAGGCTGAATACGTCTTTGTCAAAATATAGGGAAATTTTGAAAGTCCTAATCAGCCGGCCGATGTCATGTATCAGGATGTCAATTGTCGAAAAACGATGTTCTCTTGTGAATTAGTATATTACATAACAAGTGATGAAAGTGATACTTTTCAAACGAGGAGATATTTAGCACGAGGCGTCAGCCGAGTACGGAAATTCTCCGAGTTTTACACGAGTAATGTACACTATTTTTTCTACGACCACAAAGAATTAGTAAAAAAACCTTTGATTTGCGAAAAAAATATTTCAACTCTAGAGTTGAAAAAAATATTTCAACTCTAGAGTGGAAATACAAGGCACACTATTAATTTAAACATATGATGCCAATTTGACAGACCACTCTTATTTATT
The DNA here is from genome assembly GCA_935413205.1 of Polydrusus cervinus. NCBI lineage: Eukaryota > Metazoa > Arthropoda > Insecta > Coleoptera > Curculionidae > Polydrusus > Polydrusus cervinus. The sequence continues at coordinate 69,382,789 of OW284511.1, read as the reverse complement.
AAAAAGAACAAATTTTAGAAAGTAGTTTAGTGTTTAACTTATTTATCATGTATTTTTCGAGTGATTTCGAATTAGAGTATGAAAATACGCCATCTGAAATTATAAAAAAGTTAAGGATATACTAGAAAATCTATTACCAGTCAAAACAAGCCCCACTGAAGAAAATGTCATATATTAAACATAAAATTTGTATGTGTTGCCATAGCGTAGATACTAGAGCTATGGCCTACAAATCGAAAGGTCACAGGTTCAAATCCCATCAGGAGTATTTGACTTTTTTTTATAAAAACATTAAGCAATTTATAGAATTAGGTATTTTGAATTGAAATCTTCCTTGTTGGATGAATTTTTAAAATTTAATCAAGGAAAGATGCATTAAATATTAATTTAAAAAATCCATCCAACAAGGAAGATTTCAATTCAATAAATTGTTTAATGTTTTTATAAAAAAAAGTCAAATACACCTGATGGGATTTGAACCTGTGACCTTTCGATTTGTAGGCCATAGCTCTAGTCTCTACGCTATGGCAACACATACAAATTTTATGTTTAATATATGACATTTTCTTCAGCGGGGCTTGTTTTGACTGGTAATAGATTTTCTAGTATATCCTTAACTTTTTTATAATTTCAGATGGCGTATTTTCACACTCTCATTCGAAATCAATCGACAAATACATGATAAATAAGTTACACAATAAACTGCTTTCTAAAATTTATTCTTATTAATAAATAGGCGTGGTCTGCCAAATTGGCACCATATTGTTTAAATTAAATAGTGTGCCTTGTATTTCCACTCTAGAGTTGAAATATCTTCTTTCAACACGCGTGTGATATTCGGCGCTTTCGAGCCAAGTTAACCGTGTTTTTTTTCTCATTTTCATAAGTGGTCGTAGGAAAATTTCTATATCACACACACACGCATACAGTTAAATGACGGGCCAGGGCGGCTGTCGATTGTCGGTTGTTAAAACTGAACGTGTGTGGTCGTATGCCGACCGGCATTGCACTGCTGTAGGCCTACTTTTACTTCAGACGAAAATTTTGTTATTGAAAATGGCTAAAAGAACTTAAAAAGGTTAAAATATCAAAAAAAGCAGAATTTAATAAATACTCGAAACAATAATTATCATTCACTCAAAAAAAGTTTTTAAATTACTTGCACTCCATTGTTTGAGTTCTCGTATAAGCTCCATGTAGGAGAAAGTGCAACGTCTTTTTAACCACTATTTCATCCAAATTGGTTTTCCTTTTCTTTTTCTCTGCTCGTGTAATATAATAAAAATCTCCGCTATGCTCTCTTTTTGTGACATGTTTGAACTGACGATAAAAACTGTGCGCGTGTAATGAAATGGAAGCCGCAATCGAATCCGGCCAGAACTGCCGGCCGTTATCGGTGAACAAAACTGAAAGTGTAGTGTGACTATCGATAATAGCCGGACGGCGGACGAATAGACGTCCGCCGGCCGGCCAATTTGACGTGAGTACACTCCTTTAGACTAATAGAGCTTCTCTGACAGAATTACAATAAAATCTTCGTAAAAATCCAATTAAACTAACTGAAATGTTGGCAAACTTTATAGATTTGAAAATTAAAATTTGAATTTCGCAATTACTGCATTTTTGTTGTCACGCCGAAAAGATCTAGACTTTTAAAGTCGGGTTTATGCTTCGGCAATTTCGCTTAATTACTTTTAAAAGCATAATTAAATTTAAATTCGCATAATGCATTTTTATTTTAAAATTGAATACACGAACTGTCCTACATTTTATATTGAAATTTTTCTTCGGATGTAAAATAAGAAGTTTGCTTCAATTACTGTAGTAGTTCAGTACGAATTTTAAAAGGCATGTTTAAATAAAACTAAATATTGAAGTAAAAACCTATAGACCAGTGGTGGTCCCTACGTTAGAAATGCGGGGGTTTTGCATTCATTGGTATAATTAATAATATAAAGAAAATCAGGATTACAATTTTTTTAAATAAGGTAAAAACCTTAGCTATACCGCGGCAATGGCTTAAACGTGTGTTACTGGCATTCGAGCGTGGCGGCTCGAGATTGATCCTCGGAGTGGGCATACGCAGAACAAAAAAAAGTATGTCCCAAATTTAGCAGGTTTAAGAATGCAATCTTCCAACGCAGCCCATTCACGCCGGTAACCAGGCCGGATGAGATCGGACATTTCGTGGGGTGCGGAAGAAGGTACACACTCCCCAATCAGTGGGTCATGCAATGACACAAGAAACCAAGGGTTGATAGCCCTTGGGGGTGTCAAATAGCTGAGGATCGTGGTTTGGAACCCACGTTAAGCTGTAGTTCCCCTCGAGAATGGCTCTGGCAGCGAATGAAGAGGAACACATTTGGAACAAGCAAACAACCTTCGTTATAAAATTGAAATAAAAAATATTTATATTGTACTGTGAGTTATTAAAAATTAAGCTCATTAATGGGCTTTTTCACTAAATTTTAATTTTGACGCTATCGTATAAAGCACGAAAAATAAAATATTCTACGTTTTTAGTTTTAAAATTATTTACTGAGAAAATTATTAACACGCGGAGAACGTACCGACGTCACAACAAACCGACAAATGGGCAACTCGGGACAGCCTTCATCCGACCTGATTAATCTAAGGCAGTCCTCACACGAGGAAACTTAAAAGATATTGTAGTAGCTTGGATACTAGAAGACTGGGGCGACTAAGTAACCCAGCACGCAGATTTGAATGGCGCTACACACACGGCGCTATCTAATTTGGGCGACCCGCCAACCCGTGTATCCGCGACTAGTTATGTTGGGTCGCCACGCCACTCCAGTCTCTTGATGATGCAAAATAAAATACAAATTTCTATTAGTAGTATGTTTTGTTAAGTACAACCAAGAAAAAAACTTATTTTCCAAACTAAAAAAAAATTCTCGGTAACGTAAACACCAGAACAAATAGAAATTAGTTCAAAATGGAGTCATTTTTAAGAATATTGAGTATACTGAATAAGTATAATTTTATTGTGATATAGTAAGAAATACTAATTTATATTTTATAAATTGTATTTCTTTTTTGTTGTATCTTTTGAGGGCTGCGTGATTCTAAGGTAAAGAAAGTGTATTTCACTAATTAAACAAGAAATTTTCGGAAATCAAGTAGTAACACAAAAGTAAAATACGAGAAAATTTGGCGAAAAGAAATTACAGCTTGGATAATTGTACTCACCGGTTCTGATAATAAAATTATCCTGTTTCACGGCAAGTTAAGTTACCCGATGTAATCAATGGCCAAATTAACTGAAAACATCGTCCACAATTATTCTGTTTCTAAAGAAGTATAAATTAAAGCCTAAAAAGTTTTATTGTTCTGTTGTTAGAGCATAATCTCTGTCGTCTAATTTGTAACTTGAAAATACAAGTATAAATAAAAAGCGGATGATGATGTTTTGTCGATAAGATTAAAGAACCCTCTGTTTTATTGGATGAAAATGGGACAAATATTTTTTATTTGACTGTAAATAAAACAAAATAATGGATACTTAAAGGTCGAAGACAATGATGCTTCTTCAATAGCAGTTTTGGACTTGCAGTGTCTTTTATTGTTTTAAATTACAATGTTTTAACTGGTAAATATCTCCAGTTGTCTTCAGATGAATGAAATTTTTATATTAGTTTCCGTTCCTGTTTATTTTTAGAGTGAAAACAAACATTTCAACTAATAAAATTTATAAATAGGAATACGCTCATTTCCCTCTCTATATGTATATAGAATATGTGCGCCATTCTGTAGGTGAAATACTGCATCATTTTAGTTGCATAAAGACTACGGAATATTAACATTAATAAAGATATTCAGTAATAGAAAGAAAAGTTAGCGGCAAAAATGTTGCAGCTGTCATTTGCATTAAAGTACATAGGAACGCCAAAATACAGGGCATAGGTAGATAATGACAGCTGTTTAGTCCTTATTAGGACTCATCAGAAAACCAAAACCCGTAACCAACTCCCAAAAGGACGATAACGTGTTTTTAAGACTTTTTTAAGAAATAAATAAGTGGTTTAAACACAGCATCACCATCTGTAGAAATAAATTCCAATGCAGAAGACAAATCCACTGGTTGTGAAATCATAGAACAAAGATACGGTATGCCACACATCACACACATAGCATAGAGGACAACATCTTGCGATTCACTAGAACTCTCTGCAATTCGCAGATTCAGAAATAGATCACACGGGGTACTAGGGTGCGACGCTATCCGTTTACAAGCCGTGTATGTATGTGTGGATTCTGAACCTGCGAATTGCAGATACATAGTTGTAGTGAACCGCAAAATGTTGTTTCCCACACTAGATGTGTCGTCCACCGTGGCTTAGTTGTATTTTAGTTCTATGATTTCACGTCCGGTAGCTTTGTCTTCTGCATTGGAGTTGATTCCTACAGATGGCGATACTGTGTTTTCGCCACTTATTTATTTCTTACAAAAGTCTTAAGAATACGTTATCGCTCTTTTGGGAGTTGCTTACGGGTTTTGGCTTTCTGATGAGTCCGAATAAGAATGAAAAGGCCGTCATTGTCTACCTGTGCCCCAGGAAATACATTATTTTGGCATCCCTGTGTACATTAATGCAAAAGACAGACGCACCACTTTGTTCGCTTGCCGTTAACTTTTTTTCCATTTTATTATAACGGACACTAAACTTTTAATACTATATTTAGTAATGTTTCGTATCTCCCGAGATAATCCTATCCTGACTACACATTTTCCGTCATGTTTTTACTGCCATTCTACAAACTTTAATTGTTATTTTTTGATGTTACAGTTCCCTCGGTGAAGGGTAAGTACAGCAAGTAATTTAGTAGCTTTTAATTTTTTTACGTTGATAGAACAAAGTAGGGTATTAATTAGATACGTTAGAGTATAACATTTAAATAACAGTAGAAGAGAAATTTAACACAATAGGCTTGTTTTTCTTTCTATTTTATTCAGAGTGCAGACAAAACTACCATTCACAAAGGCTTTAAGTTCTTTTACTTATTTTTCTTTTAGATTATGAGTAATAAGGATAAAACCCGTTTTAGAGTTTTTGCTTCTTGTACAGTAGAAAATGCGTTATTACTATGTAGCCTGGAGCCCAGTGGCGGTTCGCGGTCTTAAGAAATGGTGAAGAGCTAGGTATAGTGCAAGTATTTAAACAAACATTGACAAAAAACCAGTGTAACAAAACGTCTCTCCTATCCTCATCTGTGTTCTATTTTTAAATTGCCCTTCATCATAATGCAAATTGTTACATGCTGTTTGCGTGACTGACGTCACGTAACCATAGCAACGGTGAATAACAAAGCCATGTTGGTCGTTGGGTCTTCACTTGTTTGTAGCTAACGGACACGGTCGACTGGGGCGCGCCAAAATCCACGAGTGTTTATAATTATTGTCCATCGGAGTTAACCTTGGCCCTATTATGGATAGCTACATTCGGATTAAATTAATACTATTAATTCAAACATATTTTTTTACGGGCTAAAATGGTAGCTGTATTGGCACATTAATATTTAATATTGTCGAAAAACTTTCCTCCTGGTTTTATTTTTTTTTTTTTGGTGAAGAGCCCTTCACCTACTTCACCTGATGAGCCGATACTGCTGGAGCCTGCGGCGCCATTAGCATCGAAGTTGGACACTACCAAAGCATACCCAGCACCTCCGAAAAACGTCACCTGTAAAAACACGAGTCACAATTACAGGAGTTTCGCTAGGCGCTAAGACTCACATCGGTTTGTGAAACCGAAAACAATAAGTACAGAATAAGAGTTTTCTTTTATTTTGTCAGATTCATTCCCAGAGGCGTTTCGCCATCTTATGACTCATTAGTGAAGCTACAGAATTTGACGAAAGAAAGGAATGTGCCCGTAACTATATCAAATAGTGTAGGAGTAAAAACTATGTAGGATGGAGCAGTTTTATTGTTAAACGGTAAAGCGGAATTGATTATTATGTAGCAACTAAGGTTTTTTACTCGAAAAAAAAAACTCGTAACCTAAAATAATGTACTGTTTTAACTATCCCAAGCACGTTCTTAAATGTAAATCGCTAAAAACCATCACAAGGAAACTTATTATACACATATTTTTTTTAAGAATAAGTTTTAGAAATTTGATTATCTAATAAACTTTTTACGAATCACTTAATAACAAACAGCACACAAAATTAGTCAGTTTTATTTTAAAATTATTTAATATTAAAGCCAATAATGCAAAAATATATTTTTTCAATAAAAGTTAATACAGTTAATATTCAAACAATTTTTATTATATATTTTTTTACGTTTTCCGAATATACAGATTTGCTTCAGACTTCTTCGTGGACCAAACCGAGCAGGTGTTACGTTTTTGTTTCATGATGGACAGGCTTGAACAGCCGTCTTTTGTTCTTAATTGGTAGAAAATGGTGGCTTAAGAAATTGGTAGATTGAACATTGGATCGATTTCACAGTATATTATGGAAGTGCAACTTACGCACAAGTTACATTTGTTAATTAACAATGTCAAAGCGTTAACGCGTATCAGGCGACGTATGCGAAATGTTATTTGACAAATGACGAGATTATGCATGGTACCAGATTTGATAACGTAGAATTTAATGATATAGCTATTTGCAGGATATCCGTCGGAGGACGGAAGTTGATGAATCCCCTTCCTATATCTACTTAAGGCGATTTAAACTAACATTATTGCAATAATATGTGCTATGATAATATGTCGTATTACCAAAAATAAAAAGAAACAATTCGAAATGAATTTAACTCAGTGATAATATTATGAGATACAGTAAAATAAAGTTGAACATAATATTATAATTATGGATTTCCACTGAGTATCGGCAGAATCAATTAATTTTTTTTTAATCAGCGACATGACCTAAACAAATTTCTTAACATACTGTTGTCGGGTTGCAAACTTATTCTTAATTAACATGACATTAACTGTTCTTTTATAACAAGATGCACGGACAAATTTTAAGGGATGATTTTATATAAAAATATATGAAAAAAAGTTCATATTTACATATGTCCGCAAATGCTTCTGTATGGAGCTGCAGACCCTTAAATATGGGATAACCGCAGTGTTTACAGAAATACACTAAACTTAAAGAATTACGTACTGAATACCAGTGATATATCTCTATAATATTTTTATTTTTACGGTAGGGATTACGCGGCCAGAACAACCCTGCAAGTTCCATTCTTAGAATTTCGTAATTTCTGGCCTTTATTATTATTACAATAGCCAGTTTTGCCGCCCAACAAAATTCCTCCAACATTTCAAACGCGAATTTCTCTTAAACTACAAAAACAATCTGACAAAAACATTCATATTCAGCGGAAAATATGAATCTTTCTAGAGAGCCAAATTTCGGGTTTCAGGAGCGTGTGAATGCCAAGATATTAGCGTGGTACATATATATGTCCTCGCCCTTATAATCGCAATATGCAAATACGTCTCTGAAATGTCTTGAACTTTCCCCACTCTAAATATAACTACAAACAAAGTAATCCGTTTGTTAAATAAGGAATTACACTAACTGGATCAATTTAAGTGTAAGAAAATCATTTTTGACAATAGATTTGGCGTCACAATCGACGTTGTATGTTCAGTTAATTGCTATTTAAAGTTAATCTGAAACCCTGTATGTACTTGTTATCTTTAATATTATACAGTGTGTCCAAAAAAGTATGCAACATATGTAAAAGTTTTTTATTACCGATTTCTCAGAAAATTTTATTCTTGATAAAAGTTGGTGCATGCCTTGAAACTATAAATGCTTATTTCACATTTCACCTGCGGCTAATAGTAAGGGAGAAAATGCCATTTTTTTGAAATTGCATTAAGAGTAAAGTACCTTAGTTATTAGAAATACAGCAAAATTTTATGTGGAAATATTATTGCAAATTAAATACATAGCCCAAATACGAAATTTGAGTTACGTGTCTCAATTTTTTTTTTCTAATCTCTAATTTCCCCTAAACGGTACGCCTCTGGTCGATTTTTTGTTTACAATGACAAATAAATTAGTAGTTATTTCCAGTACTATGAATAGGGTTGAATTTTATTATAATTTAGTTTCGAACAGAAGTTGGCTAAAATGTGTTTAAGTAGGCGTGCAACACGCTTATATCTAAACCGACCCGGTTCATTGAAAAGTTTTTAAAAATTTGCAACTACTTAATGCATTGTTATTATAAACCCACGTTTAGGTTATTTGATAAAAATATTAAAATTGCGTAAACGAAAAATCGACCAGAGGCGTACCGTTTAGGGGAAATTATAGAGATTAGAAAAAAATAAATAAAAATTGAGACACGTAACTCAAATTTCATATTTGGGCTATGTTTTTAATTTGCAATAACATTTCCATATATAATTTTGCTGTATTTCTAATAACTAAGGTACTTTACTCTTAATGCAATTGCGAAAAAATGGCATTTGCTCCGTTACTGTTAGCCGCAGGTGAAATGTGAAATATACATTTATAGTTTCAAGGCATGCACCAACTTTTATCAAGAATAAAATTTTCTGAGAAATCGGTAATAAAAAACTTTTACATATGTTGCATACTTTTTTGGACACATTGTATTTAGTTATACATTCGGAATATGAAGTATAGTGGCCTAATAGTATGACCTAGTCATAAACTGATGGTCATTGTTTGAAATTCGTCTTTGACCAAACCTGTATCTCCTGTGTCATGATGAGGGTCAGGATCATCCTAACACATATAGATAAGTAAACACAATGCTTACAGAAATAAATTAGGGTTTTAACCCAAGAACGGGCGGGGGAAGCAATGAAGAGAATATCCTGTAAAATATTTTTTAAATGTAGATTTATTTTCATGTCTGGGATTTTTGGGAATTAAGAGGCTTCCGTACCAGCCTAAAACGCGGCATCGTTCGCTGGCTTGTATAATAAAAAATTTATTACAACAATTTTACTTAGGGATTAACAAGAACTTCTATTTTGGGGGATGATAACTTTTTTTTCAAAAAAAAAAAATTAAATATGTATTTTAAAGTTTCAAAATAGAAATATGGCGGCTATTCATGCTAATTTCATATTTTCCATTAAAATTACAAACGATGCCCTGATATTATTTTCAAAATCTTCACTGATGCCGCGCTACTTTTTATAATATTTCTGTATATAAAAAAAGGATATTTTATTGCCATCGCCAAACACAGGTACAATATGTGCGATGTGGTTGAAATGCACTATTTGTTCGTGATGACTCATCGACTACTATTTGCTCGTAATATAGGGTGCGTTCACCCGACGTCAACAGTTGAGAAGTTGAGTAAGCGACCGCGTTCAGCCGACCCGTTGACTAGGCGCTGGATGTCAGCTGATGCAAATTTCTTGAAGCGGAATTTATTTCTGCTTTTCAACTAATCTTTTGCTTAGACATGCGCAGAACTTATATGTTTTGACATTTTACTGATATTTCATAACCTGTTTGTTTATTTTGATATTTTGTTTTGCTGTTCTGTGTAAAAGTTAAATGTAATGTTAAAAGTAATTTGGTATGACATTCTCATAATAATCTTCATTTCGAACAGGAATTACTCTGCCAGGTTCCACTATATCGACTGCCCGAACTAAATTATCTACGATAGCTCCTATCGGGCCAAAATTAAGTTCATCATTCATCAATTTCAGTAGAATTACTTGCTGAATGTTCTCTAAAATAACATTAAGGTAATAAAACACGTCAGACTAATAAACAAAATTTGACCATAATAAAATAACTTGAATTTTGAGGTTATGTAACAGCAACAGCTGTTATAAACGTCAAATGATACCGCTGTAACTCAACAATGCGTTCACCTATTTTTTAAGTGCTAACTCATAGCACCACTGAACTGTTGAGAGCTTTAAGTCAGCAGTTGACGTCGGGTGAACGCACCCATAGACTTTTTTAATAGTTGGGTGTTGCCTTTTTTTCATAAACCCTTCTTGTAACCTATGACGAAATAACGAGATACAACTGTTTAAGTATTCAAAGCTATTACATAATTGGGATATACAGAGAAATAAAAATTAAGGGTCGTCTCGACAAGTTCAAAATAAATAGATGTTAATGTAGTTAATTCTAACACAAAATAGCAGCAATTGCCTTAAGAAAGGGACTCAAGCATTTAGTCATTTATTATTCTGTCACTAAGAAAACTAAATATTTAATTGTGCCTTCACCTCCAGATTTATTATGCTGCTTTTTAGGTGAAATGAGAATTCAACTATATTACTTTTGATGAATTTAAGAACAAGTTTATTAATAAAATGAGCCTATTTGTGCCACTGAATTGTTCCATTTCGTAACTCTTTATACAAATATGCAAGAAAAATAATTTTCTAATCAAATTGATTGTATATTTGTACACAGAGAAAACAGTAATGTGGTATCAAAGAAAAACTCATTAAATCAATGGTAGATTGTATTTGCTATTTCTGACTAACTGTTCTATTTGTTTTAATGCTTATCCTATTGTTGTTTCATAATAACTATTATCATTTACTTAACTATAAGATGTCATTAATTTATATAAAAATGCCATTGGTCTAACAAACTATGATTATGGTAAAACAAGCACAACAACAATGCGTTCAAATATTTATTATATTGTAGGATTACTTTCATATTTTTTTATAGTTTTGGTTCTTAAAGTCCCCAACAGGACCACAATTCTTGGTTTATGAGAATAGATTTTCCCATGGGGATATGCAATTTCTTTCATGAAAAAGGCGATCTCGTATTATTGAATACAATTCGTAGGGAAAGGTTTTATTAAGACCACTGGAACTCTAGTTTAACTCTGTAGGGACATTGCGACCGAATTATTTCCCCAACGGAATAAATTCCATCGTTTAAAGAATTGAGACCCAGCAGAAAAGTAAATCTTCCATAAGACAATGCTCTAATATAGAACGCGCTTATTCTTACAAAATAAACAAAGCGACAAGCATAAAAAATACTATAGGAGGCAAGGCGACGACGCGACGGCAGCCAAAAGAGAAATATGTCCTTCATTCCCGCTACGTAGGTAAAGAAGTGTTGCCTACCTTTTCGATGATTGAATTAAACATAAATACCATCAAAATAAAAGAAATTAAATTTATTTTAATATTTCCTTAATTACTGATTGGATAACACATAATTATTTGCTTAAAACAATATGTAATTTGTTTAAATTACAGTACTTTTATATAAATTAGTTAAGCTCTCGACAATTGTTTTTTGGTTTTAGGGTGATTCCTAAGTTGATTTTTCTTTTTTTAGCTGTGCATAGAAGGCATTAAAATAAACAAAATTTTTAAATACCTTTTTTCAAAAAATTTAAAAATGGGCGAAATACAGAAGTAAAAAATCTAAGTGCGGGCCTGGTGATCAAAACGTAGCCTGCTATACTTTAAGTTGTGTGTTTTATTAAACATGCAATTTACGGGTGGTCAGTTATTTGGCAAACCGCTGCGGTGTGATTTTCTGAAGCAAGTTAATTTTAAATTGGCGACACGTGAAAATGGTAAAATTAAAAAAAAAATTTTCTTAATGCTATTCAACGGGCAAGTTAGGCAGGATCGTATTTGATACATAGTGTAATAAATGAATGTAACCTTATTTTTGAGTTTTTTAAAAATAGGTATTTGAAAATGTTGTTTATTTTAATGCCTTCTATACACAGCTAAAAAAGAAGTATTAACTTAGAAATCACCCTGTATACTGTAATTGGAAAAACACAAGTCATAATTATTGATACAATAATATTTTGTTAAACAGGTCAATATTAAATTTATAATTCATTAAAATATTTTAATTTTATTGATTTAAATATAATTTATTGTTTTAAACTTATATTTTATTGAAACAATTTAAAGGCAGTCTACTATTATTGGTATTACCATCATTTGTTTTCTGTGTATGTTACCTTAAAAGCAAATAGATTGTGTTATAACGTAACTCTTTATGTCCAAAATTAAAGATTATGATTCCGTTTGCTGAAAACACACACCCAGTGGGTGCAATGGGTCTTCTTGAGAGAGGTGGATTAGTTGAGGTATGGTCAGTAAAACCACTTAGAAGCTCAAAATTTGTGAACGTTTTGACCTCATGTATATCATGAATTGTCTCTGCCTAGATAGAAAAAGTTGACTTTCTCTGCCTAGGCAGAAAAAATACACCATTTAAGCCTGTCAAGTATCGATAAAAAGCCACTTTTAATGTCATTTGAAGAAAAAATATGTTTCTTAAATTTTTTTTTATATTAGGTCATAAATTTAGCACTTCTTAACATTTTTATCCGCTAAATTCGGAAGCAACATTTTGAAACACAGGAAAATAAAGGCTTCTTATTTATTACCAAGCAGAAAGTATCCCACGTTTCATTTAACTTTAAAATCCCTATGAATATAAAGCGAAAATATTATTGTTTCCCTTTTTAAAATTATGCTATTTAAAACCACTGTTATATAAGAATATGTAGACAAAAATCTAAATATTTTAATCTGGTAAAAGCATTTTTTATTATTTAAAAAATTTTCGCTAAATTTGAATGCTGGGTTATGAATAGAGACAGTGGCGTATTTAAGAGGGGGGAGATGCCGGGCTGCAGCCTCCCCCCAGCCTAGGAGCTCGGAGTCTAAAAGTCTAATTGCAACCTAATTTTTCGTCTCACGCTTGGACGTTTAGTTTTTAAACTTTTCCTTCTATTAGTCCTGTTTTATATAAAGATTAAGGTTTCAGACGCATATCGTGTTAGTTATTGATTTATGATGCAATTTTATAGGAAAACGAGTACCTACAAAGAGTAATATTTTATAGTATTTTCTATTATATACGTGTCTGTTCCGTTTTTCCTTTTTTAGAGCTATTTTAAATCATTAAAAATATAACCCAATGCAATTAAATATTTTTATAACAAAAACAAAAAACAGTTACGTATTTATTTTTAAATAAAAAAATTAAAGTTCAAATTTTTTTTAAAACCTTTTTTATTGAAAAAGTGTGATGATTTATAATTAAAAAAAATAGTGCGAGAAGAAACAAGAATGCTTTATTACGAATATACAAAACGGCATTTAAGAAGGAATATTTCAAAACCTAAGCATTTGCACCAAAAACTGCTCTTAGATCTACGCTCCTAAAATACATGATTTCTGAAAAAATCATCAATTTTGGCGTGGAGAGCGATATTTACTTTATTTTTAATTATCAAAAACCGAGCCCGAAAAACGCTAGTTAGAGTCATTATCGTCTTATGTTAAAATTTTGGATTGACACCAATATTCATATTTTTCACAAATATAAAAAATGTTTTTTTTAATAAAGAGCCAGCAAGGGAAATAAAAAATTTACAAGCAAATTTTAATAATTTTGATGAAATTTATTAGTAGTTAGGTGAATTTTAAACGAACTCTGAAAATTTTTCGCTTTACCGCCTTCTTTCCTAGGTACGATATCATGATATACATGTAGTCCCGACTATTCCTTTCTCCAGAAAAAAAATGTCCTACTTACGCCCATTCAGCCCCCCCCCCCCCCCCCCCGAGCATATTTTCTAGCTACGCCACTGAATAGAGATGTTTTTCGCGGCTTATTTTTACAGACAAATATGAGCCGGGTCGTGAATTTGATCCGAACCGGGTCACGGGCCCGTGGATCCCAGTGCTAAATCAATGAACATGATTGTATTCGAAAGGCGAGTCGGGTTATTTGATTTATTCGGAGCCTGTTCATAGATCTATCGAGTCCCACGTTGTATTCGTTTATAGCTGGGGTATTTAAAACCGCCTTGTATACGGTCGTAAATAACAGTTCTAAAATAAGACGTCGCGACGTCAAAGTAACTTAGATCGTAAATCACTTTTACTTTAACCAAATAACAAGCCTCCCTTCTTAGATACAATAAATCAAAGTAGGTTATCCGTGGTAAAGTTTTAATAAAATCTTGTAATAATGAATATCAACAAAGTCATAGCCGCATTAAAAGAGCTTAATAAACTTTAAAAAGTGCTATCGACACATTTTTAGCCTCTTTATTGAACTTTTACTTTACATTCAGTAACATATTTTTTATTACAGAAAATTATAACTTATAACTCTGCTGAAATTTCGTACAACCTTTATTTTTTTATTGTAATGTCAGGAATCTGTATCAAATCCTCATCGGTTTAAAGATTTTCTACAAAAAAGAATACATCTCATGTATCGACGCAATTATTTTAAAATTATGAATATTTAAGAGCCTTCCTTCCATACCAGCGTGAAACACGGCATCGTTTCCTGGCTTCTCTAATTAAGAATTTAATACAAAAAGTTGACAAGACCTCCTAGTTTTGCGGATTTTGTCAAAAAAAAAATGAAAATGTATTTAAAAGTTTTAAATACAGGTTCAAATTATATCATCCGCCACGCAGAACATAAAAATATAAATATTGCGGCTATTCATGTTAATTTCTTAGTTTCCATTAAAATTACAAACGGTGCCCAGATATTATCTCCACTGACGCTGCGCCACTTAATTCTCGTAAAATTTGTTTTTATAATATTTTGTATGTAAAAAAAGAAATTTTATTGCCATCGCACGACACAGGTACAACATGCGCGATGCCGTGGAAACGCACGATTTACCCTTAAAATAGGTGAAAAACTACTATTAGTGATTCATCCCTATTATATCCAGTACAGCAGGTTGTACGAAGTTAGAGGAAACAATTCCAGTCAATTTTTGAAATTCAAATAGAGCAGAATATTCATGAACTTTTTTTCGCTGACTTCGTACAACTCGCTACTCTCGATGTGAAAGTGATGAGTGATGACAGTAATTTTGGACCTGGAGTAGACCTATATGCAATCCATTCCACAAAATATTTAAGTTATAATATAAGGGGCGTTTGCCTAACCAGTAAATAGATAAAAGAATTTAAAAGTTGTTTGAGAAATTTCGAGGTCAACTAAATATGGATTGTAAATTTGTATTTTATTATTATTTATGTCAAATTTTATTTAAATTCAGGGGGACCCGGGACTCGACCGCGATGTCAGGAACACTTTAGGTTTAGCTTAAGGATTTGTCGTATGGCTGTTGAAAACCAGTTCGGCTGTAGTACTTCTTTCTATGTTTATGAGTTGACATACCGCCGCACTAATATTGTTTTATGCCGGACAAGCAACAATATCTCGTTTTCGGGAATGTACGATCAAGCGGCCGGTAATATGTTAAGATTATCCTCTAGCGTCTTGTGCCTGTTACGTTTCACAAAAGCGCAAAACACTAAATTTAGAACGTGACCCACTTATATAAATATCTTACCGATATCACGTGTTTACATCGACGGACCATTCAGTTGTTACGATAATGACTTCTTTTGACAAGTTTCAGTGCATTTAAAAACGTATTTGTATAAAAATGGATAATAGTGACGAAAGTTACTTTATCTGACCAATGGGGATATTGATTTTTCTTTCTTATTTAATGTGATCTGCGTAAGAAACCGTTTTTCTTTTGAAATCTTTGACGCGCGCGCTACTTTTGGTTTTATAAATGGCATGGAATGACAAGTTGGTTGTAGGTAAATCAAAATTTAACCTACCCCAAAAATCCAAGACTGGTACAAAATGTACAATCTATTAAATACACAATTATAGATCTAATGAATTAATGTCAAAACAACATTCAACAGTAACGCACAACTCAAAACTACTAGTGACAGTTCGAAGTAATAAAAAAAACTATTTTAAACTGCTTCATTCACAGCACAAATTGTTGTTACAAGCTACATTTTTCATTAAAATTACCTAGAACAATTAAAATAATTTAAAAGCGCGACAGATACAAAATCGCCATTTTATCCTAACCTCTTTTACATGCCATCGCCGTCAGTCGAAACCACGGCAGTGGCTCAGAGGTGAGTTACTGGCATTCGACCGTGGCGACCCGGGTTCGATTCCCGGAGTAGGCATACGTACAATAAAAAAAGTATTTCCGAAATTCAGTGGATTTAAGAATGCAGGGAAGAGTGTAAAAGGTATCATCTCCCAACCTACCCCATTCACGCCGGTAACCAGGAGATCGGACATCTCGTGAGGCGCGGAAGAAGATACACACTCCCCAATCGGTAGGTCATGCAATGGCAAAAAACTAAGGGTTGATAGCCCTTGGGGGGTGCCGCATGACCGAGGATCGTGGTTCGGAACCCACGTTAAGCTGTAGGTCCCCTCAGGAATGGCACTGGCAGCGAACGAAGAGGAAAAAAGCTAAAAAAGCAAGCAAGCAAGCCGTCAGTCGACATATACAGTGTTACCGAATTACAGTAATAAAAAGACACGGAAAAAGTTGCCGGATTTATGACCATTCATTCCGTGAAAAAATATATAAAACATACAAATAAACGTAAGTTAATGTAGAAGTGTGTTGGACTTGCATTGTCTTTATTTGTTTTGTATGTGATGCCCAAAATTCGTCTACATTATCTTCAACCCAAAAGTAAGTGACATTTTGTCAGAAATGTGAAAAATAATTATTTCATATGTTTTACCACTTTATAATTATTTTTATTTAGCTAAAAACTGAACTAGGTACAAATGTTTTTTTATTTAGTACAGTTATTATTGACAGCTATAGTTAATGCTGACTAAATTGAGGAATGTTTGGCAACGTTGCATGATAATTAAAAATCGAATCGATATTTTTTTCCCATCAGCATATGGCGCGGTTCGAATTTAAGGGTCCTTACTCAACTTCTTATAGCCGATTAAAAACATACAAGGAGTCACACATTTCCATATAATAATTAATTTCCTTAACACACTGTACGTGTCAGCAAAAATAAAACCACCAACTTTATCGTCTAGAATTTTCCAGACTGGGATTTTTGCTCGTACAAAAAGTTATTACTCTAAATAAAATAGTTTAATGTACTTTAAAAAAGTGCTATCAACACTTTTAGACTTGCTATAAACTTCTAACCCATATTCTGTTTAATGTTGTGTCAGAGAATACATGGATCAAAACAGACACGTAATTTACTCTGAAGCTCTAAAAATGCTTTATCTTTTCTAATGATTAATAACATTTGAGCTCGGCTCTGTATCCAGAAACTTTCTACGGAAAGATGGGGTATCGTGGAAATGAAGGTAATAAATGATTACATGTTATATGAACAACTATATTCGCTAGAGGGCTAAAAGACATGTTTTATTACATATTGTCACTGCTACGATATGTAATTCCCGAGAAAAGGTGTGGATATCACTTCAATTGTTCAGTCAATTGCCTTTTCATATTTACAAGGATTCATTTATCCACCCTTTCTCTTTATTACATTTTACAATATCCCTTAGAGACAAATAAAATAATGTTACGCAGGTTACATTTTTCTTTTTGTTTTATTCGAATATTTGCTTCTGGTTCCAGAGATATTAATTAATGGTGAAACTACAGAAGGCCTGCAGATCTTGCAGATGCAAAAATAATATACTATTACCATAGAATTTAATAGGGGAAGAATAGACAATATTCCAAACAACTTGATGCTGCAAGATAAGTTGCAGATTTTCTGGAATACACCCATAAATAACCAAAATGACCGACATAAAAAATAGTGAAGTTCTAGTGCCTATAATTAAAAAACAAAAGATATTCTGAAATTAAATAAAATCAAAATTATTTGCAATTCTGGATGGCCTACGTACCAGGATGGAAACTATTTACAACCTGCTATGACAGTGGTTGCTCCATGTAAAAAATGTCATTAAAATGCTTAAAACATTGGAGTTTAAAATTAAGGATAATAGTAGACGAAACCACTAACGCTTTCAAACTTTTATCTTAACTAAACTTTGGAGGAGGCATTGGGATCTGTTGTTTTAGTTGAACTAAGCTTAAACTTCATTTGTACAACCTTAGCAGGAATTGAAAGTTTGGTTCAATGCAGAGCGACTGTCTGAATAGCTGAACAGCTCAAGACAAAAAAAAAGTTCAATGCAGAATTAAGCTTAAGCCGCAGTTGTACAACCGAACCTAAATGTGTGTGTAACAAATTGTGGTCTATTTTCAATAATACTCAGATTTTAAAAAATAACTTGATATAACACACCAAGGATACCCCAAACTGATCGCATAGTTTTTAAAATGCCCAAATATTATTTCTTACGATGGCGAAAGTTCTATTTTTATATAGAATAACTCTAATAAAATATTCCTGACAATATATAATTTTAAAAGAATAAAATAAAAAAAAATCACAAATCCATTAAATTAATATATGCAACCCAACAGACAGATATAAAAACTTAATATTAACAATCTTTGTATTGGAATTTCAATTTTTAATAACTTTTATCATTTTTAAATTTTTATTTTTACACTTTTAGTTTTATTCATTGCTTCTGTTGTATCTTTTATCGCCAAGTCTACACACACATTTTCTCCACACCATCATGTTTATACAGTTCTATTTAAAACCTATTACTGGACTCATCAGTAAGCACGTTTAATATTTTTCTTTTTTCACTTTTTCTCTACTTTGCTGCCTCATTTGCTTCGCTTAAGAAATTCTGCATTTTAGTCAAATTTAAATTGATAATGGCATCAGCGAATAAACTTTTTAAAATAATTAATTTTTTGTGTTGTATTCTCTTCTAATGTATTGTTCGTATAGTCCCTATCTTGCCCAATGTGACTTTATTTCCATGCATTAAAGATCAGCCACGGAGAAAAAAGTCGAAAGTTTTTAGAAGATGACAAGCTTTTATCAGATGGGACAAAAGGTGGTTCAATATTTCAATAGACAAATGGAAAATAATTTTTTTCTACTCCTGCATGGATATTTGCTGTTTCCCTTACGCTAAAGTGATTGGATAAGTGGGCATTTCCGGTTAACTAAACGGATATAATTTCATATCCATCCTTCAATTACAAAGAAATCAAATTAACACGTAAATTTTACGAGTGGTTTTGGAACTGGGCTTTTTTTCCATTACAAAACTGTGCATTGCTTAATATAATTATATAATTCCAGTTGACCCAAGCATTTTTTAGAATAGTTTAAAATAAATTTAATCAGGCCCTTATGAATCGGCCATATTGGTATGACGTTTTGCCCCGCCCTCTGATACCGTTTTTCGCAGACGAAATTAAATGGCAATAGCGCCTCCTTGTTTATTATCTCGATGCTTTTTCTATACGAATGCGATGTATTTACTGTGATGGAAATAAATTGCAAAAGTTGTGAAAATATGACATAAGTATTATATTAAATTATTTAAATCCGTAAAAAATATAAGATACCATTTCAATAAAGACAGCACAGACAAAAAGAGCTCTTGAATGCCGTTAAAGAGGTCACTTCAAACATCAAAAATATAAATTACATCCGTTTTTGTTGGGTGGCTTTATGGAGATGTATATCAACGGTATTACGTGAGCTTTGAAGGGGAAGCTTCCAACGGAATTCTATTATATATTTCTCTCGTCGTATTTTTATAAACAAACAAAGTGTTTGGATTTAATTTTTGACAGAGGCGGGGATTTGGTGTTTAAAAAACATGACACATTTTAAGGTTTATTTGGTTAGAGTAATCTTTGTCGGAGACTTTGATTTTGTAAAGCTGGAAGGGAGAGGCTTGACATGGTATGTTAATGAATTCACGTGATTCCATCAACATGGGCGGTGAGTAAGAGAGATAAAAGTCAGTTACTTTTGTGGATCAGACACTTCTTTAAGAACTTTTGTTTTAGTTGGGTCAATAGCAAGCTTTAGCTCTAAATTAGTTGACAGTGTTAACTTTATAAAATCGGTGTATCTAATGAATATTTTTTCGTCTATTGTGGTACCATAAATGCACATGACATATTTGTGAGCAACATACAGTGTAGCGACCTACAGAAACAAAAGCAAAGTATAAATCTAAATACCCTAATTCAGAAGATCCTAATGTATGGACCAATTTTTTGTGGTTACAGCAACATGGAGCTTTGGCCTATCATACCCATCCTGTGCGTGAATACCTTAATATAATTTTTCCCGAACGATGGATTGGCCGACGAGGTCCAATTGAACGGCCGAGCAGATTGCCGGATTTGACCCGTCTAGATTATTTTTTGTGGGGTTATCTTAAGTCTAAGGTCTATGTTAACCGACCAAACAATATTGAGGAATTAAAAAACACGATAACGGGCAAAATACTATTGATAAAATCTTACGTTGTCAATAGTAATAATTATTAATATATTTAAAGATCGTCTTGATAACTGTCAAGTTGTTGGTGGGGGTCATTTCCAACATTTGACTAAATAATTTGTATTTACCTGTAATTTTATTGTATTTTTTTGGTAATAAATTATATGCGTTGTTGTTTAAAGTTAAAAAAAGATTTTGTTCCAACCTTTACATTCTCACTTTTTTTATATTAACAATATACGAATTACCAACTAAAACGTTTAAAAGTTTTTATGTCATAGGATTTTTTATTTATTAATTTAAATAGAAAACAAGTTATTTAAAGAAATTGAATTAAAAATATCTCTTTTGCTACAAAACGGGGGCTCCTTTGACGGCTTCGTACTAGACTAGCCGTCACTGTAATAAAGGCAGGAATATTTTTGTTATTGATTATGCAAAAAGGCTACCAAAAACAATTTTTTTTTCTGGATAATCTTAAAGGCGTGAGATTATAGAGATGGATCTACAATCGGAACCAAAGCAATATTAAAACTGAAATGACTCCATGTACTAGTACTAGTTCGTGAACGGCAGTAGAGTTTTGGACTTGCATTGTCTTTATTTGTTTTGAATCACTAAGTTTCAACTGGTAAGCATCTCCAGTCGTCTTCAGGTGAATACTAAGTAAGTATGGTAACTACAGTTCTATTTATACTAGGTAAGTGCGGTGATGCATGACTAGTGGGCGGAGTCATGCGTGTGATGGATAACTGGATGAGTAATGCTCGATGAGTCATGCTCGATGACTCATGCGTTTAACTCTGACGTGGTCTTATTCTAAGATTACATTTACTTAACAAAGGTTTCCAGACGTTTCTCATATCTAATTAAAGCAACCTGGATTTTGGTGTATGGTGGCAGCTTCCTTAAACTTCCTCTTCCACCAGTGCGGATTTCCGCATTTGGCCACATGATATGATGGCCGTGCGTCCAGGCGTGGTCAGCTGCACCTGATTTTTCGATCTCTCCCTTGAGCGTGGTGTTTCTGTGTTCCTTAATCCTTACTTCGAGTGGTCTTAGTGTCTCACCAATGTAAGATTGGTCGCACTCAGAGGGGATCTGGTAGACACAATTTTTCTTGTCTTTCTAGCTTGTTGGTTTCGTCTTCGTTAGGTGGCTTCTTAAAGTGTCTCTCGCACAGTACTAGTTCGGTAACAGTAAACGGTGAAAAACAACCCATTACTGTAGATGAGATTCGGTCTCGTGAATTTTTTTAAAAATTTATATCTTTATAGACCAACACCGATTTCTTCAATTAACGTTATTTTAGTTTAACTAAGTAACTTTCAAAGACCTAATAAATAATTAGGCGGGGGGAAGGGGGGTTGAGGACGAACTTTTAATTGGGTTATGGAGTGTTTCTTTTGTCACCCAATTAAATATAATAATTAATATCCGTAATACCTTGAATAAGCTTTTATTGATAGCTAAAATTAAATACGATGTATCTGTTCACGTTACCGCTCCAATGAATAGTAATAATATGCCGGTGAAATCCTTTATAGGTATCGAATTGTTTGGCGAAATATTCAGGTCAAAATTATTCATTCAATGCCAGGAAAACATTTAACTAGAACGAATAAACCACACCAATAAACCTGAATTGGTATCGACATTAAATTATTTAACTGACATTCACACATATAATTTAACAACATAACTCGCTGAATGGGAAACAATATAATATTTTAATATCACAGACACTTAAATTTTAAATTTCTTTTCTAATCAGTTAATATTCTATTATAGCTGTTTAAGTTCGTTAAGAGACATGACCAAAAATAATATTACTGGCATAGTGTAACATTAGTAGTTTGTACAACAAGAGTGGATATGATCTCCATATCACACGAGATAGCAAATTCAAACTTCCGAGCACAATAAATATGGACAGTCCACTTGAGTTGTACAGTATATTTTTTCCACGACTCAACTTCCGAACTTTATACTAAAATTTTTTTAAAATAGTAATTAAATTAGATAGAACTTGTCTTTTTAGTTGGTAGGGATCTTGTGATAAAGATAATAAAATAAAATAAAATAAAACAATTGAAGAAAAATTCATTTCGTTGGCAAATCCATGGACTAAATTACACTGCAACAAATTTGTGGATTAGAGTCATTTCTTATATTTGCACAAAATCAATTTGCATATATCTAACTTACCCACACACTTTTGCAGAATAACAGATAAAAAGCGATAAATTTATTAATAAAAATAAACAATTTATTTTTCTCAATCATATCCAGTTTGATTCATTGTTTTGCTGAAATAAATTCTTGATTGCCTGCTTGCAACGTCGAAAGATCAACAAGAAAGCTGTGAAATTCGTGATAAACCGTATAAATCGGCTTTTGTAGAAACGGCTTAATCGGTCCTTAAAACCATTAGTAATTTAGAACAAGGCAATAATCCTTAAAAATAGAATTATTTCTTTTCTAAAAATCTTATATTTTCGTTTTTTACCTGTTTTTATGTACTTATCTTCATTTTTCACCGTTTATATAGTTATATTTATTTATATGTGGCGTAAGTATAATAAAAGCTTTAAGGTCGATTGGGGATCTTCGTTCAAAATATATCAGAAAATATTGCGGTGGACAAATAACTAACTAGGCAGTGCAAAACGTTCATTTTGTAGGTATATAGTACATTTTATGCATTATATCTTGTAGTAATAATTGTCTAGAAATAAGTGGAAAACTGGAAATTTTTAAAATAAGAAAGTGTATTGGTACTTAAAGTCTTTAGTTCGGTCAGAAAATAACAATAGTTCGGTAATAGTAGTTTGTACAACAAGAGTGGATATGATGTCCATATCGCACGAGGAAGTAAATTGAACACGACGCCGTAGGCGGAGTGCTCAAACTTCCGAGGGCAATATGGACAATCCACTCGAGTTGAACAGTATATTTTTTCTACCACCAAACTTACAAACCTTATGCAAAAAAAAGTTTTCAGGTTGCCGGGCTCGAACACACGACCATTGGTTCCATAGTCAAATGCTCTACCTCTCGACTATCGAAACGTTAAACTAATTATGGGAAAACCAACTGATAAATGATGCTACATGAAATTAATTTTCTATGCACATTCAGCAGGTTGCATTATTAATAAATCTATTATTAATGCGTCTAGATTTTATTATATTGAACAAATTGTACCATATGCATTTAAATTATATAATTTAGTGCCTTGAAAAAGAAGGCGGAGCCTCAGTAAAAGTAATATACTGTGATTGGTCAGTACTTTTAAGAACAACAATGGCTTCTCTGTAATTGACTACTGTGATTGGTCAGTTTCATTACCTATCTAGGATTGTTATAAAATTTTGCCGCACAGTTAACTGGAATACCCTACTTTACCCGCTACTTAAGTGTAAAGGAAACAGCAAATTTCCATGTGGGAGTAGAAAAAAATATAATTTGGTTTTATATCTTCAATTTTCGCACCATTCCGTGCACTCTTTAGGAAAAATTGATGTATTATTATGATTCAAATAAAAAAATCTGACCGATTTGCATCTTTTTAAAATATATTCTTAATCTCACTTTTATTAAGTGTCATAAAACGACGCCTAAAAAACATATATGTTTACGTCAGTATGTATAATTAAAACAATATAAATCTAAATAAAACACAAAACCGGAAGTGTGGTTTTCAGAAAAGAAAGCATAGGTAGGTATATCCAAAAATTCGTTTTTCAAATTTTGTGCTTTCTTTATGTTTATAGGGGATTTACAAGCTTATGTATAGCCTGTTATAAGCGTTATTCGGCCCTTCACACTAGTACTACAAATAAGAAATGTTAATATGTTTTATAAATAGAGTCCGGATATCAAGACCTTGATGAGAGCATGAGGACTGTTTAATTTTATTACCTTTAGTATTCAATATTAGTAGGTGTGGCGACTAGTTTTCACAACCTATTATCAGGAGCTTATTGATAAATAACGTATTTTTAAGATTAAAAATAAGTGATAATGAAATACATAAAATCTGATCACTCTCTGTTTAAAAATAGATTATTTACCCAGTAAGACTTCTTAGATTAAACCTTAAGTGACCTTTAAGAGGATTAGATACCGATCTCAACATAATAGCCACCGCTCTGCCATTTACTCTCAGTTGATTTAGTTTCAATGAGATAACAAGACGAGATTGAGGAAACATTAAGAGCAAAGTGTAGATTGAGATTCAGGAGTACCCCATAGTATCTTTTAAACAGCATAACGAAAAAGTGTCGGCCAGGTTTGCACTTATTAATTTTCTTAATACACAATGACATGCAATCATGAGTAGTAACTATTATATTTTGGACAATTACATTGTTGCTAAATTTAAATAATATTTTTGTACTATCGTTATTGTAGAAAATTAATTTTAAAAAAGACTCGCTCCGCGAAGGAAAAATAATATTTCAATATATTAATAACATATAGAATAGTAATCTTAGAGCTTCTATTATATACAGGGTGTGTCAGTAAGGTGTCTGTCTTAGATAGCACCTAAACTATCAAAGATAGGGAAAAAAGTGTAATACAATGATAGCTGTCATTGCAAAGTGACAAAGAAAATTATTTATTTTTTGTTCCAAAGCAATCTTGACTAAATAGTTTAATTAGAACTTCCTGATCCTGATTTAAGACAAATCCTAAAATATTTCAAAAACTATGATATTTAGATATATGACATGTTTAACAAAAAAGTAAGGTTTTCGAAAGATAAATTCTTTTGCCTAAAAGAATTAGGGGGGTCCCATTTAAAAAAATTGAAATAAAGCATTTTTAAAACTATCGAGTTGTCCAACTTGTAATGAACGCTCTGTATAGGAGATTTAAAAAACATTATTATAGATCAATACGTATACGTACCTTAAAGTACTTACAACGTAAATTATATTTGCCTAGGATTAATCCACAGGTCGCTATGATTTTTTAACAATACCCTTAAAATTACTAAAATTTTGGAAAAAAATTAATTACTTGGCAACGTTGTATTTCACTTCAAAAATTTTAATAGAGTTTCAAAGTTCTTATTCCATTGAATCATATTTTAGAAAATTATACTGGGTGTCCCATTTAATTTTCTTTTTTATTATTCAGTACCACTTTTTAGGACCACCCTGTAGATTAGAAAATATTTTTAGATTATGTATCCTTAAAAACCCTTCAAATTTTGAATTACAGTTTTTTCCCTATCTTTGATAGTTTATGTGCTATCTAAGACAGACACCTTACTGACACACCCTGTATATAAATTTAACCATCTCCGTACCTTATATGGTTTACGAGATCCATGTAGAGTTCACCCTGTATATGATACATGATTGACAATTTAAAATATTTAATACTTGCTGTAAAGAAAAAACCTTAATGGAAGTAAGTTAATACACGACATATTAATGATAATATAAGCAAATGAAAAAAAAAATATCAGTATCCATTGCATAAGTAAACGATTTACTAATTACTGGAATGATATAAAGAAATATTTTAGAAAAACTGACAACAATGTTTTATTTCGAAGACATTACGAGTAACGACGTACATCGAGATTTAAGTTAGATATCCTATATATTTCGATGTTAAAATATTTTTATTCAGTAATAATCCTATCGTTTGCTAAGAAATCAGAAATATTGGTTCCATGGTCTACGCGTATTAAATTTAATCATCGAATATTTCATTGTATATCTAAAATAACGTTGCTAAAATTATTGTATCGATTTTTATTTATTAAATTAACTTAATTTTTTAATTACAACTACAAATGTTTTAAAGCAAAATCTCTAATTGAACATAATATTATTATAATGAGATGAGAGATGATATTTTTTATGTAGTACAGGGTGTCCCAAATACGATGCTCATCATGGGTATCTCTATAATAATAAACTATAGGAATTATAGCATCGATCAAATTTAAGCTTTATTTTGTACTTTTTTTTTTATTTATATATTTTAACCACTACTGAAAAACAAATACTACATTGTTAAAGCAACATTTTTAGCTTTATACTACCTTATGTTTAGAATTTCGGTACATTGTTTCGTTTTGTGGGTTTTTATCAACTTTAATTTTTTAAATATGGCCCTTTTTTTTTTTTTTTGAAACCTCTTTAAGCACTAATTTTAACCATGTATCATACTTAATTATTTAACTTTACATCATCAGGAATTTGATATTTACTTTTCTATAAATACGGCTCTGGTGTCACTCACGTAACAATTTTTACCAAATACAACAAACAAATGAATGCCGAATTTAACAGTTGAATGAATGAATTAACTATATAATATCTATTTATATCTGTTTTGAGCAAATTTTATCACTTAAATTACCGATGCGTAGATTAAAGGACTATCGAACTAATAACCAAAAATTACAAATTTAATTGTAGTTTTTAATAATAACATATATGTATATGCCAGATATTTAG
Source organism: Polydrusus cervinus (assembly GCA_935413205.1). NCBI lineage: Eukaryota > Metazoa > Arthropoda > Insecta > Coleoptera > Curculionidae > Polydrusus > Polydrusus cervinus. The sequence continues at coordinate 69,356,085 of OW284511.1, read as the reverse complement.
AAAACTAAAATGTTAAATGAAAAAATTAATTTACAAAAAGTTCAATTCCAGCAACACTGACAAAAACGCAAATTTAAGATTTAATATAAATTTATAACAAAGCATGAAATACAGCTAAACAAACCAAAGGTGGCTATGACGGAAACCTTATACTTGATTGTTTAGCTTAATTATGTTGACAGATGTATTGAGTAGTCCCCTTTTTATGTTCAACGGGCGATATTTAAATTGCGGAGGCTCACTCAAAAATGCATTCGGGAGGAAGGATATTTGCGTGAACATCTGTATCTAATTATATCTTAAAGATATGCCAAGTCCATATTCATTTAAAAGTACTTTTCAAATTCCCGATGATGTAAAGATACCATCAAAACGTCTAAAAATTTTTAAGTGTGATAGATGGTTGAATTTAGAGCTTAAAGAGATTTTAAAAAATTAAATAAACAATGCAGGTCCGTATTTAAAAAAGAAAAATTGACAACAGTTCCACAAAAACGAAATGTTCTACCGAAATTCTAAAAATATGGTAGTATAAAGCTAAAAATGTTGTTTTCACAAAATCGTATTTGTTCTTCTGTAGCGGTTAAAATAAGTCAGATAAATTTAAAAAACAAAAACCCAAAATTATTTTTCGAATATTTCAAAAAGTAAAAAAGAAAGCTCAAAATTTTGTTTACGATGTTACTGGGCACAGAATTTCGCAACTTTGCCACCATTTGACCGATGCTGTATCTCTTGTAGTTTCCGAAATACCCATGATGAGCATCAAATTTGCGATACCCTTTAACAATAAGGGTAGAGCAATTTTACTAATTATTGAAGCACAAGTGACTTCACGTTGTTAATATTTAAGTATTTAACGACCAAGTAAAAAATATGAACGATAGACACATTATTTTTACCCGACCTAAACATCTTTCTATTTTCATGTGCTCTGTAATTACAAACTAATTGACCACAAGCAATAATACGGACACTAAAATATCGTTTAAGAAAACGATCCGAAAATGCATTAGCTTTTAGCATAGTTGGAATAGCGAGGCAGAGATTATTTACTTCGTAAAGCTTCTCGGGCCTCGAGGAGTCTTTTAAAGGGTTAGAAAATGATCTTTTCCAACTAATGGCAATATCCATTTCCGTCTACTCGAGAGGATAGGATTTGAAGAAACTTGATGCTTTTCACACAAACTTTTTTATCATTTTAAATCGATAGAAATATTGTGGCCAAAAAGAACGGAGTAGATATATCACTTAATGGTTATTTACGTTACACGTTCGATAAGCGATCTGTTACAGAGCGTTTAGAAGTGAAGGGATAAAGCGACACAGCCGCTAAGTATGAAATAGCTAAACAAGTATTGTAACAAATAAAATATTTAAAAGTTAGTTTAAATATCTTGTAAAACATACACTTGACGGATATAAAATTTGATTGGATGGTATGGAATACAGAAGGAAAGTTTTTAGCGACAGACGGACAAGGTAGTGGATCTATCTTTTGTATTAAAGTACACAGGGACGCCAAAGGTAATGGGTTTCCTGGGGCACAGGTAGACAATAACAGACTGTTTTGTCATTGTATTGAGTTGATTCCTATAGATGGCGATACTCGGGTTTCATAACATTTTTATTCCTAAAAATGTCTTGAAAACATATTCTCGCTATACTGGGAATTGTTTACAGATTATAGTTTTCTGATGAGTCCTAACAAGGACGAAACAGCCTGCCATTGTCCATCTGTGCCCCAGGAACCCATTGCCTTTGGCGTCCCTGTGTACTTTAATGCAAAAGATAAATGCACTACCTTGTCCGACTGTCGCTAAAAACTTTCCTACTATTTATTTAACTTAACCTAAGGTTTAACCCATATTAATATAATAATCAATATTTTTTTTTATGAAATTATCTATTTTCATATCATTTTTAAGTAAATTTAAACTGTATTTAAGTACGGAGAAAGTTAATTTAATTTAGGAAAAATTGAACTAATAATATAAAAAAATCTGGCTTTAAGTGGTCCCATTGGAAGTGCATGAACTGTACCATGTGCACCCCATTCGGTGGTCTCAATTTAGTAGGTACCGATCCTGCTTTCAGCTACCAAAATATACAAGGTGGTGACTTGGATTGGTTTTAGAGTCTCTAAGTAATGGTGTAGAGCATAAAATAAAAGCTACTAGAGCAAGAGTTGTTAGCCCTTACTTAGAATCCTGCAAAGATTATAAAAAACCACAAATTAACATCCAGATTGTAAAAGAAACGGTTTGCTTTATTTCTGTACTTTGGAAAATTTATAGCAATACAAAAAAATATTATTTAACGAAAATACACTCACCTTTTAAGAAAAAAGGGTTGCTTACTAGAGATGAAGATTCCGAGATTCCTGGATAATCTGGATAATTCCAGGGTTGACAAGAAAAATCAACCATCTACCCGTGGCACTAACAAACACATGCTATAAATGAAGAACAGCAAATAAAATCATCCGATTGGGTACTTGGAAAGAAAACTTCCGTTTTCTTCACGGTTGCATGCAACACCGGAATGGCGAGCGGAAAAACGAATACCTTCTTAACGTATTAATTGGGAGCCGAAATTCTAAGATTCTAATTTGAATTTGATTATCTGTAACCTAATTTAGCAAGATAAATTTATTATTTATTTTATTTCTTTCGTATTTTCGAAGTTAGTAGTAGAAGAATTAGAATGGATTATTTTTTATTCATTCGCATTGCGTCCTTGCTCTGCGCAACACCGCTAGTTACACCACTGCTGGTATCTATTAAAACTAAATCATACACAGGACATGAATGAATATATTTTGCAAATTGCTCTTAAATCCATTTCAAAGGGAAATCTGGATAACATAGCTTTGCAAAAGCAGCCGAGGTGTTATTTACAGGATTAAGTTATGCAATTTAACAAAAGGCTCATTGCGCTTCTGGGCGAGACAGTTCAGATTTGACTATACGTCTTTCATCTAGGAATGGGTACAAACTCATCGACAATACACGTATTTTTAATATAAATATTTTATATTAGTTTTATTATTCTATGATCGATACATTTTATTGTTTTAAGATATTTATAAAATGTATTTTTTATTTCCTCTTATCCAGAGACAATTTATCTCTACACCTACTAGTTTTTGCATCGTTATTGATGGCTCTGTGAGGAGTGTAAGGTGTTATTATATGTATACAAAGTATTAAAAATTTGTGTGCGTATCAGGGTATCTCGAAAACGGTAAGAGATACGAAGATGGTTAAATTGAGGCAAAGTTACGTATTTTGGGGCTTAATAATTTGGTGAAAGAAAATTGTAAATATTCCGAATACTTTCGGAGATATCCGAGAAAACCGAAATTTTTAGTTTTGGTTTTTAATTTTTTGCGCCTTCATTTTTAACGTGGGAAAAAAACAAAAAAAAACCTTTTTCATAGCCGTTTTCTATGTTTTACTAGATGACGTTATTAGTTTTCAAATTCGACGTTTCGTTCTTTAGATACCAACTTAAAGTCAATTTTTTTAAATACAGACCTGGAATTTTAAATACAGTTTTAGGGAGTTCTAAGCTTTAGAAATTTAGGACAATTTAAAGGTTTTTAAAATTTTAACGTCGAATTTGAAAACTGATGACGTCATCTTATAGAACATAAATAACGGCTATGAGAAAGTGTTTTTTGTTTTTCCCAAGTTAAAAGTAAAGGCACAAAAAAATAAAAACCAAACTAAAAATTTCTGTTTTTTTTGGATATTTCCGAAAGTTTTCAGAATATTTACAATTACAAGGCATGTGAACTTTTCACGCTGCTGCTGGTCGCGTACAAGGCCAGCTCTATCCGCTCAGTAGCAAGGACCGTTCAAAGTGGCTTTGATTTCCTATAAAAGTGGGACAACAATATCGTTTTCAATAAGGACCGAGTGTAATAGTTTATTTAAACTCCACTTTACTTCACGATGTACATATATCGACCAATATCCCATCCTTAGTCTTTCAGCGTTTAAGCGCTTTAAAATGGGTAATATGCCTTTTTCCACATACAGCGACACATATTTCCACGTTGTGAGCGCCGTGTCTTTAAAGAAATGTAATATTTATTCATATATAAAAAATGAAACCCTGTATTCAGATTTCGTAAGGTTTTTACTTACAATTTTATTATTTATTTTATTTGTACTGTTACCGGCCAGGTTTTAATGTATGCGGATAATAGTTCTGAAAACGAAAACTTTAAAGTTAAAAAGGTCTAAATTTAACTGGTCAAAAGAAATGCCACTTATAGGAAATAGGGTAAGTACTTCCATACCACCCAAAACTGTTGCGGTGAGTGTCGCTATGTATATTTAATATAATATCTCAAGATGGAACGTTATTATGCATGAACACATAATTTGAAATTCAAAAAAAAGTTTTTCCTCGAGCCGGACTCGAACCGACAACCTCCGTATATCCAGTACAGAGCGCTAACCAATTGCGCCATCAAGGAAGTAGGTTCTCAACGGCAAATCGGGGAACACTTTCGTCCGAAATTTCAAATGTTTACTGAGATACGCAGAGTGATAGATACTAGAAATCATTTTTACCCTTCTAAACAACAACATTACCGTTTCGGCAACTAGATGCATTTTTTTTAGGTGGCTGATCGGTTCGTTTCGTAAGAAAAATCAAGTATGTATATATCTTAAGATGATTTAATATAATATATATATTAGGAAAGATAAAAGGGTAGATTCTAGAACAAATAATTTTAAATCACTGAAAAAAAGTAAATACCATTGACATTTTTAACAAAATGCAAGCTCCCAGAAAATAACACTTATACACATTTACGTGTCACTTAGATAAGCTTAAAGTCACTGATGTCACAAAGTGGTTTTCAAGAATAAAACGTCTCGATGCAGCCACACGGAGGAAACAGTATTGTGGTATCAAAGAGAAACTCATTAAATCAATGGTAGACTGTATTTGCTATTCCTCTTCTATTTGTTTTAATGTTTAACTTATTGTTGCTATATGATCTCATTGGTTTATATGAAAATGCCATTAGCTTTCAACGAAAGGATATATTTGGCATAAAAGAATTTATATATATATATTTATATATCATTGGCTTCCAATAAAAAGCTATGATTGTGGCAAAACAAGCTACAATGCGTTCAAATATTTATTATACAGACGGGGGTGGCCCATTTGTCTGACAAAGTAATATACCGGCTCTACTATTAAAGATATATATAATTTTGGAAAAAACATGATAGTAAAAAATTACCTGTATTTCTCAATAAGTGTATCGAAAATCGAAAATTTCTTGTAAGCTCTTAAGTTTAGTGATAGAAAAACTGTCTAAAATTTTCAAGTACCTAAAATTTTGTACAGGGTGTTTTCTGTTGACCTCCAAATATACAAAATTTTAAAATATAATAACTCTGTTTTTTTAAATGAAACACCCTATATTTATTAGGCTCGTCTGATAGATATTGTAAGTATCTTTTATTATTATTAAGCCATACCTATACCTAAGTTTACTAGTTTAGCCAATATTTCAATTTTTATTTAAATTTTCGTGAAAAAAACGATAGTTAGATATTTATTTAATTAACACAAACTTATTTTATATTACACAACTTAATATTAAAAATAAGTTCACAAACATTTAAATAACTTTTTTTTGATATCTTTAATAGTAAAGCCGGTATATTACTTTGTCACACAAATGGGCCACCCTGTATTGTATGATTTTTATAGTTTTAAATGAATAAAATTTTAGACTGCTATAAAATAAGTATGTGTTAAAACTAAATAAAAGTATTGATATAGAATTAATTCTTGAAATCCCCAACAGATAAGTAAATTTTTCATAACACAATGCACTAAAATAGATCTCGCTTATTAAAATATACAAAGCAACAACGCATAGATAAATACTGTAGGAGGCAAGGCAACGACACGACGGCATCGGCAGCCAAAAGAGAAATGTGTCCTTCATCCCCTCTACGCAGGTGAATAATTGTTGCCTACCTTTTTCATTATTGAATTAAACATAAGTACCATTAAAATAAAATAGAAATTAACTTTATTTTAACATTTCCTAGTTAATGACTGGAAAATATATGTATATTAATATGCTTAAAACAATAAATATGTAATTTAACTAAATTACAGTACTATTATATAAATTGGAAAAACACAATTCTTAATTGATTAAATATTATTTTCTTAAACAGTTCAATATTAAATGTATAATTGATCAAAATATTTTAATTTTATTGATTTAAATGTAATTTATTGTTTTGGGGTAATTCCGGACCCCTATAGGTATGCCTAAGGGATGGTGTTGATATAATTAATTTGCTATAATAATGACACAATCGGTTCTGACTTTACAATAACGAAAGCTGATTTAGTGTATAATCATGGAATAGATGAAAGCAAGATACAGAAAAAACACAAAAGATATTAAAAAAATATAGTTGGTTAAAAAACTAAAATGTTATATTATTAGACTGTTGGGACCGAATATGGCTGTAATAAAAACCTGATCCTTCCATAGCGTTGCTGAAACTTCCTGTCAAAATCTGGTTGGTACTTGGCCGGGGCCAAAATTGCCTACGTCGAGGGTTATTCAGGCCCTAAAAACTAATTCGCTTAATATAATGTCGACAAAATTAAAGGATTAGGGGGGTAAAAGCGAATTTTTGGTGAAAATGTTGAGTTATATGACATTTTTGGAATTATATAGGTTAGAGAAACCAGTTTAGTAACTGGAGTAAGGGATATGACATAAAAAAATTAAAAATTAAAGTATGTTTAAAATAATTAAAAAACATTAATTAACAATAAATTAAACAAAAAAACTGCATCAATTGCATGACAATTTAAAATAGTCAATAAATTATTTCTAAAATTCCTAATCATTACAAATATCAACTATATATCAAGTGCTCCATTAAATACCATAGTTTTGCAAACAATTCCACAATGGCGGCCAAACCAGTTTTAAAAAGGGTTGTCAAGTTTTTTCAAAGATACGTAATTCTTATTAAGTTGATACTCAAAGGTCCGGGTCTTTTCATGCATTGTCTCGGTCGACTTATTCTATAGAATGCATGTGAAAGGTCTCGCCGATCATCAGGACTGGCCATTAATCTAGTGTAAAAGTGCTACTTATAAGCTATTTTCTTTTGACTAGTTAAGTTTTATACCGACTTGAAGTAATAACATTACTTCATTAACTCCTAAATATTTTTATTCTTAAATTCAAGAGAAGAATTATGAAAAATAGTGAGGGGGACACCTTTTTATGTGACCTGGCCAGTGGTGTTCAAAGCTGTTTAACACAGGGTAGGCAAAAATTTAATTTTAAAACAATTGACTTTAATAATTTTCAACACAGTTGAGATCGCAACTACACTTAAATTACGCGGACGGGACGTAGACTTGTCCATTTCTCCAATTTTTCTTCCGACAACAGACATCGACGAGCGGCGTTTTTAGCAAAAGCAAACAAAGGGCGAAAACACTAATATTATTATTATGAATAAATTTCATCCACATACGTTTTATATTCAGATATTAAATCTATCATCCACTTAATTGAACCCTTATATTGTCAAAAAAAGAAGTCAAGTATTATGTAAATTATAATATAAGATATTTATTAGGAAAAATTACCTTAAATTATCATAAAAGTACTTCTTATTTTACGTTACTAATTAAGATCTTAACTAACCTAATTATTAAACTATAATAGGGATGTGTTTCATGTATTATATCGAGAACGCGTAGTATTTTTTAAAACTACGACAAAACTTGAAGTTTGGCACCAATGCACTTAATAAACGCGGGCAGATGGCTAGAGTCACGTGTATTTCTTGTATCTCTTTCTAGCTTACTGCCTACCGCCGCTCTCGCTCGCTTTCACTCGTATAAAAGCGGTACTTTGCTTTCCCACAACAGGTTAATATAATGTGAAATCTCTGCTTTTTGGACGGTTATACGGGATGCTTATACTGCGAACCAATTTACGATTAATCGGCAACGAATGCGTTCGTGGAAATGATCTTAAATAATATACAATTAGGTTTTCGGTCCCGGTCCTTTACATACACAGAAATATTGCCGGATAAAAATTTAAATATAAAGAAATAATTTTGGTTGACGTTTGATTCATTGTTCTCAGGGTAGGCAATACTTTTTGCCTATATTGTACGCATGCCACTGGACCCGGTATCCTAACGTGATGTAATTTATATAAAAAAAGTTCTCAGTTCTCCTTGGAGCTTCTTGCAAAAATTGATGAATATTATGAAAAAATGTAGGAATGTTCCATCTTTTTTTATAAAATACTTTATAGGCTGCATAAAAACCCACATCGTCTAATATCATCTTGGATTGATAGGCAATAAAGAATAGTCGTATTAAAGAACCCTAAACGAATGGTCAGTAACGCCCTAAGGCGGTTTATATGTTTTTTCGACACCGATGTTGGCATTTATTGATGAACCGATTTGATTTTTGAACGGGGGACTAACGACTAAAACATGGGCTTCCTAATATAATTTACTTTCAGAGTGGAATTTTAATGGTTTTATTTTGCCAGTTTTTTGAATTAATTTATTTTTCGATTTGTAGAGGTTGTTTTTATAATAAAGCGTAGAACTTGAGAGTATATGAATATGTTTTGAAAGTAGCTTTTTATAAAGCACTTTAGAAAAACGCTTCACAATGTACAGTTCTGTTCATAAAAAACCCGTACAAGTCTTATGATTAGTTTTTGTATTATTTAAGCAGTTTGAAACAGGCTTTTGTGATTATTTCTTTCAGGTTATCAGAGACGTATGTTTAAGGTTATATGCAATAAATGCAACTCATTGGCGTAGAGGAAGTAATTAAAAAAAATTAAGTAAAATGGTAATTTTTTAACTCTGATTCATTAATTCTTCTACTCGCGGTAGGTCGAGAGCCAGAAGATTCTGTGATATTTATAGCTTCCCTCGCGACTTTAAAGGGATGATCTCTTAAGTGCTCCAGAAGCATAGCATCCTCTTCGGGACTGGTAACTCTAGGACGACCGGAACCCTCCTTTCTTTTCAAGGACCCTTCTTGCTCCCAACGCTTTTTAATTTCTAGAATTGTGCTTTTATTTCTGCCATAAAATTGTGCTAGGGCACGAATTGACCATCCTTCTTCAATTTTTGTCACTATTTGTGCCTTCTCAACTAATGTTAAAGGACGAGGCATTTTAAAATGTTTGACTTTTAGACGTCTATCAACAATTGCCACCATGCACTTTTAAAAACCTTTAAAATAAAAAAGAACTATTTACACCATGGCAAATTAAGTGTACTGGTTTTTTTATGAACAGAACTGTACGATAATACATTGTACAGGGTAAGTCAACGATAGAGTAAAGATCATTTTCTCCTTTATCTTAAAAATCAGATAAAAATTCGAAATACAAAAGTTGTAGAGACCATTGAGTTGCACATTTAAAATTATGCTGGAGTATATGGGTGGCCCAAAAAAAGGGCGAATATAACTTGGGTTTTTTTGAATGGAACACCCTATATATTGTATTATTTTTCTCTAAAGACTGTTCCAATGTTACAGCCTGTCAAAGTCTGAAATGCCATATTTTAAACGCCAATATCTCAAAAACTATTAAATTTACAAATATGACATTTACAAAATAAGCGTAGAATTTTGTGGGGCATTAGAAAATAATACAATATATAGGGTATCCCATATAAAAAAACCGTTATATTCGCCACGTTTTTTTGGGCCACCCCGTATATTCCAGCATAATTTAAAATTTGCACCTCAATGGTCTCTACACCTTTTTTTATTTCGGATTTGTATCCAATTCTTAAGATAAAGGCGAAAATGAACTTTACTCTATCGTTGACTCACCATGTACAAGTATTTCGTCTTCTGCAAGTCTACCGTAAGCTCCCAGGGCACTACTTCCAATCAAAAGTTACTATTCCTAAAAAAAAATTCCTTCCCCCGGAAACTCCAGCGCTGAATCTAATCCCTTGATTTTAGGTGGGCACCCCTCTTTTCAGGGTGGGCCAGTGCCCACCCTACTAGTGCATTGGATTTCCAACTAAGAAAATAATTTTGATTATTTATGAGTAAGGCACAGAATAATGCTTCTGTACTAGATAAATAGGCAGCAGAGTCCAATGCTACCACGGTATGGCAGCTCAGTGGAAGAGCTCTCGCATTCGGCCGCAGGTGACATGGGTTCGATCCCCGGAACGGGTGTACGCTTAATAAAAAAAAGTATGCCGAAAATTCTAGAGGTAAGAATACAGTATGACACTGGTTGACTCCCGAATACGACCCATTGAGGGCGGATAGTCCGGCCTTTAGGGGACTGACGGATAAACCAGTGCATACGCGTGGTTCAGATCCCACTTGAAAAACTGTACGTCCCGTCTGGCTGAAATTACCCCGACAAAAGGGATACAATAAGTCATTTGGCTGCAGTATACAAACAACAGGTTAACCCTCCTTGAACCAACCAACCAATACTGCTGTCAAAACAGTTCGCTAACGAAATGTATTGACATACGCCTGATGGCCTGTTCAAAGCATTTTTTTATTGTGAATTCCACTGAAGTCATAGATTTCTACGATGTGTACGGCAGTATAGTCTTATAATACCTATTAATATAATTTGATATAACGTAAAATATTAAAGAAAACGAATGTAACATTTTCTTTCAGAAAAATCTTTATTGGGTGCGTAAGAACCGATTGGGCAGATGGACAGTAAAGAATGGTCCTAATAAAGAACTCGAAACGAACGGTCAGTAATGTCTTGGAGCGGTTTATGTCTCTATTTTTACTGCAGTCATGTATGGCTTTTATCGATCAGCCGTATATTTATTTTCGACATCTAATAACGAAATATTGCCTTAGGTTGAAAGCTCTGAAATTGAGTTCTTTTCAAAGTCTTTCCGAATAATGGCAGCTCCTGGGGCCATGACCCTACCTGGGATATGTAGCTCTAAGAAAGTTATTGTTATTATTTTAGCTGTAAATATAAAATGATTCGTTGCGACAAATCTTTTGGGATTTGGCTAATTAGCCATACAGCCACTCACAAAGTAAAGAAAGAGAAGGCATTTTTTTAACAATCAAACAGAGATTTCGCGTCACCGGGGTCGGTCAGGGCGACTTTTTTTTTAATACATACAAGGGATGAAGACTACTAAAAAAAGGAAAACACTAGGGCTGGTTTGTAATGTTATTTAAGACTTACAGTTTTAGATTGGTTTTGTATAAGTAGCTAACCAGTATATTATAAATTTTTATATTTTCCAGGGATAACAGATTTAGGATATTAAATGGGCCCTCGACTTAACATTCTTGATTCAATTGTTCAAAGAGGCAATTAACATGATTGTCATACGTTTTACACTCCAAGAATCAGTGGTCTAAATCACATTTGATGTGACACAAATCACATTTGTCATCGGAAACAATACGTATCTTATTAAGGTGTGCTGGATAACAAGCATGGCCCAATTTTAGTCGGATAATGGTTGTTATTAAATCGTCTTACTTTACTTACTTTTAAAATATCTTTATTTATTTATATTATTTTGCTATATCGATTTTACATATATGTAGTTGTAGGTTTTATTTTGTACCTTTAGGTACTGCTACCTAGGACGGTCGCAAGGCTACGCTCACGGGGGCAGTTATTAACCCTAGGTTTGTGAAAATTGTTTTGGATTTAAGTTTGGCCAGTCAGTTCCGTGATATCTTGATATGAGGGAGTTTGTTATACTTATGTTTTAAAAAAATTTGTAATTTATTCGTTGTTTGTGGAATTTTGCAATGAAGTCTACGAGAAAAACGAACGAAAAAACAAGCTTGATTTAGTCAGGTACCGTGTAGCATTTTTACTCAAGAGTTTAAAATTTTGCCCGGATCCATTTGTGCACGTGGTTAAAAATGTAAATAATATTTTTTTTTTATATTGTCTTGAAAACAAGTGGAAAGCCTACTGTGTATGGAGTTTGAGTGCGGGGTTGTTTGTATGTCTTGTGTGTGTAATATTTTGTGTGAGTATTGAGTTTTGTGGTTGTGTTCTATAAAATTTTGTTGACGTGTCATGTACGCGTTGTATTATATAGGGAGTGTCTGTGGCCTGGTGCAGTTGTCTTAGTGGTATGGCTCTTGTGGCCGATATTACAAATCTTAGCATTTTGTTCTGTAGCTTTTAGATACTGCACCAGACTGGTGCTGCGGAGGTCAGTATTGGTCTAATTATTGGTTGGTATCTTCTGAGTTTACTTTGTGGTGATAGATAGCATCTGTTATTAAGTAACTTGTATAGGTGTTGTATTGTCATAAAGTATTTTTGTAGTACGTGTGCTATGTGATTACCCCTAGATATTTTAGTTTTAATTTCGGTTCAATTGGTATTATTTATTGTTATCTATTGATTTATATGTGTATTTAGTCTCTTTCGTGTAATTGTTAAGCATTCGCATTTATCTTCGGTAGTTTCCAATTTCCATTTCTTATACCAAGGGAGGAGGATGTTTAGGTGACTGGATAGGTGTTGTCTGGCCACATTTGCCCAGAATGAACTGGTATACAGTAAAACGCCGTTTACGAATATGATCAGGTTTGAATTTGGGAACCGTGGGATATCTGCTGTATATAAGTTAAGTAGCTAGTATCGTGCCTTGCTGCAATCCTGCATGTAGGCTTACCGGAGAGGAGAGACTGTTTTCCACTTTGAATTTTAGTGTTCTATTAATGATGTATGAGTCTATCAGTGTTAAGTACAATGGGAAATTGTGTAACAATTTTAAAGATCAGTCCATTAAGCCAAACACTGTCGAAAGCTTTTCTGATGTCAAGGAACAGGGGTACAGTACAACATGTGTTTCCCATTTTTTCTATCGCTTTTTGCGTTACATGCGCAACTAGCAAGACAGCGCCCCTGCCTTCCCTAAAACCAAACTGTTCCTCTGGGATGTTCTGATTTAACTTTTTGGTCTTTATTCTTCTGTGTATAATTCTTTTTGCAACCTTTCTCAGCGTGCTCAAGAGTGCTATAGGCCTATATGAGTCTGGTCGTATAGCGGGCTTACCAGGCTTCAGAATGGGAATAATTATAGTTTGCTTCCATTGATTTGGGAAGTGTTGCAGCAAGAACATAGTGTTTATAATGTACTAAATTAATTGGATAGTTGTTTTTGTTGGGAGTTCTTTGATCAGTATGTTGGCAATCTCGTCCTCTCCCGGTGTTTTATTGTTCTATAATTCCCTTATTTTCTTACGCAACTATTGTGGATTGGTGTAATAAATCGTCTATTAAAACTATTAAATCCTTATGCCAGGGTTTATTAGGAATACTTTTTACCAGAAATGAATATCTTGTTGCGGATGTGTCCGGTCTTAAGTTCCACGGAAGGTTTTTCATCTTAAGTTCCATTTTCTCGTGTTTGCAATTTTAGGAGAACATGCGAATCGGTAAGAGTGAGACTAGAGCAATAGGTGTTCCATTACAAACACTATGCTTGGCTAAGGTGTCTACATATTAATTACCTGGTAAGATGAATCTAAAAACAACCATTTACAGGGAATAAGATGACGACAATATTAAACACCGTTTTCCATTCTCCGCAAAGGATATGCATTAACTAGATATATGATTATATGACAATAAACGCATCGATAAAAATATTACTCTTAAATTGCAGTAAATTTAATAAAAATATTAAAACTTAAGGTTCAAGTTGTTTCGATGACAGAATAAATTTCAAAAGATTAGTCGATTATAGAACAAAGAACCTGAACAAATGTCGAACTTTATCGCTGATACTAACTTTCTTATAGATTTTAAAGGCTCCATTATGTCACTAATAGTATTTTTCTTAGTGAAAGAAATGAAAATTCCGTCTTCCCTTAAAAAAAATGTTTTATTGCGGTTAGCCGGTTTGAAATTCAAATTCTTATTATCTAATAAGATTGTAATTGTATGGTAAGGGAATAGTCATATAGGGTGGTCCATTTTTCCCAATTATAAACTCTTGGTGCTCCACAAGGCTTAATTTATTTTGAACACACATACATTCAATAAAAACCAAGTTAAAAAAAAACTTTTGCAAGCATACCTAAGGTTATTTGTCTTTGGTTAGAATTTTTACAAGGCAAAGTTAGAAATAATATTTAGCTTTATTTGTTTCTAGTTAGGATTTATTAATGGTAAAACATTATAAATTACAACAAACTGTATGAAACTGTAAGGAAAAACCTAAATAAAAATACTGGGTGTCCCATTATAAATGACCATCGGCCGTATATCGGAAACTACTGGGCATAGAAACTCAAGGATAAAAAATTTGTTGTTGAAGTGGCTAAGAGAAAATCCTGAAAATAATTTTTAAGTTCTGCATTTTGCCGCAAGAGGGTACAATTTAAAATTAAATATTGAAATTCTAAATTTCTCCGAAAATTCCCCTATTAAGGTACCTTATATATATACCTTTGGTAACATCATTAGAAAGCTTAGACAATTCTGCATCATTTTGGTTTAAGCCTCATTGGCGTACCGACCTTGGTAAGAGTGGGGGAAGCTATTGAAACAGTAATCATTTAATTTGCTGTAACTTTTAAACGACTTATCCGATTTTAGTAAATATAAGCTTGTTTGGAAGAGAAAGGTAAGTGCTTTTAATTGTCGTATCCATTGGTACACGACAGTTCCTAAAAAAATAGCTAGAGAGCGTAATTGGTGATAGAAACAGTTTTTTTGATTTTAACCAGAAAAATCAAATCATACGATATAACTATGACATCATAATCGGAAAGTAGATTAAATTTTCCAGAAAAAACGCGAAAACCGCAGTCCGGTATCTTTGTTTGCTTCGGAGTTATTTATAATAATAACAGTTTTTTTTATTTTATCCCAAAAACCTAAACCATACGATATATCATGACATCATATTCGGAAAGTATATTAAATTTGCAAGAGAACTGTGAAGACTTTAAGAGTTTAATATCTCCTTTCGTTTCAGAGTTATTGCCAAAAGAATAACTTTTACCACTTTAATTGAAGAAGTGATTATTTTCATAATTTTGTTGTCAAGAATCCACGAAAAAAAAATATTTTTAAACTTTATGATTGTGCAAGTTTACCTACATATTATTCATACATGCTTATTGTGGGAATTTACGGAGATATTTAGAATTTTAATATTTGATTTTAATTGTGCCCTCTTGCGGTAAAATGCGACACTTAAAAATTATTTCCAGGATTTTCTCTTAGTCACTTTAACAACAAATTTTTATTCCTGAGTTTCTATGCTTAGTAGTTTCCGAGTTACGGCCGGTGGCCATCCATAATGAGACACCCGGTATACTAACACTGATTTAAAATGCGATTTATTTAGAATTATTGTTTGCATCTTTGTCTTACACATGAAGACGACACCCCCACGTTAACCGAAAACCAAGCGATCGATTTGAAACGACAAGTAGTTTTCCCTCGATCGATAACCGAGCCCGTAGTTCCAATAGCGACAATGTCGATTCGATGCTACTAGATAACTTGAACAGAATGTCAACCCTGTTCCTTGTTTAAAAAAGTATTACAATTTTAGGATATTCAATACCTTGAAATTTTAAATTGTGGTCTTTATGCATAAAGAATCAATATCCTTTCCGGTTGTTAAGATACAAAAAGAATTAATTATTTCAAATTAATCCATTTTCTTATGTTTTTATATAAAACTTCTACATATTGGACCAATTTTCATTGATGTCCAAACTAAATAAAAGCAATCCATCATTTATTTATTTATTTGATCCACTTATAAGGATCAACATCACTTGGGAGAAGAACATATGAAGTGTTCGGCAAACACTCAATTACGGCTAATGGACGTTTATAAATTTCAAGAGGATGTTAAGCGGTAATTGGTGTAAATTGAAATTTCCAGTTGCATGTAGTGTCACCAAAAAAGTTTCCATAATGTGAAAAAAGGTTTAATTATTCGTAAAAAACATTGGTATATAAAACCCATAAAATAAAATTGAACTTGTAAATTCCCACTCTACTAAGAAGAAAATGATACGTTTCGCTTACATTGTCCATCTTTGTAACGTAGCTATAGTGTTAGTGAAACATGTAATTTTCTTTTTAATTTGATTAATATATCATTATATAAATATATATTTTTATAAAATATACAATTGTAATAAAACAAAACATTTGCAATTTTACAATGTAATCTTAATAATTAAATTAAAAGTGATAATTAAAAATATCTTGTAAACTTTCATTGTAAAGTTATAAACATTTTGTAATAATAAAAAACCTTTCCTTTAGCGATGTGTTTATTATTATATTAATTTTAATTTTACAAAAAAAATTTATTTGATAAATAAATATTAAACAATTTCTAATTTTACAACAAAAAAGTTGTATTCTTAAAATTTAATATTGTAAAATTACCAATCATGTTATTTTAATTAAAAATAACATATTATTTTAATTAAAAATAACATATTGAAGATTAAGTCATTTTTATATGATATCTTTATAAATAATTATTAACATCATAAACGTACTAAAACCTACATAACACCTTAGTTACTCATAATACATTAGTTACCATAATTTAATACGTTAGTTACGAAAGCATAATACGTTAGATACCATATAATATTAGAACTATTTTTCATGAACATGTAAAACAATATTTTAACAGTTTTCAAATTTGATGGATACACCTTTGTCTTTAACGTCCACGATCTTAGGTATGCCCTCTGAAGACTGATTAATGACCGAGCAAGCACTCCTTTCAATTTCGTGCGGTTCCCCAGTGCTTAATCCACTGCCGGAAACATCGCCGATTTGAATTTGATTTTTTTGCTCTATATCCAGCATTTTTCTTCTTGATGAAACGTATTAAGGCGCCGTATTTGTCGATTTCCACTCTTTCCTTCAGTTCTAAAGTCGCTCGTAACATGGAATATGGATGAAGCAGAGTATTCCTCAGAGAGTTTTGCGAAATACGCCAGCAATACTGTTTCTTCTGCACCTTGAACATGTACTTTGTTTCGCCACTCACAAAACTGCCGACATTCTTTTTCATAATGGATTTTAGATTTTTCCGGAAGCAAGTTCAACCTTATAATGTTGGCTGCAGCTAATATATCGTCAGGAATATCAAAATCTTGCATGATTTTAATGATGACTTTTTGAAATGCCAAAATAAAATGACTTAAAACCTTGTTTTTATTTTCGCATCGCCGTTGTCAATGATACAATAAAGCTTTGAATACAACTCGATTATTAGCGATTTAACACCGCCTCGGACATTGCGGGTGACTCGGCTGTTGCCTCGCCACCTAGTAATGTCCTCGACTATTATAAATCGCATAATAATCTCGTTATATTAATTAAGGTATTTTTCTGATGATTCTTGGGTACTTATATTTGGTTACTCCAATAAAAAACTCATTGTTATGTTACAACGTTTCGTACGTCTGTATCGTACTCTTTCAAGTTTTTATTAAAACATCTTGGAGTTGTTTTATGAACTGACACAACATACACCTCAAAACGAAAATTCAAGCCTTCGAAAATTTCTATGTAAAACAAACTACAACCGAGAAGAAATATAAAGCTTTTAGTTTTTTTTCCAATACTAATACAGTTGCTACGAAACATAATGATATGCCTTTTTCCGCATACGAATGTAATTTTTATGTGCTATTCCAGCAAACGCTACCTACGTGTTCTGGATTTATTTGGTATTTTTGAAATTGTAGGCAGAAGCTGGAGGCATAGAGGGTTATAGGGTGAATAAACGTACAAAAATTAACTTAAAATACAAAAACTTCATTTAACTTAAACAAGGATAAGCTAATACGTTATGCCAACCATGTAACAAAAAATTAAAGATATGATTCTGAGGCGATAACGTCATGTGGTGAGTAAAATTTATATTCGTAACAATGGAACTTTATTGAAAATTACCATTACCGCCTCCAAATATCATCTATTATAGTCTTTTTCCGAAAGGTGTAGAGTAATAAAATGGGAAATTCCGTCCACTTCGACTCAATTTCGATGTCGGCCATAGGCGCACGTAAACTTTGTTTATTAATTAGGTTAACAAGTATTAAGATAAAATAGTATTATTTGTAAGATTAAAATTTCAAGTAATTGCGTAATTCAATTCGGGAGATTACCACGAGGACATAAATTCGAATGTTTTTTAGGACTATTTTGGTGAAATAATAAAATATCTTCCAGCTGATTTAGTAGTATCTAGTTATGGATAACGCAAGCTATCATTCACGACAGAGAAGACTCCAACTTCATCATGGAGAAAGCAAGAAATTATCGACTGGTTAACCACCAAAAGTATTGAATTTGAAGATAATTTGATAAAGAAGGAACTATTAGCTATAGAAAATTTACACAAACATCGTATTATGAAATATGCCGTGGAAGATATAGCAAAAAAAAATATAGTGTAACTGTGCTGCGCACACCGCCATATCAATCCTATAGATCTTAGATGGGCGCAAGTGAAAGGATTTGTAGCAAGACACAACACGACATTCAAAATGAAAGACGTTAAGCTACTATTTGATCAAGCCATTAAGGAAGTGACACTAGAGAACTGGCGAAAAGCAGTTCATCTCTCATTAAAGAAGACTAGAAAATGTGGGATCTTGACCACCTGATCGATCGGACCGTCGACCCGTTAATTATAACATCAAGAGGAGATGACAGTTCCTCAGATGGTATTATGATTTTTTATAGTTTAATTTCTGTATAATGTATTTTTAGTGTTTGTGAATGGATAACAATAGGCAAAACCCATAAATTGACCCAAATCCGGGTGGTACTACTTGCACTTGATGAAAATATTGAATTTGGAAATGAAATCGACGCCAAATTATGAAAGTGGCTTAAATATTCGTTGGGTCACTCTGTAATCCCTTTGCATGCATACCTAATGAGCTTTTATTACTCTACACCTTTCTAAAATAAACTATAGTATTCTTTGTATCATCTATGCTATCCATCATCTTAAACACTGTTAAATAAACATTAGTTTAGTTATTAGATATCGTCAATTTTAAAGTCCAAATTTAAATACGTAAATCCTGTATATTGTATAATGTGATGATAAACATTTTTATTTCCCACAAAATACTCTTGATGTAATCTTAGGAATTTTACGTACGATTACTTTTTCAATTTTGTTTTCTCAGTACGTAATCGAGCTAAAAAGAACCCTTGTAATGATATGCCTTTTCGCAAGCAAATTTAATGAAATTTTTATTTCCCATTTGAACCGTTAGGTACGTACGTGTTCAGGATTTTCCCATAGCGTTCAAACTTTTGAATTACCCTTTTTACAGCTTTATAGTCCGGCCATCAATCCTTAAAATTTGCCCTTACACGATTAATATTACTGTCCTTCCCTTATCAAAACTTTCAGACTGAATGATAGTGTAGGATCTGCTAGAGATTGTTGGATCCCTTTTTACTTTTGTTCACAAAGAGGCGACATTTTTTGCTGGAGTTTTTATATAGAAAATAGAAATGTAAACAACAATGGTATACTTGTGGCAGTTACTTTACTAAAATATCTTTTTCTGTATAAATTAGTGAAAACCCCAAAAAAAATATTAGAATAAAATACTTGACTTATTCTTAAACTTTTCATTTTAAACCCAGAACTATCAATTTAGTACTGTTTTAAATTTAAAACGTGTGTAATATTTATGACGTAACATCAACGATATTACAGATATTTGGCATTAAACTTTAAGCAAAGTGTCGCTGTCACATAAACTTCTAGACAGCCCCAATTTGATAAAATATTCACGGGCCTCCCTTGAGCAACTTACGTCCGCTAGATTCATCTCTTGGTAACTTTACCGACAAGATAATTTACAAAGAAACCATTGTTGAGACAATTGTTTCCATGGAAATTATCTGGTTGGTAAAGTTATCAGGAGATGGATCTAGCGGACCTTAAAAGTATTAAATGACAAGCCATTTTGTCTATAATCCATAAAGGAGAATTTGGGTTTTGCCAACTGGAGAAGCAAAATGTATGTATCTATGTATCTCTGGACATATTAGTCAATTTTACCAACAAATCAAAACAAGAGAAACACTATACTACAACACTAAACTTTCTACCAATAATATGACCCAAAAAGGGTAGATATTTAAAAAAACTGCATAATGGGTTTTTTTATAACCAACCTTATCATATTCTGAAATAGAACCTATTGAAAATACAGGGTTAAGTCGATACTTCTTTTTTAGGTGTGTATAGAAGGCATTAAAATAAACAACATTTTCAAATACCTTTTTTCAAAAAACTCAAAAATAAACTACTTACATTCATTTACTAAACTACGAATACGGTTGAAATACGGTTCTGCTTAACTTGCCCGTTGAATAACATTAAAAAAAATTCTGGGTGCATGATGAGCCCGCAAGGGAAAACGTTCTGCGTATAATCTCGATGCAGCCGCACTTTGACGACACCCACCCTAAATTAAGACCATACCTATACTAGTTAATTGATTTCAATTTTACCATTTTCATGTGTCACCAATTTAAAATTAACTTGTTTCAGAAAAACACACTGCAGCCGATTGCTCAACACCACCCGTAAATTGAATGATTAGGTAATAAGAGAGGGGCTACTTTTTAATGATCAGGCCCGCACTTATATTTTTTACTTCTCTATCTCGCCTATTTTTGAGTTTTTTGAAAAAGTTGTTTATTTTATTGCCTTCTATACACAGCTAAAAAGAAGAATCAACTTAGGAATCACCATGTATATCCCGATAATAAAAATCAACCTAGGGACGCAAAGTTTTCTAAAAATCTTTAAAGACAGTAGAAAGTTTGGGAACAAGAAAAACTACGTCGCTGCTTCCCATTACCTACAAATTTTTTTATATTATAGTCGACCGGTCGATTATAAAATTATCTTAGCTTCAATAACTCAAATATACAAGAATAGGTTGAAAATAAGGAACATGACCTGAGGCATCATTTAGGTAGGAGCGCGTCAGAGATAACGTTGTCGACTATTGGCGTGGGTATAGGATTCCGTGAGTCTTATTCGAAAGGAAATTTTGTTTAATTATTTTCTCAGTAAATACTTTAAAATTTAACAAACAAAAACCGTAGAAAATATTACTTTTCTTACCCTAGCGGGGAGTTAAAATAAAAAATTAATAAAAAAGAACATTAAATAAAAACTATAAAATCAATTTATTTCTATTTATAATTATTTTATGATTATGAAACGCAATCGTAGTTTTTGAGAAGTAAAAGTAATAAGATAATAAGGATTTAAGAATGCACAAATTCGCCTGCGCTTTTAAACTTT
This sequence comes from Polydrusus cervinus, assembly GCA_935413205.1. NCBI lineage: Eukaryota > Metazoa > Arthropoda > Insecta > Coleoptera > Curculionidae > Polydrusus > Polydrusus cervinus. Next base: position 69,334,666 of record OW284511.1, on the reverse strand, counting down.
CAAAGATAATTCCGACGAAAATAATCAATCAATTTTTTGCTGTCTTTATCTAAAATTCTAAAGTTTTAAATTTTACGCTTGGTAGAAGACGCAACAAAGAATATGAAAAGTGTCAAGTAATAGCGTAGTCCTTTATTAACTGTGTGCTTCTTTATCTCTACACAGTTTGCGACAATGACTAAGAAAACGTAAGTGGTATTTCAGATTAGGGAAATTATATTAAAAAAATATATATTGTCTTTGAAGTTGATAAATTTGTTTTGCAAAATCAACGCTTTCTGAAATGTATCTGGGAAATTTGGTGCTAAGGTTCGGCGTTACAAATTTTAATTTGAAAAACTATATTAACTTTTTCGTCTAAACCATTTATTAAATCAAAAAAGCTTTTGAAACTTTCTACTTCTTTAGTTGATTCAAATAAGAAGCTATAAATATGGGCTATAAATATGGAAATTTGGCTTATTGGTCTATTGAAATGCTTTTCTCGCCTACAGGGTAGTCACGGTAAGAAATTAATTAGATTATAGAGAAAATGTGCCATTTATAGAGCTCTTTTAAAATTCAGTACCTCATTTTTTTTTGATTCATGAGATTTTCTCTAATACAATGACAAATTTCAACTCTATTTACTTACATTAACACTTTTATATTACATAATCGTAAAAATCAGGTACAAAATTTAAATTTTTAATATGAATACAAAGAATTAATAATTTATTTAGTAATATCGTTTCAATAAATAGATGAAACTCCTCCCCTTGACTTTCCTGAGAATGTAATTTTTTTTTTGGAACGTAATGAAATATAATAACTCCAACCGACTCAAATCAAAGATCACAATGGAGTGCCTAAACGACCTGAAAGACTTAGCAGCAAGGAACAACAAGGGAAAACTCCTACGGGTTCCTGGTCACTCGGGGATAGCGGGCAACAAAAAACCAGATGAATTTGCTAGAGCCGAAGCCGCCCTTGGTATCTCAAAGCAGACAATCAAAGCAACATTAAACAAGTGGGCTCAACAAATTAACTTGATGGCACAGAATGCTAGGGCCACAAATGGGAAACCGTCAAAGAAACTATAAACCGGAATGTTGCTTTTAACGCGTACCCTGTTAAAACAAGTGGTTAACAGCCCACTGTTACTTAAGAAAACACCTACGTCGAATAGGAATTTACAATGGACCCACTGAATGCAGATTTTGTGGCGAATAGGACGAAACCACCTCACATTATCATATAAAGTTGCGAAGCACTGACCCAAAGAAGATTTAAAATCTTTGAAGAAATTCAATGCGGTGACTACCTCCCGATATTAGGATTCACTAATAGCATACTGCATTATTTTATCCACTTAAGTTCCGAGCATACTTTTTTTTATTAAGCGTACGCCCACTCCGGGGATCGAACCCGGACCGCCACGGTCGAATGCCAGTAACTCACTATGGAGCCACAGCCGGTTGTCCGACCATATCCTAGTAATCAGAATAGTAATATATAAAGTAATCGCAAGGCAAACAAAAATGGGTAGATTATGTTTCCCTCAATCCATCGCGTCCCATCTCGCTCCTTGTTCTGCTGTGCTGTGGTCTGAATTGCGCTTAACCTGCTTCGACTGAATTCATATTAAATACATTTCGTACGATGTCGTCTGAGTTTCTAACGTATTAAATACTATGAGCGAATAACGCATTTCCTTAATCGTACATGCAAGGCATAATTATTCAGTTTTTTTGACAATATTTCTGTTATATACAATAATTTCTGCGGCTTCTAGTTGTACATTTTCGTAGATAAGACTACTTTTTTTTTCTAAAACGTTAAAGCCTGTCAAAGTATTATGTCTCTCAAATGATTTATGTTGTAAACAGACGTTTTTTGTTGAGTATAATGTAGATAATATCAAAATATACAGGGTGTCCCATAACTTATGAGCCGTAGAGTAACTGGATATACTAGATATCAAACTAAGCTGATTAAGCGATGTAAGTTTTTTTTTGATAATTGGAATATTAATTTAATTATGTACTATGTTTTTTATGCTTTGGGATGTTTAAAGGGAAATCTCGAAAAAAAAAGATATTAAGATCAATCAAGTACACCTTTTTGACTAAGAAAATGCCCTTTTTTAAGAAACTATAATTGAAAAACACCTAATATCACAGGTAAGAAAAAAAAATCATAGATTTATGAAGCCCAGTTTATGCAACTAGCGCCCTCTAGTTTGAAACTTAAAAATTTCTACAAATTGTTATTTCTTGCTCATAAAAACATAATATTGCCAACTTTCAATTCGATTCATTAAACCGTTTTAAAATTATGACTTATTTTCGAGAATAAACTTTTACTTTCAACACCCTGTATCTCTAGAACGAGTAACAATCCGAAAAAACGTATATGACTTAATCGGCTTAGTTTGATGTCTAGCATCTCCACTAACTCTACGGCCCATAAGTTATGGGACACCCTGTGTAATAACCTAACTAATTTATTCACTGCATAGTACATTTGCACTCTGGTATTAAATATTATTTAAGATAATTTTACATGAGTCACTCTATATAATTGCCATTTAACCATCCGTAAACCAAGAGTAAAATAACCTATATTAAATAAAGTTTTCCAACGAAAAAAACTTTATTAATAATAAAACATCTCCCAAAATCAATATTAGCAAAGTTTGTCACGTTAATTTTGATATTAATGGCACCTGAAGAGTGGGTCAAATTATTTTGGGGAGACGAGGGACTGATTTATTATTTATGTTTTAATAAAAATATTTAAAAATAGATTGGCAGTAACATTTACTTTACCTTTTTCTATTCAAAAAACAAACATAATATACGAGAGCCACTAGAAAAATTTTCTTGCTAGAAAATAAAAAAATATCGTTTTTTTGTGATAATTTCATTTTTTAATGTAAATTTATTGCTGTAAAATATCTTTATTGTTGGTATATCAGTTTTCACATAAAGTTTTTGCATACATTTATTTTACAATATTTTTGTTCTCTATCTTTATCTACCGAACATGCGCCTAGCATTGCCGACAAGGCTGGTGGTAACTCTTGGCATGACAAAAACAAAATATTTAGAAGAACTTATTTTTGCAGTTCCTGAAAGCACTTTATGATTAGTTGTTTACTTTTTGACATTTTTTGGAAATTTCAGGAAAAACGGACGAAAAAAATTAGCTTGATTTAGAAAATGTACAGGGAGTCATAAATTCGATGCTAATCGTGGATATTTCGGAGACTATAAGAGTAATATCGTAAAAAAATAGACCTATCTTTTTTTCATTTTTGAAATATTAGAAAAAAGCTAAAATTTTAAATTATTGTTTTTTAAAACTATCTTACTTATTTTACCCGCTACAGAAAAACAAATACAACATTAAAGAAAATTTTCCCTTTCGTTTCGCCAGATCCATCTCTAGACGCGTTTCGTCATATCATGACTCAGTAGAGCTAGGATCCGACGAAAAGAAAAGGGATTTTGAAGCTACTTAGGCAGCACTTGGTGAGACACACCAGTACGGAGCGCCATCTGTGTCGTTGTTAGACACTCTTGAGCATACAAGCACCTCTAAGAAACTTATAGAAATAAGTAAACAATGTTAAGAGGAAATCACCTGTAAAGACATTCGTCACAATTACAGGAGTCCTGCTAGGCAGCGCTAACTCGCATCGGTTTATTTAACCGAAAACAGTAAGTAAAGCAGAAATACAACATTGTTAAAGCAACTTTTTAAGCTTTATTATACCGTGTTTTTAGAATTTAGGTACAACGGTTCGTTTTTGTGGAACTGTCATCAACTTTAATTTTTTATTTTATTTTTTGAAATCTCTTTAAGCCCTAATTTTATCATGTATCATCATTTTTAGACGTTTTGATGTTATCTTTACATCATCAGGAATTTGAAAATTACTTTTAAATAAATACGGACCTGGCATTTATTTAAGTAAGTCAGATAAATTAAAAAACAAAAACTCAAAATTTTAGTTTTTTTCAAATACTTCAAAAAGGTAAAAGAATAAAGCTCAATTTTTTTACAATATTACTGAGCACAAAATTCCGCAACTTTGCCTCTATTTGACAAATGCTGTATAGTTTTCGAGATACCCATAATAAGCATCGAATTTGGGACACCCTGTACAAAGTAACTTTGTTTTGGCTTGAGTTTGTAGATGTTTTAAGTGCTCTCACAAGATGGAATCAAAGACAGGTGAATTCTAGTATGTTTACTTTACAATTAACAACGTAACGTGTGGGTTAATTACGGCTTACTAAAAATCTGAGGAAATAATGAGGTCTCGATAGCAGCTGATCGATAACAAATTGCTGATGTCGACTGTCAGAAAACGAGAGACTTGGTTGCGCAGACTATATACACCTCATATAATTTCACTTATTCGATTCATACAAGTGCATCCACCGCAAAATAAACCCAAATTTATCCTCCGGTGACACTGATTTCTCGAAATATACGATATACTTCAGATTATTGATTTTAAAAGACGCATCACATTAAACGGATGTCCAGATTTAATTTTCACTTTCGGAACATACTACGTTGGTTAAAAATTGGAAAACGTGAAAAATTGCATTTGGGGTGCTTTATGCATAGACTACTAAAAAGTGGAACTCCAAAATACTTGCGTGAAAGACTGATCTTTCGAAGTTATTTGCATCGGCGCAATACCCGTTATAAGGAGCGTTTTCAGATACCCAAGCATCACATAAGTTGATTTAAGCAATCTTTTAGCTATACATCTACCAAACTCCTAAATGAAATTGATTCTGTCGTGTAAAATAAGTCTCATCTCTCTTTTAAGACTACTTATAAAAATATTTTGCTTCAAAAATGCAGATTGCTTTTCAATTTTTTTCTTTGTTAATTAATGGTTTTCGTCTGTAGTATTAGACAACCCAGGCTCTGGCAACTTTTGAAGGAGATCAGCATGGGTGTTTGATGGTTAATATTTTGTTTTTGCCATTTACCATTTCATAAAATACAAATAACAGTGTATGTTTATATCTACCAAGAGTTGTAATTTATTATCTAATTGTAACAATTTTGTATGCTCGGTTAAAAGCAACCCTGCTGAATTTCGTCGAGTGAAAAATAAATACCTTTTATTTTTATTATTATTATTATTATTATGTTTTCAGTGTTCTAATTCTCAGCTTTTTGTTGGTAAGGCTGGTGTTATTTACAGTACAGAGAAGAAATTCATCTTAACCTGTACTGTTTAGAAACTTCCGTACTATATGGCAAGTTTGGAGGATGACGCTTTTCTGAATAAGTTGGTATAAATAACCTGAAAGGCCCAGTTTTTCCAAGTTGGGCTTGAAATTTTTCGTCATAGCTCCCTCCACCGATATTATAATCGGAATTATGTCGATTTTATCTAGCTTCCATATATTTTTAATCTCTATAGCCAAATTCGAGTACTTGGTCTTCTTCTCCGATTCGGTTTTAGAGAGGTTGTGTGTTAGTGGGCAACCTATATCGATTATGAAAGCTTTCTTGGTGGTTTTTTCGATAAGAAGAATATCCGGTCGGTTGTGGTCTACTGTTCTATCTGTTATTATTGGCCTGTCCCAGTATAAGAGATATTCAGGGGATTCAAGGACTGGCTCGGGTGAGTATTGGTAGTATGGTGGGAGGTTTTCCCTTAGCCCTAGTTTATGGGCCAGTTCCTTGTGGATGATCTTAGCCACCTGATTATGTCTCCCCAGGTAAGCGTTGGGGGCCATAGCACCACACCCTGCCGTGATATGTTCTATCGTTTCTCCGGGGCAATTGCATTTTCTGCACACATCTTTCACATTTCTTTTCAAGATGACTTTTTCATAGTTTCGAGTTCGAATGACACGGTCTTGGATAGAGATTATAAAACCTTCTGTTTCAGCGTGAAGCTGCCTTTTCTCTAACCAATTCAGTGACATTTCTCTATCTATGACTGGATTTTGGAGTGCAGTAGGGTATTTGCCGTGTAGGGCTTTTTCTTGCCAAGTCACAAGCTGTTGACTTGGCGGCGCGCGGATGATGTTAGGTAATCCGTTTTGCTTTAGGTTAAGGGCTGTATATCCAGCATCTGCTGCTACCACTTTTTTAAGAATTTCCCCGTTCGATTCTTGGAAGTATTTTCTCATAGAGGTCTCTTGCGACTTGCACAAGTTATATATATTAATGAGACCTCTTCCTTCCTCCTTTCGTTTTAGGTAGATTCTTTCAAGTGCAGAGCGTGGGTGGTGGAATCTGAATTTTGTTAGCAGCCTGCGCGTAAGCCTATCTAGTTCGTGCAAATCCGTGTCTGAATACTTAAGGATTCCGAATGAGTAGGTAAGTATTGGTATTGCCCAGGTGTTGATGGCAGTAGTAAGGTTACCAGCATTCAGGTGAGTATTAAAAAGCTTTGTTAATCTGCTTTTGTATTTGTTTTTAAACTCCCTTTTAAGGCTTGTGTGGTTTATTTGTTGGGTTTGGGAGATGCCTAAGTATTTATATGTTTTGTCCTCATCTAGTATATCTATGCCTTCAAGCAGTCCACGATTTTGTTGAGTCTTTCCGCGTACGACATTCAAGATTGCGCACTTGTCTAATCCAAACGACATTTTGATGTCATCGCTAAATGTCTTGGTTATTTGAATTAGGGACTGTAGGTGGGTTTTGCTTTCAGCGTAGAGTTTGATATCGTCCATAAATAGAAGATGGTTTATTCTAAAATTCTCAGTTAAGTTGGGACGATATCCGTAGGATGTTGATTTTAGTAGCGAGGACAGTGGGTTCATAGCCAAAATGAACCAGAGGGGGCTTAAAGAGTCGCCTTGAAATATACCTTTTGATATATTTATATTGCCAAGCTTCTCTTGTCCAATATGGAGATTGGTATTCCATTGCTCCATTAGGGTGCCTAACATGTTGCGTATTAGGGGGTGTACTTTGTATATTTGCAATATCTTCTTTAGCCAGTCGTGAGGAACAGAATCGAATGCTTTACTATAGTCGATGTAGCACATATTTAGATTTCGCCTTTTAACTTCAGCCTGTTTGATAATAATGGCATCGATGGTAAGCTGTTCCTTGCAACCCAAAGCTTTCCTAATACAGCCCTTTTGCTCATCAGCTACCAAGTTGTTATTTATGCAGTGTGTGTATATTTTTGAATACATGACTGATGTCAAAAGTTTATACACCACTGACAGACAGGTGATCGGTCTATAATTTTTTGGGTCGTTTACCTGTCCTTTTTTAAATAAAAGGAAGGTATTGCCACTGGCAAGATGAGCTGGGAAGTGTTCGGGGTTCAGGAGAGCCTTGCTAAAGCAGTTTGCGATTACAGGGTGTAGGCTGGTGAAAGTTTTGAGCCAAAAATTATGAATTTGGTCAGGTCCCGGGGATTTCCAGTTAGCCAAGTTCTTAGTGGCATCCCTTATGTCGATGGATGTTACTTGCGGCTCAGGCATTTCTTGCAAAGTTTCAGCCTCGGCTTCAACTTTTTCGAGCCAGCTTGCTTCTTCATTGAAATGGGACGCGTCAGACCAAATATTACTCCAAAATGCATTAAATTGGTCTTTATTTATGTCAGTTGGAGTAACGTCATTTTCTTCCTGATTCAGTGTCCTATAGAAGGTTTTTTGGTTCGTGGTGAACTGTTGGTTTTGTACCTTCCTCTTTGTGGCTTTATTGTATCGCCTTAGACGGGCGCCTTTAGCCTTACATTTTTGTCTAATGTTGTCTCTTACGATTGTTAGCAGCCGTTTTACATCGGGACTATCTAAAGGAATACTCTCTGCTTTCAGTATATTTTTAACCTTTTTAGCAACCTTGCTGCTAGAGTTTCCATTTAGATGTTCTCCAATGATATCACTTTGTGCTCGTAACTGGCTTATTTGTGTTTCAAGTCGCATTTTCCAAGCGGGTGCCGCTTGTTTCTTGGTGATTTTGTTCTCCGTTCTTTGATATAATGCCTGACCATTGAGTTCAATCACAGTTGCTGCTGCAGCATATAACCCACTGTGTAATGTCTCGAGGTCCTCAGTTCTATTTAAGGACGTCCCTGCTGCTAGGTTTACTCTCGCTAGTATTTCATGGGTTCCTTTCTTGAATCTTAGCTTAGGGATACTCGGCCTTAAGGTCGGGTTACTATTTTCGAATAAGGACAAATTTTCCAAATATTTTTGGTTTGTATTATCCGTATCAGCCTGTGTAGTTTGATCTTGTTCGTTTCTTACTTCCTGCTGTGCTGTTAGCTCTTCCCCTTGCTGAAGGTTGTGCAATGTTCTGCCAACTTCACGCCGGATTTGGTCTATTTCAGCTTGGGGTAGCAGGCGGTTAGCATAAATAGCTCTTTGACGGCACGCTACATTTTGTTCGGACAGTTTTAATTCCGGATATATTTGGCTTATTTCTCGGTGGAGTTTTATTCTCCAGCCAGGGCGGGGGTTATCTTCACAGTCGTTAATCAAGAGGAATGTTTTGATAAATGTTCTATTCATGTCACGAGTCCACTTGATTCGACCGGTTTCTGTTCTTCTGGGTAGACCAGCGGCAGTTCTATCGACTCCAGGGTCGGGCCGCAAGCTAGTCTCCATTGGGATGTGTTCCTCGCCGGTGTTCTGTTGATTAATAGTGCGGTTGTCGGCAGGGGCTTGTCTTAGCATCCTACCGTTAGAATTATTCGTACTAGTCGGATTTATGCCTCCCCCAGAATCCGTGAGGCTGACTGCTTGCGCAGCGTGGGATTGTAAACCTTCGTTTCCACCCACCTGGGGTACATCTTCTTTTAAATTCGACATCATAATGGTTTGAAACCGTTTTTACACATTTCGTAAGAAATGGTTTGCATTTATACCTTCTGCCAGGTTAGTTCAGCCGCCCTTAACATAGGGAACAGACGCTGTTGAGAAACCGCTCCTAACATGGAGACAGCCGTTCCTTCACTACATCAGTTCCTACGCCTACCTGCGGTAGCCGGTGACCAATGTAGGCCCCTTTAAGGCAAGGACCACCAACCTTTTAGCCGCCTTTTACGGCAGGCAGGTTCTACCCTGGGCCTAGATTCGCAAACCGGAACCCAGACGGCTAATTATTATTATTATTATTATTATTATTATTATTATTATTATTATTATTATTATTATTATTATTATTATTATTATTATTATTATTATTATTATTTATGCTAATTTAAATAGACCATTTTTAATGTTTATACATTATTTAATTTTTAAGTATTTTGGTTCCCGAGATCTTTCTTGAAATAAATTATTCGTTGTAATGAAATGGAAGCAAACTTTATCCATCAAATAGCAAAGCTATTAAATAACGATCGCTTTTAAAATTTAAAATACCTATAAGGTAAAGTCACCACATCTGGTATGCCGTAACAGTAGCTATCTACTCTACGTACTCTAAGTAATAAGACAAGATAAATCAATAAGCTATAACGAGAGCATATTATATTCATAGACGTTTAGTAAGTTAAAATAATTGTTAAGATTCCACTACCGCGTTGTGACGATTACAGCAATCCTATTTTAACATATTTATTTACGGGGAGATTTTAAAGTAAGCTCTTTTAAACTTTTCTGCTGAGAACGAACGTAAACAAATTCAAAAATAGCTATAGAAGGAACCATCGAAAATTTATTTAAATAAATGCCATGAACTTTTCGCGCTCTAGTCGACACATAGATATATGGATGATTTTCTCTAGATAGAGACATTTATACACGAGTGCCAAAAAATTCATTTTAATGTTTTTTCTGGCTTGTAGAATTTCCTGTAAAATAACCCATTTTTTTTTAACTGGTAGATGCCGGCTAAACTGTTTGATGTCGGCAACTTTTATGAATGAATGGTTCCTTTTATATCACAATTTATCACCGGTAAAATTGAACTAAACAAGTATACATTTGGTATCCCTGGATAGTTAAAGGTTTAAATGTTATTTGTCATGTAATAGATTTTTAGTTTGACTCTCGGTTTTAGAAAATAATTGTAGTGCGCTTTGAAAAAATTCCGCATATCTTATTATTACTTATTCATACCTTAAACTAAAAAAAAGATGATGAAGGCACTAAAAGGTATATCTATAATATACAGTGACCGGCAAAAAGTTCGCAACCCTATGGACATACAGAAAATTATTTTATTAGTACCAAAAATAGTAGTTTGTACAACACAAGAGTGGATATGATGTCCATATCGCACGAGGAAGTAAATTGAGCACGACGCCGTAGGCGAAGTGCTCAAACTTCCGAGGGCAATATGGACAATCCACTCGAGTTGTACTGTATATTTGGCTTTAAATGGAACAAATTCACTAGAAGTTTAGGAAAAAATATTTTTGTAAAATGGAAAAACACGTCGATTGTAATTTTATATTAGGTGAAACATATCCCAACTTAATTTTTTTTAAATGGCAAGATAGGATATTCAATTTTCTCTTTAAAAGAGCTTTCCAAAAAGGTATCATAATTGGTATCTTCCCATTTCCAAAAATTAAGTTGGGTTATGTTTCACCTACAGCTGATAAAAAAAAATTTGATGCCAAAATACAGCATATATAAAATATCAATCGACGTATTTTTTCATGTTAATAAATAATAAACAAAAAGCGATGTATTTTTTATTGAAAATAGACAATGTCTTCTTATAAACCATGGCCAATTTGATTTTTTTTTGGCAACACTGAATACTCTAGAAACTGGATATTTTTGAAATAAGAAAGTGCACAAATCTTTAGTTGGGTCAGAAAATAACAATAGTTCAGTGAAAATATATTTTGGTTTCATATCTTTAAATTTCGTGCACTCTTTAGGAAAAATTGGTGTATGCATAGGCGCTGGGATAAATGGTTTGATTCAAAGAAAAAAATAAAATATTTGATCTGATAGATTTGCATCTTATTGAAGTAGTATATTCTTGACCTCACTATAGTTAAGTATCATAAAACGACGCGTAAAATTAACACCGTGTAAATAAATTTGTTCTCTTTGTAAATTACCACTATCATCATATTCTAACTAGGATGGATAAAAAATTATATCCATTCAGTTACCCGAAATAGCCTGATTATCTCATGACTTTAGTGTAAAGGACACTGCAAATATTCATGTGGGTGTAGAAAAAAACGTTAGGAAGTGTTTAAGATTAACATCAACACAACGGTCCCCGATTTTTCTCTTACCATTTAAAAAAAATCTGAAAAGACTTGTAGACAATATTAGCAGTTCCTAGTAACTAACACTTATCACACTAGATCGACCAGTTAGTTATATGTTTTGACCAAAACAAACTGTTTATTTCAGGTTCAGCAGTGGCTATGATCGGTGCTAATCTTCGATTTGGAAGTAGCAGTGCCAATGTAACATCGAATGTCAGCAAAGTGTTTCAGTGTCATCCAGGAGGCACTGCAGAAGCAGCCTTGATCTTTGCCTTAGGATCCATGGGAATGGCAGCAAATCTGGCCTTAATGGCAGTTATATTATCCAATAAACAACTTCGAAGGTAACTTTTCATTTATTTTAATATAATATGCTGGCATATTTTTATAATATTACCTTTATTAAGAGTAGTTGCGGCTTGTTAACAAGAGATGCATAACTAAAAATTGGATATACAATGGATCCATGGATGGAGTTAACAAAAGGAAAACGACCTTTATTATCGATTTTACGAAGAAAAGTCATTGGTTATAAAAAGTTCCTCTTGTCGAAAAAATCTTTTTATCACATAAAAATTTTAAATCAAAAATTCAGGGCGGTAATAAAAATATAAAAAATATTTCAAGACACGAGAAACAGTATTTATTATTTTAGATAACATTTTTATAAAACAAAGTTGTCTATAATCCATAATAAAGCCTGAATATAGAATTTAAAACAAAAATTGATCAAGATTTAAATTTACAGTAATGATAATAGTGGTTTTAATGTAATTACATTATTTGTCAAATTTGTCAAATGAAGTATTGCGCCTCAACAATGACCTGGAAGAAATTTTGGCTTGGGGTGACAGTAACCAAGTCGAATTTAATGCTAAGAAAACCCAGGCAGTAGTCTTCTCCAAAAAGGTTAACATTGCAGAACCGGATATAGTCATGGCAGGACACGCAATTCTCCTGGCACCGTCTATTAATTTGCTGGGGGTCAATCTGGGAGGTAATATGTCTTGGCATGATCACGTTGCCGCAATTGCCAAGGCAGCTGCACAGAAACTTGGTGTACTTTTCCGCACCAAAAGGTTGTACACAACTCATCAACTTTTGACACTCTACAAAGCCCAGATTCGACCATCATTAGAATATTGCTCTCATGTCTGGAGCTCTGCACCCAAGCACACCCTTCGGCTACTGGATTCCATTCAAAGGAGAGCCGTTCGTCTGATCGGCGACCCCGAGCTGACCAAGACCCTCGATAGCCTGGAGCATCGAAGACAGGTTGGTGATTTGGCTCTCTTTTACAGATATTTCCATGGCAGGTGTTCGACTGACATTGCCCACTTGATTCCACCTATGCAATGCAAAACAGAAATACACGGCGAACCACTGCCGCTCATCCATATGTTGTTCAGCTTAGTACTCCTCGAACGTCATTGTTCAAGAATTCTTTCATCTGGAGAACGTCATCTTTGTGGAATGATCTTCCTGAGGTCGTGTTTCCCAATGAATACAATCTTCAACGTTTCAAGACCAACGTTAATCGCTTTTTTCGCACTCGCACCGCTCCCAGAGCGCCTTAAAGGATTTTTCCTACAGTGCAGGTGTTTTATCATAAAAAAAATCAAAATAGCCGATTTAATTAACATCAATATTACATCAGCATCTTATTTAGTTTTCGTGATGATAAATTATGAACTTCTTGTCTTTTTATTTTTTTTATATTTCACTAATTTATTAACACCCTGTATATCTGATTTACTTTTTGTTTATGGTAAAGTTATTTTGTCGACAAGCATAACTTTTTATAAGGAATAACTTTTGTTCATACATTCGATAATTTTTTTTCTCTTTTCAATTGCATCCATGGACACACTGCACCTATGACACGTCTATTGTATATCTAGCAGTATACAGGAAAATTAAAGGTAGTAAGTCATGTAATAAAAACTCTCAATCTCAATATTATCCGTATGACAGTCAATCAAGTTTATTTTTTTTTATTTTTAACATACGGCGGCAATGACTTATTTACTAATCAAAATTGATGTTTGACACAGAGACTTAACTTGGACTTGTTAAAATAGGCCTGACCTAAAAAAACCCAGATTATTAAAATTCCTGGACTGAAAAGTGCTATTTTCGGACTTACCCACTTATTTAAGGATGTTACAGAATTTTTGTATTTAATTTAATTAAATAAAAAGGTATTTTTATTTGAGCATGTAAGTTATGTGTAAATGTCCGGACCTTTATACCCACCAACAAAGAATCTATTTGTAGAACCCTACACACTAGCCAAGATCGGATACGTTTTGTATGTATATGCGGGCACCAGCAAATAGTTCCTAAAGCTCGATTATTCAAACAAAACTCATAAAAAGGTCTCTTGAAGTAAATACAGAAAAGGCGATTTTCCAAAAACGTTATTACTAACATAATATTCGCGCACTTTACACGTTCGTATTGAATTGGAAGTCTTTTAATTTTTTAGGCGTTTTAAATTGCGTTATATCGCTTTATTGAAGTTTATATAACTGGTATAACCGGTCGAATATGGCTATTTATTTTATTTTTATTATTATTATCTTCATATTTAAACATTTTTAAAAGGGAAATTAAAAATTAACTCCTTTAAACTGCCAGGGGCGGCACCAAATTCAAAAAACTCTAAGAGAAGGGGGAGGGGGGTGTTGAACAATCAATTACTAAATTTAAAAACCGTTTGGTAGGCTGGAAATTACCGTATAGAAACGATTTTCTTGCTGGGTTGAAACAAAACTATATCAATAAATACTTTTACAAAATATGCGTAGAATTTTGTAGGGAATTAGAAGAGGAAATATTTTTCATTTTATTAGTGTTTAATATACATCGACTATTTGGGACACCCTATATAATTTAAAATATTTTTAAATTATAGACCTAATGCTTCCCTATAACTTTTTGAAAAAAGGTGTTTAAAAATGTTGTTTATTTTAATGCCTTCTATACACAGCTAAAATAGAAGTATCAACTTAGGAATCACCCTGTATACATATTAATTTGGTTTTATAAATTAATGATTTTGACACTACTCGATTTCTGGTCTTATAATAAAAAAAACCACAAGCCTTGTATAAAAAAATTAAAAGTAAGAACTTCTGAATATTATTATAGGAAAATGGATCGTTTCGCAGAAGCTATTTCCAAAGGGTCTAAAACGTCTATTCTAAATTACAACCGCACAATCGTTCTCGGACATCACAGATCCGCGCCCCAGGCTAACTAAAAAGCATTACGCAGAAGAACACGTTAAGGTATACATAAGAAAAGCTATCGACAGAAAACGTTTAAAGATAAGTTTGGCAATGTTTAGTTATTGGAATATTTTCCTAAAGCAATGACTCAAATACTCGTATATTCTTGTGCAAACATATATGGTATCCACATTTCCGTTAATGCAACGCTTATAAAATGTAACAATGTTACATACACGGAGGGAAAGCTATAATACAGCGTACAAGAAATATTATTATAATATTATATTATAATATTATAGTTTCTAGTAGTATATAGAACCATAATCCAGGATATCGTTTAAAATAAAATTATTTTCATTATTTCATTTAGTGACGGGTATTATTTTTGATAATATAAATTATTATAATAGTTTGTAATCTTAATAACAGTTTCTATTTAAATTTATGAAAATTTTTAGTAAATATTGCGACATTTTTTACTAACAAATATTATTTTTTTATTTGCTTTCACTACATTTTATTGTAAGATTTACTAGATTTTATTGTAAAATTTACTAAATTTCGTTGCAAGATTTACTAGTTTTTATTGTAAGAAAAAAATATAAAATATTCTTATAGTTGTTAATAACTTACCTTCTAATATGTTTTTTTACGGTTCGCCGAATACGGAGGCAATCTTGAACCGGTCATTGACCACAAATGTGGTCTACCGACTGGGGAGTGTGAAACGGCACCTTTATCCTACGAGATATCCGATCTCATTCGGACAATCCGGCGTGAATAGAATGGTAGGTGTCGATTTATTTTACACTCTTTCTTGAGGCAAGAGCACGCCGTGTTTCCAAGCGGTCACCCACCCAAGTACTAACCACGCTTGACACAGCTTAACTTCGGTGATCTGCTTAATATGTCGACAGCACACTAAATTCAGTTGTTTTGAGATTTGGACATTTAAAAAATTACATTAATCTCACTTTGACAGGCTGCAGTGTTAAATGGATCTTGCATCACTGTCGTAGTTTTTTATTTATTACCCAAAAATATCAACTTTCGGTTAAAAAGTTGGTATTTTTGGGTAGAAAAAACGAAGATAGAAATGTAAAACCCGTTTTTATTCCTAAGATGCAACTTTTGGACGCTGCAGCCGGTCAAAGTGGGATTAATGTAACTTTTAGATATCCATCGTTCATAAAACAATTGAAATTAGACATGTAGTGTGCTATCTAAAATAAGTGTTGAATTTTTAGTAGGTACTATTCAAAAATGCAATAATATATTTTAAAAACAGGTTATATTCGTCACTTTTTTTTTTGGACAACTTTGTATGCTCAAATATAATTTTAAAAATGCATCTTAACAAACTCTATAACATACATAACATAACGTTTTTATAAATTTATTAAGGAAGGACCCTTTCCGGTCACTTCCACGTCTGTTTATAGACTGACGAGTAACTACCCGTCGCCGATGCTTTAAATGTTGTTTAAAATTGTAAACCGTACAGCATGGGTTTGTAAAATGTCGTGTTCTTTTATAAATAGATCTTATTTTTTACAGTAAAATATATTAATTTCCCATTGGCAGTACTGCTTATTATATATGTTAATAAAATGTACAAAAATTACTGTACAGAGTATTACTTTTCTATTAAATTGTATTTAATATAATTTTATGTTACTATTTATTAGAATGTGATTTTGTATTTTACGATAATTATTATCCAGAATATTAAAAAAATATATAATTAGTTATATCAAAGCCAGTTTGCTCTGTACAAAGGATGATAATAGTACACTTACCATTTTTTATTAAATTATGAACAAGAGCAGTGGCTTACCTGAAATAGAAAAAATACTATTAAAAATCAGCATAATTATTATAAATAACAATACAATAACATATAATTAAAAATAAATGATTAATCAAAATTTGGCGATCTAAACTAAAAATCGTATCTGTACAAACTGTATCATAATATGTTTCACTTTATTTATTAGTTACTTCAAACTATCTCCGTTTAAGGGCCACTTTTTGAATTAAATAAGTTAAAATTTTAACGGTTACATATACAGTGCGCGGTAAGGGAGGGTAATTACCAACACATCCTATAATTACCCCTTCGCCCCGTTGTTGCCATTGGCGTTTTAATGGTATGGTGAAAATATGGTTATAATAATAAAAACCAAAAAGTTAAGAATTGAATAAGACTTTTTTCAATCAAAAAGTAAACCCAAGACAAAACAAATAATATTACAGAGTGTTTAGAAAATTATTTTCTTTATTATTAATTTAAATATTCTATGCTGTTTTATGTTTAATTTACTAGAAAAATTATAGGGGTATTTTGCCAAAACAGGATGGAAACTTTGCAGAAGTTTAAAATACTTTGCAAGAATCATGAAATGCTTAGAGAAAATGTTGTAGTGGGAGAAAACTTTAAACAAGAAAGATTTACTGTAATATACAGTCCTGTAAGTAATGTTAACCTTTTTATTTATCACCTTTTAATTACTTTTTATTTACTGCAGGCTGGCCTCGATGATGGTTTGTTAACCGAAACGCGTAGGCAGTAATTGTTGTTTTATATTAAAGAAGGTGAAGGACAAATTTTGCATTCTTATTTAGTTAATGATTTTGTAATATACATATACATATCACGCCTTTTTTCAAAGTTTTGTCGGTTTCCCGAGTGTTCTAATAACATTTCAGACTGTTTGTTCTAGGTTTATTTAATTAAAAATAAAAAAGATTTTAAAGGGTATGTTATTAAAGTAGAACAGAAATTACAATATGATGAACAGAACAAGAAAATATCTATCATCCGTTTAAGAGACTTCCATACCAGAGTGAAACGCGGCATGAACAATGAAAGTATATTTTCGCTGTATTGAGAATTGCTTACAGGTTTTGGTTTTCTGATGAGTCCTAACAAGGACGAAACAGCCTGTCATTGTCCCTGTGCAAAAGGGAACCCATTACTTTTGGCGTCCCTGTGTACTTTAAGTCAAGACAGTTTTAGTCGTACTTTTTAAAGTAATGAACAACACAACACAGTGTCAGTTATACTTTTTAATGTAACCAACAACAGAATAAAATGTCAATCATATTTTTTAAATAATGACCTACATAAGAAAGTGTCAGTCATACCTCTTAAAGTAATAAACAACACAAGAAAGTGTCAATCGTACTATTTAAGGTAATGGACAACACAGAAAGTGCCAGTCATACTTTTGAAAGTAATTACCAACACAAGAAAGTGTCAGTCATACCTCTTAAAGTAATAAAAAACACAAGAAAGTGTCAATCGTACTATTTAAGGTAATGGACAACACAGAAAAGTGCCAGTCATACTTTTGAAAGTGATTACCAACACAAGAAAGTGTCGGTCATACATTGTAAAGTAATAAAAAAAAAGTCAGTCATACTTTTTACAGTAACGAAGAATACAAGAAAGGCGTTAACCGAGGTATACAGTATTACTATATTACAGTATTACAAAGACAAGGACAATGTAAAAATAAAAAACAATTAAAAACCAAAGGTAAATGATTCTTGATCTGAAACTTCAGTATTTTACATTATTTTAGGAAAACTTTCGCAAAAACTAATTATCCCGTATTTACTTCCCATATTTAATTATTTTTTTGCTAGTGAGCGAGGTACAAATTGTTTATTTACCAAAGTTGTTATTGACAGCAAATGCTTGATAATGTTGCACGTAGCATATTAGGATTCGGATCGATTTCCCATTTCAAATCAAGTTTTTAAAAATGTTTCGATGTACACAAAATAATTTAAATTTCCGATTCGTAAACATAAACTGAATCGGCGCAGACAAATATTTTGGCATATATTTTAATGAAAGCAAAATCAGATTGCATATAGTTCTACAAAGAAATGAAAACTTTACATTGGTAGGATGTCACCACCTGCAGACCGGTTTCGAACTCTTTTGCTCTCGTTTCAATTTCAATTTTTTTTACGTTTATAAGGTGCGATGTGGCTAGTTTCAGGCGAAACAAGTAACACAAATAAACAGACAGAAAAATATTTGGGGCTGAGGCTGTGCGACATTTTTCTTACAAAAAATATCAAAAATCAGGCCTTTTTGGGTAAAAATGGATGGATTCTTCAAATCAAAAATATTTTTTTTAGGTGGGCTCTAAATGTTCAGGACCGGAATGATATAAAAAGATAATTTGAAAACATGTGTTATTAGATGACAAAACATTAAAATTTTAAAAAACCCTTTAAATTGTAGGTATTAAATTTCCAAAGCTTAGAAGTTCCTAAAACTTTATTTAAAATTCCAGGTACTTATTTAAAAAAAGACTTGAGGTTGGTATCTAAAGAACGAAGTGTCAAGTTTGAAAACTAATAACGCCATCTAATAGAACTTAAAAAACGGCTATAAGGAGGTGTTCTTGTTTTTTACCCAGTCAAAAATGAAGGAGCAAAAAATTAAAACCAAAATTAAAAATATCGTTTTTTTTCAGATATCTCCGACAGTTCTTATATACATTTACAATT
This sequence comes from Polydrusus cervinus, assembly GCA_935413205.1. Taxonomy (NCBI): domain Eukaryota; kingdom Metazoa; phylum Arthropoda; class Insecta; order Coleoptera; family Curculionidae; genus Polydrusus; species Polydrusus cervinus. The sequence continues at coordinate 69,315,727 of OW284511.1, read as the reverse complement.
TTCTTTCACCCAATTATTGAGCCTCTCTTAACTTTTCGAGACCCCCTCGTACGCATATGAATTTGTAGCACCCTATATAGGTATTTTAAATTAGTTTATATTAATCGGAATTTATATAATTATTTGTAAACAGTGAATGCAGTTTTTGAAACTAGTGTAGTTCTGTTAGCATTCTTAACTGCTATAAATATGTAGAAGAATTTTAAAAAATGAACATTTTTTAAAATGAATAAACCATTTCTGGTTGCCAACGAAGATTAGAAACGATAAAAATAAAGAGGGCCCGGACCGCAAGACAAGCGAAGTTATTTAAAATCCTACTATTATTAAAAAAGCATTAGCGAAAGTGCAGACTTTGTCTTACAAATGATTCCGTCTTGTCTGCAGATTGTAAAAACCCTAATGATTTATTTTTTAAACCGTTGCAGACGAATTTAGTTCGGTTTAAATTTAAAATCGTATTATTGTCTTCGCATTTTAGTGCGATATTTGTGCTACGCCAAAATAAGATAAAGATGGATTCATCAAGTTAGTGGAAGAAATCTCCAGTTAATGATAGTACTTTTAAGCAAAAGAATGAAGAACCGAAAGAAAGATGAAGAAATTCTCTAAAGAAAGAAAAAAGTCCAAACAATAAAGCCGCACAAACACAAATAGTATTTACAAAATGAAAACAATATATAATGACTTTGGCAAAAACATATTTACCTAAATTTAATTAAAAATATAAAGGTTATTACATATAGTAGTTTTCAATTTTATGAGATTTTATTTTAAGACTTACGCGTCCTATCAAAATTACTATTCATGCAAAAAATAATCTACGCTTTTGTTGCAAAAATAACCAAATATATTAATTAATTAATTACCGCAAATATGTCCTCGGGTCAAATATTTACAGTTCAATATAACACATTTCTATAACAAATTAATAATCATATTAAATTTTACGACAACCAAACATTAATTGAATTAGCGTTTATTTTAGCATGTATATTGTATATACCGTCATAATGGTACAAGAAATAGTAGACCGCCGAACGTTATTTAATATTTTTTAAAAAGCATTAGCAAATGAAAATTCTATAAGGTAATTTTTTATAAATCAAAAGTTTTTGCAGACTTAAAAATAACCTAAAACGAGACGCTTGCAGCTTCAGCTATCAGGTCTAGATATTGTCGCGTCTTAAAATGACAGGCGACTGGGTTGTGTAGCTTAGATGGTTTTGATCTATGTTTTAATTATTTTATTAATAATTATTTATTAGTTGTGCCCTTATGGTGCGCTATCGAATCACTGAAACACTAAGGATTTTTTAAGACATTTATTTAATGAATAGCAAAGCGATGACAGACAATAATCATAATGTGAATAAAATACAATGTTGCGTTAAAGATTATAAAATGGTAAATTTAGATAGTTCTCTAATAAGAAGAGAAACAGTCTCTTTTTGACTTACTTTAGAAAGGTGTTATTCTAGTAAGTTTAAAGAAACAATTTGTTAATAGACATCTTTGACCAAAATAAGAAGAATACAATTTAACAATTAAATGTAAGGAACATTTACGCAATCGAAGCAAAGTAAACTGGTTCTGGGGCAGTACACTTCATGGCTTGAAAACTGTTTTAAACTTTAAGTAGTTATTTGGGCAGAGCTTACCCTTACACTTGAATACTTTTTACAACTCTCCGAGTAAGTGTTTCTCCGAGTTTTTTAGTTTTGCAACCCTTACCAGATGGAAGAAGGGGTTCCTTTTTGATATGCCAACAATTTATTAAAGAGGGGATTTTCCCCTGGATGGACCTATTCTTATCAGCAGACTCAACACCTATTAAGTGTCTTAGCACCACAGCAAAGTATGAACTGATTTATTCATCCTTAAGGGTGCCAATCCATATCCGACAATATCGATACTTTAGCTAGGTACTTATGACCACCAAGCAAATAAAACATTGAGAGGGGATGGAATCACTACTTCCCTTGTTTTTATAAGGTATAAAATAACATTTTAAAATTAATTTTCGCCAATTGCCATTTATATTACCTAGTATATATTTCTAATCTGAACCAAATCCAGCCTTGACGGTCAAAAAAACCACTTGCCGCATATACGGATATTCGGTACTAATCGCTCGTATTGGCATTATCGGCTCTCGCATCGCTTCCCTCACCATAGCTACGTCGCTGTTCTGCTCGCTGGTATCCTAGGCGCGGCGCTACCACAAATTTATGGGATATGTTTAGTAACTTTCACTGATACAGAATGCACTGTTCATGATCGCCTATAGTAAATTTTAAACGGCGGCGCGGCGATTTGCTTAAAACAGAACTATGAGACCAAGTAATTTTGAATGATTTTGTGATGGATTAACATAGTTCATCGTTGTTTATAGATATAGGAAAACAGAACAACTAATATAAGTAATTAATGTGTTTGCTTTATGTGAAAAATATTGCAGAAAGGATTTTCAGTGTTTAACTTTAAAAAACGAAATTAATTTTGGGACAAAGTTGAACTTGTCAAGAACCCACACGACATTTTAAATTAAATATATACGATAATTATAAATGGTTTACTCGATGTAACAAATCTGCAAAGTTATATTGTTAGCCTTGCTTATCCTTTGGTAATGTGCGGGTTAGTTTAAAATGTCCCTGCAACTTCAGTGATTTTAAGGGTCTAACAACTTGTCAAAAGAATTTCTAACAGCAAGAGACCGCCGATACATCTCATACTAGTGTCTCCTCAAAACATACCCGGTGTTTTCTCATATAAATATCTCACCGAACGCCCCTAAAGTAATGTATGTTGTGTCATCCAGGATGAGAAAACGTCACACGTTACATATATTGTAACAGGTATTTTAAATTATGAGCATACTTGTTACAATACCGACTAAAATATTTTTATTATATAGAAGAATAATAATGAACTTAAATATCAACAAAATAAAGTTCCCCGCTTATGTTTATCTGTCTGTAGTATACCTAGGCGCAAATTTGAAAAGACAAAGGGAAGAGACGTCCGTAAGACATGTAGATTAGTCCGAAATCCGAGCATTATTAAAGAAACATTAGCGAAAAAACCGAGCTTACAAATTAATCCGTTATTTTGCTAGATTGCATTCTGAAAAAAAAGTTAATTATGGCGGCTTTTTTGTGTGGATGTGATTGATTTATGGTTCAATTAGTCTCTAGTGTAACATAGGAAACGTAAATAGTTTGTTACAAATTTAAAAATATCACTCTCTCGCGCTCTCTGATTGCTTTTATTATCTTCATGGATGTAAGTAACCGTGAAGACATGCTTAATTAATTTATTCTAAATGAATAAAAATACTCTTCACTACTAAATTATAATGCTAGATCCACACCCACAATTCTGTCCGAATAATAAGAATAACCGTCACCGTCGTCGAGGCGTGTGATTGAACGAATATCAGTAAGTGTACGTCAGTGACAAAACCTTTATAGTTCTTGCAAAAGAAATATTAATATTATTATAACTATGTTATTTGAAAAAAAATGTTCTTGTATTATGAAGGTTGACAAATCTATGTCGCAACATGTCAGGTTTTTTTACGATTGTTTTTTGTTTTTCATACAGTAATAAATGAATAAATCTGTCGATTGGTTAGATTTCATAAAATATTTTTTTACCATAAGAGTAAGGTTTTTTAAGTAAGCAGATGCCCGATTCGATACATTTGATCTTATATAATAAAGTATATGATTTTTAGAAGTGCGCCTTACATACTATCGATATAGGCATTTTTTAATTATCATCAATCGTCAATATTTTCTTATTATTGTTGACCTACACTAACTTTTTTATTTTTGTGCAAAAGTGATCCCAGAAAATATAATGTTCAATCCGTTTCCACACCCCCCTTGAGGTAGAGTTGTTCGGCGCTTTTTTTTTTAACATGGTATCCCTAAGAGGCCTATTCCACGGTCGATATGGATTTTACTTTGTATCCGGCGCCATATTCAGCAAGCTCGGCGTTGTCTGTTTGGTCCAAATCGTCCTGTATTTTATGTCTGTATGTCTTCTGCATTGTCGTCGTCTAGCCCCAGTACAGTATAAACATAAAACCGAACATTTTAATATTGCTTTACGGCAACCGCAAGCAGGTCCACAACCTTTCTGGCATCTGCATGAGAAAAAATTATATTTTCTGGTATCATGTTTGCACAAAAATAAAAAAGTTAGTGAAGGTCAACAATAATAAGAAAATATTGACCGTAGATCATGATAATTAAAAAATGCCCATATCGATAGTATGTAAGGCGCACTTCTAAAAATCATATACTTTATTATATAAGATCAAATGTATCGATTTGGGTATCTGCTTACTTAAAAAACCTTACTCTTATAGTAAAAAAATATTACAGAATTGTTTAGTAGCCATCTTTGTTTTAATCCGCGATTAAATTATGATTTTGTTAAATATTGCAAACTACCCCCCAACTTTGGCGCACCGTGGAGCAAAAACTATTGGTCGGAGCCAAAAAATGTAAAAAACCAAAGTTGTGCACAATTTTCTTCTTTACATATTTTAATTAAACTTCTTTCAATAGCACCTTCCCCAACAGTACTATTTTCCACCAAGCGCCGCGAGTCAGAGTTTTGATCCCCTCACCCCTCGAGCGGCAGCACCCCAAGGTCGCAAACTCAGGTGGACTATCAGGGAACCTATCTCTACGATCCCACCAAATTTCATTTCTCTCCGACCTATTGCGAGTAGAAACCTCCCATCGCTTGGCCTAGTTGGGATAACAATATTTTAATTTCAATACAAATTTACAATTACTGGCTGGATGCACGTCACAGCTTCTGACGTAATTTTTGATTTGAGTCATTTCGTTGATTAATTAGTATACTTTTTCAACTCTGTCAGGACTAAAATAAACTTGAAAATGGGCATTTCTTCTTCTGCTGAATAATCCTTTTAACATGTAAAATTAAAGCTCTTCGAAGTAACAATGGTTGTCAAGAAAATTCTATTAATTTATCAATGTCAACTGACAGCACCCTTTAACTAATAACCGACTTACTTTATTTTTTGTTTCGGTTGTGATTATGTATTTGTGAGTTGTGACGTGCATCCACCTAATGAAAATTACTGAAATGAACACATAAATTTAAATATACATTATTATAATTACATGTTTTGGCGAAGTAGTCGTGGCTTATGGACCGTAGTCGCTAGCGATCGCGGAGGACAACGTATCTTAAAACCCGCATAGATTTTTATATAAAGAGGCAAAAGACTGTACTCACTGACCTGTTCAAACAATTTAGAAATGGCATACAGCAGACAAATTGTATCCGCAAAAGAAAATATTGAGGCAGTCATTTTAGAAAACAATTTTTCGCCAAAATATAATGTGAATCATTTATTATAATGAAATATGGGTCTGTTATTCGACATAGGAAGAAGGAAAGACAGATAATTTGAAGGAAAAATTAGGTTTAAGGGTGTTGTGAAATAAAATCAAACTTTCCCGAAATAAAGGATGTTTGTTATCTCAGGTAAAAGTTTTCCCGAAAATATTAGCATAATTTCTAAAATATCTTTTTTTTTTAATTAGCAATATGACCAGGAAAAAAAATTGAGCTGATATGGAAGCTGGAAAGAGAATATTCATAAAAATCTTGTGTTCCGACGAAAACTAATCTTGTTACTAAAAAATGTAAGCTGTATTATGCAATGTGTGATAAAACTTGCCCAAGAAAATAATTTTATGGATCAAAAATTGATGTTATAAAGACAATAGGAAATATCAAAAATATTATTAGGCTTCTGGCAGAATCATCATTTTCTATGCATTTAATTGATTGACTTCTAAAGGGTCTTACAGCATTTTTCATATGCATTGGTGACATCTGTACAATGAGCCTGTCTGTTTTTTAGGTCAATTAAATTTGCAGGTCAACAACAAATTTTTGTAGATTAAACTCCAATTTGCATTTCTGTTATCCACTAGTTTTTTTTAAATCTCATTTAACAGAGCTTATCCTATAGTAACATTTAAAATTTAGTGTGACTATAATTATAAATAATATTTATTTAAATAAAAAAGAGAATAAAAACGAAGAAAACTGGCCAAAACCGAATGCATTTAAATTTAAGCCAAAGATACAAGAAATCATAGTATGAAATCGACTATATGGAAATCATATGTGTGTTCCTAAACCAACGCTACCTATTTGATGAAAAACCCGGTTCGGTTACTTGTTCGGGGCAGCCGATTTCATAATATTTTTTCTTGTGTCTCGGGCTTAATTTAAGATATCGACAGGCGGTTTTGACCAGCTTTTTTTGTTTTATTCTATTTTTTATTTAAATAAATATTTATATGGTTCTATTTAAAATTTTGAAAAATCCGGTGATGGTGTAAATAGCGCCCTCTAGTGGCGATGGATATAAAAATAAAATAGTCATACTACACTTTAAATGTTATTATAGGATAAGCTCTTTCAAATGAGACCAAGTTTGTTAGATTTGGTTAAGTCCAACCAGAGTGATTAGTATTTCTTTCAAAAGAGGCTTCCCCTCCTCCCCTCAGTTTATTTTGCGAGTTAGATCAAAATATCTTAAAGCAAAATTATGCCGTATATTCCAAGGAATAAAACATTTAAGTTTTGACAATATTATTTGGCATATTATTATCGATATAAATCCTATAATCTTCCACGTCATATGTTGATTATTTCCAGCAATTTCTTTTGATCGATTTTGTAATATATTTCAATTCAACACGTTTGGACAAACGGTTCCTGAGATATGGCCGGCGTCCATTCTTATTTGGTCACCCGGTACACTAGTTACATAAACTAATTTTATATAATTACGATTCAGGAACTATTTTTCTATAAATATCAGTGCTAAAACTAATGCCAACTTAAGTGTTAAAATTAGCTCATTAAGCTCATATTGATTTTAATGAAATCTTACTAAACTGGGAATTTCTATTCTCTAATTAGATCTTCTGTATTAAACAGATTTTAGGGACGAGCTTTTAGTTAACAAAGCATAAAGGGAGAAAACTTTTGCACTTTACCAAAGTTACTTTAACAAAATAAAAAAAAGACTATTATTAAGTTCGTTACTGAAAGGCCTCGGCTATATTTTTCCATTCAACATCAATGATATTAAAATCCCTAATGCATAATAATAGTGATAATTCATAACTATGCAGAGCTTTATTTATAATCCTATTTATATAGTTGGGCTATAAATGGAAGCTTTGTGACAAAATTGAATTCCAAGTCTAAAAAATAATCAGAGAGAAATAATGTTATTTTTGAATATATAATCAAGAAAGTTGTTTGTAAATGACACAACATTATACTTCTCAATGTTAACCTTTGGATTCTTTTTAAGATACCAATAGATCCAAATTCCGTTGAATAACATTGTAGTCATTGATCTTTCTAATTTTCTTACATAGATTAATATCATCAGCGTATATCAAATGGTCAACATACAATTCATCACCGATGTCATTTAGGAAAAGAATAAAAAGTAAAGGAACGAGCACCGATCCCTGAGATACACCGGAGCCAATGGTGAACTGTTGTAACATAACATATTTATTACATTAAATTAGGTTTTATTTAAATTTCAATTTAATTAATTAAATAAAAAAATAAAAATTAATTTAATTAAATTAATAAGTTATTAAAATTCACTAGATTAATTAGAATCTGGCGTCTAAATAATAGTAGTTTGTACAACAAGAGTGGATATGATGTCCACATCGCACGAGGAAGTAAATTGAGCACGACTCCAAAGGCGGAGTGCTCAAACTTCCGAGGGCAATATGGACAATCCACTCGAGTTGAACAGTATATTTTTTCTACGACCTTATGCTAAAAAATGTAAAAAAAAAGTTTGTAGGCTGCCAGGCTCGAACTCACAACCATTGGTTCCATAGTCCAACGCTCTAACGTCTGGACTATTGAAGCGTTTAGTTAATTATCGGAAAACGAATTGATAAATGATGCTACATGAAATTAATTTTCTATGCACATTCAGCAGGTTGCATTATTGATAAATCTATTATAAATGCGTCTAGATTTTATTATATTGAACAAATTAATAACAAATTGTACCATATGCATTTAAATTATACAATTTGAAAAAGAAGGCGGAGCCCCAGTAAAAATAATATACTGTGATTGGTCAGTACTTTTAAAAACAACAATGTCTTCTCTGTAATTGACTACTGTGATTGGTCAGTTTCCATTACCTATTTAGGATTCTTATAAAATTTTGTCGCACAGTTAACTGGAATAGCCTACTTTACCCGCCAGTTAAGTGTAAAGGAAATAGCAAATTTCCGTGTGGGAGTAGAAAAAAATATTTAAGATCAAACAGTAGTCAATGAGTTATCACGAACAAATAGTGCATTTCCACCATATCACGCATATTGTAACTGTGTCTGACGATGGCAATAAAATGCCTTTTTCTATACAAAATATTATAAAAACTAATTTCACGATAATTAAGTGGAGAGTTTCAAGATAATGTTAATGAAAAATAAGAAATTAACATGAATAGCCGAAATATTCAATTTCTATTTTTATGTTTTGCATGGCCGATGATATAATTTAAACCTATATAATTAAAACTTTAAAATAAATTCACAATTTTTTTTTAAAACAAAATAAGATCCGCCAAACTAGAAGTTCTTGTAACTCCATTAGTAAAACGTTTGTAATACATTTTCAATTAGACTAGCCAGGAAACGATGCCGCGTTTTACGCTGGTATGGAAGGCTCTTAATAATAGTTATAATAATAATAATAATAATAATAATAATAATAATAATAATAATAATAATAATAATAATAATAATAATAATAATAATAATAATAATAAATATGTGCTACATAGATTATAGTAAAGCATTCGATTCTGTTCCTCACGACTGGCTAAAGAAGATATTGCGAATATACAAAGTACACTCCCTAATACGCAACATGTTAGGCACCCTAATGGAGCAATGGAATACCAATCTCCATATTGGACAAGAGAAGCTTGGCAATATAAATATATCAAAAGGTATATTTCAAGGCGACTCTTTAAGCCCCCTCTGGTTCATTTTGGCCATGAACCCACTGTCCTCACTACTAAAATCAACATCCTACGGATATCGTCCCAACTTAACTGAGAATTTTAGAATAAACCACCTTCTATTTATGGACGATATCAAACTCTACGCTGAAAGCAAAACCCACCTACAGTCCCTAATTCAAATAACCAAGACATTTAGCGATGACATCAAAATGTCGTTTGGCTTAGACAAGTGCGCAATCTTGAATGTCGTACGCGGAAAGACGGAACAAAATCGTGGACTGCTTGAAGGCATAGATATACTAGATGAGGACAACACATATAAATACTTAGGCATCTCCCAAAACCAACAAATAAACCACACAAGCCTAAAAAGGGAGTGTAAAAACAAATACAAAGGCAGACTAACAAAGCTTTTTAATACTCACCTGAATGCTGGTAACCTTACTACTGCCATCAACACCTGGGCAATACCAATACTTACCTACTCATTCGGAATCCTTAAGTATTCAGACACGGATTTGCACGAACTAGATAGGCTTACGCGCAGGCTGCTAACAAAATTCAGATTTCACCACCCACGCTCTGCACTTGAAAGAATCTACCTAAAACGAAAGGAGGGAGGAAGAGGTCTCATTAATATATATAACTTGTGCAAGTCACAAGAGACCTCTATGAGAAAATACTTCCAAGAATCGAATGGGGAAATTCTTAAAAAAGTGGTAGCAGCAGACACTGGATATACAGCCCTTAACTTAAAGCAAAACGGATTACCTAACATCATCCGCGCGCCGCCAAGTCAACAGCTTGTAACTTGGTAAGAGAAAGCCCTACACGGCAAATACCCTACTGCACTCCAAAATCCACTCATAGATAGAGAAATGTCACTGAATTGGTTAGAGAAAAGGCAGCTTCACGCTGAAACAGAAGGTTTTATTATCTCTATCCAAGACCGTGTCATTCGAACTCGAAACTATGAAAAGGTCATCATGAAAAGGAATGTGGAAGATGTGTGCAGAAAATGCAACTGCCCCGGAGAGACGATAGAACATATCACGGCGGGTTGTGGTGCTATGGCCCCCAACGCTTACCTGGGGAGACATAATCAGGTGGCAAAGATCATCCACAAGGAACTGGCCCATAAACTAGGGCTAAGGGAAAACCTCCCACCATACTACCAATACTCACCCGAGCCAGTCCTTGAATCCCCCGAATATCTCTTATATTGGGACAGGCCAATAATAACGGATAGAACAGTAGACCACAACCGTCCGGATATTCTTCTCATCGAAAAAACCACCAAGAAAGCTTTCATAATCGATATAGGTTGCCCACTAACACACAACCTCTCTAAAACCGAATCGGAGAAGAAGACCAAGTACTCGAATTTGGCTATAGAGATAAAATCGACATAATTCCGATCATAATATCGGTGGAGGGAGCTATGACGAAAAATTTCAAGCCCAACTTAGAAAAACTGGGCCTTTTAGGTTATTTATACCAACTTATTCAGAAAAGCGTCATCCTCCAAACTTGCCATATAGTACGGAAGTTTCTAAACAGTACAGGTTAAGATGAATTTCTCTCTGTACTGTAAATAATACCAGCAATACCAACAAAAAGCTGTGAAAACTAACATTGAGAAAAATAATAATAATAATAATAATAATAATAATAATAATAATAATAATAATAATAGTAATAATAATAATAATAAAAGGTATATTGTAACTATTTTGTATTTAATTAACGATATGTAATTTAATAATAGAAAATGTAGTCATACTCGTATGTATGTACAGTAATGTTAAACATAAACTAGAAATCCTATTACATTTTTCATTTAAACCGCAAAAGCATCAGCATTAATAATATAACATAACACGCATTTACATCCCTAGTTATAAAGGGCGTCTACGCAATAAATCTTTTATAACTGCATCAATGGGGACGGTATCAGTGGAATGCTAATAGAAACCGAGTTTCGCAATCCTTTATCACGATCTGTGTCAATTAGCCAATAACACAGTCTCGACGATGCAGAAATTAATTTTATCATGGCTTGTTTGGCATGGACTAACCTTTTTATATAAGTATCAAATGTATGCTTATTTTGCGATTATTATAAATATTTTAAAAAATTGTAGATAGAGTAGTTATTTGTATATATTAGTTATTTATACAACAAGTGTGTAAAGTAGCATATTTATTACGAATGAGAATTTTTTTACGAATGAACCGTAGGCGAGTGTGCAAATCTTATGAGTAAAAGTCACTTTACATACGAATTGTATACACTATTTTTTCTCCTACCGAAAAAATATAACTAAACCAAAATACAAACACTTTTTACGCACTAGCCGTAGGCGAGTGTGCAAATCTTATGAGTAAAAGTCACTTTACGCACGAATTGCATAGACTATTTTTTCTAATATCGAAAAAATATAATATAAATCAAAATATAAACAATTCACTTTAGCACTAGTACAACGGGATCATATTATTACCATAGAGAAACAAGACCAAGAGAATTCGTGCAATGTTAAAATCTTGCAGCTCATAATTTTGGACGACGCGACGTCCAAATCTGTAAAGGGTTACGCCAAACGTTACCTGTAATAAACATTTACCGAACTCGAATACCCGTCTAAAATCACTTCGCTTTTCGGCATTTAGGTCGCGACGTGGGCCTCGCTGTAGCCCCTTTAGGTTGGATGTCTAGGTTTACTTAGTTTATGCTATTACCTACAGCTTTGAATTTCAACATTTAAAGAAAGCCGAATAGATCGGCGCACTATGATTCATTCGCTACGTAAGAACCGACGTGACTTCGGAGCGCGCCGTCTTTTATTGCATAAAATAATACAATATCTTGTGTCTGAAATCGATCGAAAATGGAGACAAACATTAGTTCGTCTCCAAAAACGGTTGCCACATTTTTGTACTGATCCGTCGTTCTTTAAATATTGAAATTCAAAGCCTACAGATAGGTACCGACTACATAAAAACAGTGCATGCCGTTAGATTTATATTAGTGGTGTACTGCGGACTCTCAGCCCAGAGTTACACTGGCCGAACAACCTATGTTTTTAATTTTTGCAGTTTATTACCACCTGTCGTCGGCGTCGGCATGGAATGTGGAATATGATTTGATATTAATTTTTTTTTAGTTTTCTCGTAATCAAGCTAGTTACTGAAGAAAAATTTGTGATACTAAAGCTACCTTTAGTGGCGGCTAGGGGTTAACAAACAGGTGAAGAATTTTATTATCCATCTTTTCAAAATAGGATTTTACATGGCATCATAAGGTATATTCAAAAGGGTTTTGGGCAATATTAAATGTCAATGAGTACAACATTTTAATTTGCATTTTGAATTTAGATATGTAAAAACGGATACGGCTATGGTTCAAATACAAAAGTTTCAGCTTTAATAATTACCCAATACGAGCCGATTTTCCAGTAGCCCAGTGGCCGCAATTACAAGAGACGACAAAATTTTAGGCTACTTTTAATAAACGACAAATCATCAATAAACTTTTTTTCATTTGTCAGTCAACGCCCACTCAGTCGGGGATAATAAATGATAATCCTCCCTTGTAAATATTTTGTTTTATAACTTGATTTGTGACCTTTTGCGTCTGAACAAATTGGATGTCGTTAAAATTGAAAAAAAACACAAAGGCATTTAAATAATGGACCAATATAAAACAAGTTACCGATACGGGAGAGATATCTGGAATTTCAGGGCATGTAATAGAACGGTTGATAACATGTAGGTATTCTGAAAATTTATTACCTTATATACTTTTTCCCCAAAGATATATTAAATAGAATTGGGATGAATTGATTTTAAGAACCATTAGACCCTTTTCAAAAACTTAAAAACGATTCATTCATTGATAAATCTTTCTTAGAAGGTGGAAAATGAAGATAAGTACTTGAAACCATCAGATAAAAACAGACAAAATTATAAGATTATTAGAAAAAAATTAATTCCAATTTTAAAGGTACAAGGTCTACTGATGGTTTTTAGTCATTTCTACAGTATTGCCACCCACTTCTCTTTCCACGTTTACAGTGTGACTCGTATGTAAAATAGCGAACGTTAAAAGTTAATATTAATGTAACCAAGAATACATTTTAGCAAAACAATTAAGCAAACTGGCTCTGATTGAAAAAAGTAAATTGTTCATTTTTATTAATGAATATAATAATAAATAATTTAAAGATGATCATTTGTGTTAAAAACAATAATAACAAATTATATGTAAAAAATGAACTTGTAAAAATTATATTAGAATTACATAACTAAATAACCATTGGTTACAGTAATATACCAGGTGGCACAAAAAGGAAGAATTTTGATTAGCAATTAATCAATCAGTCTTCCAATCCCACCCTAAGAAAATGTTTTTTTAAATGATTTTTAAAAGTCAAATAGTTTAATTTTTTTTAACTATTATATTTAAAAGAAGTTTTATATTTCTCTGTATGATGTATTGGTATTATAGTTATTATATTATTTTGATTTCTAGTATTCATATATCGCTTAGTGTCTGTTATTCTGCAAAATGCTGAATGTAAGAAAGATATATATACAGGGTGTCCCACTTATAATGGAAGCAAGCTTATATTTCTGTTATTTCTCAATTGATTTTTTTAAGTTTTGGTGTGTTTATATATGATCATAGGGCGCACTTTCGTAATGCTTAAGATTTTAGTTAACTCATTGGCGTACGGTTTTATAGGGGTTTTAAAGTAATATTTTAAAGAGTAAAGTACCTTTAGCGATTATTTTATTTCAAAACCAATAACAGAAATCGATTGGGCATCGCTTAAAACCACCAAATACAAAATTTCAATAAATTTCCATAACCAGCGGTACGTATGACCATTTTTATTTTAATTTTTTGTTCAACATATGTACATCCAAATAAGCGCGCTAAAGAACAAGTTAATTAGCAAAACATTTGATTGTTAAACGGCTTCATCTAAAAATATATCATACAGTAAAAGCAGTGGCGTGCTGTATTTTCTGCTGTAAAATTAAATTTATAATATTTATGACCAATTACAAAATAACGTACGCGTAACTCCAATAAAATGCAACTGACAAAAAAATCTAATAACTTAGTTGGCCATGTAAGTATAACAAAATTATTATTTAAAAACAACAACAATATGACAAGTGTACAACTCTGAATCAATACCTCATAACATACTAAAAATCAATATCTTCAACCAAGCCACCATTATTTCTAATGCATTTTTCATAAATTATTCTAACTCTTAAACAAACTTTGCGAACTTCTTGACGAGAAATGTCTGCACATGCTTGTCTTATACGATTCTTTAAATATTCTAAAGTCACTGGATGAGTTTTATACACTTTATTTTTTATAGCACCCCATAGATAAAAATCTAGCGGGGTCAAGTCTGGAGACCTAGGAGGCCAAGCTACAAAAGGACTGTTTCAAAATTTTGATTGAGCCATTCTCTTACAGTTGCAAAATTATGAATTGGAGCGCCATCTAACTGAATATACAAATTCTCCCTATATTCCAGCGGCAAACCGTGAATAGCATCACAAAAATCATGTTGCAAGAAGTCCAGAAATCTCACACCATTTAAAGTTGTATTAAAAAAGAAGGGACCAATAATACGATCTTTCAAAATACCATACCACACATTTATATGTGCAGAGTATTGACTTTTGCAATTAATATACCAATGTGGATTTTCCTCACTCCAAAATCGAATATTTTGAGAAGATACGGTCCCGTTTACAGAAAATGTTGCTTCATCAGTAAACTAAATTTTGCCAAAAATTTTGCCTGCATGGTAAGGTAGTACTCCATTCTTCTGTCGTCATCACCTGGTCGCAACGTGTGTAAAATTTTTGGTTTAAATGGTTTAATACCATTTCATTTTAAAAATCTTGATACAGAACTTTTCCGCGTAACGTCAAAGCTTCTTAAGCTTGATTTCGAATTTACGCGGTAATGATTTAAAATTCTTGCATCCTGTGGATAATTTCTTAGGCGTTTTACTTTTTTTTGCACTACCGAACCGCGTTGGTTAAACATTTGATTGACTTTAGAAACTGTACTATGTGATAAAAGGCGATTTGGGTGTCTTCGATTAAATTCTTGAGCGGCCTCTCTACAATTTCGATTATTATCTCCTACTAGTCTCACTATTTCTACTTTTTCAGCCAAACTCAAACGCATATTTGTTATTTTGAATAATTAGATACAGCAAAAATTATAACAATTTAACTTAGACATAAAAATGATTTGCTCGTTGACGTCTAAACTCATAATTTGTTTACATGGCCAACCCAACTGCTTTAAATTTTCTTATTTAAGTCTGTTTGATTATTGTCTAATTTTTTACATTTTAAGAACAAATTATTATTGTATTTAAATTTTTTATTTTACAGCAGAAAATACAGTACGCCACTGCTTTTACCGCATTATATATTTTTAGATGAAGCCGTTAAACAATCAAATATTTTGCTAATTAACTTGTTCCTTAGCGCGCTTATTTGGATGTACATATTTTTAACAAAAAATTAAAATAAAAATGGTCATACGTACGCCGCTGGTTATGGAAATTTATTGAAATTTTGTATTTGGTGGTTTTAGGCGATGCCCAATCGATTTCTGTTATTGGTTTTGAAATAAAATAATCGCTAAAGGTACTTTACTCTTTAAAATATTACTTTAAAACCCCTATAAAACCGTACGCCAATGAGTTAACTAAAATCTTAAGCATTACGAAAGTGCGCCCTATGATCATATATAAACACACCAAAACTTTAAAAAATCAATTGAGAAATAACAGAAATATAATCTTGTTTCCATTATAAGTGGGACACCCTGTATATATTCAAGGTGATATTGAATAAATATAAGAAATTACCCAAATCGACAAAATGTTACAGTATAATTTGGTTCGTGGATTTAGCAACGAAATTAATGTTTCTTCAATTGTTTTCTATTATTTTTCTCACAACTGCACGGCTAACTAAAAAGAGAAGTTATGATGCCTAACTTAAATAATTTTTAGTATAAAGTTCGGAAGTTGAGTCGTAGAAAAAATTTAATGTACAACTCGAGTGAATTGTCTATATTACGCTCGGAAGTTATACTGCCTGGTACGATATGGACATCATATCCACTAATACAAATTCCTATTAACATACAAAGTCGACACTAAAAATTTAGTTTGTTAGATTATTTGAAGAATTCTAAAATGGTTATTAAGCCTCACAGAACGCTTGCGTTGAGGTATATTATATGAAATAATTTTCTGAATGTTTAAAAACTCAGACTCTTGTAAAAACGGATAACTAATCCATACAACAAACAAACAGTGACGAATCGTTCCCAAAACTCTTTCTCGTTGCTGTTTCCATGAGGGAATACTTTCGGAATAGCAAGGCAAATCGTTTACGCTTTTTCATAAGAGGATTACGTTTTTAAATTTGCAATCTACGAAACTTTTTAAGCATTATAATTATCATAATAGTGAAAAGATGCATTTAAAAAAAAATTAAATTTCGATTTTAGTTTTAAACTTTCTTTATTAAGAGCGCGCATGTGTAGGATGATGGCAATAACATTTTTTTTTATATACACAAAATTATAGAAACCAACAGTGGCGGCTCGTCAGGGGAGGCAGTGCCTCCCCTGGAAATATTAATGTAATAATACCCTATTTTATACCATTCAAACAGCTTTAAAACATATTTTTCAATATAAACACAATAATAAATAGTTCCTGTATAAATTTTGCGAAATCTCTTTAATAAATTTGTAATTTCTGTAACTCTCTAATATTCATTTATTAATTTTAACGTCTGGACCTTTGTCCAGTGACAGAGCAAACAGCGTCCTTATCCGTTTCATTGTTATTACATCTTGTCTCGCTCTTCACTGATGGATCGCAGTTTATCGGAGCGAGAGGAGGCAATCCGAAAAATGTTTCCTCTGTAGTCAATGTTTTTGGGAAAAATAACAGTAAAAATACAAATAATTATGTTTTCGGAATCGTAGAATGATCTTTCGCGTGACGCAAAACGCTGAAGGAGGCAGGCACGCCTCCTGCGCTTTAACCAATAAGATCTTAGGAATTTCGAATTAGGTTTTGTAATTGGGCCGTTACACCTGTTACCGTTAGTGTAGGTTATGGTTTTTTAATTTCTTTCTTTATTCTTGTGATTTTTTACGTGAAGGTGTTATCGAAGGTGAGAGGCTAAGTTTATAAAATTTAATTTACTTACCCCATTATTAAAAATTGAAATAAATTAAGGATCTGTAAGAAACGCCAAGGATATTGTAGAATTTCTTATTAAATTTAACTTTAGCAGACTTTCATACGACGACATATTATTCGTGAAAGATTTAGGGATTTCTCGTCCAGATTTGAGCAAAATAATAATTAATCAGGGTAAACCGCATCGTAGTTTTTATGAAAAATGTAAATGGTAGGTAAGTATAGCCTCCTAAACTTGTAATAAATAAATATATTATTCTTATCAATAAAATAATTTAATGGAAACTCTACACCTTCCCGTTGGTTTTGCTGAACAATAACATATTTTTAAGCATGCCTACCTATATAAAATAACCAAATAGAGGTCCTTTCAATATCCTAATAAATAATCGTTCGTTATATATTTTGCACAATATTTTTAGCAATGCAAAATTTGGCGGCTTTCCGGGATCACGATTAAAAAAACGAAACACTTTAATCACAGTAATTATTACAAGGAGTCACTTTGTTTGGCAAGTTCGACTCAAATTTTAACAATAATTTTTTAATAAATATAGGTAAGTACCTACCTAGGTATACGTAATACCCCTTTTCTGGTCCTCAAAAATGATTTAATTCCTATATTGTTTTGAAACATCATAAATACCTATAAAAAGTACTTGCAAAACTAATTTAATTTACGAAATTTGGTAGCACTTATACTTGAGTGAATTATTGACGAATTATGAGCGTGGTTTCAAAAAATTTTCGCCTGCGGCGCTTTTCCACCTTGATGCTTAATTTTGCCTCCCCATTTTAATTTGCCACGAGCCGCCACTGGAAACCAATTTCACGACAATTACGTGGCGCGGCGTCAGTGCAGATTTTGAAGATAATATCGGTTTGTAATTTTAATGGAAAATAGAAAATTAACATGACTAGCCGCAATATTTCTATTTTTATGTTCTGCATGGCGAATGATATAATTTAAACTTATATATTGAAACTTTAAAATTAATTTTCAATTGATTTTTTCACAAAAAATAAGGTATCATCCGCCAAACTAGAACTTCTTGTGAACCCCATAGTAAACTTTTTGAATCAAATTTTTAATTAGACAAACCAGAAAACGATGCCGCATTTTACGCTGGTATGGAAGCCTCTTAAAAGATCAACATTTAGATTTGGACCGGAAATAATTGATTGACAGGAGCTAGAAGAAGTTCAATCGAGCGTGAATCAATTTTCAAATTTAAGTCTAGTACAAAACTAATGTCATCCATACATTTAATGAAGTGTTCGAAAGCGCTTTTATAAATAAAGTATACATGAATATTTAATTTTTTAGCATATCTTAATTTGGAGGACTTTAGCAACCGACGTAATTTTTATTGTAACATACCATTAAAAGTTATCACTTTTTAAAATAAATAAATACATGTCATAAACTACTTACCGGAAACACAAGAGAACGATAATAAAAGCTCCGAAAAAAAAAACATTTTTAAGGCACAAAAATGTAAATAAAAAAATAATAGGTCAAAATGACAATAAAAAAAAACGATGACGTCGGAAGTCAATGAACAAACTTTAAAAAATAATAAAATGAAATAGTCAAATCAATCCGTAACTCTTCCCTACCATTTTTTCCCTGTCTGGCACGTTTCATTGGCAACGACGTATAGTGACATAGAATGGTGCCCGGAAGACGTTGGGATATGTTTTTATTTGCCTTTATTATTATAAAAAAAAACCATTGAACAATGACGCATGAGTAAAGAACCACTGTGAATACTGTATATAAATTGTAATTCTTGAGCATTGTCTTTTTAACGGAATATCTAATGCCTCTTAATATAATTTGTTTACATTTCCATTTTACTAAAACTCTACTACTATTTAAATAAATTTATATTTTTAATTTACAGCAATGTTAAAAGTGCTGTTTGTTTCCTGCAGTTTTAATGTGATTTGGTTAGCCATTTAAACAGAATAATTCGTTAATAAATTGGTTACACACGGAAAATCCAGAGTTAAATAAATTATTACATTTATTCAAGTTTGCTTATTAAAAAAGTGTAAACAACCATCGCCAATTTTAAAGAGATATCGCAACTATTTAATGCGCAGATAAATTAGTTAAGAAAAATAATAATAATAATAATAATAATAATAATAATATTAATAATAAATAAAATGTATTTGATAAAAATGTATTAAATCCTTGATAATCTTAATCTAATTATGTCTGTTTATAATAAGATTTTTAAATTTATTTCGGAAACTATCAAGACTGACTAGGGCTGTCTTGATATCATTCGGTTAGTTCGTTAATATTGAAGCTGCGGTACTGCATGTGTACTTATACCTCAAAAAATACTTTTAATTTTCATAAAAGTACTAGAAACCAAAACAACAAGGTTTCTTTACTTGTACTTAATTTGACGTTTCTATCTCTATATTTCTTGTGACGTTATGACGTTTTGTTTTAAACCAGGTATTAAGTTAAAATTTAGTTTAAAATATACGTTTCATATTGAACAAGCAATATTCCCATAATTCAAAATTAAAATTTTTGTATTAATTGAGTGTAATGTCTGTTTAAAGGTTGGAGACAATGATGTTTCTTGACTGATAGAAGAGTTTTGGACTTGCATTGTCTTTATTTATTTTACATCACAACGTTTCAACTGGTAAGTATCGTCAGTCGTCTTCAGGTGAATACTTAATAAGTAAAGTATACTAGCTAGTATAAATAGAGCTGTAGTTACTTTACTTATTAAGTATTCACCTGAAGACGATTGGAGATACTTACCAGTTGAAACGTTGTGATGTAAAACAAATAAAGACAATGCAAGTCAAAAACTCTCATTTAACTAAGTATAAGTTAAGCAATCTAATAAAAGTGTATAGGTACCAGTGGAGGCTCGTGCCTTAAGAATCAGGAAGTTGCACCCTTAGACCAATTACAACAAACAAAACGATTTACTTGAAGAAGTAGTCCATACTTAAAGTGGAGTGGTAATTTAGAAGGAAAGGAATAAGAACACAAGGAAGGAGGAGGAGGAAGACTTTGTGTTCTTATTCCTTTCCTTCTAAAACGATTTACGTTCCCCGTAAGGATGTCCGATGTTCACATGACAAGAGTTTACGCAATGTAGTAATTATAAGATTGTGATAACAAAACAGTGTTACCGACTAAACATACCGGGTGACACAATCAGTAATTTTAACAGTAAATGTGAGACATTAATGAGAGTGTAAATTGCCTTTTCATTTTGAGCGAAACGGGAATTTTATTTAAGTACATAGCTGTTGCAGGGCAATTTGTGTTTAAAAATCGATAAAATGTGTGTAAAAATCGCAATTATTGAAATAGGCCTCGTCATGAAACATACATCATTCTTTATAGAAGCACTTCACACACTAGTGGTATTAATTACTATTAAGCCACTTTATACTATCTTAAGGGTTTTGCTATTTGGCTTTGTAACTAACCATAAGAAATTATTTTTTTTAATATCCAATGATATTTAGAAAGAACATCTTCAGGACACAAAATATTTCTTTAAAAATTTACACACATAAACCATCATAAACCCTTACAAAATTGTATTCTTTCCAGACTTTTTAGTGACAATCATGGCCACAAATATAAAGGGTTTAAAGTTTTTATTATTATAACGGTATTAGGTTTATCGGTCAAAATTGAGAAAAGGATTTGCGTACAAAGTTGCCATTTTATTTATGCCATCTAAAAATATACGTTTTATTATGAGTGGTCAGTAAAATCAGCTCAAAGAGATTACGAAGTTCCAGCAATATCAAGTTCCAGATTCAATGCAGGCCCACTAGGATCGCTCATACAAATATTACGTTGATCGCAGTAGTAGTAGTGTCTTAGTTGACTTTTTCTTTTATTAATTACCCAATTCACATGTCAAATCATGAATAGAATCCATTTAAAAAAAGGGCGGAAAATAGACAAGGCACGCATTTAAGTCTGTGCATGCAACTGAAATAGTAGTGGATATGATGTCTATATCTCACGAGGAAATAAATTGAGCACGATGACGTAGGCGGGGGGCTCAAACTTCCGAGTGTGATATGGAAAATCCACTCGAGCTAAATAGTATATTTTTTCTACGAGCAAACTTACGAACCTTATGCTACAAAATGTTAAAAAAAAGTTTGCAGGCTGCCGGGCTTGAACTCACGGCCATTGGATACAAAGTTCGACGCTTCTACGTTTCGGCCAGAGAATCATATTAGAATGTATGGTAAAACTCAATAACAATGCTACAAAAAAATTAATTTTCTATACACATTCAGCAGGTTGCATTATTGATAAAATCATTGTAGATGCGTATATATTGTGTTATATTGAAGAAATTAATAACATATTGTACCATATAAATATAAATTTTATAATTTAGTGCTTTGAAAAAGAAGGGGGACCTTCAGTAAATACAATAAATTTTGATTGGTTAGTACTTTATAGAAACACCACAGAGAAATCTAATTTTTATAACAATGTTGTCAACTAATGGGAAATTTCCGGATTCGTGAGAACATAGCACAGAGGAATGATAGGTCGGACCTGTCTCAATCGGGAAAAGGAAAATTTTTACGCACAGTGTTATATTCGAAGGATATTCTTTAGAATCACTTGTCGTTGTGATCTGCTAAAAATACTTTTTCAGTATTGTGTGCATTCGTGGAATCTTTCTTTAAAAATGGGAAATTTTATTTTTATAGGTCGCAACAATATGCATCACTGAAATATGAAAATTTGCCGTACAGTTAACTGGACTAGCCTACTTTTTTCGTCACTTAAATGTAAAGGAAACAGCAAATATTCATGTGTGAGTAGAAAAAATTTAGCATTAATTATAGTACTAAAAACGAAATATACCCTAACATGTACTGTGTATGGTTGCCCAACAAGTTAACACAAAATTACTGCAAAAACTTCGCTGTATGCCTGGCAAATAAAATAACAGTTAGTAAGTAACAAAAGTTCAGAAAATAATATAGAAACTAGAAAACAAGAGTTTTTTTTTAGCGGCAGGCGGATAAAGTAGTGCATCTATCTTTTGCATTAAGTACACAGGGACGCCAAATGCAATGGGTTCCCTGGGGCACAGGTAGACAAAGACAGGCTGTTTCGTTCTTATTAGAACTCATCAGAAAGCCATAACCTGTAAGCGACCCCCAGTGTATTTGGCGTCCCTCTGTACTTAATGCAAAAGATAGATGCACTACTACTATGAACAAACCTGCTTTTCTATTTACTTATACGGACGCTAAACTCTACTACAACATAGAAACTATTTTTTCGGTAATGTTTACCAAAAAACTTCGCGAACCAACATAAAAGCATCGCTTCAACCCTTAAAAAAAAATGTTTAGCACTAGTGCGCGAAAATCCGTGAGGAAAAGTATTACTTTCTGTATGTTCCTACCAAAAAATACACGTGTACACATTTATATGCGTAGCGCAAAAGGTAAAATGGAGACACTTCCGAGTAAAATATCATTTCCGTTTAAATGTCACTGGAGCTAATCTAATATCATAAAAACATGAAATATGTTTCTTGTTATCATGGTCCCATAAAAAAGGGTAAGTGATAATAACGGTAAAATTCGATGGAACTACATATTATACTATATTTCCTGGCATAAGCCCCCCCTAAATGTACCTATAATATTTTAATACATAAACGTGCGTACAAATATCAAATACATGGTGCACACAATAATTCTTTATAGCAAACATGTATCACATATTCATTTTGTACAAACATGCTAATAAATAATTTGCGGATTTAGGACTTTGGCTTATTGATAACTACAGTTACATGTTTCAAATACAAGTTTGTTGCCAATTAGTTGAAACAATCCCGTACAAAACAGTTGCTTTTAAATTGCTTGTTGACACATACAAAAAAACTAACTTTGCAGATATTTTAATTCGAAAAAATCGTCCATTTTCTCAAAGAGACCAAAGTAACAACATAAAGTTTTTTTTGTTTTTTTGTTTTGTGATTTTTGTCTTCCTATTTACAGATATTTTAAATTATCTATGTATGACCAGTGGCGGATCGTCAGGGGCGGCACTGCCGACCCAACAAGGAAAAAAATAATAGAAAATTATTGTTCCATCTTTAAAATAATTTCTATATTTTAGTTATGTATTTAAAGTAATGGTTTAATTAACTTTTTAATTTAACTGCTATAAAAACGTATTTACTTTTTTTCCGGTCGGTCATCTCTATATTAAACAATGTCTGCGGCCCAAAGTAATTATAGCAGGTCTCTCTCTCTCACAAAGTACCCGGCGCGGCGCCTTGCCGCAGATAAATGCTTACAAAATAGGCAACCAAACATACAAGTACCATAGAACCCAAGCTTTAAACGCAGAGATTTACGTTGGGGCTGTCCTGTATTTGCCTCACGTTGCCGATTTGTGCAGTTTTTCACGAAGGAAAATTATTTTGGTTTCAATTCAATCAAGTTAAACAACTGTACTTCTGGAATAGCAAATATTAATTTAATTATAATTTAATAC
The DNA here is from genome assembly GCA_935413205.1 of Polydrusus cervinus. Taxonomy (NCBI): domain Eukaryota; kingdom Metazoa; phylum Arthropoda; class Insecta; order Coleoptera; family Curculionidae; genus Polydrusus; species Polydrusus cervinus. Next base: position 69,291,807 of record OW284511.1, on the reverse strand, counting down.
GTAGTGTATATTATTGAATGTTTTAATATTAGAAGTGGATTTTATTTATCTTCTTGAAATTATATTTTTAACTCTCAACGTAAAATGCAACTGAGGAAATTCGACCCAATGCATGGGTGAGTCACACACAAGATAATTTTTGTTTGTACCTACTAGGCTAAAAAGAAAAAAAAAACGAAAAAAAAAACTTAAATAGGCCTTAACAACCTATTGCCCCTATGATGATGTATATGAAAAAATATTAAATATTTTTACATACTTTCTGAGGGGTAAGAACACAGTAAGTGAATCTTTTAACTGTACTTTTGACAGGTACTGGATGACAGTTAAAATTTTACCGACCCTGTTAAATAACTCACGAGCCGCCACTGTGTATGACTTGATTGCACCAACAAATCGCAGCCCTATAAATTATCTTCCGTATGAACAAGTATATTTATTATAACATACCGCACAAAGTATGTATACGTTTAGTGTGCAGCTATGTCGCCACAAACAAAATAATTGATAATATACATTATAGGTACAATTAATGTAGATTAATATATTGAAACATGATTGCACAAACTTATTATTCAATCATACTCCTGTAGAATAGAGATGATGTAAGTTTGTATGTATATTTCACCTGAAATATTAGGGGATGTAAACAGATCTTGTCAAGATCGTGTTGACTTGTGCACAGATTAAAATGAGAGATATTCAACATTTACTGTAGTTGAGTCTAGTCGCATATGTTTAATTTTAATAATAAAACTTTATTTTTAAACATAATTAATGAAATTTACTCGAAAATGATTGGAAATAATTAAAAAAAAAAATGCTTAAGACTTTTACATTAATTAAGTCAATGATATCCGAAATTTAGTGAATTAGAAGGTAAGAGTGTAAAAGGTATCAACCAATGAGATCAGACATCTCGTGAGGCGCAGAAAAAGATACACACTCCCCAATCGGTAGGTCATGCAGGCAAGAAACCAAGAGGTGATAGCCCTTGGGGGTGTCGCATGACCAAGGATTGTGGTTCGGAACCCACGTTAAGCTGTAGGTCCCCTCGGGAATAACCCTGGCAGCGAACGAAGAGAAAAAAAGCCTAATTTGAAACAACGGCAAAAAATAACAAAGTCAATGGTATCGAAAATATACACTCACCGGCACAAAATTCCGCCACCCTGAAATATCGGCAAAGTTTGATGTTTTATAACTTAGTTATTTTTTATCCGATTTTCATCATTTTTTTATCAGTTTGTAGATCCATTTATTCTGTTTTCCTTTAATTATCTTATAAAGTATCATTTTTCGATTAGGCTATATTATACAGGAGGAAATCAAAATGTTGTTTTTTGTCGTAATTTCAAAACACCCTGTAGGGAAATTGAGGTGGATAATTTTGTTTACATACTATCTCTTGTAATCTCTGATGTATTCTAAACATTTCTTTTTTTGATTTATTCCATTATCTCATTTCTGCTGAGAGCTGCAAAATTTTAAATGAAACGCTGATTTGAAGCCTAATTTTATTAAGAAAAACAATATTAATTAACAAAAACAATTTAATAACGTGTATTTCCTTCTCTCGCAGCAATGACAGCTTGCAGTCTTCGTGGCATCGAATGAATAAGATCACTTATTCTTTCTTGAGGAATAGCTTGATATTTTTCGGTCAGCGCCAGTCTTAAGTCTTGCAAGGTTTGTGGTTGTACAGGACGACGACGAACGGCTCTTTTAAGTTGATCCCAAAGATGTTCGATTGAGTTGAGATCCGGGCTACATGCAGGCTATTCCAATCTTGGAAGTTCAACTTCCTCTAGATATTCGCTTACTACATGTGCAACGTGAGATCTAGCGTTATCTTGCACTAATGTAAATTGGTTCCCAATAAAAGGCGCAAATGGAACAACAACTTCTTGGAGGATTTGCTCAATGTAACGGTGGGCGGTTAGAACTCCATTTTCAACAAATACAAGATTGGTGCGTGCTTCGGTAGAAATACCCGCCCAAATCATGACTGAACCGCCATAATATGAGATTCGTTCTGATATGGTGCAGTCAGCACATCTTTCATTTCTACGTCTGTCTACCCGCTCACGACCATCAAAAAATAACATCGTTTCATTTAAAATTTTGCAGCTCTCAGCAGAAATGAGATAATGGAATGAATCAAAAAAAGAACTGTTTAGAACACATCAGAGATCGAAAAATGAATGCGGAATTTTGTGCCGGTGAGTGTAGATATGAAAAAATATTTAATTTTTTTTGCATTTTTGAAGTTTCCCAGCAACAATAACTTATAACGTTATTTTTTCAAATGTTTGTCTATTCAGAGTATCTATTTTAAACGGAAGGGGGGTAATACGGACATAATGTTTAAATAAGAAAAATTATAAAAAATATATTAAATTCACGGTAAAGTCAAGTAAATAGTATGAGACATTATTGTTTTAAGGATAATATGACAAAAGTGTTACTAGTATTTTATGCCTGAACTTTTTGATATAATAAATATATGACCACAATCAAACCTCATGATGTTATTTACAATTCATCATGTGATTTGAGATATGTATTTACAATTTAGTTATCCACTAGCTCTTCCGTTTTCAGCAAAAAATTAAATTTCCCATCCAACAAACTTCGGAATAACCGGAGGCGCTTCAGTGCTGTCATAGATTTAATTGAAAACACAAGATAAAATCGGTTAGTTAGAACACAATTGTGTTCATGATTGGGAATAGAAAATAATACTGGTTTTAAACAATAGATGCACTGAAAAATAACTGAACCGAAGTTTACAATTAAAAAGGATATTGAAATTTTGACCACTTTTTCTTTCTTATTTATCGTTTTGGAATAAAATTGAACAGTAAAGGACTTTTTTTAAATCCTGAAAGTTTAAAATCATAATATTTTAAGGGTATTAAGGATTTCATGAATATATTATTATACAGCCATTATCAGTTCCACCAAAACTGTAATCAAGAGAAGATACACCTACATACTATGTGTTATAACGGCAAATAGTAGCTGTTAGTGTTACAACACTGTGTAGGTGTTTCATCCCTTAATTGTAGTTTTGGTGGGAAAAACATCGTTTAAATTATTTTCATCAAAACAAGTTGTTCCTTTTCGTTTGCGTTTTTCCGACAATAGTGACATTTTTCCAAACCACAAAATCCAGCTAAACGATATTTCAAAAGTGATTTTCTCTGAATTCACACAAACGATTTTGTAAAAACCTGCTTCATATTTAAGGGCAAGTATAATTATGTCCAGCGAATCGAAAATCCTGTTTCAGGCATGAGTCACTGCCGAGATCTTAGCGCCTGAAAAATTGATTAGCGGGATTTTGTTGGTTGGCAAAATGTCACCAATGAAGATACATCTCCCGTTAAACCTAAGTTTTTAGCAACTAACTTGCATTCATTGTTTATGGACTGCCAGCTATTTCTAATTAAACTTAAATCGTCCATCAGGCTAGGAATATTTTTAATTTCCACATCGATCGTTTAAGATTTAAGATACCAATAATTAGCAAGGTTTTTATTTTAAAATATAATAATTTACACATGTAATGTTTACAAAATAATTTTTTGTCAACAGAAATTATATTTTTACATAATTTATCATTTTATTTAATTGCGTAGCCCAAGCACGGGCCCTTAAAAGAGAAGTGGGCCCAGTAAATTTCCTCCCCAGCTCCACCCTGTTGTCCGGCTTGCTCACACGGGGAAACAAAAGAATCTGTAGTAGCGTAGAAACTATAGGAGACTGGGCGACTAGGCTACTCGAGTTGCCTCTCATCCTCACAGAGCCGATACCATGGTCATGCAGTCGCGAGCTTAAGGCCGCACATTCATGAATTTCAGTTTAAAAATTTGCTCCATATTTATAATTGTGCGTCACTCAAGAAACTGGAGTAGCGTGGCGACCCAGCATACCGAGTCGCGAATACTTGGGTTGCAGGGTTTTCCAGTCGCCACAACTTCTACATGCTGTGTGACCTAGTCGTTCAGTCTCCTAGTATCCAAGCTACTACAGTTTCTAAGTTTAAGCGCTGACTGCCTTAAAATCATAAAAGTCGTCTTTGTCACCTGCCCCCGAAAATAATCTCCTAGTTTTTTTCATAGTTAATTTAACTACACAAACGTTTGACTGCGCAAATTTTTTTTTGCTCTATCCGCATATCACACAGTCGTTTTACTATCGCCTTTTGGTACAATGCCAGCGGCTGGCTAACCAAACCGACGCTGCTGTCGGTAAATTTAAAAGGCCTTATTTATATTGCCAGCTGTTTAGTGTCGGCGTTGGCTGATTATTCAAAAATGCAGGTTTTAGCATAATTTTAAAATAAATGAATATGTATATTTACTAAATACAGGTAAAATTACTGGCAGGTGTAATTTTATTCTTAAATGCATCAGAAACAAGTGGTGTTACAAAGTTTAATTACATTTTGAAAAATCAGATCAATGTAATTATTTAGCTTGAGATTTTACAATAACTAGTTCTTAGTGTGTGCTCGGATTCCTGGCTTAGGGGCCCTTTAACAAATCAATTTTTGTTATATTCATAAAATAATATATCGTTTAAACATGCACAATAAAATAATATTATTTATGGATCCTCAATCAACCAAAGAATTGCACCATATAAATTTTATATTACCTCAATCAAAAAACGTTATTTTATTTGGTGTTAGATCACGACCGCGTTTAAAATTTTATTCCTAAATTTTATGTCTTCAAAGGATATTTGCATCGAAAATGGAACGATAAATTCGTGTTCTATTTTATAACCTCTCATTTAAAACGTTGTCTGATGTGATCGGGTTTCAAAAGATAATATAATCAATCCCCAGCCAGTATTTTTTGGTAAATTTTGGTGTACTACAGTAATCTCCAGGTCCGCCTTAATAAACCATCGTACATTAATCTGGCGATGTTGAAACGGAAGTTTTGGTGATGTTTTTTTTAGTAGTCACGATTCAAGGAGACGTTTTGAGGGGGAGACTTGTTTTTTTTTAGAAGTCACTTTTTTGATTGGAGACGTATCAGTCCCCCAACACAAAATCGTGAGTGCGCCACTGACAATGACTGTTGACTCAGCAGGTCCAGTTTAAATCGAGTAAATAAATATTTAATGTAACATAACAAGATATGATCCGGTTGATTACTCTTAAATTGAACTTTGCTGTCAATTCCACATTATAAATCGACAATTTCTGACATTTCTACGGTTTAAACTTAGGTTTAAGAGGACTTAGGGCCTTAAGGGACTAACAGATAATTAATAGTAGTTTGTACAACAAGAATGGATATGATCTCCATATATTACGAGGAAGTAAATGGAGGACGACGCCCTAGGTGGAGTTCTCATGGACAATCCACTCGAGTTAAACTTACGAAAATTATGTTACAATATTTTTAAAAAGTTTGCAGGCTGCCGGGCTTGAACTTTCGACCGGCCAAATGATTCTATTAGAAATTATAGTAAAACCAACTTAATAATAATGCTACATGAAATTAATTTTTAATGCACATTCAGCAGGTCGAATTATTGATAAAACTATTATACAGGGTGTCCGGTAATTTATGGGCCGTAGAGTAACTGGAGATACTAGACATCACACTAAGCCGATTATGTCATATACGTTTTTTCGGATTGTTACTCGTTCTAGAGATACAGGGTGTTGAAAGTAAAAGTTTATTCTCGAAAATAAGCCATAATTTTAAAACGGTTTAATGAATCGAATTGAAAGTTGGCAATATTATATTTTTATGAGCAAGAAATAAGAATTTGTAGAAATTTTTAAGTTTGAAACTAGATGGCGCTAGTTGCATACACTGGGCTTCATAAATATATAATTTTTTTTCTTACCTGTGATATTAGGTGTTTTTCAATTATAGTTTCTTAAAAAAGGGCATTTTCTGAGTCAAAAAGATTGATCTTAATATCTTTAACGGTTTTCGAGATATTTCCCTTTAAACATCCCAAAGCATAAAAAACAATAGTATGATATTGATAGTGATGTTTAAATTTAATTTCATACGTGCGCTCGTTACCCATTTACGTTACATGTTACCAATAGCTCGAGGTACATATATCTCAGTAATTTTCTGTAAATGGTGCCCACTTCTAACTCCTTATTTGAGAACCCAGAGTGTGGTGATTTTGAATAGTCAGATTGATTTTGACTATATTATTGAGTTTCACAATCAAGTAATGGCCGAACCGGGTAACATAGGTGATTCACGACGAACTTGCATTAGAACTGTTAAGGAAACTACTAAAAATATTTTTTTGAAAAGCTGTAGGTTTAAGTTGATCGATATACTCTCTTAAACTAAAATAATAACATGTTTCTGTCACTTCCGGTTATACCGAAAGTAGCTTTAACTTCCATTTTTTAAATACAATATAGCATTTTTTATTATATATTTGGTTTCTGCATTAAATATTAATTAAACTTTATAAAACACGTTTTCTACTAATTTCTGAGATATCTGCATATTTTGTAATATTTCGTAAATGAATAACGATGAAATTATCCGTATATATTTTTTATCTTAACTCCTTGACTACAATTTTTTTGTTATTGTATAGTTAAAGAATCAAAAAATCTCAAAAAAATAATTAAACTTGGCATAAAATAGACAGGAAGGTCACAATGAAGGGCTCATTGTAAAAAACTTTAAATATTAAAAACTTTTTTATTTTAAATGGAACATCCTGAATATATTTATTTTATATGAAGATAAATAAACTGCTCCTTAAATTTACTATTACCTTTTCTATACCTATATCAACGCGTTTTCTTAGAATATCAAGTTTTTTTAAATACGATTTTTTCAAGCATGCCATGAAAACAATTAATACATGGATACTCCATAGTGATATTTATAAGGGAACTATTGTTAGCATTCTAGAAAACATTGCCGCTTTGCAGTATTCACCTGAAGAGGGCTGGAAATACTTACCAGTTGAAACATTGTGATTTAAATCAAATAAAGAAAATGTAAGTCCAAAACTCTCCCATCATTCATAGTGATAACAAATATAGGAAAAGTATAGCTGTATTATACAGCAATGCGTCATTGTAAATTGTTAAATAGGTTAATATTTATTACACGACCCTAAACACAACTCTGAAAATGGGGTTGCCATCCATTGCGGAATTTCATACAGCAAAACTTTTTAAAAGAATTTAAAATTTTTATTTGGATCTCTTTGCTTTATAAAATAAAGCTAAAGTCCTAAATAAACTTCATATACAGTTAAAGTTAATAATATTTTAGGGCGTACTTCGGCTTGAATTGCGACGTTGTAATATTTATTTAGCACTTGGTCGCTAAATATCGACCATTCAAAAATGTTTTCGAAGGAAGTTTTATGAAAACCTCAACAAGAATTTCACTATTAATAAAGTGGTTACGTTCTAAAAAATCACAAATCAAATCGAAAAAATTTTATCAAACCAAAAATGGCAAAACAAACTCCTTGTCTAATGCAACATCAGGAGGAAATTTTTTTACCAGTCAAATTAAAAAAGAAAATAGAAACATTTTAAACATAAATATTTTGTTGTTTTTGTAATTCTAAAATACTAACGTACCTTCTAGAACTAGTGGCTGAGCTTGTATCATGATATGTTATTATTTGGCCATGGAAACGTAAAAATGATTTATTTTACGCTACTTAACCGTATAAAACTGACTTGCTTGAGAAAAATGTATCCGTTAGTACTATATTATTTACAACCTGTTTTATAAAAAAACTTGGCAACCCATCTTTGTCTTATTGTAATAATATTGTTCATTTAATTTTCTTTGTAAAGGAGTAATCCAAGTTAAAATTATTTACTAGGTAATAGCAGAAATTAACAAGAAAAATCATAAATGTAATTTCTAGACTCCAATAAGCTATAAGAAGTTTTGTCAAGATCAGTCTAGTATGCCATGGAAAACAAAAACATTATTTCTGTTTTGATTAGACCAAAATGTCAAATGGTATTAAATAATAATTACGAAGATGTCTAGAAATTACATTTGTGATATTTTTGTTAATATCTACTATTACCTAATAAAAATAATTATAAACTTGTGATACAAAGCTGTATGTATGTATAGAAATGAAAATTAAGTGAAGGATCTTATTATAATAAAACATAGTTGGATTGCTATTTGAAAAATTGAGAAACTCAGTTTTTTTTAAACAGGTTGTAAATAAAAGAGCCCTAAAGAATACATTTTTCCCAAGCATGTCAATTTTATATTATAAAGCAGGTTGAAATGAACCATTTCAACATTTCCATGGCCTACTCTTTACAACTTACCTTGTTTTATCAAAATTATGGACATTTTAGAAAATAAAAAAAAGCTTTCTTGTATCACCCGGTATATCTCTTCACGTAAAATACATTTTTCTTTAAATCTCTATTTTTGAAGTAATTATCCCAATAGCAACGATGTAATCGCATCCAATGGCACAAGATGCATAAATGCAAATACAGAAACATTCAAGCTGCCGTGATCAGGTTTTTAAGCACGTCCTATGAAATGAATTTAGAATTGTTCCTATAATTCAAAAATGTGATAAAATTTCAAAAATCTGCATTATTCTTATCAACCCTTGTCATCAAGTTAGTGATGAATGAATTGTAGTTTTCTATACAGTGTAATTCAAATAGAGTGCTCATAATTGGTAAGTAACTATTAGGATAGAAAATCTGTTCAACTAGCAGACATTGTTAACTTCCGTTATAATAAGATAAAAACAAAAAGCATTTTCTAATTAAAGTATTTTTGAATGATAGAAGAGTTTTGGACTTGCATTGTCTTTATTTGTTTTACATCATAACGTTTTAACGGGTAAGTATCTCCACTCGTCTTCAGGTGAATAGTGAATACTGTATTCTCTATTCACCTGAAGACGATGGTATGGGTGAACACTGTGAAAGGACCTAAGTTAATAACACTACAAAACTTTGTTGTTTTATGATAAACTAACGGAAAATTGGACCTATTGTAAACTTTAAACTCTTTAGAACCTCGTCTAAAGAAAAAATTATTCACTTGTGGGTAAGAAAATAAAAATTAAGTTACATATTAAATATATATGAATTTTTTTGACTGAAGTGGTGGTCTAAAGTCAAATTCATAAAAATAATTTTTTAATAAATATTATCGTGTTAGCAATCCATAGTAAATTATTCAAAATATTGGATCCACGATTGCCAGCTGTATTTATATCTTTTATTGTCAAGTAAATGTGTTATTTAAACCAAAATATCAACGCTATTATGAATAAAAAATAAAATGAAAATGTTTTTCTAATATTCTATCCTATTTCCAATTTCGTTGGTGTTTTTTGAAATATCACAACAGTTTCAGGCTGTATCTTATGTTATTTTTTTTTAAATAAACCAAATTGTATAATTTAAAATAATTTAGTGCCAGCGAAGGATCAAAAAACTTTTTTACATGTGACGATGAACCTTCAAGCAACACTCCCCAATGCCCAAATCCAATTAGCTTAATTTATTTTAATTATTAAATAATAAATTTAAGAAAACTGACAAGCAAGTGACCGTCTATTATTTATTATAATCTGAATCTGTCAGATTACGCCCTAAATTCATTATGTCACGCATATTATTTGCATGTAAAGTAGACGAATACCGCCCGACAATAAAGCTGTACATTGTCCGGAATAATTAGTATGCGTGAATGTGCCCGATTGGCCAGCGTTAAGTTTAGAATAATGTTAATATTTACATAAAGATACTGGTCAGTAATTTACAGATAAATGAATCGTTTAGTTACGATTTTAGTGCTAATTTGGCACACAGCCCAGTTTTGTACTTTGAATGATTTCGAGATATTCCTTAAATTAACATACCGGGTGTTTCAGGAGGTACGCTCGCCCCTATAACTTTTTTGTTGTTTTTTAAATCTGTAATTTAAACAACAAAAAAGTTATAGAGGCGAGCGTACCTCCTGAAACACCCGGTATGTATATATTTTTCCGAAAATCGATCGGAAATATTTATGTTTTTGATAACATTTACTGAAAGAAAAAGTCAATATTTCCCTACACTTAGTCATTGTTAGGCAACGGAAAATAACTGTTAGGAAATATGTATTATTGTAGGTACTGTAAGGAAAAATTATTTCTGTATGATTACTTGTAAACTAAAATGTGTTAAGCTTGACAATTCAATATTACTGTGTTTTCATAGTTACAGCACCAATATTTAATGTCATCCTTTACTTGTGAACAAAGTTAATAATATTTATTTCAAAATTTAAGTTGATTGTAATAAGTTATGTCCTTTTAATAATTTTCGATTTACGGAAAAATAATATGTATATCGTAGAAAAAGCTACATTCCCGAACTCCGTATTGTCAGTCTCGGCTTGCGCCTCGACATACAATATTTACGGTCGTCCGGAAATGTTCAGCTTTTCCTACTAGGTATACAATGTACTATTTCAATGACATATATGACACATTTTCATTTGTTTTAAAAATGGGCGCCTAGATCAATTTTCCAAGGAAGCCACATTCTACCACTAATAAGCCTAACTAAAAATTACTCGCCGGGAAACCACTAAAGACTAAAATTAATAAAAATCAGTTTGTATTTATATATGCATCAGGCATAGATATAAATTGAATTTGTACAGGGTGAGTCAACGATAAAGTATATTTTTTCCTTTATCTTAAGAATTAGATAACCATTCGAAATACAAAAGTTGAGACTATTAAGATGCACATTTTAAAATTATGCTGGAGTATACAGAGTGGCTAAAAAAAACTGGCGAATATAACTTGGGTTTTTTAAATGCAACACCCTATCTATTGTACTATTTTCTGATTAACCACAAAATTCTAAGCTTATTTTATATCTAAATTCAATAGTTTTTGACGTTTAAAATATGGCATTTTCAGACTTTGACAGGCTGTAACATTGGAACGGTTCATCTTATGAGAAAAATGGTTTTCACCTCCCTATCTTAATTTTTTTCTCTCTATACTTTGTAACTTTTTACAACTTCCGGTTTAACATGTAAAACCAAAAAACCGGTTTTAACGATTTTGACACGCTGTAACATTGGAATGGTTCATCTTATATGAAAAAAATGGTTTTTACCTCCCTATCTTCATTTCTTATTCTCTATCTAAAACTTACAACTTCCGGTTTAACATGTTAAATAATAATATTAAAGATTTAGATTGAATATATTATGCTATACACTCTAGCCTAATCTCAAAACCCATTTTTTTTATATATATCTTACCGTTGCTTTCATGTATCGCAATGTCATTATTTAAATGTCAATATCTTACAAACAATTAAATTTAGACATGTAGTGTGTTATATAAAATGGGTGTAGAATTTTAAGTATAATTTAAAAATGCAATAATATTCCATTAAAAAATACTACATTTTTCTTCTGACGCATTTTTGAGACATCCTATAGAGTCAAAATTAATTTTACGTTATAACTCACTTACTGACCTTTAACTTTTGTATTAACATTTTTGATGTAGTTAAAAGAGTAACGGAGCTATTATACTTTGCCACATTAAACGGCTACCCTGTATAGCAGTGGTTCCCAAACTTTTTTCTATGGCGGCCCCTTTTGGGAATCATATACCATTATACAGATACATTTCTTTTACTTCATTTATTTATTTAAAAACGTGATATTTCGCCACTCAATCGTGTTTTAAGTCGATTGCTTGTTCTTGCAGGTGTTCTGGAAATATGTTTATATCAAAATTAAAAGGATTTTGAGCAAATTTATTATCGTTATTGTCATGCAAATTAGGAAAATATCGTTGAAATTCATCGAGAAGACTTTCTAGAGGAGATATAATATCTGTAGTAATCCCTTCGAATTTAGTAATGATAGTATTCTTCATTAATGAAGCCAATTTCGGAAATGAGAAAAATTTGTATTAATTTTGCAGTTTTTCAGAGTCCCCCCCCCCCCTTATGCTGCTTCGCGCCCTCCCCTTAGGGAGGCGCGCCCCCCCAGTTTGGGAACTACTGCTGTATAGGTTCAAGTTATATCATCCGCAATACAAAACAAAAAAATAGAAATATTACGGCTATTCATGTTCATTTCTTATTTTCCATTAAAATTACAAACGATGCCCCGATATTATTAAAATCTCCACTGACGCCGCGCCACTTAATTCTCGTAAAATTCGTTTAAATAATACTTTGTATATAAACAGACATTTTATTGCCATCGCCAGACAGAGGTACAATATGCGCGATGTGGTGAAAATGCAGTATTTGCTCGTGATGACTCATCGCTACTGTTTGCCCTTAAGAATAAGCTAGTATTGAAATCAAGTATAATTTTATTTAAGTAATGGTAAAACTAGCATATATTTGAATTAAGCGTACTACTTTTTATATTAATATTAATGCCATTCAATGAACATAGCGCATTATATTTATGATAATAAAATTCTTTTTATATATTTAACTCCAACCGTTATTGCCTTTTAACCTTCAGGTTATCTTCCAATAAATAAAAATAGGTCCATTATTAAAAGATGTTCTCTATTCAAGAAGAAACTTTAATCAAAGTCGTCGGACAAAGATGCACGGCTACCAACCGAAATGACAAAAAGCAATGCAATATATCTACGATAAAGTACGGATATCGAAAATTCTGAAATTGCCACTACGGAATAAATTAAGGTTTTTAGTTCAAGAATGGATAGAAGATGAGTATAATTTACACAAAATGAAATTTCACAAACTACTATATTTCCGCCATCGTTTGTCAAAAAAAAACAACAACAAAGCTAACCAAAATTTGAACAAACACTTTAGAACGCTGTGAAAGTTAGTAATCATCATCGGTTTGTGGTTCAGAGGCTAGAGATAATAATTGTATGGTGTACAAAAAAACATTCTTTTAATTCAAAAAATGAATTCTAGAAAATCATGACTTGTATATACAGTGTGTCTGCTTAAGTTCGCACCGTATGGAAAACTTTTTTTTTTCGAAAAAAAGTTATTCTTCATGGTCTAAAACCTAAAATGCAACCTTAAGATGTTAAATTTTTCAGTCGTATACAAGGTTTCTTAAAAAATATGAATTTGACGCCAGAGTAACGTATCGAAAACTTTTGTTTCTAGTTGGCCACGATTAAGTGAATGCATTTCAATGTCAAATACAATTTGTTAGAAGTGTGCAAGAAAAAATAGAAATTGTGTTAATCGTTGGTGATAATTATAAAACTTATCGGGAAGCAGCCGAAATATTTAATAGCGAAAAGAGATAACTATATATTTCAACCTAATTTACAATTTTAAATAAATATTCATAAAAGTTTTCGATATTGTCAAAAATAATGGTACTTTGCTGTTGAGCTAATTTCATATTTTTTGAGAAACCTCGTATAAGACTGAAAAAATTTTTCGATCTCTCCTTTTAGCATGTTGTTTCTGTGTTTCTTGATTCTTGTTTCGAGTAGCCTTAGTGTCTCACCAATGTAAGATCGGCCACATTCGCAGGAAATCTGATAGATACAGTTTTTCCTGTTTTTTTTTAATTTCGTCTTCGTCAGGTGGCTTCTTAAGGTGGCTCTCGAGCTGGATACCGTATTATTGGTGTATCGTTGTCCTAGTATTCTAATTCTCTGAGATACTTCTTTGACATACGGAATGTTGAGTGTTGATTTTGACTCTATTTGCTTCTTTTGTGTATTTGGCCGATTCTTACGATTTTCCAATAAATTATCAACTAAATGCTTGAAGTAGCCATTTTTGTTAAGGTCCGTCTTGACGTAGTTAGTTTCTTTGAGAGCTTAATTTAAGTTACAGATAGTACTTGCTCTATCCACAAGCGTTCTTACTATGCCATGTTTTGTATTGTTTGAGTGATTTGAAGGGTAATTGAGATATCGATCTATGATTTCCTATACACTGAAGTTCGGATGGTTGACTGGAGATACTTACCAGTTTAAACGTTGTGATGTAAAACAAATCAAAATAATGCAAGTCCAAAACTCTTGTATCATTCAAGAAACATCATTTTCTCCAACCTTTAAACAGACAATGCTTTTTTTTACACAATTATAAAAATTAAGAGAAGGTGGCCATTAAAACCAAAATTCGAACAGACAAATTATGAACTTGTTGTCGTTGAATTCAGTACCTTTCTTAGTTTTAATGAAATACTTTTAGACATTTTTTTTTAAATAAAAGCTCTCTTGTCTCAATGAAACTACCTTAATTTTCAAAAATATATTTAAGACCATAGAAAATCTTGAATTGAGACTTTTTTGTGTGTCTCGATTTGTTTTTCCAAAGCTGTTACAGAACTTTGAGATAAAGTCGTACTTTTTAAAAACTTCAAAAACAAATATACCAAACATAGGAAGAGGGTAGTAGGGTAGAATTCGGCATAAAGTCACTTTCAGATGGTGAATTCTGGGTGGTTTTAATAACAAAACAAGCTGAGACTAGCATAAAACAAATAATAAATTGGGGTGTCCCGGGGCACACGAAGATATAGTTTTAGTAAACCCATCATTTGCATAGTATTTATATGTAGCCACTTCCATATAAAAAAATGTATCATTTGTACTCCACTTCATGGGCGTAGCCAGAATTTTCTCCAGGGTGGGGCAAAAATAAGTATTAAGGTGGAAAAGCGCCGCAGGCGAAAATTTTTCGGAGCCACGTCATAATTCGTCAATAATTCACTCAATTATAAGTGCTACCAAATTTCGTAAATTAAATTAGTTTCGCAAGTCATTTTTATAGATATTTATGATGTTTTAAAACAATATAATTAAATCATTTTTGAGGGCCCGAAAGAGGTATTAGGTATACTTATATTTATTAAAAAATTATTGTTAAAATTTGAGTCAAACTTGCTAAACAAAGTGACTCCTTGTAATAATTACTGTGATTAAGTGTTTCGGTTTTTTTAATCGTGACCCCGGAAAGCCACCAAATTTTGCGACGCTAAAAATAGGGTAATTTTTTTAGAGGAGGTAGACAAAATATTTTTCTTACAACGAAACTGATTATTTATTAGGATATTAAAAGGTCCTCTACTTGGTCAATAAAGTACTTATAAAAAAAGTTTTTATTTAAACATTAAAACTAATTAGCCGCAGCAGGCGAGGCGAGGGTCGTCCGTACAGACAATGAACCACCTGAAATTCTCTAAACGATTAAATAAAAATTTTATTTATAAATATCCTAACACATCCTGTTAGTACACACAAAAAAATGGGGAATTTATACTGTTTAAACTGACCTTCAACCCAACCTTAAGGGCTATACCTGAGTGCCGCAAGAACTAACCTAAACCCTATTTAAGGACTAGCCTATCGGGATTCTGGCTAAACTTTGATAAAATTTTGTTTTCAAATTTTTCTTTTACCTAATTCCAGAACCTTCTTTTTATGCACACTCATCATTCAAAGGCCAACAAGCCGATTTTCTTTCATTTGTTGACCTTAACCATGTTTTTACCCTGCGCAAAGTGCTAGAAGATCTTTCGATAGTGCCCGTTGTGCAGGGCTGTGCAAGGGACATTAGAAGCGCCTGTTTTATAGCTGGGTAAAACAATTGTGTTTCTTGAACTAGTAGGGCTAGTTCTATTTCCTTTAGTTCGGCCCTTGACGCATTTTTCTCTTTCTATTGGTTGTACAAAAATTCAGCTTCACCGATGAAACTATTTTAATTGTATAGTACAAAAACTTTCAGTTTTTTTTTTTAAATCCTCATATGTAATATCAAGCATTACGTGAGAGTGCAACGTAAGCAATGAGTATGCGGGTAAGTTCTCCTCAGAAAACCGCCGTTCTAGAAACATTATTAATGAATCTTTATACGGAATGATTAGTGATCCTCTCCAAAACTTGTTAGGAGACTGCTGGAGGATTTGCACGATGTTTCTGCTGATTTATGACCTGCGGCATACTGAAATCTGTTCAAAGATGCTCGGCGATTGTTTCAGCCTCTGCTACAACACTTTGACTTTCAACATCGGCATTTTTACCGTGTTTTTTTATAATGTTTGTGATTTATTAAATATAAGTTACACTTACAGAACGAAATACTTGAGATTTTTGGTAGTAGGTAGGTAGTTGAGCGCTCGCTCAATTCACTGGAACTAAAGATGATGTGTCGTGGCACGCACGAATGTTGAAATGTTATTTTTTTAAATTATTTTTTGTTTTTTTATTTTTTCCCTTGATACAGGGGGGGGGGGGAAGGGGAAAGCGCCCCACCCTGCTTCACCTTGGCTACGCCCATGCTCCACTTTAGTGTTTCGTATCCGCGGAAATGGGGAGGAGAATTAAAGTTCGGCCCATTTTTCACACTTTAACCAAAAATGTGTCCTTTAGTATAATTTGACCGCACTATCTATCTATATTTACTGATTTTTTAAACTTTACTTTCTATAGACTGAATGCTGTTGGCAGAATTCCGTGAAATTAAAGTTAAATAGGTCAATTAACTGCCAACGCTTTTGTATCACATGCATCATGTATAAGCCGTTTATCCCACCCGAATCGGTGATTTTAAATCAAAACTCGATTTTATCGAAACCTTTTCTTTGTCGCGCTAAAACCTCAAACGACCGACCGACGAAGACGCATGGCACCAAAAATGATAAAAAGCAATATGGTTTTTTATTTAGGATAAAAGGCGGATATCGAAAAATTCTATAAATGGGTTTTGCTATCGGATCAGGCGGTGAAACGGTTTTATATTATGATTTATAGCATGTTCTAATGATTAAACAAATTTAATTTTTTAGGTCTGGGTGTGACTTAAATTTTAATTAGAATTTAAGTATAATTTCCTAGAAAAATGATCCCAGCCTGCGTTCAGTGATCGTATTTCGATATTTAAACCTTATATAGGGCTAATGACAGCAACATGAACGTCACCTTTCACGCTCGAGATTCATATATTTATATGGGCGACGTAAATCAAGCCAAAAACCAAAAATCGCAAGCTAGGCCTTGTATGAAAAATCGTAGTTTTTTTGCACAAAACTAGTTTTTAATTAATTTTTTTAATACGAATTTTACCAATATTTGGTTTATCTCTCGGCGACATATGTAGTTCATTTTTAATAAATCGCTTTTTATCTGTTTTTTTTTTATGATAAAACACCTGCACTGTAGGAAAAATCCTTTAAGGCGCTCTGGGAGCGGTGCGTGTACGAAGAAAGCGATTAACGTTGGTCTTGAAACGTTGAAGATTGTATTCAATGGAAGCTGAACAACATATGGATGAGCGGCAGTGGTTCGCCGTGTATTTCTGTTTTGCATTGCTCTAGGTGGAATCAAGTGGGCAATATCAGTCGAACACCTGCCATGGAAATATCTGTAAAAGAGAGCCAAATCACCAACCTGTCTTCGATGCTCCAGGCTATCGAGGGTCTTGGTCAGCTCGGGGTCGCCGATCAGACGAACGGCTCTCCCTTGAATGAAATCCAGTAGCCGAAGGGTGTGCTTGGGTGCAGAGCTCCAGACATGAGAGCAATATTCTAATGATGGTCGAATCTGGGCTTTGTAGAGTATCAAAAGTTGATGAGGTGTGTACAACCTTTTGGTGCGGAAAAGTACACCAAGTTTCTGTGCAGCTGCCTTGGCAATTGCGGCAACGTGATCATGCCAAGACATATTACCTCCCAGATGGACCCCAGCAAATTAATAGACGGTGCCAGGGGAATTCCGTGTCCTGCCATGACTATATCCGGTTCTGCAATGTTAACCTTTTTGGAGAAGACTGCTGCCTGGGTTTTCTTAGCATTAAATTCGACTTGGTTACTGTCACCCCAAGCCAAGATTTCTTCCAGGTCATTGTTGAGGCGCAATACTTCATGCTGCCTGCGAAGATGTGCGTCGGCAGCGGATGTTTGGGGAGTCAAGGTCGAATGTGAGAAATAGATATATTCAAAGTGATTTTGTGTAAATATAAGAAATTACCTAAATCAATAAATATGTTACAGCGTAATTTGGTCAATCAACGAAATGATTTTGTGTTGTTACTTTTTATTTAATGTGAATTGTGATGGAGAAATTCATAGTTTTGCAAATGATACTGCAATTTTTTATACAGATACGAATTGGGACAACTTAAATAACAAAATTGAAAAAGATTTTAAAATACTTAATAAAAAATTGGTTTGATAAAAATTTATTAACAATGATTTTTGATAAAACTAATTATCTTCCTTTTACTTTAAATCCAAATAACATACCACAAAATATGAATAGTATTAAAATAACTGATGACATTGAAATTTTAAAAGTTAATCAAGTAAAATATTTAGGAATAATCTTTGAGAGTAAATTAAATTGGAATTTTCACATAGAATATTTGATTAAAAAATTAAGAAGTTTACTACCAATTTTTAGAAACATTAAAAAAATTTTGAACGTAAAACAACTGGAAATATTATATTATGCATTAGTTAAAACTTATTTAAATTACGGAATTTTAGGTTGGGGAGGAATAAATAAAACTTTAGTTAAAAAATTAGAAATATTACAGAAAAGATTTCTAAAAATTATATTTATTAAAGATTATCTTTATCCTTCAATAAGATTATATTCTGAAACAAAAATGAACATTAGACAACTTTACATTTATAATAAATTAATATACATATTTAAAAATAAAAATCTTATACAATTTAAAAACCATAATCATAATACTCGTCATAAAAATGAAATAACCATAAAACCTTAAATAAATAAGTCCATAGGACAAAAAAATTTCAAATATTTATATTTTTATTTAAACGATTATTTACCAACAAAAATTAAAAAATATATTTCATTAAAAAAATATAAAGTCGAAATAAAAGCATGGATATTGGAAACGGATAATTTACAAATATTTTTGGAAATGTTTTAATTGATAATGTTATGAATAATATATTTTTCAAAATTTTATTATACCTATATCTTCAAACACTGCGTTTATATTTATATACATATACTTAAACAATTTTTATTTACAATTTAACTTTTATATAATATTCTCATATATTTATAATTTAAAATATTAAGATTTGCCCCTAACAAGCACGTCTTCGGGGGATCAAAGAAGAAGTTTATAAAGGAAGATAAATAAACAAATTTATTATATTATAAATATTGAAAATAAACTCTTAATTAATTAATCATATTTCTCCCAAGTTATTAAACCTACCTGATTTGAAAATATATTTTTTAAAATTTAGTAGTATGAAATCGTAGAAAAAATATACTGCAAAACTCGAGTGGATTGTCCATATTGCGCCAGGAATTTACCTCCTTGTACCATATTGACATCATATCCACTCTTGTTTATATTGTACCATACTATGTAATAAGGATCAATAACTAGATTACGGGATAAATACTATAATATTTTTATTTGTTTATAAGCATCTGTCAAATGTATTTATAAGTCTACAACGTAGTTTTAATATGCAATATCACAAAGTAACGGACGACTCAATCCAATATTGGTAAATTTTTTAATTTTATTCAAGAAGAGGCCAAATAACTTTTTCTCTAAACCGATTACCTATACAGTTACAAGTTTAAAATTTTTTATTTACTAATATTATTAATAAATCAGTAAAATCAGAACACCGGTTCCCGCAGATCACCGAAGTCAAGCGGTGTCGAGCGCGGTTAGTACTTGGGCGGGTGACCGTTTGGGAACACGGCGTGCTCTTGCCTCAGGGAAGAGTGTAAAATGAATCGACACCTAGTCATCCTATTCACGCCGGACAGGCCGGATGAGATCGGATATCTCGTAGGATGAAGGTGACGTTTCACACTCCCCAGTCGGTAGATCACATTTGTGGTCGATGACCGGTTCAAGATGGCCTACGTAGTCGGCGAACCGTAAAAAAAAAAAAATCAGAAATGAAATTTTGATTATTTCGTTTTTTGCTAAATTTATAAACAATATTTTTTTAACTGTAAATTTTGGAGCCACGTTATTTGGCAGCTGTATGGAAATAACAAAAAGATAATAAAATACTGATTAAAGAAAAAACGTTATTGGTTGCACAGCATTAATTAACAAATAGGTTATTGGTAATGAAATATAATTTCTTATCTCATCAAATTAGATTGTTCTTTAATGACCTGTATATATTTTAAAATAATATTTTTTCGAAAGAAGTCCACTGGGCCTCCAGAAATAAAAACTGCTGCGACCAATAGCATTACGGGGTATTTTAAATGAAAATTCATTTTTGCCAAACTATATAAAATATTTTATAAATAAAGATTTTGCTGTTAATAAGAAACAAAAATGCAACTGATTTTTTGTATATAATAATTTAATATATGTCTACTATTCATAAAGTAGAATCGACTTGAAACTTGAACTTAAAAATTGTGTAAATGTGTACAAATTTAATTGGCCTTTACAGAAAAAGTATTTCAAGGAATATTATGTTATGATAATTTAGAAATGTCTCAAATTATGTTTGAGCCAAACAATTTTCCTATGTTATTTAGTAAATACTAGGTCAACATACAGGTCAGTGGTTTGAGTATTATTTTTTCTAGTTCAAGATTACTGCATTTTCTGTATATGTATCAGATTTTTACCTGGTTGCTCTGTTATTATAAAAATTTTAAAAATATATATCATATCTTAGATAATAAGAAACATGCAATGAAGGAATGCTGGAAAATGACGACAAAGTAATAAAAAAAAATAAAAAAAAATTGGAAACATTTTTCAAAAAAATATTTTTAGAATTCAATTTTAGATTAAAGTATAAAGCGTTTTTATTTTAAACTTCGCTTTAATAAATATGTTTTTTTTGCCATAATTTTCACAAGTTTTTTTCTAAAAGCCACACGTAGATTAACGTAAAATCAATCTATAAAAATTATTATTTATTTAAATATTTATTTTTCATAATTTTTATCTTAACATTGAAATAACTTTTTTAACTTCATTATATTTTTCCATCTTTTGATTTCATTTTTAAAGTTATCGAAGTCAAGAAGCCAATTTTTCTCTTGACTCTTTTTAAAATTAAAGAGTTAAAAGTTAATTAAACAATATTTAATAGAATGTAGATTTCGAGGTTATTGTGATTAAAAAAATAAAATGTTGCCCGATAATTATTAAAAAAGTTAGTTTTAAGAGTAAGTGGTCCAAATGAGATATTTCAAACACTGTTCATATCAAGGTATTACGTATCAAATTTTAATAAATTTATTTAGGATTACCTACACCAGCTAAAAAAAATCACAAAAACAAAATATTTAAAAACTGCTGCACAAAGACATTAAACAATAATTAACTAACCATGCACTTTGATTGTGACATTAATGACATTGTCAGAAATGATTTTCTCATAGTCAAAGTGGTCTGGTTACCTTAATTCTTGATTTATTAACCAGGCAATTTGTCTACCATTTTCACAATTGTTCATGTCACAATTAAACTTGTCTGGTTAGCTTATTATTGTTTAACAGCTTTATGTAACCCAATTTAAGAGTTTTATAAAATAAAATTATATTAGACATATTATTCTTTAGTTTACAAAAATTCATTAAATATTTTTTCATATTTTGAAAAATATTATAGTTCCAAAACTAAATTTAATTTTCTAAAAATCTTAAAATAAATAATTCTACTTTCCAGCCATGTAAAGTAACAAGACATTCCCGAAATCAAATTATTGACATAAAGTAGGTTATGCCGAACAGTACAAAATAAAAGTATTTTCGGTTATAACCGCCTTTCACGTGTATGGCATATTATTCGAGTAAAATTTTATGAAATGTATTAACTTAAGGTTCAATGTTACGCACAAAACCTAAAAAAATAAGCTAGAAACTTTATTTTGCGGGAATGTTGGGTCGAGTGGTTTAGCTTGTAAACCCCAAAATGGGTGTCAGACATCTAAATTGGTTTATTACTCGTTTTGGTCTTCAGAGACCGAAATGCCGTTTTGGTTATTTTAAGGCAATATAGCGGGAGTTTAACAATGACATCATAAATAAAGAATAAATAAGTTATGTAGATTTTTTTGAATGTGATTCATATTAAGGATATAAAAAATAATTACGAACTATTCTTTCGATCATAATATGTAAGTAGTGTTTAGGCTCTCTTTATGATGATACTTTGTGGAATGAAATTCCTTACTCACAGCCTATTTTCGTTAGTGTTTCACTCTCGTCTCGAGAGTGGTCCGATATCCTGCGAGACGAGAGTTTTTTATGCGAGAATTTCGCGGGACGAGAAAAAGATTATACGAGAACGAGAAATCTCGCAAATAATTCCATTCACATTAATACAATGACTAGAATTTACTATATTTTACAAAATTATTACATAAAATTAGAATTTTTAGTTTATTATTATACGTTTCTGATTAACATTTTTGCTTTCGGCGTTATTTTATTCGTAACTTTAATTTGTTAATGTTAAGCGCCGTGGATATTGCAAAAATAATTGCCTAACTGATGTGCTCATTTTCAATTTTACATTTCATTTCTTGTAAGTATTATTAAACGACTTTAACAGGAATTATGTACTCACAATCTAAGGTGCCTGATTAGTTAATTAAAAATTAAGGTAACCGGGCCTGTATGATTCTGAGAAAATTATTTCTGCCGATGTCATGTATGTCACAGTCAAACTTGCTGGTTAGTTAACTATTATTAAAATGCTTTGTGCAACCCGACATAAGTCTTCCTCCACTGTTATATATTTTTTTTGTTTTGGTTTGGCCCATTGTGCTCACCCTGTTTGGTTGTTACACCCACTCCGTGATCGCAGTTCCTTGCACTAGTTTGTGCAGATCGACTGGGGAGAGAATAAGGATGTCCTCTGGTTCCAGTTTTGGTTGCCCGAGTATTTGTTACCCCTTCCGATCTAGTGACTCGCAATGGCAAACTATGTGCTGTACAGTTTTCCTGTCTTATTCGCATAATCTGCAGTCAAGGTATTCATTATACAGTTGCATTCTGTGCAGATGGTTCTTGACAGCCATTAGTCTTGGGTCTGGACCCTCAATAGAGCTTTTACTATGGTGTAATCTCTGTCTGTTGCTCCAGTGGAATTTGTGTTTACTCCTGATCTATGGCCTTATGGCATCACGTACTGTGCACCTTGGTACTCCGAAAGCCGGTTCTGGACCAATAAAGGTATTTTCTGTGCCTTTTCTCGCAAGTTTATCGGCTTTTTAATTTTCTGTAATACCTTCGTGTCCTGGTACCCACTAAAGTACTAATTTGTTTACTTTTGCCAGGCCATCCAGTTCCTCTTAACATTCCCATACCAGTCTTGAGGTTACCTTGTTGCATATCAGCGATCCAAGGGCTGCTTGACTGTCAGAATAAATAATGAAAAACTTGTTTTAAAATAGAAATTCTCTACATTGTCTCGAATGCAGAATGATTCATCATCCAGGGAACAAATTAAATTAAGAAAAAAAGGTAGATAATATCATCTTAACGAAACCTTAAGATTATATTATTAGATGAAATAAAGGTTCAATGAGTAGAACAGTGAGAAAATCATCACCAAAATACACGTCACACTATGAACGGAGAAATATAAGTAGGTTTATAGCTTTGGGCACTATAAGAATCTACACTTAAATTTTTGCAACTTAAATTTTTAAAACTTTTTAAAAAAACAATTTTAAAATCATATTTTATTATATCTACTGCTCATGTAATATAGTAATTGCCGATGCGCACACTCTTCTTGTGACATGTTTGAACTGACGATAAAAACTATGCGTGTGTAGTGAAATGGAGGCCAAAATCGAAAACGGCCTAGAACTACCGCACATTATCGGTAAACAAAACTGAAAGTGTATTGATAATGGCCGGCCGGCGCGGTGGACGGACAGTTCACGGACTAACGGCCGACTGAATGTGATGAATCTACACTTAAATTCTTATAGTGACCAAAGCTACATATGTTTCCCTTTTCACAGTGTGACAAAACTACTAAATGTAATAAAACTTGTTTATTAAGAGTCATTATGATATTATTATTAAAGGAGTCTACTCACGTTCAGTCGGCCGTTAGTTTGTGAATTGTCCGTCCACCGGCGCCGGCCGGCCATTATCAATACACTTTCAGTTTTGTTTACCGATAATGTGCGGTAGTTCTAGGCCGTTTTCGATTTTGGCCTCCAT
The DNA here is from genome assembly GCA_935413205.1 of Polydrusus cervinus. Taxonomy (NCBI): domain Eukaryota; kingdom Metazoa; phylum Arthropoda; class Insecta; order Coleoptera; family Curculionidae; genus Polydrusus; species Polydrusus cervinus. Next base: position 69,267,615 of record OW284511.1, on the reverse strand, counting down.
TTCACTACACACGCATATATTTTATCGTCAGTTTAAACATGTCACAAGAAGAGTGTGCGCAGCGGCAATTACTATATTACACGAGCAGTAGATAATATCTAAGCAAATTATATTATCTTAAAATATGATTTTAAAATTGTTTTTTTAAAAAGTTCAAGACACTTAGATTCTGTTTTTACAAAACGATGTGGTCATGTCTATCTAAATTATCTCTTCAACACAACACTCTGCACGGCGACGTGATCACTGTACAGTGATATTGGCGACATTTTGCCAACCAATAAAATATCGCTAACCGATTTTCCAGGCGCCAAGATCTCAGTACTGGCTAAGGCCTGAAACCAGATTTTCGATTCGCTGGAAAGAATTATATTTGTCGCTGAATATGAAATGGGTTTTTACAAAAGTGCTTGTGGGGATTCCGAGGAAATTACATTTGAAATATCGTTTAGTGGGATTTTGTTGGTTGGTAAAATGTCAACCGCACATTGTCAATACTCCCCGTAAAAAGATTATCCAGTTTATTATATTATTATTTGTCAAAATGTTCTATATTTACATTTTAACAATTTAAAGTAATAATAAAGGTGAAAAAGACACAAAGTATCGGTCTCTTTCTGAAAATTATGTGTGAGACATGATTTTCACATCTAGTGCAAAAAACATGCTTATTTTGCAACTTGATACATAAAAATATTTAATTGTAGCTCTTTAAAATATTTTTCCTGGCCAACCAAAAAATAATCCACCACAATTATATAGACTTTATTGATTTGGGAAAAATATTATTGTAGCCAGTAGCAAAAAATAAATACATGTACTAGTTAGTCATAAAAAAAATTAAGCTTGTCGTTTTCTTCCAACTTTTCAACCACAGACTATACGTCTTAATAACTTCGAGCGTATTAAAACTCCTGATTGAGTTTATAACTATGATTTATTAACATAGTGGCAACACTTTCCATCCCATGCCTTAAAATTGATCGATTTTATCAAAGCCCTTCCTTTGTAGTCTAAAACCTCTAAATAAGTTTGACCGCCAAAATACAATTTCGTAAAAATGATAAGGAAGTAGGCATTCTATCTAGGACACAAGCTGGTTATCCGAAATTCTATAAACGAATTTTGCTATCAGACTATACGAAGAACGAGCTTTATGCCATAATTTATAGTTAAGCATGCCAAAACACTTTGTTTCTGAATTTTTTTAGTCCAATAAATATTTTAAACTAGGGAAACTTTGTGAAATACCACTCTATTTAAGTTGTCAGTTTAATACTGGTATTTTCTTGTTAAAATATAAATTAGGACGAGGGACTTAAGTTAACAGATAAAAGCTTTAGAAAAAATATACCCCACAAAATAGGGTATTTTGTGTTCGAGCTTTCGTTATTTAAATTTTTTCAAATTTTACTCATACCAAAATTAAAACAATGATGATGTTTTTTTATTCGGTTATTGCATTTGTATTAAAGGGAAATGACATGTCCGTCAGCCTGGAGGCATTTTCGGTTATTTCATTAATAAATTTTTCTGCCAGCAAGCAACGTGAAAACTTGCATGTAGGTGGGAAGCAATAGATAGTAAAGGAAAAAACACTTTTACCGACCTTAAAAGTTCATTATCCCATGTAAAATAAGCCCACTCTTTGCCGTTTGCTGTCACTGAATTTCTCTGAAACTAGGCATACGATTTGATTTAATTTAAATATATATCGAAAGACTTATCCCTTGATTCTGTTTCTCATGTTAGGCGTTTTTAGATATACCTATCATTTTAATAACATACTTTTTTTCCTTCTGAGAAAGTTTCCCACAGTGTTCCAAGCAGAAATCTATGCCATATTACAGTGTGCGTATGAAAACAATAGGAGAGCTTACCTCAATAAGCGGATCCATATACAGGGTGTTCCAAGTTAAGTGCGCACTATTGCTAACTCTTTTATTATTATAGATACAAAGTCGGTTAAATTAGCAAAGTAGTAACATTTTTTCTGCTGATTAAGATAGTAAAAACAAAAAAACAATTGAATACAGCATTTCCGATTAAACAAGAAAAATGCATTTTTTTAAACGGAACACCCTGTATATTTTTGACACAAATGTTTGCAAATTGTCTACAGAATAAAAAAGTTCATATGCAATACTGGCCTAAAACTAAGAATAATCTAATTATTGCCATATTTACTTTTTAGACAAGGTGGCTGTGCATTTTTGAAACAAAAGCTTTATTCGGTGCGTCAGTAGATTATTCTGCTGTCAATAAAAGTAAGCATTTATGTTATTGTAAGTGATTGAACTGGTATGTGATTTTAGATTTTTTGGTAAAAATATTACAAAATGGTGTTCACACATTTAGAAAAATGCGATATGTTAGAAGCGTATTTTGTATGCAGAAAAAATAGTTTCCGGGCACAGGAACAATATTCCCAAATGTATCTTGAACGTGATCAACCAAACAGAAGGTATTTTTTAAAGCTGTATAGAAAATTTAAAAGTAACGAAGGGGTCTTTGCAAAGGCTAGAACTAAACGCCAGTTTATAATAAGTGAACAAGTAGAAGTAAATGTGTTGGCATATTTTGAAGCATACAAAAATAATTCAACCAGAGATTTGGTAAGGGACAGTGGTTTAAGCTTAGTTACAATATGGAGAGTTTTAAAAAAATATAAGGTTGTACCCCATAAGTACCGACCAGTGCAAACATTATTACCTGGGGACACTGAGAGAAGACTACATTTCTGTCAATTGTTTGTAAATATGTGCAGGCAAAATCCTAACTTTTTAAGGCACATTTTTTAGAGCGATGAAGCAAATTTTTCAAACAGGGGTATGTTTAATCGTAAAACCATGCATTATTGGTCTAGAGAAAATTTGTTTCTTTCTCATCCCCGAAATCCACAAATAAGATTTAGTATTATTAATGTTTGGTGTGGTATAATAGGCAGTCAAATAATTGGGCCAATTTTTTATGAAGGCAATTTAACAGGCAGGAGATATGTTAATATGTTGTCAGAATTACTGGAAGCATATTTAGATAATGTGAACTTAGAGGCACGTAATCAAATCTACTTTCAACAAGATGGAGCCCCCCCTCATCAGATTCATGAAGTAAGAATATTATTAGAAAGGCTTTTTCAAGATAGGTGGATAGCAACAAATGGTCCGATACGTTGGCCCCCAAGATCTCCTGACATAACTTTACTAGAGTTTTACTTTTGGGGTTATGTCAAAGGAGAAGTCTATAAAAGGAGATACGCGAACCTGGAGGAACTTCAAGAAAGCATTCGATTCATCATATCATCCATTGATGGCCGAAGAATGTCGAAAAATGTATTACACAAAACGGTGATGTCTTTGCACATCTAATGTAGTTCTTTTTATTACGCTTAAACCAAACAGTTATGATAAAATTAGGTTTTATTTTAAAAATGCACAGCCACCTTGTCTAAAAAGTAAATATTCTTAGTTTTAGGCCAGTATTGCATATGAATTTTTTTTATTCTGTAGACGATTTGCAAACATTTGTGTCAAAAATATACAGGGTGTTCCGTTTAAAAAAAAAATGCATTTTTCTTGTTTAATCGGAAATGCTGTATTCAATTGTTTTTTTGTTTTTACTATCTTAATCAGCAGAAAAAATGTTACTACTTTGCTAATTTAACCGACTTTGTATCTATAATAATAAAAGAGTTAGCAATGGTGCGCACTTAACTTGGAACACCCTGTATACTCTTAGCAGCCCTTGGATCGCTGATATGCAACAAGGTAACCTCAAGACTGGCATGGGAATGTCAAGGGGATTTGGAGGCCCTGGCAAGGGTAAACAAGGTAATACTGCAGTGGGTGTCAGGACACGAAGGTATTACAGGGAACGAAAAAGCCAATAAGCTTGCGAAGAAAGACTCGGAAAATACATTCATTGGTCCAGAACCGGCACTCGGGGTACCAAGGTGCACGGTACGAGATGCCATAAAGCGATGGATTAGAAGTGAACATAAAATTCACTGAAACAACAGACAGGGATTACACCATAGTCAATGCTTCATTGGGGATCCTGCCCCGAGATTAACAGCTGCTTCAAATGAACTGTAACAGGAATCAGCTGAGAACTATTACAGGAATTCTCATAGGACATGGCTATCAAGAATCATCTGTACAGAATGCAACTGTACAATGGAAACCTTAACTGCAGATTGTGCGGAAAAGTTAGGGAGACAGTACAGCACATAGTCTGCCATTGCAAGTCACTAGATCGGAAGCAGCAAAGAATACTCAAGCAATTATCGCGATTGTACTGTAGTTCAAAAATGGAAACACATCAATGAAACTTAAAAGAGTAAACAAACAATAATATGCAAGTGCTGTCAATTTTATCTTGAGAAAGATGGCAAAAAAAACTGAACAAAAATTTACCGCATTGGTCAATCCATAGGTCTAATTACATCATATTTAAGAATTTCCCTTTTATTTACTATAGAAGATCACATTGGAGTGGTTAGGTTTTTGTCTATACTTGTTACATTAGGAATGTTCTTAAAGTTTAAAGAGCAATATATTTATTGAAACAAAATGAACAAGATCGTTTTTAAAATATAGCCAAGTTTATATTTTGTGAATTCAAGTGTACCTACAGTGTAACACTGTCGGTTTCCTGTCTATTTTTATTAACATTTCTGGCAACTCATTTTCTTTTCTGTTAGTACAAATGTTAGAAGTCAATAAAAAACGACCTCTTGTTGCTATCTTCCCGGTATAAGTAGGACGCCTCTAATTCCCGTTCTAATACACATTCCACAGTTCGGTTATAATATCTCTTTATATTAGAGGTTATTTTAAGCTCTAATATATAAACAAACTTGTTTAAACAAGTCCATAATGTAATATATGAAAGCAAAAGTTAAGCAACAGAAACTTTTTCAACCCATTCCCAAGAGTAAAAGCTACAAAGATTATTAGAAAATACTAGGTCATCAGAAAAGTTTTGCAATAAGAAAAACTTAAAGAAGTAAATAATCAAAATCTATAATGTGATAGTGTAATGTCGGGTTGCACAAAGAATTTTAATAATAATTATTTAACCGGCAAGTTTGGTTGTGACATAAATGACTTTGACAGGCGTTATATACTCACATTCAAAGGTGCGTGATTAGTAAATTAAAAATTAAGGTAACCGGGCCAGTATGATTGTGAGAAAATTATTTCTGTCAATGTTACGTTTGTCACAGTCAAACTTGGCGGTTAAATAATTATTATTAAAATTCTTTGTGCAACCCGATATAAATGATATAGTTGCCGCTTGGTACCAATCGAGTAAGCGAATTTTTCAAAAATTAGTGTCAAGGTCGTGAAATAAAATGTGTTTAATAGTTTGTCATCACTTTCAAGGGGTTTGACTATACAGGGTGTCCTAAAAAGTATGGTCAATAATTAGGATTTAGGGAGATTGGATCAAAGTAAGGTTAGAACTTTATATACAATTCTCTCCTATGTCCCCTAAAGAGGAGACTCTGATGATGGTTTTCATCAAATATTTTCGAAACCGCCAAAGAAAAAATACGGAATCTTGAAGTTTTGGTAAACTTTGTGCGTCCAGTCCATCTGTTATCCCCAAAATTTTGTATTTTTTATATGGCGCCAAAAGGATGAAGAGTGGAGAAAAATAGAACTTATTTTGCGTTGAGTTTATTACTTTTTTATGTTGGTTTTAAGAAATCTAATGGGTTTTTAACAAGAAACAGGTATTCTTAGTTGAACACGATTCGATGTACCGTTTTCTAGATAAATCGGCAGCCAAGGTTATTTTTTAAGTCGATTTATCTCGAAAACGGTACATTAAATTGTGCCAAACTAAGACTACTTATTTCTTGTAAAAAAACATTAAATTTCATTATTCGAACATAAAAAGTACAAAACTCTACGCGAAAAAAATTAAGGTCTATTTTTACTCTACTATTTCCTCCTTTTGGCGCCATTTTTAAAATATCGACCTTTTAGGCCTCAGCGCACAAAGTTTACCAAAACTTCTATATTTCGTTATTTTATCTTTGACGGTTTCGAAAATATTTAGTAAAAATCATCGTCACAGACATAGGAGAACATTTTATATGAAGTTCTATAACCTTATTTTGATCCAATTATCAATATCAATCCAAAATCCGAAAAATTGCCCATACCTTTTAGGACACCTTATACATAAAAAAAAATCCGTACCATTACTGACTGGACGCACGTCACAACTCGCAAATACATACATAATCATAACATCAACAAAAATAAAGGTAGGTCTGTTATTAATTTAATTGATATAAAATTCGTTTTGACAATTTTTGTTATTTCGAAAAACTTTAATTTTACGCGTTAAAAGTGATTTGAAAGCGAAAAATAGTTAGTGGAAACATATTCTGAAAATATGTCTCATTATTCAACAAAAGAAGAAATTTGTACTTAAATTCTGACAAAATTGAAAATATATACGATTTAATCAACGACATGACTCGAATTAAAAATCACGTCAGAAGCTGTGACGTGCATCCAGTCAGTAATTTACGGACTTTGTCAGTGAACGATGAATTAAATAATTATAATATTATTGACAAAAAAATAAGCATACATTATGGAAATTCGAAGATCCCAACATAGTATTGGTCCCACAAATTCACTGCTTAACTAAACCGTGCCCACTATGTTTACTTAACTTAAAGTTTCTCTTACACTGCTTAACTAAACCGTGCCCACTATGTTTACTTAACTTAAAGTTTCTCTTACACTGCTTAACTAAACCGTGCCCATTATGTTTACTTAACTTAAAGTTTCTCTTACACTGCTTAACTAAACCGTGCCCATTATGTTTACTTAACTTAAAGTTTCTCTTACACTGCTTAACTAAACCGTGCCCATTATGTTTACTTAACTTAAAGTTTCTCTTACACTGCTTAACTAAACCGTGCCCATTATGTTTACTTAACTTAAAGTTTCTCTTACACTGCTTAACTAAACCGTGCCCATTATGTTTACTTAACTTAAAGTTTCTCTTACACTGCTTAACTAAACCGTGCCCATTATGTTTACTTAACTTAAAGTTTCTCTTACTTAAGTGCCGTTTATACAGGGTGTTACAAATTCGTGTGCGTACAAGGGGATCTCGAAAACGGTAAGAGATACGAAGATGGTTAAATTGAGGCAAAGTTGCGTATTTTGGGGCTTAATAATTTGGTAAAAGAAAATTGTAAATATTCCGAATACTTTCGGAGGCATCCGAAAAAAACCGAAAATTTTAGTTTTGGTTTTTAATCTTTTCCGCCTTTATTTTTGACTTGGGGAAAAAACACTTTTTTATAGCAGTTTTCATGTTTCACAAGATGGCGTTATTAGTTCTTAAATTCGATGTTTCGTTCTTTAGATACCCACCTCAAGTCATGTTTTTTAAATACGGACCTGGAATTTAAAAAAAGATTTTAGGGACTTCTAAACTTTAGAAATTTAATACAATTTTATGGTCTTTAAAATTTTAACGTTTTGTTATCAAATAACAAATCATTCATATATCAAGTTATTATGTTAGGCCGTTTATTATTTCCATAAGATTTACCATAAAAATACTCTGGGAAGTAAGGAAGTTTTTAGGGAATGAGAAGTAATTCTATTTTTACTAGTATTTTATTAATATAACATATCTTAAGGCCTATGGTTTTTGCCTTAGACCTGGACAGAAATATTGTAAAACAGAAAAAAATTAATGCTTTCAAGTAAAAAATAAGGCAACTGAAATGTTTGTTGAAGTTTAGTGATGTGCTTATGTTTGTTTTAAAAACAATTTCATTTTTTTTATTGTTTATAAGATCTGATGATGCTAGTTTCAGGCGAAACATGTATTAAAAATAAACAGACAGAAAAATATTTGAGGCCGAGACTTTGGGTCTTTTTTCTTATAAAATATCAAATAGCTTCTTTTCTTTTTGAGTAGGTACCAATGGACGGATTCTTCAAATCAAAAATCTTTTTTTTTAGTTTGGCTCTTAATGTTCGGACCGTAATGATATAATCAGATAATTTGAAGAAATGTGTTATTAAATGACAAAACGTTAATATTTAAAAAATTTTTAAATTTTATTAAAAACCAAATCTCCATATTTCGAGTTTTTTTCAGATATCTCCGCAGGTATACGGAATATTTACAATTTGTTTTTTTTTTACAAATTATGAAGCCCCAAAATACGCAACTTCGCCTCAATTTAACCATCTTAGTATCTCTTACCGTTTTCGACATTCCCTTGTAATCATACGAATTTGAAGCACCCTGTATATGCATCTATATTCTAGAATATGGCTCATGTATCGAAAAAGGGTTTTAGACAATAAATAATAATTAACCAGACAACTTTGATTTTGATATTAAAGACTTTAAGATACATTATCAACGTTCATTTGGCTAGTGAATTAAGGATTAAGTTTCTAGCAGTGTCACTGACCACACAATCAAAGTTCTATACCCCAATCTCAAAACCTCGTTACGTTTAATTTTTACCTTAATCTTTTAGAATGTGAACTTAAGAGTAAAAAAGCACACCTCCATTTCTAGAAGAAATGTCAAAAAACCTATTAATACTGAATTCGTTGCGAACGCGGGACATTGGCAAATTAATTATTGTAGTGTAACCAGCAATTCGCAAATATTGCGGTACATACCCGGGGAGACCATTAGCTTTAATTAGGAAAAATGCGATTCCACTCTGGCTGTAAAGTTCGTAAACAGTTAATACACCGACCATGCTGTAAAGTCTTTAATTAAAGGGTCTCATAAAAAATTAAGGACCCAAAAGGACAAACTAAATATTACAACAATACAGAGGGTTTTCCAAGTTGGAACATCTAATATAGTGGACAGTCGACTATATTTATCATTAATTCATTATCAATATTTGGTTCCAGCATGTCACTGACTAAAAATAATAATAAACAAAATTAAAAAAAAAACTTTGCAAGCATATTTAATACATTGATTCACAGCCTAATATTCAAGAGCAACAAAGCTATTAACATTCGACAGCGATGACTTACTGCGGTCACAACACAAGCATTTACGCTACATACTAGTAAAAAGATGGTGATTGCATATTATTTCGTCTATGAATCTGCCTGGTGACAATACTTGAATGAAGTAATCGCGGGTAGTAACGAATCTTTCGTGACTAATACGATTCAGGGGCAGAATTCTTGAAATGCAGTTTACTCATGAGATAAATGGGCGGAGTTCGTTTGAAACTTTCAAAATCGTATTCTTGAAATAGGGTGATCGTTCCTATCACCAAATAGTAGAAGAAGCGGCTTTTCCTACTACTAGGCAAATGTCTTTCTTTGTTACACTAACGGGGCAGCGAATCGTTCCCTTACACTGGAGAATTAGGCCCTAGGGAAGCGGACCTTTACTGCGACCCGGCTCGTTCCTCTGATCTAAACTAGAACGCAGATTCTACGTTCAGGTCGGATACACTTGATCACTTTCCTATTATTCTATGCAGTAGCTTAGTTCTGACTCCGTACATTTAAGAGATAGGTTAGGTTTTAAAAATAATGCTCGAAACCGATATCTGTAGAATATACAAAATATTAGCAATAACTAGTTATGTAACTGTGCTAATTTTTGTTTTAAAAACAATTTTAACATGTAACAAAAATAAACAAAATTATTTATTTGCGGCCGAGACTTTTTTCTTTCTAACAAAATAATATTCTAATCCCACTTACATCCATCGTCAATATCTATTAATCTAAATCTCAACCATAGATAAATTACCAGTCAATGATGTAAACACACGCTGTACTGGGAACTGCTTACAGGTTTTGGCTTTCTGATGAGTCCCAACAAGGATGAAACAGCCTGTCATTGTCTACCTGTGCCCCAGGGAACCCATTACCTTTGGCGTCCCTGTGTACTTTAATGCAAAATATAGATGCATTACTTTGTCCGCCTACCGCTAAAACCTTTTTCTAGAATATTTTCAATATTAAAATGAGGAGGTAATGCCCGTATGATTAATGTCCTGGTAACTTTGACCATCCAGATAATTTCTATGAAAACAATTGTTGAGATATTAATAATACGGGCCTTAAGTACGTTTAGTTCTTACACTCCTAAAAATAACATGGTATGGATTACTAAAATTTGGTTCTGATAACTATTTATTTTCGTGAAATCGGACTCAACCCAAAAATTAGTTTGTACAACCAAAAAAAATTGTCGTCATTGAACTGTTGAACTAATTAATAACATTAACCAACCCAACATACAAATTTTAGTTGTCACAACGAAATTTTATATACGGATAACTAAATTTATATGGTACTCCCGCTTTTAAAATTAGTGGTCACAACTAATGTATAAATATGGAAAATTGAAAATTGTTTTTCAAGGAAATATTGTTTTTGTTAATGATGAAATCTACACATATTACCAAAGCAATCATTTATTTGGGCCAAACTTGAAATTTTCATAGAGTAACAATTACGTATGTAGTCACAACATTGTTTATCATCTTTTTTCTGTACTGTCTAACTGTCAGGAAGAAGTTGAATCATAAATAAGTAAAAATTTTATATTTTTGTCATTGCAGTTGCACATTAGAAAGTTTGAATGAACTGCTTAAAACGCATGGCAAAATTAGCAAGTTGATTTGATAGAAATAACTTTAAAAAAAGTATGTTTCATTTCTAAAAAAAATGTCATATGTAATTTATACTTAGTAACGACAAATATTCCTTCCTAGGTCCCCATTTAAATAAAAAAATGCCTTGGTATTACTACTCTATTAGGTATGCGTAAGCTAATTTGAATAAATTATCAGGGGTATTATGGTTTCTTTAAAAAAAATATTATTTCCAATGTCCTTGTTCTCTCATGTTCTTTATAATACATACTTATGCAATACAAAACAGAAACACTAGATTTTCCACGTATTTTACTCAACCTTTTGGGTTGTTCAATTGCTTATGGAACTGAATTGTCCTTATTTAAATTTTCTTATCCGCAACTGCGATTATTAAAAAACAAAAAATATCCCCTGGACTTTCTATTTAAAATATGCAGCTATATGAAATTTGTTGTACTTGGTCAGATAAAAAAGTCATCAACATGACGTTCTTTTATAGAAATGGAACATAGAACAAAAACAAAACAAAAAAAATATTTTTAAGTTATTTCTCATCGGGTCATCTTGCCATGCTTTATAAAAATCTCATTTAAACTTTCTAATGTACAACTGCAATAATAAAAAAACAAAATGTTTACTTACTTATGATTTAACTTCATTCTGCTAATAAGAACGTACACAAGAAAGACAATAAACATAAATAAATTACACCAAATATTGTCACATCCATTTTCCACACGGGCACGGCCATGAAAATGGCCAATTATTACCTTAAAAACACGAAAAAATGGACACGGAACCGCAAAAGCACCCTAACATAAACATAACCTCCTGACAGTCCTGATGATGAACGGCAGTAGAGTTTTGGACTTGCATTGTCTTTATTTGTTTAGAATCACTACGTTTCAACTGGTAAGCATCTCCAGTCGTCTTCAGGTGAATACTGAATAAGTACGGTAACTACAGCTCTATTTATACTAGGCAGGTGCTGTGACGCATGATTAGTGGGTGGAGTCATGCGTGTTGCTAGGTGATGACGCATAACTGGATGAGTCATGCTTGATGAGTCATGCTCGATGACGTCATGCTCGATGACGTCATGCGTCTAACTCTTGGGTGGTCTTATTCTAAGATTACATTTACTTAACAAGGGTTTCCAGACGTTTCTCATATCGAATGAAGGCTTACTAAAGCAACCTGGATTTTGGTGTATGGTCGCAGCTTCCTTAAACTTCCTCTTCCTCCAGTGCGGTTCTTTTTGCAGAATTTCCGCTTTTGTCCACATGATATGATGGCCGTGCGTCCAGGCGTGGTCAGCTGCACCTGATTTTTCGGTCTCTCCTTTTTGGGTGTTATTTCTATGTTCTTTAATCCTTACTTCTAGTGGTCTTAGTGTCTCACCAATGTAAGATTGGCCGCATTCGCAGGGAATCTGGTAGACACAATTTTTCTTGTCTTTCTGGCTTGCTGGTTTCGTCTTCGTTAGGTGGCTTCTTAAAGTGTCTCTAGAGCTGAATACTGTGTTGATGTTGTATCGTTGTCCTAGTCTTCTTATTTTCTCGGATACTCCTTTGACATACGGAATATTGAGTATTGGTTGTATCTCTTTCTCTGCTTTACGTGTGTTTGGCCGATTCTTGCGATTTTCCAATATTGTGTCAATCAATTTCATGGGGTAGCCATTCTTGTTGAGGTCGGTCTTGATGTGGTTAGTTTCTCTTTTGAGAGCTTCGTTTGAGTTGCAGAGAGTAATTGCTCTATCCACCAGGTTTCTTACTATGCCATGTTTTGTGTTGTTTGAGTGGTTTGATGTATAATTGAGATATTGCCCTGTATGTGTAGGTTTTCTGTACACTGAGGTTAGGAAGGTGTTGCCATTTTTCTCTACGTTGACGTCTAGAAAAGGTAATTGGTTGTTCTCTTCTTTCTCCATGGTGAATTTAATTGTCGGTGCAAAGTTATTAATGTGATGTAAGAATTCTCTGAGTTCGTCCTCGTTTCCGTTCCAAATAATGAAGGTGTCATCCACATATCTTAGCCATATTTTTGGTTTCTTCTTTGCTTGTTTTATTGCTTCGGATTCAAACCATTCCATATAAATGTTGGCGATTATGGGCGAGAGAGATGAGCCCATTGGTAGTCCGTCTTCTTGGCTAAAGAACCTGTCTTTTTCCTGAAAATAAGAATTGTTAAGGCAGCATTTCAATAGTTCCATGATGGCATTTGTAGGTAGCGGTGTTCTTTCCTGTAGGGTCAGGTCTTCCTCAAGTCTGCTCCTGATGACCTTAAGTGCGTCTTTTATAGGGACGTTGGCGTAAAGGCTTTCGACGTCAAAGCTGACCAATTGGTCTCCTGGTTGTACTTCCTTTTCTCCTATTATTTGTGCAAAGTGTTGCGAGTTCTTTACAAATGACGTACTGTTTCCTTGAAGTGGTTGGAGTAGGGGAAGTAAAAATTTACCTAGTTCATATGTAGGGGAGTTACCAAAAATATGGCTAAGATATGTGGATGACACCTTCATTATTTGGAACGGAAACGAGGACGAACTCAGAGAATTCTTACATCACATTAATAACTTTGCACCGACAATTAAATTCACCATGGAGAAAGAAGAGAACAACCAATTACCTTTTCTAGACGTCAACGTAGAGAAAAATGGCAACACCTTCCTAACCTCAGTGTACAGAAAACCTACACATACAGGGCAATATCTCAATTATACATCAAACCACTCAAACAACACAAAACATGGCATAGTAAGAAACCTGGTGGATAGAGCAATTACTCTCTGCAACTCAAACGAAGCTCTCAAAAGAGAAACTAACCACATCAAGACCGACCTCAACAAGAATGGCTACCCCATGAAATTGATTGACACAATATTGGAAAATCGCAAGAATCGGCCAAACACACGTAAAGCAGAGAAAGAGATACAACCAATACTCAATATTCCGTATGTCAAAGGAGTATCCGAGAAAATAAGAAGACTAGGACAACGATACAACATCAACACAGTATTCAGCTCTAGAGACACTTTAAGAAGCCACCTAACGAAGACGAAACCAGCAAGCCAGAAAGACAAGAAAAATTGTGTCTACCAGATTCCCTGCGAATGCGGCCAATCTTACATTGGTGAGACACTAAGACCACTAGAAGTAAGGATTAAAGAACATAGAAATAACACCCAAAAAGGAGAGACCGAAAAATCAGGTGCAGCTGACCACGCCTGGACGCACGGCCATCATATCATGTGGACAAAAGCGGAAATTCTGCAAAAAGAACCGCACTGGAGGAAGAGGAAGTTTAAGGAAGCTGCGACCATACACCAAAATCCAGGTTGCTTTAGTAAGCCTTCATTCGATATGAGAAACGTCTGGAAACCCTTGTTAAGTAAATGTAATCTTAGAATAAGACCACCCAAGAGTTAGACGCATGACGTCATCGAGCATGACGTCATCGAGCATGACTCATCAAGCATGACTCATCCAGTTATGCGTCATCACCTAGCAACACGCATGACTCCACCCACTAATCATGCGTCACAGCACCTGCCTAGTATAAATAGAGCTGTAGTTACCGTACTTATTCAGTATTCACCTGAAGACGACTGGAGATGCTTACCAGTTGAAACGTAGTGATTCTAAACAAATAAAGACAATGCAAGTCCAAAACTCTACTGCCGTTCAAGAAACGTCATTGTCTCCAACCTTTAAACAGACACTAGTCCTGATGATGTCACATGTCACCCACCCGGCAAGGGCGTCAAGTCTCTGTTGATGCCGTTAGTTATAAATATGAAGAATAATATTACTTGAAAAGAAAAGTTAGTTCTGGTAACTAAGAATATATCTTAATCAAAATTAACAAAATGATAGGGACTACAAATTTATAATGTGTTATTACAACAGGCTTAATTGATAAATACAAGTTTGTAGGAACTTAAATGTAACATTTAAATAAGATATATACAGAGTAAAATTCAGCTAAACAAAATATTTTATTTCTGCCAACCAATGTTGCCAGGTCAAAAAATTAAAAATCACCAGACCCTTGCTTTAAAAGTTGCCAGAAATCACCAGATTCTTAATTTCTCGCATTATTACATACAACACCATATAATTAATGTAGTAAAATGAAATATAGTGCTGTGATTTCTAAAAAAAAAAAAAAAAGGTCATACCTCGAAAATAACATACCTCTCATTTAAGCTTTTGACGCCAGGGTGGGCACTCATGTTGTTTAAGCTGTGAACATGAGTGCGCACCCCGGTGCCAAGACCTTAAATTAGATGTATGTTATTTCCGAGGTACGACCTTTTTTTTTTTTTTAGAAATCACTATATAAAAAACAGTATATATAAAACAGTAACAGATACAAATGTAAATCCCTCGCTACTAAGAAATATTCGGCGCAGAGAAGTAGAGAGTTTCCAGACAAAGACAAACGCTTTTCGCTTTTGAAACCAATAAGTTTTTGCATCGATATCACCATTTTTAACAAAGAAGAATAAAACACAATCAAGCCATTTTTCTCTCGTTTTTTTTTAAGATATAAGCTTATCATCAGTGTCGAAAAATCACCAGAAATTAGACTTTTTTGAAAAGTTTTCACCAGATCACCAGATGGGGTTCAAAATCACCAAATCTGGTGAAAAATCACCAGACCTGGCAACATTGCAGTGCCAACTAATATGAAAACAAGATATTTTCTTTGTTCTGATGGCATCATTTTTTGGTAAATATAACCAAGAAAAAAATCTTTTTTGTTTTCCTAACTAAAAATAGTTATTTTTGGTAACGTAAACACGAGAACAAATAAAAATTAGTAGGTACCAAATACCAAGCCATTTTTAAGAGTGTAACTAAACCCACTAAAGTAAGCTAATACAGTACGAGAAAATAATCATGCCAAGCGCATTCTACGTTGTAAACGTGCAACAAAAATGATTACAGTCATAACTATTATTCTCCTAAATATAAAACCGCCACTTGAGAGTCCCAACGGGCGTGAAAGCGACTCCGTTTTCACGGTACGTTGGTGCAGACAGAGGAGAACTCCCGCCTGGATTTTGAAGTAATGCACCTTACTAGGTCGATTAATTTTGTCTGGCAAAGCGGGCGGGCACACGCCACTTACTGTTTATTACGCCAAGACGATATAAAATGCTGTACGATATATTGAAAGCCAGAAGTATTATTTCGAGGGTAATTTATAACAGGATTATTGGCATTTTGACAAGTTTTTAAAATTGATAAAGCTTTCTCCAAATGTACAAGGTGTTGTTTCGACTTGTAAAAAGAAAAATGTATTAACACTAACACAAAACGAAGTAAAACAATAAATTTAAAGAGAATGGGGTTCTTACTGTCCCAGCAGTTTACATACAAGAATGAATCTAATCATTTTCAAAAACCGAGTAAGGTTTCGCAAAAACAAATTGTATTTTCTAATTCAGACTTTAAAAGTGACAGTTATATTTGTCGCTCTTGAAGTAAATACTTTTTAAAAAATACTGATTTGAAGGTAGGCCACAGTTATTATTCATAATTTATATATCTATTTATTATACATAAAGATAATTTTTCTGGAAAACTTTAATGGGTGATAAAAATTATAGTACGAAACAATTCAATGGTCCTTATTGTTTATAGAATAGAAAGGTGTAGAGTAATAAAAGCTCATTAGGTATGCAAAGTACTTACAGAGTAACCCAACGAATATTTAAGCCACTTTTAAAATTTGGCAATGATTTCATTGCAAAATTTTTTATTTTCATCAAGTGTAGGTAGTACCGCCTGGGTTTGGGTCAATTTATGGGTTTTGCCTATTGTTATTTATTCACAAACACTGAAAATGGTGTGACAAAGGCGTACCCGTGCATTATGTACATAGTATTAGATACACTTATTTTTTAGTAAACATTATAAAACAAATAGGTACAAAATACAAAAAATACATTATACAGAACTTAAATTATAAAAATCATAATATTCTTCGTCATCTGAGGAACTGTCATCTCCTTTTAACGCTATAATTAACAGGTCGACGGTCCGATCGATCAGGTGGTCAAGATTCCACCACCCACATTTTCTCCTCTTCCTTCAATGACATGATGGACTACTTTTCGCCAGTTCTCTTCCTTAATGGCTTGATCAAACAGTATCTTAACGTCTTTCATTTTGAATGTCGTGTTGTGTCTTGCTACTGTCGCTGTATCGCCTAACTACAACACCTTTCACGTGCGCCCATATAGGTTCTATGGGATTTAGTTCGCAATAGATTGGCGGGGCAGCACAGTTACACTATGTTTTTCAGCTATATCCTCCACGGCATATTTCGTAAAACGATGTTTGTGTAAGATTGCTATAGCTAATAGTTCCTTCGTTATCAAATTATCTTTTGTTTTTCTTGGGTTAGTTATAATTTAATGCACAAAATTTACCTGCGCCTATGGCCGACACCGCAATTAAGCCGAACTGGACGGAATTTCCCATTTTATTACTCTACACCTTTCTGAAATAGACTATAGTTAAGCCATCCTGATCGGCAAAGTGGTCCAGCTGTTATTCTCCTACATTGGTGCGGACAATATCCATCAATACTAAGAAGTAATACGTTCACCTCACCTCCTATAGCCAGGCTCATTAATATAGTCCGGACAGACCGCCCCTTGCTTCTTACAGTTAATTACGCAGACAAGGTAAAGTCTGATCAACAATATAAAAACACGCTAGACACACCCACAAACATCTTAAAAATCACTCTCGTGGCCGTTTGTACCGCCTTGCCTAAATTTAAATGTTAGCTACGAAGAACCTTAAACCTTTGAATTTCAATATTTAAAGAACGACGGATCAGTGCAAAAATGTGGCAATCGTTTTTGGAGACGAACTAATTATTGTCTCCTTTTTCGATCGAATTCAGACACAGTATATTGTATTATTGTATGCAATAAAAAACGGCGCGCTCCGAAGTTACGTCGGTTCTTACGTAGCGAATGAATTATAGTGCGCCTATCTATTCGGCTTTCTTTAAATGTTGAAATTCAAAGCTTAAACTTAAGCTTCACCTTAAATTAAAAAGTGGATGCACAGAGTCAACACATCTGAAATTTATCTAGGTTTTTCAGACGTCGATCTGGTTATTCTTCTAGTAACTTTTATACTAATTTTTTCTTTCTCTATAACTAACGATTCTTATGTCATTTTTAGTAAAAAAAAATGTATGTTTCTTTTGCGTAAAATGAATCTCTGTTTTTGTATAATTTAAATTTTGTTGCTAGCAGATTCACTCCAGTAATGGAAAACGTAAAAAAGAGTAATCCTAATGTTCATAAAGTGAAAAAAATATATAATGACAACAATAATTGTAAATTTTAAGAACATAATTAAAAACAAAAAAAAAACGGACACATTAACATGACGGGAAAAAGATAATGTATAACAGAAAATTACTGATATTTTTAATTTCCATTAACGGCAACGCCCTGAAAGTTGTTTCCGTAGAAAATTATACGATAACATGAAAAAAAATGTACGCAAGAGCATCGCCGACGAAAAAAAAAGCACTCTGTAAAACTGGGGGAGGCGGGATACCATCAAAAAATACAAAATATTGAAATTTAAATTAAAACAGTTTTAGAGTAGCTGTTGCTTACATTTAAAAGTTAAAATTTGTTGTTGTTTCTTCTTTTATAATATAATTTAAGTATTGTCAAAACCTTATTCCGATCATTTTATTAAATTCAATGTTTAAAAAATACCAATAACATAATAAAATTGTAGGCATCAACCAAGACAAATTCACTTATTAGAAGAATAGTTCAAAACTAGGGCAAAGGTTAGACGCAGCTCGCATCCTTTTTAATTTAACTTAGCTTGGATTAGGTTAGGTTAGAGTGGCAGACCCTTGGTACTGTCCTAGCAGTCTCGCGTAGTCCTATGAGGTCCGTTGTGATACCACACGTGTTCCGTAGAACCCACTTTTATCAGATCTCTGATGGTTATCGCGACATACACAGAAGGATCTTGACAACTCATTCAAACCAGCCACTACTGTTCATTTTAGGCTGTTTATAAACCTGGTTAGTCAACCAAGTTGTAAGTTGCTTAATTCTTCCAGACTATTGAATCCACTTTTCTTTAAAGGCAGAACTTTTAGGATTACACTGACACTTGACATCACAGACTGACATATACAAAATGTGATCTAAGGTTAGATATTCAATGATTCTGAGGCTTAGCTTTGTCTGACTGTAAGCCGAGCTTTAGGGAAAAATCAACGCGTGCAAACCAATTTCTTAATAATAAGGTGTACCTTAGATTAAGTAACACCTAATCTAAGCGATGCAAACGGCCATCAAATTATACCGGGTAATAAAATTATGCACGAAGATAATAATGTAATTAGTGTGGATTTACGGGGCACTGTAAGTAATAAAGTACCCCCTGGATGAGTAAAAGTATATAGATACAATATTCTAGTATAAAATCTTCTTGCAGCGCTATGTGTTTGTTAACTGCAATAATTGTAAACAAAAACAAAATTATTGGTGTAAATGATAGAAGATTTTTGAACTTGTATTATCTTTATTTGTTTTTAAATCACAATGTTTTAACTGGTAAGTATCTCCAATCGTCTTCGATCAAGAAACATCATTGTTTCCAACCTTAAAACAACTATTCGCATGATTCGCACACCAAATCCCCTCATCCATCGTCTTCGCCTTCAGCGCATAAATGGACATTTTTTTCACTAAATTTGAATTTTAACCCTACCGCATAGTAGAGCAAAAATATAAAATTTTCTATGGTTTCAGTTTTTAAATTGTTAAATTATTTACCGAGAAAATAACTGAACAAACGACACTCTCTGATAAAAACACGCGAAGCCTCACACCTACAATTCCAACCAATCGGTGATTTAACCGAAGCGTTCCTACCTGACCGATGTATCGAATCTGGTTTTCTGTTTCTAAACTGTTGTTTTCTGATTAAATTATTGAAACAAAGATCTTGCACGACTGGCAAATAAAATAATTGTGCGGTTAATAGGATCACATAAATGTCTTTCTGCTTTCGCGGCTTCTTGTTTTTTTAACACTATTAAGGACCACTTGTTAAGTTCAAATTACAAGTGACAGTTAAACATAAGTTTGTGCAGTAACGTAATTGCATAAAGCAGTGGTTCCCAAAGTGTGCGCTGCGGCGCCCCGGGGCGCCGCGTGGAGTAATCAGGGGCGCGCCAGAAGCCCGTATATTCGTTCATATGCAGCACTTTCTTGGACACGCCTGTATACATATTGCGAGTAAGGGCGCCTTGACAAAATACTAAACCTGTAAGTGCGCCGCGAACTGAAAAAGTTACCCCTGGCATAAAGTTAAGTGTAACTATCACTTGTAGTTTAAACTGAACCTA
Source organism: Polydrusus cervinus (assembly GCA_935413205.1). Taxonomy (NCBI): domain Eukaryota; kingdom Metazoa; phylum Arthropoda; class Insecta; order Coleoptera; family Curculionidae; genus Polydrusus; species Polydrusus cervinus. Next base: position 69,247,550 of record OW284511.1, on the reverse strand, counting down.
TAAAATTGGCCTAAAAGATTTTTCTAAGTTCTAATTAATAAAAAGATTGTAGTGGAAAGGCCCATTATCTGCTCATCGCAAGTACTCTTCACAAACAATCCATCTCTCAGATGACACAGAATTCAGTTCACCATCGATGACGGAAATCTGCGTCGCTATCGCAGCTATTGTTGTCACTATCTTTATCTTTTTCATTTAAGTGACCACTGGTCCTATTTTCTCCAAACAACCTTCTCTTTTAGTGTTATTTTTTCAAAAGCCGCCTCGAGTTTAAGGAGCAGAAGTCAACACTAGTTTTACTTTTTGAATTTCGTTTGGTAGTTTCATGAGCCGGCCAACTGTAATAAACTCCAAACACTAAACGGAGAAGAAATCGTCATAAATTCAAGTGACTGTAAAGAGTGTTTTATCACCTAAGCATAAAAATTAATATAGAAAATAAAAAATAAAAATTTGTACGACTTCATACTTCTAGGGTCGGAACATCTCTCTGTGTAGAAATATGACCAATAACACTGGTCAACAAAATTTAAGATTTTTTTGTCCCACGAGCTGAAGTGGGTGTACTTGGTAGTACTTTTTAAACGTATTTCATATATGTTTTCAGAATTTTTCCATCACGCAGGGTTTTAAAGTGACAAAGCAATGAATTTTTGTGAACGTATATATTATAATATGGGTATAAGTTATGAAAAAATAAAGCACAAAGTGATATATTTACTTAGAAAATGTGGTCATATATGACTTTCGACTGTACTTTGCATCAGAAACATCTCTCTTCAGCGTCCAGCAATAGTCTGCCAACATAGCGGGGCTCCATTTGCCTTGGTATCTCTTCTCCATGTCCAGAATGTCCTGGTGAAATCGCTCGCCATGTTCGTCACTTACTGCTCCAAGGTTTTTCGGAAAAAAGTCCAAGTGTGAATGAAGAAAGTGTATTTTTAGACTCATGTTGCAACCCATGGCTTTATATGAGACCAATAAATTGTTAACATTCTCTACGTAATTTTCGGATTTACGATTTCCCAAGACGCCGTTGCAAATGTCCTTGAAAGAAAACCATGCTGCTTTTTCGGACAAGGTCGTTAAGTTCTTCTTGACTTAGAAGATGCGGCGCACAAGAAGACGAATCTGGTGTAAATGTTGGATCCAGATCAATATTTTCGGCTGAAAAACTTTCGTTGTTTACTTCGTCATCGGCAGTTTCATCGTCGCTCGGTGTCATATTTTGTGGGGGGTCAGGCACAGGTAATTCCGGACTGTGCGGCACTGGTCTCAGTGCAGATGGAATATGAGGATATTTAACAGTATGTTTGGATTTAGAAGTTATACCACTGATATTTGTAAGACAAAAATAGCAATCGGTAATATGGTCTGATGGTTCCCTCCAAATCATGGGAATAGCAAAAGGCATATGTCGTTTACCTTTTGCCCACGCTGTAAGAAGTCTGACACACGTAACACAGCAAATATGGGGAGCCCAGCTTTTGTCTTGATCGCCGACTTTACACTTGAAATACTGTTCATAGCATTTATTAACGAGAGGCGTGAAAGGCCGTTTTTGAGATTTAAATATCAATTCACCGCAGATGTAGCAAAAAGAGTTCGGGTGGTTTACACAATTTCTTGGCATTTTTACAGGTGAGTTACACTACAATAGCTTAAAATGCACCACAGCACATTCTTCAAAACGTTAAAAAAGTCTGCGTATATGTTCATTCACCGAGCTCTAGCCGATAACTAAAACAACAATAAATGTTATGTAGGACTCGGAACTGCTTGCAGGTCTCAACAAGCCAAGACATGTTCCGCGTGACACACAGAGCACACTTTATTATTTTTAGTCACAACAAGTTATTGTTACAATACACAAATAATAAAATAGCAATGCCTGACACAAGTTTTTTGTTAGATGACTCTTATAGTACAGACCTATGCGTGCATTTTATAGGTAAATAATCACATATACTGGAACATAAAAACTAAGGGTGATGGAGAAATTCTGAAAACATGATTGATTTCAGCATGCAAAATTATATTGAAATCAGACATTTTTGCGCTTGGGACAAAAATCTTGTTAACCAGTGTAATCACTATCTTTCAATTAAAATATTTTAGAGGTAAAAAGCACCTTAGTTAAAAGAGAAAGTTGGTGCAGACAGTTTCCGCCGCTGTTATGAAGTAATACACCTTCCTTGCTATCGCGAGGCCCATTAATATCGCCCGGAAAGGCCGGCCCACGCCACTTACTGTTAATTACGCCAAGAAGATAAAGGCTATAGTCTAGGGTGGATTGTACGTCGGAAGCATAATTTGGGAATGATTTATAATTTCGTTAAAGGTAGCGGCAAATTTAAACATGGACTGAAAAATACAAACTGAAAGTACATTGTATCGGCGTTAAAAAAGAATAGATGACTTTTCCGAACTACATACTTATAGTAACGGGGTGCCTCAAAATTTTAAGAAAGAAGAGTTTTTATCGATTTTTGTCAGCTATTCATCGAACGTAAAATAATTTCTCATTTATTTTCACTAAAAGAGGTTCTGATCCCTTCTTTCAATAGGAACCGGATTTTCCCCTAAGCAGTGGCAGCTGGTGCATAAAGGCTGTAGTGCTGCAGAGCTCTCAAAAAAATAACAAATAATGAAGTTATCCAATTAATTAATTACCAAAAAGCAAATATAATACTCGGCATTCACGCGTTGTAAGAAACTCATGTCGGGTTGCACAAAGAATTTTAATAATAGTTATTTAAACGGCAAGTTTGACTGTGACATGAATGACTTTGACAGGCATTATATACTCACATTCAAAGGTGCGTGATTAGAAAATTAAAAATTAAGGTAACCGGGCCAGTATGATTGTGAGGAAATTATTTCTGTCAATGTTACGTCTGTCACAGTCAAACTTGCCGCTTAAATAATTATTATTAAAATTCTTTGTGCAACCCGACATTAGAGTTATTAATTATCTGGGCAACGCGATCGTGCACTGAATGCTGATTGAACCACCCGCACATTACTCCGCTTTCCCCACGTCGGTCTAAAAACGTAAGCCGTGATTTAACTGGAGTTCGCTGTATTTAGTGTAGCGCGGTGTTGTGTAAGGTTGTCGGTATAAAATTTTTACGCGACTTATGTATCGCTGGCAATTATTAATGTTGGGTTGCACAAAGATTTTAAAGCAGAATTAACTAACCAGCAAGTTTGACTGTGACATAACAGGCATTATGGCCTTAAAATCAAAGGTGCCTTATTCTTCGGAAACCATTACATCGTTAAACTTGGAGAACAAAATATGTCTAGGTAGGCTATTTTTATATTTTAAATTTAAATGCGCCGCAAAAGAATAATATTTTGTAGAGAAGCTATTTGGCATTATAAAAGATATTTTAAAACTACGTTTCTCCAACAAATGGATTTGTGGATGTACCAAAAAATGCATTATACCTACTATTTTTCCTGCTTTCATTAAATGGTGCATTCTCTCTTCTAAAATTATTAATAGCAATTAATGTAGGAGAAGCGTTGAAGGAGACTTAATAGAGAAAACTATTAGAAATCGTGGTAACAGCTCTTTCTACGCTATCTATGGAAAAAAGTAGTTAATCTCAGAAATATACAATTTTAATGACAAAGTGAAATTTGCGAAAAGAACAGAACGTAGGATAGGAGACTTCGTTTATAAAAAAGTTTTTTTGAAAGTTAGCATCTTCATTGTTCTCTCTAGCTAGAAGGTAATTGTATGAACAGATATCAGTTTAGGCTACAAATAAAACCGAGTAAACATTCAACAGCCGATCGTACAAAAAAAAAATCATTCCCGATTAATTAAACTTGTGCTTTCGAAGTAAAAATGGCACATTAATTACTAGTTTTTTCACATGAAAATTGTGTGTGGGTAATATTCTGGTTCACAGACGGCTCTAAAACTAAAGATGGTACCGGAACTGGGATATACGGAGTAAGACCGGAGGAAAACTTATTTTTCCCTCTGGGAAAGTCTCCCACAGGGTTCTAAGCAGGAATCTACGCCATATTACAGCGTGCGCATAAAAATAATAGGAGAGCTTACCTTAATAAGCGGATCCATATAATTATACTTTGACAGTCAAGCAGCTCTTAGATCATTAATATGCAACAAAGCAACCTCAAGACTGGTATGGGAATGTCAAGTAGAATTGGAGGCCCTGGCAAAAGTAAACAAAGTTATACTGCAGTGGGTACCAGGACACGAAGGTATTCCAGGGAATAAAAAAACTCGATGAAAAAAGCTCAGAAAATACATTGATTGGTCCAGAACCGGCACTCGGTACCAAGGTGCATGGTAGGAGATGCCATAAAGCGATGGATCAGGGGTGAACACAAAATCCACTGTAATTACAGACAGGGATTACACCATAGTAAATGCTTCATTGGGAATCCAGACCCGAGACTAATGAAACAGCTGCTTTAAATGAACATGAATCAGCTGAGAACTATTACAAGCATTCTGACAGGACAAATGGATGTCAAGAATCATCTGCACAGAATGCAACTATACAATAGAGACCTTAACTGCAGATTGTGCAGACAAGCTAGGGAAACAGTACAGCACATAGTCTGCCATTGCGAGTCACTAGATCATAAAAGGCAACGAATACTCGGGCAACCAAAACTGGAACCAGAGGACATCCTAACCCTCTCCCCAGTTGACCTGCACAAACTGGTGCAAAGGACTGGAATCACCGAGTGGGTGTGAAGAACAAACAGGGTAAGCACAATGGGCCAAGCCTGGCCTAAGACCATCCGGCGTATGGACGGGCACTCGAAAAAAAAAAGATGAAAGGGTTTAAATGTGTGCAACATCACGACTCCAAACACACCGATTCTTGTCCCTGAACAAATTTAAACAATTTGTAACTATTTAATAAAATTTCAATAAGCTTTTTGGTTAACGTACTAATATCGAATGAATTAAGATTTCACCAGTAGCGTTCCGTTTTAATAAAAATTTCGAAAAAAAACGGTTAAAAAATTAAAATACTTAAATTAAATTTAGAACCTTTTCAATTTGCAACAATTTTTAATATGAAATTTAAAAAAAATTAAAATACTTTATACTTTTAAAAAAATGGCATAAGATAAACTAATATTTTACAGTTTTAGCATCAATATGGAGATCCACTTCGTCTATTACAATAAAACCTTTTAAAAAATTGCAAAAAAACAAAGTTATAAAATTTATACTTACACAAACTTTTCTTTTTAGAGCCTATAAACTCTAGGATATTTAGATATGGTTTATATAAACTGAAAATTTGCATACTTCTCAGCTTTTCTTACCACGTTAGAATGGCCTAAAAGTTAATGCCGTTGATACGACTAAAATAGTACACTTTTTGTATACCTTTACATTTGCTACAATTTTTTTATAGAACCATTTTTGGAAACTGATGCATTAAAATGTGGAATACCATTTCTGTGTTTGCTAGCAATATGATAAACAAATAATTAAATTAGTTGTTTGCATGCCGTTTAAACTTAAACGTTGATTATTTCTTATTAAAATGTATGTCTCTTGTTACTTTGGAATTGGTACTTGAGCAAACCCGAGAACGTTTAACGTCCTAACGAGAATTAATAAATTAAAGCAATTTCTTTATCTGCCTTTCCGAATTGGACATTAATGGAAACATTTATGGGCCGGCCTTTAAACTGGGGTTTAATGAGCGATGTAATGTGGTTATTATACTAGAATTTGCTGTTTTAATATACCATATTATCAAGTAATATGCTCGTAACAGCAACAATTCTAAATTTTGGGGTATAATTTGGAAAATCTAAAGGGTTACTTACTAATTTATGTTACCTTTTATATTAAATTTTATACACATAACAATAGCATTTAAACCCTTTAAACTGCGTTTAATATAAACAAAGAGTCCCACGAGAGTCAAGCCGAGTGGACAATCTACTATTCGATACGACCAATTGCTGGGTTCTGTATTAAAAAATATAAATGGACCCAAAAAAATGAGTTGATCGCTCAAGCTAATTTTTTCTTGCTAGATAGACTTCAGTATATACAGGGTTAAAATTACCTGGCGGTCGATTATTTCAAAAGATACATGAGTTAACAAAAAATGTATTCTTTGCTAACTACAGTCTATTTCAGAGTGTAGAGTAATAAAATGGAAAATTCCGTCCAGTTCGGCTCAATTTAGGTGTCGGCCATAGGCGCACGTAAATTTTGTGTATTCAATTATTTATGATAACTAACCAAAGAAAAAAAGAAGATACACTCTTAAAAATAACATGGTATGGATTACTAAAATTTGGTTCTGACAACTATTTATTTACGTGAAATCGGACTCAACCCAAAAATTAGTTTGTACAACCAAAAAAAATTGTCGTTATTGAACTGTTGAACTAATTAATAATATTAACCAACCCAACCTACAAATTTTAGTTGTCACAACGAAATTTTATATACGGATAACTAAATTTATATGGTACAAGTTGATTTGATAGAATTAATTTTAAAAAGTCTGTTTCATTTCTAAAAAAAAAATGCCATATGTAATTTATACTTAGCAACGAAAAATATACCGTGGAAGGTATAACTGAAAACATAGTGTAACTGTGCTGCGCACACCGCCATATCGTAGCGAACTAAATCCTATAGAACTTTTATAGGCGCAAGTGAAAGGATTTGTAGCAAGACACAACACGACATTCAAAATGAAAGAAGTTAAGCTACTGTTTGATCAAGCCATTAAGGAAGTGACACCAGAGAACTGGCGAAAAGCAGTCCATCATGTCATTAAAGAAGAGGAGAAAATGTGGGATCTTGACCACCTGATCAATCGGACCGTCGACCCGTTAATTATACATCAAGAGGAGATGACAGTTCCTCAGATGACGAAGAATATTATGATTTTTTATAATTTAATTTCTGTATAATGTATTTTTTTATGTTTAATAAAAAATAAGGGTACCTAATACTATGTACATAATGCAGGCCTTTGTCATAACATTTTCAGTGTTTGTAGACAAAACTCATAAACTGACCCACACCCTGGTGGTACTACATGCACTTGATGAAAAGAATTTTGCAATGAAATTAATGCCAAATTATGAGAGTGGCTTAAATATTCGTTGGGTCACTCTGTAGTCACTTTGCATACCTAATGAGCTTTTATTACTCTAAACCTTTCTGAAATATACTAAAAAGTTGTAAAAGGCTTTTAAAAATCTACATATCTGTAATAAATTGGAATATACAGGTTCGCCCAAAAAGTTCAAGTAATATTTTTTTTTAAATGAAACACCCCGTATATTATTAATTTATTTTGATCGTCTAGTTAATTTAGAACATTTTTATCAACCATTCGTTATGCCTAAATTCATTAGTTTCCTAGATATTGTCGCGTATCAAAATGATAGGCGACGAGGACGAGAACGTGTAGCTTAGATAGTTTAAAATTACGTTTTAATGTATTTAATTTGTTGTGCCCTATTTAGTTACTAAAACACCAACGAGTTTTAATAGTTTTATTTAAGCGAAGCAAAGCAAAGCAAAGCAAAGCAATTGACGATTACATAATAATGAATAACATAGAAGTCTTTGGAAATAAAAATAAAGTTCTTAAATTAGTAAATTTAAATAGTTTTCTGTAAAGAAGAGTTGTTCCCTTAAAACTCACGTACGACGCTGTTTGTTTGAAGTTCAAGAGAAACAACTTCCGCTTTACAGTCAACTCAGGCCAAAAGAGAAATAAACAATTTAAATAAACATTACTAAGATCACTTACTCACTGGCTGGAAACTGTTTTGATCTGAGATTATGTTTCTACATCTTTACTTGAATGACCAAATGGGCAGAGGTTACCCTTACACTTAAAAACGTTAAACAACTCCACTGAGTAAATGTCTGTTTGAGGTTTTATAATGTTTTGTAACCCTTACCAGATGGGAGAAGGGGTTCCTTTTTGCTATGTCAACAATTTATTAAAAGAGGGGATTTCCCTGGATTAACTACTCAAAATGGAACCCTTTATCCCAACCAATTAAAACAGTTATTCTTATCAACTTTCGTCTACAAACTCCTCCTACAAAACTAGGAATGTCCTTGTTCTACACACTATCTTTTCACTACACCTATTCTTATCAGCAGACTCAACACCTATTAAGAGTCATAGCACCACAGCGAAGTATGAACCGATTAATTCATCATTAAGGGTACCAATCCATATCCGACAATATCATGACATTATGATCAGTTACAAAACACAAAATATATGTATTTCCATAAACAATTTAATAAGTTAAGATGTAGTCGTATTTACCTGAGACACATATCAGGTTTTGACAACAGAAATTTTGCATTTGAAAGTAAATTTAACTCATTAAATTGTTTATTAAAATTTTCTTGTGTTTTGTAACTGATCAAAATGTCATGATATCTGGGACACTAATGAATTTAGGCAAAACGTATGGTTAATAAAGTTTTCTAAATTAACTAAACGATCAAAATAAATAATAATATACGGGGTGTTCCATTTAATAAAATATAACTTTAATTCTCTACAACTTTTTGGGCGAACCTGTATATTCCAATTTATTACAGATATGTAGATTTTTAAAAGATTTACAACTTTGCATGTTGCAAAGGGTGCGGTTGTTTACTATCCCGTCTTCACCGGTTAATTTAATTTTCTTTTACGTGGCACGGTCAACCTAACATCCCCCTGTGGCCTAGATAGTTCTTTTATCGAATATTCAGCGACAAGAATTGAGCTATTATTCCTCTGTGCCAAATGTTGGTTTTCTCAAGGAGATAAACGATCACAACAGGACATGCCAGAGGCATCAACAGAATAATATTAATATATTACCAACCTTTAAAAAATAAAAAAAGGTATCATAATAGATTTCATAAGAAACAAAATTAGAAAAATATTATTAGATATACAGGGTGATTCCTAAGTTGATACTTCTTTTTAGCTGTATACCTATAGAAAGCATTCAAATAAACAACATTTTCAAATACCTTTTTTCAAAAAGACTTAAAAATAGGCGAGACACAGAAGTAAAAAATCTAAGTGCGGGCCTGGTCATCAAAACGTAGCCTGCTATACTTTATGTTGTTTTGGTCTTATTAGTCATGCAATTTACGACCCAGTCAAAAGTATTATATAAATATTGATTAAAAAGGTAGTTTAAAGGATTTTCCTATTTCCTTCTCCCGTGAATACCCGACTGCCCCTCGCCCCACGTAATTAAACATTTTAAAATGTTGAATGGCATTGAAGAATAGAATACGTTTTGCAATGGTAATTAAAACCGAGCAACATTTAAAAATAAGCAATATGCAATAAGAAACAGGTATCTGTGAAGGTTGGAGACAATGATGTTTCTTGAATGATAGAAGAGTTTTGGACTTGTATTAGCAATAAAACAAGCAAAAAGAAAAATGGTAACACCATCCATACTTTAGTGTACAGGAAACCTACGCATACAGGTCAATATCTGAATTACACTTTAAATCACTCAAACAGCACAAAACATGGCATAGTAAGAACGCTTGTGGATAGAGCAATTACCATCTGTAATTCAAATGAAGCCCTCAAACAGGAAACTAACTACATCAAGACCGACCTTAACAAAAATGGCTACCCCGAGCATCTAGTTGATAAACTATTGGAATCTAACTACATCAAGATCGACCTTAACAAAAATGGCTACCCCGAGCATCTAGTTGATAAACTATTGGAAAATCGCAAGAATCGGCCAAATACACAAAAGAAGCAAACAGAGTCACAATCAACACTCAACATTCCGTATGTCAAAGGAGTATCTGAGAGAATTGGAAGACTAGGACAACGATATAACATCAATACGGTATTCAGCTCGAAAGACACTTTAAGAAGCCACCTGACGAAGACGAAATCAACAAGTCAGAAAGACAGGAAAAACTGTGTCTACTAGATCCCCTGCGCATATGGCCGATCCTACATTGGTGAGACTCTAAGGCCACTTGAAACTAGGGTCAAGGAACACAGAAACAACACGCTGAAAGGAGAAACCGAAAAATCAGGTGCAGCTGACCATGCCTGGACACACGGTTATCACATCAAGTGGACAGAAGCTCGAATCCTGCATAAAGAGCCACATTGGAGGAAGAGGAAGTTCAAGGAAGCTGCTTCAATATATCAGAACCCAAATTGTTTTAGTAAGCCCTCACTAGATATAAGAAATATCTGAAAACCCTTGTTAAGTATATGTAAACTTAAAATACCGCATACGAACTAAACGCATGACTGCAGTCATGCTCCCGTGCATCTAGCTAGTATAAATAGAGCTGTAGTTACTTTACTTATTTCGTATTCACCTGAAGACGACTGGAGATACTTACCAGTTGAAACGTTGTGATGTAAAACAAATAAAGACAATGCAACGTACGTATTAAAACTAAGTTGTTTTTTTCTTACTGCATATCGCCTAATACTTATTTTTTATAACGTATCGGCCTTTAGTCAACCAGAATTTACATCCTTGCACACTCAATTACGATGAGAAGAACCAACAAAGCCCAGTCTTAAACAACAACAAGAAAATTGTTGAAGATAAAATTTGTCGTAGACCTAAATACAGGAAAAATTATCACTAAGACAGTTTTTTAATTTAAAAATAATTACCAACAATTTTTTAAAACAATTAAAAAAATGAAAAGATCACTCCAAAAAAAAATTAACTGACCCAGATTGATTCGAACCCACGCCCTTCAAGGTAATTTACCATTTTAGCAAAATGCTCTAACCTTTGAACCATCTTACAACTGTCAAATTTTCGGCAATTAGGGAATCCAAACCACGTGACATAATATGCCGGTTGATGGCAAAAAGCATTGAGTCACCCAGGATTTTTTTATTCCACGGGCATCATTTTTATGGTCAAGTGTACCAATTACAAAGCAGTATTTGCCATCAGCAACTATTTTTGACACATCGTTGAATTGTTTAATTATTTTACATGAATACCAATTTAAAATTTCTAATAAACTTGTGTACAGTAACATGATAGTTATTTGTCATATTTTGTTTTAGGTGGTCTCAAGGGCTCCTATTTCATCAAGGTGCTGTGGATTGCGCCCGTGCCGCCTTGCTGCTCCCTTTAGGTACCTCCATACTTCACTGCCAACCAGTACAGAAATGTTCATTGGTCGAAACTGCATTTCTGCTACTCGTTACTGTGGCAACCGTCAACATGCTCACGACAGTCTTGAACGATTCCCCGATCTTTCCCGATGACGAAGATGCGGATTCGCTAATAACCGAAGCACCATTGCTAATGGATTCACCGCAGTGTGTGCTTTTTGGAACTTCTATGATTTGGTTTGCATCGATAACTATCAATTTAGGACCCACATTTCTTTCGGGTAAGTAAGTAACCTCTTAAAAAAGTTTCAACTGTCGAAATCAGCAAGATATTTGTTTGGTTGGAGCATGTGCTTGGTTCTTTTAGCATATTAATCAAACTCTGTTTCTAGTTCATTTGATTGATTTAAAAAATTGATTTACTTGCCAGTTACTTCGTGACAATGTTGTTCTACGCACTTTTGTGTTTTCTCACCTTTTCGTCTAGGTTAAGTTCAAAAAATAGGGATATAACACTCCGATATATCCACCACTGGGCTGCATGGATTCTTAACAAGTTCATCACCTTTAATAAGTTGCCACATTTTCGAGTTTCGACTGTACCGCGGTGTAAATTCGTTTAGTCCACTTCATTCGCTCAACATTCTGTACTTTGTAATAGTAGTTTGTATAACAAGAATGGATATGTCTATATCCCACGAGGAAGTAAATTTCCGAGTGCGATATGGACAATCAACTCGAGTTGAACAGTTAATTTTTTCTACGACCAAACTTACGAACCTTATGCTAAAAAACATTAAAGAAAAGAAAAGAAGATTTTTTAGCGGCAGGCGGACAAAGTAGTGCATCTATCTTTTGCATTGAGTACACAGGGACGCCAAAGGTAATGGGTTCCGGACACTAAACTCTACTACTTTATTTTAAAAACACGGCATTGTATTACGGGTTGGCAGCGCACAGTGGGTATACTGCAGCGCGAACTTAATTGAATCTACAAATCCGTAGAAAAATTGGGGGATGCGATAAATGTTGCCTATACTCGTGTGTTGGCCTAACGTACTTGGTTTATTGTTGCTTCGTCACGACTATCTTTTGCATTGAGTTGATTCCTATAGATGCCGTTACTGGGTTTTCATCGCGTTTTTATTTCTTAAAAATGCCTTGAAAGCATAGTCTCGCTGTACTGGGGGTCGCTTACAGGTTATGGCTTTCTGATGAGTTCTAATAAGAACGAAACAGCCTGTCATTGTCTACCTGTGCCCCAGGGAACTCAATACCTTTGGCGTCCCTGTGTACTCAATGCAAAAGATAGATGCACTACTTTGTCCGCCTGCCGCTAAAAAACCTTCTTTTCTTTTTAATTATACGGACACTAAACTCTACTACTTTATATTAAAGAAAAGTTTGCAGGCTACTGGGCTCAAACTCACGACCATTGGAAAAAAAGTTCAACGCTCAACCGTCTCGACTACAGAATCATAAGAAATTATGGTAAAACCTACTCAATAATGATGCTGTATAAAATTAATTTTCTATGCACATTCAGCAAGTTGCATTATTGATAAATCTATTGTTTTATTGAACAAATTAATAACATATTATTTCATATACATTAAATTTTATAATTTAGTGTCTTAAAAAAAAGGCATAGCCTCGAATTTTTCTAACAATGTTGTCAACTAATGTGAAATTTCCTGATTCGTGAGAACAATGTACAGAAGAATGATAGGTCGGCGCTATCTCCAACGGGAAAAGAGAAATTTTTACGTACAGTAGTATTTTAGTATCACTTGTAGTTGTGATCTGCTAGAAAAATACTTTTTCCGTATTGTATGCATTCGTGAAATTTTTCTTAACAAATGAGAAATTGTATTTTTAAAAAGGTCGCAACACTGTGTAGCTCTGACAGTAAGAATATGAAATTTTGTCGTACAGTTAACTTGAATAGCCTACTTTTCTCGTCGATTGTAAAGGAGACAGCAAATTTCCATGTGGGAGTAAAAATAGTAAAAAAATAGATTTGTCGCGCGACAAAGGAAAGTTGCTATTAACTACTCCAGTGTGGGTGCAGCTTAAAATAGCACCACGGTATCGGCTTTTCCATATTGTATATAGTTAGCGTTATAGTGATATTTTTGCATCACCGCAAGATTCATGCATTAGGGCGTTCATCATATATAATAACACCCTCCCTGCAATATTTGAAGATCCAAAAGGTGGTATACTAACACAAAAAATTTAAGTTATATATGCGAAGTTGGTCGATGGCATTGTATGTAGATAGCGAGGAGGGAGATACAGGTTCGTTTTTCAAAACTTTTTCAATTTTAAAAACGTGCCTGCATGTTGTTAACCATATTTTCAGTTAATAACGTTTTCAATGAAACTTTTTAATTACGCTAAGCTACACAATAAAAGAAAACAAATTATAATTATCGTTATTTTTTCCGCTTTTAGTTAACAACTTTCTAAAGAGCTGAAAAGATTTATTTTGCCTGAAAAATTATTGTCCATCAGAGCAAATGCTGAATTTTTTATTTTCTCAGAATTAAACAGCTTTAATTTAATTAAGCCTTAAGAGCGTTTTCACACGGCACCATATATGGCGCACGATAAACGGTTGCGATATTGCTTTACATCAAATTATCTGTTCTCTAATATCGCTTGTGTGTGAAAATGGCTCATTAGAAAACACATAATTTGGTGTAAAAGCAATATTGCGACCATTTGTCGCGCGCGATATATGGTGCCGTGTGAAAACGCTCTAAACCTTTTAACTGACAGAGTTCTGATTTTTACAAAGGTTAAAATAAAAACAGACATACGCGTCCAATCAAGAAACTACTTAAGTAGGTTGAAAATATAAGGATGGCAACTAAGCAGTGGATGAAAATTCAATTTACGTATACAGTGTAAACAAGACTGGATTATTACAAATATGTATATACGATATCGTTCCTATAATAGTACAGGCCTTTTTTATGCTGGCATTCTTCGTCGCCGGTCGCGCCGCTATAAAAAAATGTATTTAGATGGATAAAATGGAACTTTTGTTCAGGCGTTTTTATCGCCTGTATCGCTGCGATAACAATCGCGGCGTATTTAGATGCATGAATTTTCGTTGAACCGTTTTTTGACGCATGCATCGATGTTTTCTTCCACCCACAGTGTCTAAACACGTCGACACATTACAGCAATGATAATAAACGCTTTGCATAAAAATGCCGAGTATAGTGTCAAAATGCTTCCAGGCTGCAAAATTTGAGAACGCCGCGACACTGGCAACAAGAGAGTGATGCATAAACGCGCACATATTATTATGAATCAATGTATTTAGAAGACGCCGCGGTTTTTATCGCTCTGCCACAACGCCTGCCTAAAGAGGACATGAATTTATCTGTCAAAATAATATTTATATAAAATTAATCATCCTTTGATAATTAGAAAGGTAAGTAAACACTTTTGGAATCGGGTACATATTGTCAGGTGATAAATAGACAGTTATCAAATTTGTATTTCTAAGTATTCAAAAACTAGAAACTGTTAAGGTAGCGTTAAGGCCCAATTTTATAAAGTCTTCTTAAATCTTCGTTTAAACCTAGGTTTAAACCGAAGATATATTCTTTAAGGTTTAAGAGGGGACTTCATAAAAAAAAATTAATAAAAAAGTTGTGTGTGTGAATAGGCTGTTTTACTAAATTTTGATTTTGGTTGTGGTATACTACAATCAAAACCGGGTGATTTACGACGATGTTGCGTAAAAACTTTTGAAAAAACTACTGAAAATATTAATTTTTTTGAAAATCTGTAGGTTTAAGTTTATAGATATGCTCTCTTAAACTAAAATATTTACATGTTTCTGTCACATCCGGTTATACTGGAAGTAGCTTCAACTTTCATTTTTTAAATACAATAAAGTATTTTTCATTATATTTTTGGTTTTTGCATTAAATATTGATTAAATTTTATGGAACTCGTTTTTAACTAAGTCTACTAATTTCTGAGATATCTGCATATTTTGTAATTATTTCGTAAATGCATAGCGCTGAAATTATCCGTATATATTTTTTACCTTAGCCCCTGGACTATTTTTTTTTGTTATTGTATAGTTAAAAATTCGACAAATCTTAAAAAATAATTAAACTTGGCATAAAATATACAGGAAGGTCACAATTAAGGGCTCATTGTAAAAAACTTTAAACATTAAAAACTTTCTTATTTTAAATGGAACACCCTGTATATTTTTATTTTATATGATGATAAATTTACTGTTTTTTAATTATACCACATATTGTCATAAATCCGAGAAATACTAAAAAAAGCCAATTATAATTCAAAACACAACTACAATAATAGATAAAATTTTCTGTTTGTACGTTTTGATATTTTTAAGCAATCACGGAAAAAATAAATAAATAAAAAAAACTATTGGAACACAAACACGTACTTTATCGATATACGTCGTGAAGACGGCAGCTTGATGCCGATGTTCTCTAAAATTTTTATATTATAACACAGTGACAAAGTCTGAAAAGTAATTCAATAGAAATAGTTGTCTAAAACGGACTTATGCGGAAAAGTAAACAAATCATATTATTTTCAAAATGTTATTTATATTTTGTCTTAAAATAAGTAAATATACAGGGTGTTCGGTAACTTATGGGCCGTAGAGTAACCGGAGATACTAGACATCAAACTAAGCCGATTATGTCATATAAGTTTTTTCGGATTGTCACTTTTTTTTTTGTTAATTTAATTATTAACTATGTTTTTTTATGCTTTGGGATGTTTAAAGGGAAATATCTCGAAAACCGTTAAAGATATTAAGATCAATCAAGTATATATTTTTGACTCAGAAAATGCCCTTTTTAAGAAACTATAATTTAAAAACACCTAATATCACAGGTAAGAAAAAAAATCATAGATTTATGAAGCCCAGTGTATGCAACTAGCGCCCTTTAGTTTTAAACTTTAAAATTTCTACAAATTCTTATTTCTTGCTTATAAAAACATAATATTGCCAACTTTCAATTCGATTCATTAAACCGTTTTAAAATTATGGCTTATTTTCGAGAATAAACTTTTACTTTCAACACCCTTTATCTCTAGAACAAGTAACAATCCGAAAAAACTTATATATGACATAATCGGCTTAGTTTGATGTCTAGTATCTCCGGTTACTCTACGGCCCATAAGTTACGGGAGACCCTGTATATTAAAGTTCTAGAAAATAATATATTTAATAAATAAATAAGGTCTTTATTTCCATTTTAATTTATAATACATACAAAAACTAAAGTACAATGCCTAATTGCCTAAGGTCAGATAGGAGTGTAAAAACCTGGAGGCAAGACACTCCCCCTGCTTTTTACCTTAAGCATGTATAATAGACAGGCTATGGCACGAGAAAAAAAATAGAACTATGATTCAGAGGAAAAACAGTTACTTGTTCAGGAGCAAATAACCGTGGGGCTTGGATAAAATTAATATTATTATTATTGAAACAAAGATATATTGGGATAAACCATTGAAGTTCAGATAAATTAGTATTTATCCGTACAAGTGGCAAATTTTTAAAATTTATTGTTGACTGAATAAAAGCTTTTAATTTTCTGACCAAAAACTAATCTAAATTCACAAATAAACTTATTTATTTTATTATTTTAAACCCATGTTCAGATTTTTGGTAGTATGATCTATCTTGACTATAAGAGCAAATAACCAGACAGCTTATTAGATATTAAGTTACAACATTCTATGGGACTCGTGGAGATTAAAATTTAAAAAATAAAATTATTTTCATCTCGTGACTATCAATTTAGGAATCAACTTTCTAGAAATTAAAATTTGACAATAGAGTCTCTGAAAATTAATTTACCAATTTTACCTAACAATTTTTTTATTATACCCATTTAATACTACTATAAAATACTAATAAATTCCAAAACGAGTTTTACTCCATAGCGCAATAATGGATTTTAATTAATTTACTGTGTTAAATTAAACTTTTTGGCAGCTTTATAGAAAAGTTAAACATTTTTTTGTATAAAATTGAGCCAATTTGCCATGGCATAATTTGATTAAACTGTTCGCAAAGCTGGCTGCGAAACTAATCCAAATTTGTGGTTTTCGATATAATTTGATTTTGATGAAAATACATATTTTACGCCATTTGCAATTGATACTGAAATGCAGTAAGTGATTTTACATAAAAAACTGAATGTTGTTGACGTTGCGACATAATTACTGTTAATTGTAGCGCTTTATTAAAAAAATTTCAAGACGGTTTCAAAGAAATAAATGCGGATGATATGCTTATGTTCCATACACAAAGAAGATTCCTACTAAAGGTTCAGTTTAAGTTTTAGGCTCAACGAAGATCGTATACAGGGTGTTTTGTTAAGGCTGCTGGACATAGCAACTCAGAGAAAAAAAATCCTACTTAAAGTGACCATGAGAAAATCCTGGGTATAATTCTTAAGTTCTGCATTTTGCCGCAAGAGGGCACAAATGAAAATAAAATATTAATATTCTAAATTTCTTCGAAAATTCCCTTTGGTAAAGTCATTAGAAAGCTTAGACAATTCTACATAATTTTGGTTTAAGGCTCACTGGCGTACCGACCTTGATAACAGTGGGGGAAGCTTTTGAAAGTGTAGCCATTTAATTTTCTGTAACTTCTAAACGACTTATACGATTTTAGTAAACTTAAGCTTGTTTGGAAGAAAAAGGTAATTAGTTTTAACTGTCGTATCCATTGGTACACGATAGTTCGTAATAAAATTGCTAGATGACCCAATTTCTATTAATAACAGTTTTTTAAATTTTATCCCGAAAACGCAAATCATACAGTATAACTATACCATCATAATTCGAAAGTACATTAAATTTGCAAGAAAAAATGTGGAGATTAATATTTTTTTTCGTTTCAGAGTTATTACCAAAAGAATAATATTTAATACTTTAATTGAAGAAGTGATTGTTTTCATAGCTCCAGGTCAAGCAGTTCACAACATGCGGATGCGGTGGAAACGCACGGTTTTTTTGTGATGTCTGATAGACCATGGTTTGCTCTTAGTCTTTGATTATGTAGATTTCTCACACATTATTCCAATGATCCAAAAACTACTCATTATTATAATCATCGAATACTTCAATTTAGACATAATTCGAATATGGTGGTTTAAAAAATAAATCTAGATAGTTGTGAAATAAAATTGCCAGGTTTCTATGGACATAAATAACTTGAAATAGTTGTTAACTGATTTAATTTTGATTTTGTTTCACGGCAATCTAGATTTATTATTATAAAACAGCCTATTAGAATTATGTCTAAATTAGATGTTTTTATTGATTAATGAGGGATGAATAAGAGACAAATTAATACAATTTTATTATAGTTTTAAAATATTTTTTTGTCGTGAAATGTTTGACCACGGAACTATGAAAACAATCAAATTTAATTAAAGTGGTAAAAGTTATTCTCTTGTTCATAACCTTTAAATGAAAGAAGATATTGAACTGCGGTCTTAACATTTTTTCTTGCAAATTTAATCTACATTCCCCTTATGATGTCATAGTTATACCGCATGATTCAAGTTTTCGGGATAAAATCAAAAAATCTATTATTATTACAAATAACTCTGAAGCGAACGAAGATATCGAACTGAGGTGTTCATGTTTTTTCTTGCAAATTTAATCTACTTTCTGATTATGATGTCCTAATTATAGCATATGATTTAATTTTTTGGGATTAAATGAAAAAAATGATTAATGACAAATTGCGTCTTCTAGCAATTTTATTACGAATTATCAATTAAAAGCACTTATCTTTCTCTTCCAAACAAGCTTAAGCTTACTAAAATCGGAGAAGTCGTTTAGAAGTTACAGCAATTTGAATGATTACACTTTCAATAGCTTCTCCCACTCTTAAAAAGGTCGGTACGCCAATAAGGTCCAAACCAAAATGATAAGCTTATTAATGATGTTACCAAAGGTATACCTTAATGTGGAAATTTTCGAAGACATTTGAAATTTCAATATTTAATTTTCAATTATGCCGTCTTGCGGTAAAATGCGGAACTTAAAAAATTACTTCTAGGATTTTCTCATGGCCACTTTAATTACGATTTTTTCCCTGAGTTTCTACACCCCATAGTTTCTGAGATATGGCCGGTGGTCAACCATAATAAAACACCCTGTTTACTTTACTAGGTGCAATTATTGTTATAAACAAAAAATATATTGGTCGGCACAAATTAGCAAGTACTGTTGCATATTTTATCTTCTAAATACCAAAAATATGTAGAAACTGGACAACAATATAAACGTACCTTCACTCTTAAAAATGACTTGGTATTTGGTACTAATTTTTATTTGTTCTCGTGTTTACGTTACCAAAAATAGCTATTTTTAGTTAGGAAAACAAAAAAGATTTTTTTCTTGGTTATATTTATCAAAAAATGATGCCATCAGAACAAAGAAAATATCTTGTTTTCATATTAGTTGGCAGAAATAAAATATTTTGTTTAGCTGAATTTTACTCTGTATATATCTTATTTAAATGTTACATCAAGGTTTCTACAAACTTGTATTTATCAATTAAGCTTATGAATTTGTAGTCCCTATCATTTTGTTAATTGTGATTAAGATACATTTTTAGTTAACAAAACTAACTTTTCTTTTCAAGTAATATTATTTTTCATATTTATAACTAACGGCATCAACAACTTAACGCCCTTGCCCGGTGGGTGATATATGACATCATTCTAGCCAGGACTGTCAGGAGGTTATGTTTATGTTAGGGTGCTTTTGCGGTTCCGTGTCCATTTTTTCGTGTTTTAAAGGCAATAATTGGCCATTTTCATGACCGTGCCCGTGTGGAAAATGGATGTGACAATATTTGGTGTAATTTATTTGTGTTTATTGTCTTTCTGGTGTACGTTATTATTGGCAGAAGGAAGTTAAATCATAAGTAAGTAAACATTTTATTTTTTATCATTGCAGTTGTACATTAGAAAGTTTAAATGAGATTTTTATAAAGCATGGCAAAGTGACCCGATTATTTTTTTTTGTTTTGTTTTTGTTCTATGTTCCATTTCTATAAAAGAACGTCATATTGATAACTTTTTAATCTGACCAAGTACAACAAATTTCATATAGCTGTATATTTTAAATAGAAAGTCCAGGGGATATTTTTTGTTTTTAAATAATCGCAGTTGCAGATAAGAAAATTTAAATAAGGACAATTCAGTTCTATAAGCAATTGAACAACCCAAAAGGTTGAGTAAAATAAGTTAACAATCTAGTGTTTCTGTTTTGTATTGCATAAGTATGTATTATAAAGAACATGAGAGAATAAGGACATTGGAAATAATTTTTTTTAAAGAAACCATAATATCCCTGATAATTTATTCCAATTAGTTTACGCATACCTAATAGAGTAGTAATACCAAGGCATTTTTTTATTTAAATGGGGACCTAGGAAGGAATATTTTTCGTTACTAAGTATAAATTACATATGACATTTTTTTAGAAATGAAACAGACTTTTTTTAAAGTTATTTCTATCAAATCAACTTGCTAATTTTGCCATGCGTTATAAGCAGTTCATTTAAACGTTCTAATGGCAACTGCAATGACAAAAATATAAAATTTTTACTTATTTACGATTCAACTTCTTTCTTACAATTAGAAAGTACAGAAAAAAGATAATAAACACAATAAAATGGTAGAATTTAGTGTCCGTTAAAATATATAAACAAAAGAAGCTTAGCGGCAAGCGGTACTTTAATGCAAAAGATAGACGCACTACTCTGTCCGCTTGCCGCTAAGCTTCTTTTGTTTAAATAAACACAATGTTGTGACTACATACCTGATTGTTACTCTATGAAAATTTCAAGTTTGTCCCAAATAAATGATTGCTTTGGCAATATTTGTAGATTGCATCATTAACAAAAACAATATTTCCTTGAAAAAAAATTTTCAATTTTCCATATTTACACATTAGTTGTGACAACTATTTTTTAAAACGGGAGTACTTACCATATAAATTTAGTTATCCGTATATAAAATTTCGTTGTGATAACTAAAATTTGTAGGTTGGGTGGGTTAATGTTAATAATTAGTTGAATAGTTCAATAACGACATTTTTTTTGGTTGTACAAACTACTTTTTAGGTTAAGTCCGATTTCACGAAAATAAATAGTTGTCAGAACCAAATTTTAGTAATCCGTACCATGTTATTTTTAAAAGTGTTGCTTTAAACAAAATTACACGCCACTGTTTTGCCAGTATTATTTTAAAGCTGTGCGTATTTGACCTTATTGAAAATTTATTATTCTGTTTATTTTCCAGGGGCTTTAGCAGCACAAGGAGAAGCCGGCCACAAACATCCTTCATGTCCTTTAATCTATGGTCCTTTAAGGCACTACATTTTGAATGCTCTTTGGATAGCCGTTAATTTGGTCTGCGTATTCCTGACCCTATTCCACCTGCGGAAACTACACAGGGATTTAACAAAAGCCAATGTGGAAGCCGTTAGGGTAGCTGGATTGGTGACGACACTGGTTAATGTTACCGGTGGAGGTAATCATATGAATTCTACTAGTGACAGGGTAAGAAAAAATCCCTTAAAAAGTTAAACGTTTTAAAGATCTAGTTTGGAAACAATAAAAATCAACTTTGCAGGGTGTTATTTTATATTTAAATATTAAATTAAATATGGAAACAAATAAACTGCTATAACAAGCGACAAAATTCACCATTTTTCTTTTCAAACTTATGGCTTCGCGCAACTGCTGAATTTATTGTGTATTATATATTATTGAACTATTATATTGTAAAGAAGTTATATATTTTTCTGTATGATGTATTGGTATTTACAAATTATTTTGATTTCTAGTATTCATGTTGTGGTTTATTCTAAATTGAATTTTTTTCAATATATAATTTTACTAGACATTGTTTTATGAATAAAACATTTAAGATGAATTGCGTGTCTAAATGTTAAGTATTGATCAAAATTGATACCAAAATTTCTAGCTGAGGTTACTAAAGGAATCTAACAATCATTAATAAGAACTTTGAAATCAGTGTTGCTTATTTTTTTGGAATGAATATTTTCTGGACCGATTAAAAGTAAACTTGTCTTGTTTTCAGTAAGTTTTAAACCATGAGCCTTACTTCAGACACATTAGAAGCTTTATTTATCAATGAAACCCATTGCATGAGATTGTCATTTTTTATTTTGTAATATATTTGTTTATCGTCGGCAATAGCTAATATTATACCATATTTTATTGATAAAAAAAATCATATGTATAAATTACAAATAATAAAGGACCCATTACAGATACTTGAGGAACTCCTTTTAAAATTTTTGATGAGTTTGAAACATCATAAAAAAACTCGTTTGAACTTCTTGTAAGTAATTGGAAATCTATTTGATAAATAATTTGCAAACCATTTACAAGTGTGTAGCAATTCATGGTTTAGAGAATCAACTGATTTTGCCAGATCTAGAAAAACAATACTAGCAAGAAAATTTGAATCCCAGTTTTCTAAAATATCATCTTTAAGTTTAATATACAGGATATCCCATAACTTATGGGCCGTAGAGTAACTGGAGATACTAGACATTAAACTAAGCCGATTAAGTCATATAAGTTTTTTCGGATTGTTACTAGTTCTAGAGATACAGGGTGTTGAAAGTAAAAGTTTATTCTCGCAAATAAGCCATAGGTAATTTTAAAACGGTTTTATAAATCGAATTGAAAGTTGGCAATATTATCTTTTTATGAACAAGAAATAAGAATTTGTAGAAATTTTTAAGTTTCAAACTAGAGTGCGCTAGTTGCATACACTTCATAAATCTATGATTTTTTCTTACCTGTGATATTAGGTATTTCTTAATTATAATTTCTTAAAGAAGGGCATTTTCGGAGTCAAAAAGGTGTACTTGATTAATCTTAATATCCTTAACGGTTTTCGAGATATTTCTCTTTAAACATCCCAAAGCATAAAAAAACATAGTACATAATTAAATTAATATTTTAATTATCAAAAAAAAAACTTATATGACATAATCGGCTTAGTTTGATATCTAGTATCTTCAGTTACTCTACGGCCCATAAGTTATTGGACACTCTGTATACATAATAATATCGCAGTGCTAAAATTAGCCCTAAAACCAGATTAATTGTCAGGTAAAATATTGAATTTATCTAAATAATTTATAAGTTGATTAAAAATTATTCTTTCAAGAATTTTAGATATTAAAGATAGTCAAGTTATTGGTCGTAAATATTTAATGTTTTGTGCATTATTTGATATCATTTGTGTTGCACATTTAGTACATCGAAGTAGTAAAGTTTTGAACTTTTTAGATTCGTTTTTTTTTAATATCGTGCAAAAAAAGTAAATTTAAGTATATAGTTTATACTATAAATAATAAAATGTACGTCCAAAATTAAGCGGTTGTTTGACACGTTAGCAAGTGACGGGGGAGATCCACTAGTCAATTAGTGATTCTTTTAAAGACCCGCTTTCGAGTTTAATGAGATAAATTTTCAATTTTAGGTTGTATGAAAGATAAATTGGGGATTAAGCAAGTCTTATACCTTTTTGCAAAACTTGATCATTATTTTTAATAACAAAGAGATTTATTTGTGTCAACACAATTATTGCTACGTTCTTAAATTCGATATTTTTCCTCTTTTTGCTTTCTTGCCGTTCTTTTACATCCTCTCACGGCCAACGAGTAATTTTTGGTGTGTTCTTTTATTAAATTCACGATGCCTTCGAGCGAAATCTTCCATTTCTAAGAGGGAGCGCGCAGATTAAATCCGAAGCTTTGTATCGTCTAACCTCAAATTTTGTTATATTTTTATTTTGTAAACAACAAAACCAATTAAAAACCACGAAAAGGCTCATAAACGAAATAACTTTAGTTAACTTATTGGAACATCCTTACTGGAAAACGTTTATTTAAGTGCTTGAAGTCAGTAAAAAAGTGCTTACGATATGTATTAATAAAAAAGAAAAATGTAATAAATGTCTGTTTATCCATTCACATATCACAAAAAGAACGGTCTACTGGAATAAATGACGCGAATTTTATATGAAAAAGTTTGGTTATTTATTTATTGATGTCAACAGGGATACAAACAGGTAAAAGGATAAACACTGGAGCATCCATTTAATATAATTAAAATTTGTAAAAATAAAGTAGAGAGTTTAGCGTCTGTATAAGTAAATAGAAAAGTTTTTTAGCGGCAGGCAACTTTTTTCTATTTACTTATACGGACGCTAAACTCTCTACTTTATTTTTAAAAACACGGCATTGTAGAAAAAATTTAGTGAAGCGTAAAAGTTTCCTATACTGGGGTTTGTTGGCCACAGTACTTTGGTTTATTAGTTCTATGTTTTCACGTTAGATGGCTATATCTTTTGCATTGAGTTGATTCGTACTACTGGGGTTTCATCGCGTTTTTATTTTTTAAAAATGCCTTGAAAGAACAGTCTCGCTGTGTGTTGCTTACAGGTTATGGCTTTATGATGAGTTCTAACAAGAACGAAATGTAATGAAACCCTAGTATCGCCATCTATAGGAATCAACTCAATACAATGACGAAACAGTCTGTTATTGTCTACCTGTGCCCCAGGGAACCCATTACTTTGGCGTCCGTGTACTTTAATGCAAAAGATAGATGCATCACTTTGTCCGCCTGCCGCTAAAAAACTTTTTCTATTAAAATTTGGGTAAAACAATTTAAGTAGAAATATGTAACAAAACAATACTAAAATAAAATAAGATTAAAATAAATAAAAAACGGAAGTGATTCCGAACCAAAATAATATCGTTGTTGGGTATATTAAAATTTTGCTTTCTTAATAGGCATTTGATGAATTTATTCTGAATGTTTTCTAACTTGTCAAATAGCTATTTTGCATGGGGTTCCAAACAAGACTGGTAAAGTTTAATTTGCTTACAATAAAGGAATTAAATAGACAAATTTCTACTTTAAGGGTTAAAAAGGTTTACATTTTCGTATGATGTAACCTAACTTTTTGGAAGTAGAGTTGATAATAGATTCAACATGTTCGTTAAAAAGAAATTTCGAATCCAATGTAACCACTAAATCTTTTATTTTATTAACTTTTTTAAAGATGTGTTATTTATAAAATAAGTAATTGTTGTGGCTTATGACAATCGTCAACGTTCATAATAATTATGTAAATTTTTAAATCATCTGCATAAAGCAGACAATTGCAGTCATGGAAACAAGAGCAAATTTTATTTATGTATATAATAAAAAATTACCCCAGATGTGACCCTTGAGGTACTCCGGATGTAGTAATAAATATTTTAGAGCAAAAACCTTGAATCACATATGGTGAGCGATTTTTAATGTACGATACGACCCATCTGAAAATGCTACACCGACCTCAGCAAGACGTTACGACTAATCTTATCAAAAGCTTTACTAAAGTCGGTATAGACGGCATCACCGTCCACTTAAACACGTTTGTCCATTTGTTGGTGTACGTATTCACAAAACATTAACAAGTTGGTATCCAATAAGCTCCCCCGAAAAAAAAAACATTTTTGTTGCGAGATTATAATATTTTTTATTTAATGAGAAAAACCATACAATAATTTTTCGAAAAGTTGAGAGAGATTTTATTTACGGGTCGGTAATTTGAGCCATCTCTGTCTTCTTACCACTTTTATGTTTATATTATTAGCATAAAGGGTACTCCCCCCCCCCCCCCCCCCATTATGTATAGTAATAATTGTTTTGTTTTCCTCAAAAGGTTTGATTGTGCCAAAGCAGTGTACTAACTATTAACTTAATAAATATTGCATTTATTCAGAAAAATCAGTTTTAAATTTCAGCGTTATATGACTTTGTTAAAATATTGCATTATTAAAGTATTATTATTTTTTCTCTAAAGATATTATGATTATCGAAATATTCTCAATTTTCCGGACATCCTGTATATTTATCCGACCCAATTTCCCATTATAAAACACATTATGTAGAACCACTACATCGTTTTATTACCAGCTTAACTTCCTACTATAATTTGCTACTAAAATACCAATGATAAGAAACATTTTAAAACAAAGTGGTACGCTACACTGTAAAATTTTTCGTGTAAAGTTATTTGCTTTGTAATAGGTAATATTTCGCCTTGAGGCTTCAAGTGAGATTACTAGTACTTACTATGAGGTTAAAATTATTGGTAAAAGCCGAGTAAATCTATGTATAAAAGTTCAAGTTTTTAAATGTTATATTTAATTTACAATTATGTAGTTATAGCTTTAGATTCATGTAAATTTGCATCTACTTTATAGTATAAGCAGGAGATTTTTGTAAAGGATATTAAAATTATAGATTTTCAAATTTGTCTACATATTATCCTAAGATATGCATACAACAAAATGTACATAATAGCTAATTAAAAATATTCATTTTACAAACAGAATTTACTGTAATATTACTACACCTTACGGGCCGATTTTACAATGTTTTATAATATATAAATAAAATATAATATAGATAATAGCCGGTAAAACGCAAAAGAAAAAACCGTCAAACATTAACTATACTTTTTCTAAATATAACGGCATTCGCAATTTCTTGAAACATTTGTTTATTTTACAACTGGACAATGGCTTATCTGTCTTGTCTGACCTAATGAGGGCTGCTTGTAGTGTGTGCATATTAAAATAACGACATGCAAACAACTTATACCCCGTTATCTACTAATAAATCTACCAATTCTCGCATCCGTGTTTTAAATAAATATGAAGACTTTTATACATACCGCAATGCTGCCAACATTACCTTGTAATAGTTTTGCACTAACCTGAAAAACAAATAAATATATTTTAAAACATTTTGTGGTATATTAAAATAATGAACTACTATGTAGTTTGAAATTAAATTGGAACTCCCTTGTAAGAATTAGAATGTAATTTTAAACGCTAAAAGTTGATTATTTCCTCAAATTTTTAACTATTTCTACCAAGATGTACCTATCTAATAACTAGAGATGTTGTCACATTACAAAATGTATGTTTAGCTATATAGTAGTGAAGTATTCAATATTTTTTTAATAAGTAAGTGTCTTTTTTGGTGTGACATAGTTTTCCTTGTTGCTGTTATTATTAAATGAAAAATATATTCTTCGTTTGCCTTATATGGGGTAAAAAAGACTAGGGGTAAATTATAGATACCGAAATAAGCACTCTTTGAGATATATCTTAGTTTTTATTCTCTATTTAAAACTCACAACTTGACATTAAACATGTTAACTCGCAAAACCATTTTTTTGGTTTAACATGTTAAACCGGAACTCTACACCCATTTCGTTGTTGGGTGCCTAGCCTATATTCACCCAAGGGTTTTAAATTTAGACCATCGAAATATTTAGATCTTATAGTCTCCCAGTTGTGTTCTCATCGTGGATATATTTTTTATGTCATATGGCGCTTTTGTATTAATTTAATTTTTTTTCTATTTAAATTCTTTATCGATAAATAATTTTACCGGGATGTTGTTGCAAATGCAGTTTTAGATGTATTAAAGAACAGTGTACACACTAAAAGAAATTTTTCTTTATAAATTAAAGAGAAAAAGAAAAATATTTAAAATACAAAACTTAGTTGACTAATTCTTACACTTGTCATTTTAAATCCAGAACTGTCAGTTTAGGACGGTGACACAACTAGCCTTGGGCACATATTATAAGTGTATTAGAAAAAAAAATTAAAAGAGAAAATTTAAATTTTTTGTAATTGTTTGGAGAAGAAAAAATTATGTGGAGAATTTCAGTATGAATATGAAAGGCGCCAAAAATTAAATATTCTTTAAACTTTTTTAATAAAACACACACATTTATGTAGTACTGTTACCATTTTAGAAATAAATACATAATTCCTAAATAAATTTAGGAATTATTAAAAAATCCTCTTACTTTTAAATTATAAACGATATAGACAATATCACTAAAGTTTTATCAGTTTTATTGTTGAATGAGGAAAATATATAACTTCAACTTAATTGGCTGTCGGAAACATTCCAATTATCTGATGGGCGAATTCTTGATTAAATTGTTTTGTGCATTCGAACACAAAAGTTAATAGATAATTCATTTGGTGGCTACTGTTTGCACATTTCGCCTGGGGAAAATTCGCTTGTCGTAGTTTATAAAAAATGTTTTAAATTTAACACCAAATAATTTATTGGTAGAAGTTCTTGTACTTCAACTTATTGTGTGATGTTTTAAAAAATTAAAAACATAAACTCGGTACATCTTGTTATTTTAATTGATAAATATGTTGACGATTATCTGCAATTTTTTTAAAATTTTGGTCATACCATCTTCAAAAAGTTGAACGTTTCAGGCCAGAGAAGTATTAAGTATACAGGGTGTTACAAAGTCGTGTGCGTGCATGGGGATCTCGAAAACGGTACAAGATACGACGATGGCCAAACTGACGTCAAGTTGTATTGGGGCTTAATTATTTGGCGAAAGAAATTTATTCCCACTATTTCCAAAGCCATCGGAGAAATAAAAAAACACGATATATTCAGTTGTGGTTATTAATATCGTTGTTTAGGTAAGTTAAAAAAAACAATTATTTTTTGAGTTACAAAATACCATATGTTGGGTATATCAAAATGTGCGTTTTTTCTTAACGTATAAGGGTTGTCGCAAAAAAATAGTGTCCTAGTGTACCATAAAGCCGAGCCGAGACACAGGTAATAGGATATAAAAAATATAATGGTAGAGTTTAGTGTCCGTATAAGTAAATAGAAAGAAAGTTTTTTAGCGGCAGGCGGACAAAGTAGTGCTAAACTCTACTACCCTATTTAAAAAAAAAACACGGCATTGTATACGGATTGCTGCGGCACCCAGTGGGCTACTGCAGCGCGATCCATGTTTGAATCTACAAACCCGTAGAAAAAGTGTAGGGATGCGTTAAAACGTTTCCTATACTGGTGTTTGTTTGTTGGCCACCGTACTTGGTTTATTTAGATCTGTGTTTCCAAGTCTGATGGCTATCTTTTTCATTTAGTTGATCCCTACAGATGGCGATAATAGGTTTTCATCACATTTTTATTCTTTAAAATGTCTTGAAAGAATATATTCGCCGTACTGGGAGTTGCTTACGGGTTTTGGATTTCCGATGAGCCCTAACAAGGGCGAAACAGCCTTTATTGTTTACCTGTACCCCAGGAAACTCATTACCTTTGGCGTGCCTGTGTACTTTAATGCAAAAGATAGGTGCACTACTTTGTCCGCCTGCCGCTAAAAAACTTTCTTTCTAAAAAAATAATATAAATTTTATTTCTGTTGCTTAAAGCTTAATTGTGTCGCGATTGATTTAGATCTACGTATCGACACTAATTTTGTAGCTTATTGCTTACCGCCTAATGCTTACTTTTAAATTGTGTCTCTTTCTTTACGGAACTATGGAAGATCAGTGGTCGATTAGGTGTGCAACACATGGATAATTTTTTTAAATATTTGCCCAATGAAATTTCCATACTGTCAAAAGTTGGTGCATGTAGAATAACAAAATCACATTAAATTAGAATGACTTCAAGTCAAACAACATACAGGGTATGTCAAAACTTATGAACATTTTTCAATAGTAAAAACTTTTAATTCAAAAAAAAAAGGAAAACTTTATTGAGAAAAGTCCAGTCTAGCAGCTAAAAGTTAACAACAATACATTTACTGTCATCTATTTTTTCATGGCTATTCGGAATAGGTTTCGATTATTACTTAGGTCCCTTTTGAATTTTTTTATTGTTCGACACGGAATCGGCTTTCATAATAATTAGTTTTTTAATATGTTAATACATTAATATTAGAAGCGTTTGATTTATTTTTAGAAATATTTGCGAAATTCGAAACTTGTTTGTAGTATCCTTGCAAAAAACATTAAGATTTTGGTTACTTAAAATAATATAAATCTAAGTAAGTTTTACAATTTTTTTTCTATTTGAAAAAGTATTAAACCTAATTATTTAAAAAAAAATCATTATACAGGGTTATTTTAAAGTTTTTAAAAAATATATTTTTTTAATAGAACGCTATGATTTTGGATTTAAACGTACTTTTTAATTCTAAACAATTTTTCCTAATACAGTTTTCCTCAATTTGTTAAATTACTTTACTCTTAAACTATTTTCATAATTCTTGACACACCCAGTTTGACTTGAAGTCATTCTAATTGCATTTGATTTTGTTATCGGACATGCACCAACGTTTGGCAGTACTTACATCTCAGTTGTCAACTAATAATAAAATATTCCTAAATTGAAAAAGTTTTATGCCTCCGCTGGGAATCGAACCCAGAACCTCTCGATTACATGTCAAGCGCGCTGCCAATTGCGCTACGGGGGACCTAATATTCTCTCACCAACTTCGGTCATATAACTCAACTTTATGTAAGAAGTAACAGTCTGGAATCTCCTGTGATTCACAAACTGGGGAGGGTGTTGTAAGGGGAAAGGGAACTCACTCACTCACTCACCCCGAGAGGTTCTGGGTTCGATTCGCAGCGGAGGCATAAAAATTTCTCAATTTTAATCGAGTCTATACGCCGGCAAAAATATTTTTCAATTTAAAAATTATTTACAGACGCTAATAAAATATTCCATTTGTTGCACAGTTAATCGACCATACTGTATAAACTGGTTTTCTATTTTTAGTGTTTAACTAACTAAATTCACTTTCACGAAAGTTTAATATAATCCCAACTAATTTTTCGGAAAACAACATTAAAAATGTTTAACCAGTTTAATGTTCGGCGGTGACAAATAACTTTTCACTCGCCATAATGACTAAAGCAAGATTGTAATCATTAAAATCTCTTTAAAAGATTTAAATGGATTACGTAACGTTCCTAATTCTAATTATAAAACTGACAAACTTTAGTCAACAGAGTTTACGAGGAAAGAAGCGCAAAAATCCAAAGTTAACACAATTTGCTGTTGCTAATACTACAACATGTTTTAATATAATTGAATGAACTACCCGTAAGATTTATTTTGCAAAAAATATATAATTAAACAGTTTTGAGTTGTTGCTTTCTTTCGGCGAATCTTAGCTCTAACGATGAGCCAGGATATGGCGAAACGCGCCTAGGGATGGATCTGACGAAATGAAAGAAACATATTTATTTGTTTTAAAAAAGATATTGTTAAAATTTTAAAAAACTCTAATGAAAACTAGCTGGATTTTAAATTATATAAATTTTTTAGTGTCCTACTAAATTGTGCAACTGGTCGATTTGTTTTTTATTTTTTTCTGACTCTATTCGAAGATATAATATATCTATATATATATATATATAACATATGTTATAATAACGTTTATATTCATATTATCGTGTTTCCTTCTCTATAAGTTGGTGTAATTAGATTTTTAATCCGACGTTTCATTTTTCAAAACCATCATCAACCTTGCTTTTTTAAATAGTCGGGAAATGACGTATCACATTTAGTATTAATAACACGTTGCGGACTTAAAAATCCATCGTCAATAGGAATAAGTGAAAATTCATCTTAATCGAAACTACTTTATTTTCAATCTCTGTATCTATCCTAATCTAATTTTTATCGGTCTCAACTGTATAGTAGGCTGTGAAAGTCACCTGTTTAAACAAATTATAAATACATCCCAAATGACAGATTAGGTTCATGAAATCGTTTAGTGCGAATAAACTTTTGTCTAATTTTTTTGAAGTAAAGCTTTTATGTTTTTGAGGAGTTGTGTATTTTTTTTATAAAAACTACGACACATTATTCAAGAGAAAAAATTGTATATGATTTGTTGTCGACGTCCAAAGTCAAAATATTTCTAGTTGGCTTTAAAAACAAATAAAAATTGATAGATACAAGATTAATTTGCCCTTATTCTTATTGATGATGGGTTTTTAAGTCCGAAACGTGTTATTAATACTAGGTGTGATACGTCGTTGAATTATAAAAGAGTGAACTATTTAAAAAAGTAAAGTTGATGATGGTTTTGAAAACGAAACGTTAGATTAAAAATCTAATTACACCAATTTCTAGAGGAGAAAAAACAGTAAAAAGAATATTAACTTTATTTTAACATATCTCTTTAAATAGAGTCAGAAAAAATAAATAAAAACTAAAACGCGAAAATTCAGTTTTGCCCAAATAACTTCGAAAGAATTCGGAGTTTTTGTTTATTTAAAAACAAAATGTTCCAGAATTCATTAGAGCGCTACTTTTTTCTAATTTAATCACATTTGTATCTCATATGATTTACTAGACCCATCTAGAGTGCATCCTTATCTGGGACAATCTGTGTATCTCTATTAAACCTATTTACCCATAAAGTTTCAAAACACGGGTACCTGTTTTTAATAGAAATTGTAGGTAATAACACATAAATCGTCATTAAATGACGTATTTCTAAATGATTTAAGAGTTATTAAGACATGAAAACAAATTTATACTAAAAAGTGAGAAAATTACTAAAGGAATCGAGTCATAACATCTAAATTAATATTAACAATCGTAGCTTTTAAGATAATGAGTATTTCTAAGGGCTTTGACAGTCATAACAGATGAAATTAACCTTCGACCAAAAAGTGTTAATTTTAGTTTTTAAAATCATAAATACGTCTAAAAAAATGGGAGTAATAATACATCAAATTGATGAGTACCTCTGAAAGATATGAAAGTAATAAAACATGTATTTTACTGTATTATGACAATGTAATAGTCGTAACTTCCAAAATCATGAGTACTTCTAAGGGATTTGAGAATCATAACAGATAAAATTAAATTTTTAATAACCAACGGACAGTCGTAGCTTACAAAATGATGAGTACTTTTAAGGAATATGAGAATCATAACAGGTAAAATTAAAGATTCGATAGCAAACTGACAGTCATAGCTTCTAAAATGATAAGTACTTCTTATGGATATGAAAATGTAATCAGTCATAACACCTAAAACTCTATATGAATAAAGTGACAGTCAACATATAAAATTGGAATTTATAGTAAAAAACACATGTGTTAATAAAAAATTAAAATACCTATAATAAATGACGAAACTTCATTCGTTTTCATTTTATTTGTATGGCACACGACATTAAAGAATGATATTCCATAAGTAAAAAACTGACGACCTCTTTAGCCTTTCTTGACATCATACCATGCGACATTGTAAAATATATTTACCTTAAATTAATACTTAATGCTTCTTTGATATATTGTCAGAACAGCTTAAAAGCAAAAATGGTAATTTCTTTTTCTTCCCTTTTCTTTTAAATAAATTATATAAAAGTCGGCCTACTTAAAATGTTAAGGACAGTAAAGATCGCAGATGAAGCCAAATTTATTTTACCCAAATAGTGAATAAAATTTCAAACAAAAGTTAATTTCAAGAAATTAAAAGTTTTACTGCGAGATAACGCAAAATGACCCTTGGTGTCACATAACTGTAAATGTTTCCTTAAAATGTAAAAAATAAACTAGAAAATGAAATAAAAATGTTTTAGTTAAAAATGACAACTATGAAATGATTAACAAAACTGTAACATTATACAGGGTGATTCCTAAGTTGATACTTCTTTTTTAGCTGGCTACAGAAGGCATTAAAATAAACAACATTTTCAATTACCTTTAAATAAGCGAGATAGAGAAATAAAAAATCTAAGTGCAGGCCTGATCATCAAAACGTAGCCTGCTATACTTTATGTTGTTTGTCTTATCAGTCAAGCAATTTACGGGTCGGTGGTCAGTTATTTGGCTGCGGTGTTTTTCTGAAACAACTTTGAAAACATTGTTTAAGTTAGGCAGGACCGTATTTGATCCATACCTTATTTTTGAGTTTTTTGAATAAGGGTGTTTGAAAATGTTTATTTTAATTCC
Organism: Polydrusus cervinus; assembly: GCA_935413205.1. Classification (NCBI taxonomy): domain Eukaryota; kingdom Metazoa; phylum Arthropoda; class Insecta; order Coleoptera; family Curculionidae; genus Polydrusus; species Polydrusus cervinus. Next base: position 69,213,471 of record OW284511.1, on the reverse strand, counting down.
TTCCATGCACAGCTAAAAAAAAGTATCAACTTAGGAATCACCCTGTCTGGTCTTTCCCAATTAATTTTTTAGATAGTCAAGCTACATGCCATAGCTTTTATCTCTCAATGAAACAAAACCGACCAAAAAATATTTTAGTAGGAAACAATAAAAAGCTATTTCAGTCTGGAAATGATTTGATAAGTAAACGTAGGTATTTATTTTAGGAGACAACCACTACTATGACAGGTTCATCACCTTCAGTCGTAATGGACATATAAACTTTCATAAAGTATATCCATCTTCTTATATATTATTGAGATAGGGTATCCTTTATTTATGTAGCAGTACGCTGAGAGCTTTCAAATGTTAATACCAAAACGACTATTGGTAGACACGACCAAACAAACACGTTTACAGAAAAAGTTATTTTGGTCTAAAAAATGTTGGAAAAAGTGTCTATGATATAAATTATTAAATAATTTGGATCTCGTAAATAAACAATTCTGAACAAACATGTAGGGCAAGGGCCTGTCGACATATTAAGCACCGGTTCCCGCAGATCACCGAAGTTAAGCGGTGTCGAGCGCGGTTAGTACTTGGGCGGGTGACCGCTTGGGAACACGGCGTGCTCTTGCCTCAGGGAAAAGTGTAAAATGAATCGACACCTAGCCATCCTATTCACGCCGGACAGGCCGGATGAGATCGGATATCTCGTAGGATGAAGGTGTCGTTTCACACTCCCCAGTCGGTAGATCACATTTGTGGTCGATGACCGGTTCAAGATGGCCTACGTAGTCGGCGAACCGTAAAAAAAAAAAAAAAGAACAAACATGTGTTTTAACTATTGAAAATTTTCAGGACCCTCAAACCTAATCATATCATATACAGTAGTCCAGGTAAATCTTTACCTATGCGTCATTGTCCATCCATTAAGCGACGACGTAATTTACAACTCCTCATTTTCATTTTTTATAATCATAAAGGCGAATAAAAACATAATAGGCTATTGATAATGTCATAAGGAACTACAGAGTGTGTGGGCTTTTATTGCATAAATCGTTCAATTGGTTATTTAGAATTTAAAAAAACGCAAAGTGCTATTAAATTAGAGGGGGGAAACTTGAGATAGGGGGGAAAATGCAACCTTACGGTCTTTTGAGTATATCTCGAAAACGAAGCCAAATTTGGGGGTATTTTATAGGAAAATTTTTGTAGAGAGTTAGATTTTCTATCGAAATGGCGTAATTAAAAAATTTACAAGTCTATTCAGTTCAAATTACGGTAAAAACAATTTATCAAAAAAGTGCAAAAAAATAAATATTTTTTTTTTTACTTTTAGGCAAATAACGTTTTTTTTTGGGCAGAGATAGGTATAGGCATTGCTTCATAGAAAAAACAGGATATTAAATTTCCTACAGAATGACGTTTTTTGATGAAGTTTCAAAGAGATATGACCGTTTAAATTTTGTCATATTATTTCGGTCTTTATTGAATTTATAACAATATCATTTTGTTACTTAGTTTTGAATGTATGCAATTGCATTTTATTTAATAAAGACATGCTAAATTAATTGATCCACCTTTTCTGCCAATTATCAAAAAATATTAAATTTTCTTCGGCATAATTACCACCAACAGGCGATATCGCAAAACAGCATGGTTTCTTTTCAAATGCAGCAGTGGAATGGTAAAAATTTAAACCCTCTTGAATGGGGTTGTAAACAGTCAAAATATGGGTTAATTCCCATTTACATGACCGAACCTCCTGCGCCAGAGTGTTTGCTGAAAAAAGTAGCTGGCGGATGCACCACAGATTGTCATGGTGGTCGCAGAAAATTAGGAATTACCTGCTTTTTATTCTGTAAAGAATGTCTAGGAGTTAATTGTGACAATGCTTAAGTACCAGAGGAAGACGATGTTCTTCAAGAAGTCGACGAAGAAATTGAAATCCAGTTTAACAATATTATTGAAGAAATATAAAAAATGTTTGTACCTACCCATATATGGGCAATATCATAATAAAGGCCTCATACGATCTATATTGCATATAACATTTATTTATTGTTGATCAATTAATTTAACATGTCTTTATTAAATAAAATTCAATTGCATATATTCAAAACTAAGTAACAAAATTATATTGTTATAAATTCAATAAAAACTAAAAAATATGACAAAGTTTAAACGATCATATCTTATTGAAACTTCGTCAAAAAAATTTTTTAATTAGTCATTCTGTAGGAAATTTAATATCCTGTCTTTTCTATGAAGCAATGTTTATACCTATCTCTGCCCAAAAAAAGTTATTTGCATAAAAGTAAAAAAAAAATATTTAATTTTTTGTCACTTTTTTGTTAAATTGTTTTTAACATAATTTGAACTGAATATACTGTGTAGACTTTAATTACGCCACTTCGATAAAAAATCTAACTCTCTACAAAATTTCTCCTATAAAATACCCCCAAATTTTGCTTCGTTTCCGAGATATACTCAAAAAACCGTAAGGGTTGCATTTTCCCCCCTATCTCCAGTTTCCCCCGTCTAATTTAATAGCACCCTGCGGTTTTTTCATTCTAAATAACCAATTGAACGATTTATGAAATAAAAACCCACACATTCTGTAGTTCCTGCTTTTTAGGACATAATCAATAGCCTATAACTCAACATCTTCCGGGCATTATTTTATTAATTCTAAGGCGCAATACGTCGCGTTGCCAATAAAACTAGCTAGACAGAAAAATAATTGTAATTGAAGAGTTGTAAATTGATTTGATTATTTAATTTAAAAGTTTTTGAAAGTTTCTCCGTTGTTTCGAATGTCTTTGTTTTGATTGTCATTTTGACTTGTGATTTTCTACAGCTTTGTACTTTGAAAATGAATTTATTCCTAAAACTAGTTATTTTCAGAACTATTAGTTGTTAGCGTTCTTTTGTGTTGACGGTACGATTGATATTTGTTAGTAATCAGAAGCGTATTAACACTTGAAAGCGCCCAGAGCCCTGGGATATTTTTTCGCCCCCCTTCTACAGTGGCGGATTTAGGATTTGTTCTACCCTTTTTTGGGTTTAAATAACCGTAAAGCTTAATCTGCGGCAATATGCCAAACTTTAAAAAACTCTTTTAATCTGTGAGTTTTGACCGCTATCGCAAAAAAAATGATTGTGTCAACTTTCAGTAGGGATTTGGGGGGGTTAATTCGAAATTTGAAAGGTTGCACACCTGTTTGGTAGAGAAGTGATGTTGCCAAAGGCATTTATACACACAAATAATAAATATTAAGAAAAACAAAAAAATAGATTTTTTTATAGAACTATAAATATTATATAGTTTCGTTAGAGCTCTAGGGGGGGGGGGGGGGGGGGCTAAATCCGCTACTGCCCTTCTATTTTTTTACAGTTCAAATGGCCCGCATATTAAAAGGCAAAAGTGTTGGGAAAATAAGCTACAATAATTATTACAGAATAATATACATGGCGTGTGGTGTTAGCTAAAAATTAACTAGTTAATCAAACGCCGTTTTTTTCTAACCACGGTTGAAATCGCTTAGTTTCATATCTTGTTTGGTTATCTTAGTCTCTCTTGGAGTCTTGGCACTGGAAAATGTGGCGCCCCTTTCAGATTTGGCGCTACAAGCCTAGGCTTGTACTATAATCCGCCTCTGTTAGTAAAAAATTCTACTTTAAAAAGTATATAGTGAGAAAAATTAAGGCAGTGCCTAAAGTTCTCCAAATGGACATATATGTTAAAAAATTAAATATGAAAAAGTTGAAAATTACATGTATACTTTATCAATAAAAATATTGTGCAAAGTGATTTTTAATGTTCTGGTAAATGTATGGATAAAAACATTGGTTTTGTACTAGACTTACAGTGGGTGGCATAAAGAGAAATCGTGCTCGCTTAAGCTGAACCTCGTTTTAAAGAAAATTAATCAATGGCCGGCAAGGCCTAATGCGTGTTCGCGCGAAATTGCCTTAGATGGCCGCTGTCAGTGTTGTCAGATGCCAGTTCTTAGTAGACATATACCTTATTGAACAGTAGGCGCTGCTTCATATGTTCAGACGTTTCCGATAAGTTTAATGTTCATTCTAAAATAATACAAGAAAATAATGTAATTTTTTTTTAAATGCTGGGTTGTCATATCTCAGCAACTAGTAGAGATACTATTTTGAAAGTTTGTTAACTTACTAAGCTTGATACGTTTAATTCATTGCAGTAAATATGGAAGGCGCATTCCATTTCAGATAATAAAACGACTACGTGTAGCACAAAACTGGGTAATCTGGCAACAGTGATTGATACATTGCATGCCCAAAAACTTCCAAATGCTAAATTTTTTATCACAGCTTTAGCGATTTTGAAGATATTTAAGATTCTTCCATACCAACGTAAAATGCAGCATCGTTTCCCGGCTTGTCTAATTAAAAATTTAATACAAAAATTTTACTAAGGGATTCATAAGAACTGCTAGTTTGGCGGATGATACCTTATTTTTGTTTCAAAAAAATATTGATTTTTTTTTCAAGTTTTAATTATATAGGTTCAACTTATATCATCCGCCATGCAGAACATAAAAATAGAAATATTGCGGCTATTCATGTTAATTTCTTATTTTCCATTAAAATTAAAAACGATGCCCTGGTATTATTTTCAAACACTCCACTGACGCAGCGCCCCTTAATTCTCGTGAAAATCGTTTATATAATATTTTGTATATAAAAAAAAGAAATGTTATTGCCATCGCCAGACGCAGTTACAGTATGTACGATGTGGTAAAAATGAAGTATTTGTTCATAATAACTCATCGACTACTGTTTACTCTTAAGCGTTCCAGTATTTTCTACTAACCCGGAATAGTGTAAATTAAAATACCATATATTTCTGTGGATTTTTTAAAAAAATTTTAGTGGTGAACCAGCCGACAATATCGCAAACTTTTTTCGGTATTCTTTAGGTGGTTTCAGTACCGTGTGTCAGACAATAACTGGTCATTTATTACATTTATGTAAATAAGCCGCACAAACAATAATGTGGTCGATTTATCGTTCATGTTATGAGTATACTTCAGTAACGGCTCGTCAGGTGAAGTAAAAAAAAAAATAAAACCAGGAGGAAAGTTTTTCGACAATATGAAATATTAATGTAATAATTATGTTTGAATTAATAATATTAATTTAATCCGAATGTAGCTATGCATAATAGGGCCACGGTTAACTCCGATGTACAATAATTATAAACACTCGTGCATTTTGACGCGCCCCAGCCGACCGTCTCCGTGCACTACCCTCGGTCCGTGAGCTCAGAGCAGCAAGTGAAGACGAAGACCCAACGTCCAAGTTGCTTTTCACCGTTGCTATGGTTACAAAATGTCAGTCACACGACGCATGTAACAATTTGCATATGGTGATGAAGGGCAATTTGAAAATAGATGTAGTCGTATGCACCATTGTTTTGGCATTGGTTCGCCTAACCTTAAGGTATTTATTTTGAAGCTTCGCGGAACTTACGGTTATAAATATCGTTTTTACGTGATTTACTGTGTGATTAAAAAGTTTTATTTTTATTTTTCAGTTAATTTAGTAGTGTATGTATGTACCTACTTAGTTTAATTTTTATTGTGTGTTTGTTAGGGTTGCCAGATCTGTTTTAGGTCAAAAGGGCACTGAAGCTAGAAAAGAAACAAAAATACGGGACAAGCAAAAAAAAATGGGACATGTTTGAAACATAAATTTAAAATTTTTTAAAGGGAAATAAAAAGGGACCATAATAATTATTAATCCATTGACTGTTAAAACGTATAGAGGAGCAAAGATACCAATACTATGCCTTTTTACGCGAACGGATGTTAAAAAAAGTATCTTTTTCTTTTGTTGTAGTTGGATTGTTGGAATAAAACAATTATTGTGAGATAAATTGGGAGTGGACATAAAGTTTAAAATTTTCGTGTGAAGTGAGAAAAACGGGACAAATGGCGTCCCGTTAATAGCTTGCCCAGGACGCGGGACAAAACGGGACAATCTCGGAAAATACGGGACGTCTGGCAACCCTAGTGTTTGTACGTAATAAAAAAATAAATTAGTCAATGTTTGTTTAAGAACCCGCACTATACCTAGCTCTTCACAATTTTTTAAGACCGCGAGCCGCCACTGGTATACTTGTATCAATATTCGAATACTCGAGGGTTCCCAACACTAACTTTATTTGCTGTTATTATAGAGTTTGCCACTGTACAGATCGGTTAGGTAATCAGTGATTTTAAAAAGCTTGACAGAATCCACAGTGTCACCCGAAAGCTAAAATCCAGAAATTATTACAAAAGTTAAACAAGTTAAATACCGACGGCTTAGAATTAAAATAGCAGCAAGGATTACGACAACCTGTCTCCAAAATTAACATTTTCCATACAAGACTGGTGAATTTGTCAGCGAAATTAAACAAGTTTTACTGTATTTTTATAATTTCTAGTATATTTAGTAGGCTGCTGTTTATATGTTTGGAGTCTTTTTATCATTTTAATGTTACCATTTTAATATACAAAAGTATTAGTTATTAATCTTATTTATATTTAAAATAAAATTACTGTCCGATAACGGGGGAAAAGGTGAGATTCTTGCGGTGGTCAGAGAGCTTTTCAACCTCAAACTCAAAATATACTTTATGTCATACCAGTACATAATTGTGTTTTTATACCTTAGATACCATCTACATAATGGATTACTTTATGCCCGTGCGGGCGTAAAGTACACATTATGGCCCGCGCGGGTATTAAGACGCAAAAAACAGTTTCCGATTAAGTTATTCTTTATTTATAAATTATTACATTTATTATTTAGAACGAACTGGTATGACATAAAAGTTTGTATGTACCACGGGTACTAATAGATATATACCTACCCTCGGCCTCGGGCGACTTTCAAACCCTCGGGCCAGAGGCCCTCGGCTTTGTAACAATGGCACCCTCAGGGCATAATTATCTACTTAGTACCCTTGATACATAAATAACTATTATTGTTCAAAGAAACAGTATTCCTATTGACAAAGTCATTATTTGCTAATATCTAATATGCTTACATAAATACATCTAGAAGCCCTAGAAAAAACAATAAAACAAACGGAAGGCATATAAAAGGGGAATAAACAAACATTATGCCCATCACAAAGGGGTATTCAATGTGACTAGAACTTGTTTTTTAATGGATTTACAGTATTTCCTTTTTGAAAACTTTAATTTGCAATTTATAAGTTTTTAAAACTAATTTTTTTAAAGTTTTACAAATCGTCCCTCTTAAATAATCAACGATGTCAATATATTTCAGGTAGGCAAATTAAGTGTTAATGATATAAAACCTATAAATTGGATAAATTAGTACAATGAAAGACAAATTTTGGTAAATATAAACGTAGTTTTGAGATATAGGAGAATACGAGCAAGCTTTTATAAATCGGTTAATTTATTCAAGATGTAGTATTACTAAAAAATTATTTTTTTACGATTCTCTTCATTGTAAAAAATGTAAAATTAATGGTATGTATTGAAAGTTGAACAACTTCGACTCTGTCTTTTATGCATGGCGGCATCATGGTCAGTTTTAAACGACGCCATTCTTTACGTATAATTTTATTTTGTTGCGGTGCGGCCTGCATTGCTTTATAGTATATACTGCGTGTTTTTCATAAAAAGTGTTTTTAGAGCTTTGTTTTTGAGTTTGTTGTTGTTGATGTTATTTGGTTGCGGTGCCGCCTGCATTGCTGTATAGTATATACGGCGTGTTTTTTTATAAAGAAACAAGTGTTTTTTCGAACTTTGTTTGTGTCTTGAAACTATTTAGTCCGCTTTAATATATTTGTTTTTATTTATAAAATTCAGTTCGACCAGTATAATTTAGATACAAATTCCAATATTTTAAAAATCCACTTGGTTTATTTAATTAAGATGCTGACTGTCAAGTTTTGTAAATTTTAATTAATTTATTGTAGAAGTGCCAGATCGAATATACTTAATTTTTAAATCGTTTACTTCTCCTAGCAATTATTAGAGATATAAACTTTTCCCTGAATTAAAAGGAAATGTTCCGAAAAATACAATTGCTTTTTAAGGTTTCGCAAAAAATTTCCTGCAATACATACATTTATAATGATTTTACCACATAGCAAGTAGGTACTATATAGTCTATTTCAGAGAGGTGTAGAGTAATAAAAGCTCATTAGGTATGCAAAGGGACTACAGAATGACCCAACGAATATTTAAGCCACTTTCATATTTGGCATTGATTTCATTGCAAATTTTTTTATTTTCATCATCATAATTTATGGGTTTTGCCTATTGTTATTCATTCACAAACCCTGAAAATGGTGTGACAAAGGCGTGCATTATGTACCTAGTATTAGATACACTTATTTTTGATTAAACATAAAACAATACAAAGTATAAAAAATACATTATAGAGAAATTAAATTTAAAAAAATCATAATATTCTTCGTCATCTGAGCAACTGTTATCTCCTTTTGACGTTATAATTAACGGGTCGACGGTCCGATCGATCAGGTGGTCAAGATCCCACATTTTCTCCGTTTTTTTAATGACATGATGGACTGCTCCTCGCCAGTTCTCTGGTGTCACTTCCTTAATGGCTTGATCAAACAGTAGCTTAACGTTTTTCGTTTTAAATGTCGTGTTGTGTCTTGCTACAAATACTTTTACTTGCGTCCATATAAGTTCTAAAGGATTTAGTTCGGGTTTGTTGATATGGCGGTCTGCGCAGCATAGTTACACGATGTTTTTCAGCTATCACGGCATATGTCATAAAACGATGTTTTTGTGAATTTGCTATAGCTAATAGTTCCCTCTTTATCAAATTATCTTCTTTTCTTTTGTTAGTTATCAATAATAATTTAATGCACAAAATTTACGTGAGCCTATGGCCTACACCGAAATTGAACCGAACTGGACGGAATTTCCCATTTAATTACTCTAGACCATTCTGAAATAGACTATAGTAATTTTACGTAAAATCTTAAAGCGAAATATTATCGATTACAAGGCAAGTTAAATTACACAAAATAATTTTATAGTGTATGCCACCCACAATGAAAAAGCATAATGTTCATATTAGAGGCAAAAGACAGAAAGGCAATCAAAATTAATATAAATCAAAAGATAAAAAGCCTTACATTTGCAAAAATTCTGGTTACTTCTTTTGTTGATTTAATAACTCTCGTCACCGTTCCATTTTCGTTAATAACATTTTAAATTAAAGTGTAATGGTTCTAAATGAAGCTTTTTCTCAAGGCGCTCTAAAAGCAAATAGCGTCATTTCTCTTCCCCCTCCTTTTGAATAAATTATTTCGAATTAGTCTCCTTTAAAATTTAAAGCTAAACTTAAATTTATTTCTGACAAACATTGCGCAAAATAAAAATTTAAAAGTTAATTACACCATGAGACGGAGGTTCACCTGTTGAAAAAATTTCACAAAATTATATGTGCTGTGGCATTTAAATATTAGACTTTTTATAATTGAAAAGTGCAACGAATACGGTCAGTTATTCAGTTATTTAAATTTTAAAAGTGACGTAGGTATGAGCAGAGAGTGATATTTCAAATTGAAAAATGGTTTTGCCGGCGTACAGACACGATAACAATCGAAAAAGTTTTATGCTTCCGCTGGATATCGAACCCAGAATCTCTCGATTAGACTTCAAGCACGCTGCCAATTGCGCTACGGGGGACCTGATATTCTCTTACCAACTTCGGTCATATAACTTATTTAATTTTATGTTAGTAGTAACAGTCTGGAATCTCCTGTGATTCACAGACCGGGGAGGGTGTTATAAGGGGAAAGGGAACTCATTCACCACCACTGAACATTAAGATATATTTTTCTTTTATCCGTACATAATAATAATAATAATAATAATAATAATAATAATAATAATAATAATAATAATAATAATGTATTTTATTTCATGTTAAAATAAAAAAATACAAACATTATAACAAATAGACGGCGAGATTTAGCTCAGCTACTCTATCTAACCGTCTTCTATTCTACAGAACTAAAATTTAAATAGTTATTAAATCAAAATATTTAAAAAGATAGTAACATAAGTGTTGCCTATCCTAAATATAGTATAAAATTAATTTATTAATCCACTAATTGTTAGCATTATACATAATATCATTATTACGCTATGTTAGATACACGATGATAATAATGCACAAAAAATGCAAAAACAGCGGCTAAGTTCTTTTATTTATAACAAATTTTTTGACAGCCTTCTTAAAGCCCGCAATAGCGTTAAGGGATTTTACATCAGCCGGTAGAGCATTGTACACTTTGGCCGCATTGTATTGTAACTAAAAGATCCCTGAAATTGAGCAGTTCGATGTTGGGGGATAATAATTTGACAGTGTCGCGTTTCTCGCCCATGTATGGTAGCCCCTACAACGAGCTTCTCGTGAAGATATTCTGGTGATCCACTCTTTAATTATTTTATGGGTAAGCGTAGATAAGTGCAGAAAAAAAACGTTCATCCATTCTTAGCCATCCAGAAGCTTGCAGTAACGGTGTGACATGATCATATTTTCTAGCATTATAACAAAATTTAAGACAAGAATTCTGAAGTTTTTGGAGACTATTTTTTTCTCTCTGGGTAAAAGCTGGCCAAAAAACAACGTCGGCGTATAAAACCAACCAACCAAATATTAGGGAGTGGCTGAGTCTTAGCTTGACATCAGTTGTTAAAATGTCTTTATGCATATATAAAAGTTTTAACTTGTAATACGCTCTCTGAATTATATTATAAACATGTGCTTCAAATCGAAGCTGCTTATCCAAAAAAACACCCAAATTTCTCTCGCAATCTGAAGGAACTAATATCGTACCTTCAATTTCAATGTGAAAATTATTTAACTCAGATGAACCAAAGACAAGCAACTTTTATTTGGTCCCGTTTAAGATCAATTTATGTAATTTGGAAATCTCCGAAATCGCTGCCAAGTCAGCGTTAATAGCATCCATGGCTGTTAAAGCTTGTGTGTGTGGAAATGATAAATAAATTTGCTTATCATCGGCATATTGATGAGACGAACAAACCTTTAAAAATTTGTGGAAATCACAGATATATAAAGAAAACAAGAGCGGTCCCAGAATACTCCCCTGTGGAACTCCCCTCTCAATATTCACATATTCTGAAACGTCCGACCCAACACACACTCTCTGTCTTCTACACAATAAATAATTATTTACTAGATCTAGCGCAGCGTCATGTAGTCCAAGATATTTGAGTTTAGAACAAAGAACTGAATGGTCAAGGGTAGGGCTGTAGTCCAACAGCACTAAAGCAGTCATGTTGCCTTTATCAAGACTTCTAAAAATTTTATCGACGATATATAGCGCTATCTGTCAAAATCAGAAAGATATCTTTAAACAGTAACATCTAGCTGTAAATAGTTTAAAATGAAGTTATGTTGGCGTCTGTAGATATTTTTTAAATTGAAAAATGTTTTTGCCGGCACTTCCAGAGATATATTTCTGATTCCATATCATCATTTCCCAACATTTAAGGAAGATTGGTTGGAGCCCCGTCATGGCAAAAAACATAAGTACAAACGTTCATTTAGTAGTAATTGTCTAGAACTAAATGGAAAATTGAAGTTTTTTGAAAAAAGAATTATTTCATTTAAATATAAAAATAACAAATTTCTCACTTTTGTTAGGTGTCATAAAACGACTCGTAAAATTTACATGTAAATTTAGTGTCTTTGTAATTGACCACTGTAATTGGCAGTTTCATATCCTAACTAAGATGGATATGAAATTATATCCGTTTAATTTACCGAAATAGCCACAAACAGCAATTATCCATGTGAAAGTAAAAAAAAAAACAATATTATTTATTGGTGTCATACTAATAAAAAGTAGAGGATAATTGATAGCGGTTTCTCAATAAAGAAAGTGTCGGAAATGTTCTATTAATATACTTATAAAATAACAGAGACAAAAACATCAATGTTTCAAGACACCTGATTAATAAATTAGAATTAAGGTAACCGGGGCTCTATGATTGTGAGAAAATTATTTCTGCCAATGGTATGTATGTCACAGTCAAACTTGCTGGTTAGTTAATTATTATTAAAATTATTTGTGCAACCCCACATATGTCAATATTATGATGTGGAAGTTATTTGTTAATGTAATAAAAGATCGTTGACAAATAAAGTTGATCTAAACAATTATAAAATGTATGCAATTTTTTTTTAAAACTACATTAAAATATAAAATGTTAGATAAAGATAAGTGGTCCTAAATTGACATTTGTGCATATTTGTACGTCAACCCCCGTAATGGCCAACTGTTCATGTTACATTTTGTCAAATTGCTGAAAAAATCTCAAAAAGGTCACTTTATCGAGAATGAATAAAAATATTCCTAGTCTACCAGATTATTAGAGGAAACTTTAACTTCTGAACGTATCGATAAAGTAAAATAAACAAGAAAATAGCGCAGAAACTACAACTAGCACTGTTTGTGTTTTTGATTTACCACGTCAACAATTCGAACAAACGGCCACATAGTTTCAATTATTTTAACAAAAGTTTAAAGCATTCTTTGATGGATTTATTCAGTCAAGTTCTAAAAAAATGCCCATCAAATTATCTTGTATTCTGTTTCTATTGCATGTGAAAAGAAATATTTTTACTACAAAGCTGTGCAATTTTTCAGCTTCAGTTCTGCTATTATTTATTTATACACACTATACGTTTCACATCACACTATTTCAAATTCGGAAAATGACTATAAAATTTAAATGGTTATTCCAATGTTCAGGAAAAATTACGCAATTTTGAAAAAATATTACAAAAATATTTTTAAGAATTATATTTTTGCAATATTTTCCACAATAAGCTTTTTCTAAAAATCTAGCCATGTTCTTGGTTTAAACCAAATTCTTTAGTTTTGAAAACTTAATATTATTCTTAGGAGCCTTTCATACCACCGTAAAACGCGGCATAGTTTCCTGGCTTGTTTAATTGAAAATTTAATATTTAATCCAAATAAAATGCTGGACAATTGCTTTCGAGCAAGAAAAATTTCGCCTAAATTTAACAGTTAATATTTTCTGAACCAGATATGATATCGACCTACAGTTTTGAATGGTTGATACATTCATCCCTTGAGAAAAAATTGTCAATATTGGATTTTCTTTAACTGTCAGAAAATTTTATATACAGGGTGTTAAAGAAGACAATGATTTTTGCTCCAATTTTAATGGCGTGTAACTTTCACAATAACATTTTTAAATTTTATCACTCTACGTCAATTGAATCACTGGTTCATAGCAAAGAAAGTAATTTGTCAAATTTTTGATATCTGCTATATTTTAAGAAATACCGATTTTTTTGGAAAAACTTGCTTTATTTTAACTTATTGGTAGCTAGATCTCACTGCGTTGTATCGTGCAAACTTTGCGAGTGATTCTTATACCTTATGGATTATGTTCAGTACCTAGCAATAGTTGAACCTAAATATTATGATGTACAGTGGCGTACTTATAAACACTAATATGTCTATGGTTTATAAGTATAGTGTTAGTAAGTTAGAAATTAATAAATACATTTTTTTTTAAATTAAATTAAATAATTTATCTTTGTTAAAATTTTGTAAACACACAGTATAATATATGTGAATTTGGGGGCACGTTGGCCTCGAACGTTCAGTCGGTTAAAAGGGGTGTGCCCCAGGGGTCCATCCTGGGGCCGCTACTGTACCATCGCGCCGATAAAAAACTGGGACAGGAAATTTTTCTATTTTCTCCTAGACTATTAAGAATAATTTTACATCAAGCCTAATACCAGTAAAATGTCATGAAAATTTGCATGTCAATAAAGATTGTCACTTTATGATTGACTCGTCAAACATACAATCATATATTATTTGTAAATATGCCACAATTAACCCCCCAGCAAAAGGCAATTATTTATAGTCGGTTGCGAGATAGTGTTGCTATTAGGGATATTGCAGATGAACTGGGAGTAAGCAAGAATACCGTGCTATTGGCAAAACAAAAAATAGCAAGACATGGGACTATTATTAGGAATGCAGGTTCTGGTCCCCCTAAAATTTCTACTGATGATCATGATAGAAGACTGGTTAATTATCTAAGGGATCATCCCTTCGAAACTGCAATCAAGGCAAAAGAAGAGACGAATTTTCCAGGTTCTGCAAATACCGCTAGAGACAGGGTTCGAAATTCCGATATACGAAGCCGTTGTGCTGCCAATAAAAATTTTTTACCGGAAATAAATAAACAGGGCAGGTTAGAATTTGCACATGAATATATTAATCAAATAAATTTATGGGAAACAGTTATATTTTCTGACGAGAAAACTTTTCAGTCATGCAATAATGGGAGAATTCGGGTGTATAGGCCTTCCGGCATGCGGTATGATGAGAGATACACCCACAAAACCAACCAAAGTGGGCGTTTCTCCATAAATGTTTGGGGCTGGATTAGCGCTAGAGGACCAGGACTTTGCCAAATCGTCGAAGGAAGACTAACTGCAGCAGTATACGTTAATATACTAAACGAAGTGATGATACCATCGGTAAACGCTGTATACGGTCAAAATTACACATTTCAGCATGATAATGCTCCAATACACACAGCGCGCATTGTACAAAATTTTCTCCAAGAAAATAACATAGCAGTCCTTCCCTGGGCTTAGAAGAGTCCCGATTTGAACCCGATAGAAAACATTTGGGGTGCCATGGTCAAATCTATGTATAAACATGATTTTCAACCTAGAAACAGGGATGAATTACGTCATAGGATAAATCAAGCTTGGGATGAAATAACTGTCGAATTATGTAGAAACTTAGTTTTAAGTATGCCACAAAGGCTCCAAAAAGTAATAAACAGAAATGGTTCTATGACTAAATATTAATTTTGTGTTGTTTTGACAAACTTTGTGTTCGCAATTTTTTTCTTTTTATTAAATGTATTTTATTACCTGTATTAGCTTTATTTATTATTTTGTGGTAATGGTAAATATAATAATTTATAAAATATTTGACTTTAAAAAAATCTAATAAATTTACTTTATCCATATTATATGATGTCTCTCAAATTTAACCACCCCGTATCGAAAAATACAAAACATTCAATTATGTAACCTAGGTTACTTTTTAAATTTTGAATGTTTTTCCTTTTTAGCTCTAGACACCTTTTATAGTCTAGGGGATATGTATTTCTTACATTGTTTTTGTAAATCTCTTGTCCCAGTTTTTTATCGGCACAATAGTACATTCTATACACGAATGAGCTACCGGGGGTAACACGTCACCACACCGTTCAGTACGCTGATGATACGACCCTTATTTTTAGCCTTGAGGGTATTGCCAATGTGGCCAATGAGGTGGATCAGGCACTGCGACTTCTAAAGGTATGGTTCGACTCAAATAATCTTATTTTGTACATAAATAAAACACAGTTGTTAAAATTTTCTTATCAAAATTCTGGTGAATCAGAGAATTTGATTTTGAATGACATTACATATGAAACTGTCAATTCTGCTGTATTTCTTGGGGTAACCATAGATTCCAGGCTCGATTGGAGACAACACATTAATTCTCTCGCTGGTAAAATCTCCCAGTTTACTTACGCTCTGGGGGTTTTGTCGAGAAGTGTTGGGAAGGCAACTGCCCTTACGGCATATCACGCTTATATCCATTCTAGAGTTCGGTACGGAATCCTGTTTTGGGGTGGTAGTGCCGACGAGTCTAGAATAATGATTCTGCAGAAGGCCTGTCTACGCAGAATCTTCGGAATGGGAAACATGGACAGCTGCCGACCAGTATTTCGCAGGTGGGACATCCTCACTGTGATAGGCACATATATCTACGAAGCGGTACTTTTCTTTAGACTCAATGGAGGATTGTTCGAGGAGACATATAGGGATCATGATCACCTCACAGGTAGACATGACCCCCTGAATCCGAGATATAACTTTACCTATCTGCAAAAAAAACGTGCACTATATGATAATAAAAATAGTCAACAAAATACCTAACCACATTAAGAATACTACCATTGCCAAACTTCGGTCGTCACTTAAGCGATTTCTTGTATCCAAGGCCTAATATACTGTGGAGGAATTTTTCAATGATATGCAAATTTGACAGTTTTTGTACCCGAATTTTAAACTTTTGTATGTAAGAGTCAGTATTTTAAATATAGATATTAAAGTGTTGTGTCCGTAAGTTGGTCCTTTATATAGATTTTGTACGGTAATAAGTGATGTTCTTACTCTATCTTTTTGGTGATTGTACTTTTATTCCTTTTATTGTTTTATATGTTTTCTACTAGTTTTAGATGACAAGTTCTATACTGTTTTGTATTTTTGACAGAACTAATAAAGAAATTATTATTATTATTATTATTATTATTATTATTATTATTATTATTATATATTATTATTATTATAATACCTGTAATGCGATATGAAAACTAAAAAATAAGTAAAAATTGACCTAATCTAGGGGCGAGTACTTTCCAATATAAAACAATCGGGAAAAATTGTGAGATACTCATAAATCATAGACATATAGGATAAGTACGCCACTGTACATCATAACATTTAGGTACAACTATTGTTACTGAACATAATCAAGCTTTTCATAAGGTATAATAATCACTCGCAAAGTTGGCACGATACAACGCACAGTGAGATCTATTTACCAATAAGTTAAAATAAAGCAAGGTTTTCCAAAAAAATCGGTATTTCTTAAAATATAGCAGATATAAAAAATTTGACAAATTACTTTGTTTGCTATGAACCAGTGATTCAATTGACGTAGATTGATAAAATTTAAAGATATTATTGTGAAAGTTACACGACATTAAAATTGAGGCAAAAATCATCGTCTTCTTTAACACCCTGTATATAAAATTTTCTGACAGTTAAAGAAAATCCAACATTGACAATTGTTTCCCAAGGGATGAATCTATCAACCATTCAAAACTGTAGATCGATATCATATCTGGTTCAGAAAATATTAACTGTTAAATTTAGGTGAAATTTTTCTTGCTCGAAAGCAATTGTCCAGCAGTTTATAATACCTAATTTTTAATAATATAATTTTGTACATTCTACTTGCATAAGTAAAGGCCAAAATATAATAATAAAGATAAAAAAGACAACTTCAAGCGAAAACGTGGGAGTGGAATAGCTTACAAAACTCCATTGTCGAGAAAAGAAAACTTTATCAAAAGTGTTTTGCTGACTTGCAAATGAGCCGTAAATTAAATCACTTTAAACTGCGATTTATTGGCGCTTGCTGTTACAACCAGAAGCCACCTTGGATACTAAGGAAGAACAAAAGTCGACATCGATAGCGCTTTATAAATGGAAAAAGTTTCTGTAATTTTCTGTAAGCTATTTTGGGAATATCAGACACTCTAAAATTCTATTTATAAAACGAGAGTCTTCTTAATCAATAAAAACAAGAGTTTCAAGACGTTGTATTCAAATGTGAATAAATCTAGCGTGGAGAAACCTTATTTGTCAAAGCAACGGTATAAAAAAGTGACGACAAATGACGATAATCTAAGCAAATCGCGGAAAAATTAAATAATCGGCCAAAGTCAACATTTTTTTAAAAAGTTCGCTATATCTCTTAAATTTTACATATTTTCAAAAAATTTGTTACATTTTTTCCAAGATATTGAACAATGGGAATGAAAAAAGTTGCCTGTTTCTCAATTTTCTACCTTGAAAAATTCGACAAATTTCGGATAAAGTTCATTTTTGCACTCTTTTCTAACATATTACTTAGTGTTTTCAACTTATAGTCTATTTCAGAAAGGTGTAGAGTAAGCTTATTAGGTATGCAAAGTGACTACAGCGTGACCCAACGAATATTTAAACCACTTTCATAATTTGGAATTGATTTCATTGCAAAATTCTTTATTTTCATCAAGTGCAGGTAGTACCACCCGGTTTGGGTCAACTTATGGGTTTCGTCTATTGTTATCCATTTACAAACACTAAGAATGGTGTGACAAAGACGTGTATTATGTAAATATAATTAGGTACACTTATTTTTTGTTAAACATTATAAAAAAATACAAAACATTATATAATATTTAAATTATAAAAAATTATAATATTCTTCGCCATCTGAAGAACTGTCATCTCCTCTTGACGTTATAATTAACGGGACGACGCGACGGTTCGATCGATCAGGTGGTCAAGATCCCACATTTTCTCCTCTTCTTTAATGACATGATGGACTGCTTCTCGCCAGTTCACTAATGTCACTTCCTTAATGGCTTGATCAAACAGTAGCTTAACGTCTTTCATTTTAAATGTTGTGTTATGTCTTGCTACAAATCCTTTCACTTGCGCCCATATAAGTTCTATAGGATTTAGTTCGCAATGATATGGCGGTGTGCGCAGCACACTATGTTTTTCAGCTATATCTTCCACGGCATATTTCATAAAAAGATGTTTGTTATAATTTAACATAGCTAATAGTTCCTTCTTTATCAAATTATCCTCTTTTTTTTCTTTGGTTAGTTATCATAAATAATTTAATGCACAAAATTTACCTCCGCCTATGGCCAACGCCGAAATTGAGCCGAACTGGACGGAACTTCCCATTTTATTACACTACACCTTTCTGAAATAGACTATAATACTATTCTTAACTCAAAATATTGCAAGATTATAGCACAAAAACAACGCAATATGATAAATTTTCAATCCAGCATCGTATGTTAGCAATTAATAGTAGTTTGTACAACAAGAGTGGATATGATGTCTATATCACACGAGAAAGTTTCGAGTGCGATATAGACAATCCACTCGAGTTGAACAGTATATTTTTTCTACGACCTTATGCTAAAAAATGTAAAAAAAGAGTTGGTAGGTTGCCGGGCTCGAACTCACGACCATTGGTTCCATAGTCAAACGCTCTAACGCCTGGACTATTGAAGCGTTTAGTTAATTATCGTAAAACCAACGGAATAATGATGCTACATGAAATTAATATTCTATTCACATTCAGCAGGTTGCATTATTGATAAATCTATTATAAATGCGTATAGATTTTATTATTTTGAACAAATTAATAACAAATTGTACCATATGCATTTAAATTATATAATTTAGTGTTTTGAAAAAGAAGGGGGAGCCTCAGTAAAAATTAAAAACAACAATGGCTTCTCTGTAATTGACTGTGATTGGTCAGTTTCATTACCTATCTAGAATTGTTATAAAATTTTGCCGCACAGTTAACTGGAATAGCCTACTTTACTAGCCACTTAAAAGTCGATTTAAACCGAGGTTTAGTTTAAATCATAGATTGTTAAATCTTTATAAAATTAGCCCCAAGAAAGAATAAAATATCCTATTGGCAGTGGTTTATAAATGCGGAGCAAGTATGTGTATTTGGCTAGAAAGCGCCGTATATCACACGCGTGTACTCACACACACGTACGTCACACACTAGTGTTGAAATATCAAGGCACACTATTTAATTTAAACATATGGCGCTAATTTGGTAGACAACCCCTATTTATTAAAAAAAAATTTAGAAAGCAGTAATTGTAAAACAACATTTTTATCGGTAGCGATGGCGTAGAGAATAGAGCTCTAGCCTACAGATGGCAAGGTCACAGGTTCAAATCACATCAGGTGTATTTGACTATTTTTTATAAAAACATTAAATAATGTATAGAATTATTTTGAATTGAAATCTTCCTTGTTGGGTGGATTTTTAAATTTAAAGCATCTTTTCTTGATTAAATTAAAACATTTTTTTTCTGGTTAATCTAGAAGTTAAAGTTAACCCAGGATTAGTTCTTCCTATGATATATAAAATATGAAAAAATGAAAAAGTTAAACTACAAATAAAGGAAAAGCCTATTGACAAACTATAAAACCAGATATTACGTGGAACATAATAAAGAAGTATGCAAATTTCAACACTAGTGTTGAAATATTTTTTTTGTACAACTGTCAAAAAAAGTTGACATTTTTTCATCGCTATCGATACGTAAACCTTTTGTTTTTTTAACAGTGAAAAAAAGACTTTTTTTCACGGTGAAAAAAAGACTTTTTTTTAACTGGAAAATGATTTACAAAAAAAACGATAAAACATTACTTTTTAAAAAATGTATTGAATTTTTTTGTACAAATTTACTAATTAATTACCAACTACCAAAAAATCTCATTTGTTACAATAATAATTGATGGTGAAGTTCAAACAATTGCTTCCAATATTAATTCCCGAAGCTGGTCCACCTTGCTGCTGATCAGAAACGCTAGATATTCCTTGAAAAGTTGAGTCCACAATTATTGTATCAGTTATATTGATTTGTTTGGAAGTAGAGGAACAATTTAATTTATTAGAAATATCAATTTTATTACTCAAACTATCTTCTATATATCCTTCTGCTATGGCGGCAGATTTCCAACCACCGTGGCGTTTTATAGATGTCATGTTACCCCCTGCATTGGCTAAGAGAGTTGCAGAACTCCTCCTAAAACAGTGACCTGTGTAGCTCTTATGCAATTCTTTTCCCAGCCATTTTGCAATCAAGCTAGGAATTTCCCCTATTTTATTTATTCCCACATGTTGGTCAACACATTTTCCTCTTGAATATTTTAAAAATAATCTCTTTTTGTGTGTATGGGACGGCCTTAGTGCTCTATACTTGCGATATATCTCAATATAATCAGAATTTGAAACGGTAAACATTCTTGGGCAATAGGTCTTTGTATCCGGTATTTTAACAATCAATATAGACCCGGTATCTTCAATGTCATCAATAGTTACCTTCAATAATTCTTCACGGCGACAAGCACCGCTGATTCCCAAAATTAACGCAACCTACAATTAAAAAAATATTGAAATTACTGAAATAATACAAAATTTTGATCATCTGTACCTTATAAAGTAAATTTGTTTCATCATCAGCTTCTTGAATGAATTTATTAATATCGTCTCTCGATAAAACTTTAGATTTCTTCCCTCGGTATCCGACGTTTTTATTCTTAATAAAAGGCACCAATTTTGAAAACTTCTTTATATCAATATTTTCTTTAACATTCAATGTACTCTTCAACATTGAGTAGACACTCCATAAAGTAGAAGGTTTTACAGTTTTTGATTTCTCCTCAAAATAGCATATAAGTACCTTTTCAGACACTTTTTGTATATTTTTCTTGCCGCACCATTCACGGAATTGGTTATAATTTTTCTCGTATATAAATCTTGATTTCGCCGGTAACATGTTAGCTATAGCCGAATTTGCTATATCGGCTATATCTGAAGGAATCTCGCTATCACTATCGTAATCTACATCCATTTTAAGTACTTATACTATTTATTTAAAAAATTGCAATAAATATGAACAGCTATCAACGTATGACAACAAAACAAGCAACGTGCCAACAAACCATTTCTATAGTAACGACAGGGCTGTTAACTTGATTATGTGAAATTATATGGTAAAATTTTTTTATAATATACAATTTAACCGACTAATTCAAACTTTCAGTTGTACAAAAAATGTTGTTTGTATTTCGTTTGTGAAATTCGTGTTTTAATGGCACATTCGAGAGAATTTTTCGCCTCGACCTGCGGTCTCGGCAAAAAATTGACACTCTCATATGCCATTAAAAAAACACTCACTTCACGCACTTAATACAAAAATAACTATTTACAAATCAAAAGCTTTTTTAATAATTCTTTGTGATCGCAGGAAAATAGTGTACATTACTCAGTGATTATTCTAAAACTCAGAGAATTTCCGCACGTGCTAAATATCTCCTCGTTTAAAAAGTATCACTTTCATCACTTGTTATGTAATATACTATTATTATTCATTATTTTGGGAATACCAAACGCTTTAGAAATCTATTTATAAAACTAAATTAATAATAATTAAAAAAAAATCAAGACATTGTATTCAAATGTAAGATAATATCAATAACTCTGGAACAGGAAGATATTATTTGTCAACGCCATAAAAAGAAGTGTCGGAAAATGACGTTCATCTAAGCAGGAAGCGGGAATGGAGTTTATGAGCTATCACAACTCCTTTGTAACTGAGCATTACAATGTTGCTGGTTGATAAAAATGGTATCTATGTATTTTATAATCAGGCAAATCAGTTATCTTAAATAAATTTGACATAAACATGGAGTTCTTTAAAAATAAATTATTTTACTTCTTATCAAATTTCAGGTACAAGATATGATAAACAGATTAGCAAAAAGAAAATGAAGCGGTTTAAACTAAAAGATTATTAATTTAAAACAGTCCTAAATTGACAATTGTGGGCTTTAACAGACAAGTGTCAAAATAAATAAACTTATTATAAATATTTTTTGGTTACAAACACATCCAAGTAAAATAATGAACGGCAGAAGAGATAAAACTCTTCTACTGTTCAAGAAACATTATTGTCTCCTATATTAAAACAGACACAAGTAAATAGTATATTACATAACAAGTGATACTTTTCAAACTAGGAGATATTTAGCATGAGGCGTCAGCCAAGTGCGGAAATTCTCCGAGTTTAAAGATAAAGATTTGTTGTTTTACAATTACTGCTTTCTAAATTTTTTTTTTAATTAATAGGGGTTGTCTACCAAATTAGCGCCATATGTTTAAATTAAATAGTGTGCCTTGATATTTCAACACTGGTGTTGAAATATTTTTTTTCAACACGCGTGTGATATACGGCGCTTTCTAGCCAAATACACATACTTGCTCCGCATTTATAAACCACTGCCAATAGGATATTTTATTCTTTCTTAGGGTAATTTTATAAAGTAGATTTAACAATCTATGATTTAAACTAAACCTCGGTTTAAATCGACTTTATAAAATTGGCCCTTAGTATATAAATCGACTTATGGACACCAATAAATCGGAGTTTAAAATTAATTTAATTTAGAGCGTCTCATTTTAGTCGGGAAAAACACATTTGATAAAGGTTTCTTTTATCCAGTTCGTTTCTGTTTGAATGATTGTTCTCTGTTTAGTGAATAGGTTGAAAAGAAACGATATATTTGAGATTCTATTGCAACCGTTGCGTGAAATCCTAGTAAAAAAAATTATATTTGTTGCATGCGACAAAGTGGTGCTGAAATCTCTATTTTACTACTCCCACATGGAAATTTGCTGTTTCCTTTACACTTAAGTGGCCAGTAAAGTAGGCTATTCCAGTTAACTGCGCGGCAAAATTTTATAACAATCCTAGATAGGTAATGAAACTGACCAATCACAGTAGTCAATTACAGAGAAGCCATTGTTGTTTTTAAAAGTACTGACCAATCACAATATATTATTCTCTACGCTATCGGTACCTGTAGAGATTTGTTGTTTAATACATAACATTTTCTTCAGCACGATTTGCTTTTTCTGGTAATAGATTTTCCAGTATATTATTAACATTTTTTATATTTTCAGATGGCGTATCACACTCTAACTCGAATCACTCGACAAATACATGATAAATAAGTTAAACACTTTACAATTACTGCGTTTTAAAATTTGTTATTTTTAATAAATAGGGGTTGTCTGCCAAATTGGCACCATATGTTTAAATTAAATAGTGTGCCTTGCATAATACTAGTGTTAAAATATTATTTTTCAACACGCGTGTGATATTCGGCGCTTTCTAGCCAAATTAACCGTACTTTTTTTTCATTTTCATAGGTAGTCATAGGAAAACATTATTTGTTTACCATATTTACATAAATAGAAGATAAATAACCTTAAGAAAAGTAAATCGAAAGCCAATTTTAAACAAAAACAATCGATGGCATAAAATTAACCCGCAAATATCTCGAGTCGGCAAAAGAAAACTTTATCAAAAGTGTTTTGGCTGACTAGCAAATGAGACGCTCCAAATTAAATAACTTTTAAACTCCGATTTATTGGCGTCTGCTGGTGCTACAACCAGAAGCCACGTTAGATACTAAGAAAGAATAAAACCGGATACCGACAGCGGTTTATAAATTGAGAAAGTTTCGGCAATTTTCTATACAGCTATTTTCGGCAGACCAGACGTTTCAGAGACCTACTTATAAAATGAGAGTCATCTTAATCGATACAAAACGCAGTTTCGGAATTTTCAAATATTCAAATTTGCTATAAAGTAAATAAATCTGGATTAAAGGATATTTGTCAATACCATAAAAAAGGTGTCGACAAATGACGAATATTTAGGCATGAATTGAATTTATGAGCTCACACGAACGTTTCGTTACAAATTTAGTGACAGTTTAGTTCAAGGCGGTTTCCGATTTTTAGGGACATGAGATTCTGTAACAATTAGAATCAATCAACCGAAAACAATAATTCTTCAAAGCACTTGCCAAAAAACTAAACTTTTTTTATTAAATCGGGGAATTAATATTTTTAATTTCTTATATTTTTCTTTCTATAGTATTTTTGGTTCTCGCTTTTTATCATGCAC
The DNA here is from genome assembly GCA_935413205.1 of Polydrusus cervinus. Classification (NCBI taxonomy): domain Eukaryota; kingdom Metazoa; phylum Arthropoda; class Insecta; order Coleoptera; family Curculionidae; genus Polydrusus; species Polydrusus cervinus. Next base: position 69,188,992 of record OW284511.1, on the reverse strand, counting down.
CAAAATTTTACAAGTTTATATTACCATTATTTTATTTACCAACACTCCAGGTCCCAAATTACTGTTGGAAAAACGTAGTTTTAAAATATCTTTTATAATGCCAAATATCCTTTCTACAAAATGTTATTGTTTTGCGACGAACTTGAATTTAAAATAAAAATAATCTGGGGGAATGTGACAGGGTAGGTGTTCAAAGCTGTTGGTAGTTTTTCGGAAAGACAGTGCTTGCATGTATTTCTTAAAGTGCAGTCGATTCAATTCTTCCGTACCCAAAAAGGGAATTTACGCGGAAAGTAGTGTTTGATCGACGCTCATATTTTTTATAAGTTATTTGTGTTGCTGCCATTCGCTCCCAGAAAGACGAGTATTTTAACGCAAAAATTCAACAAAATCCTTAGGGTGTCTCGATAGTGCAATTTTGGCTATTCTAACTTCATGATAATGTAATTTGTGATTTACCCAAGAAAATAGATGTTTTTCACAGTACCGTCTTCTGTCTTAATGAACTTAAATATTTGAACCAGCAACAAAACCTATGGACGTGACAGTATTCTTACATTGGGCGGAAACCTATAGCTCCGTACTTTTAGACCAGAAGAGCCAGATTTTATTGCCATACGACTCCGCTAATTTCGGCACTTGTGCGACCCGGATTATAATTCCAACCGGTGTTGCACAATTACTGTTAGTGACTCATCGCTTTCATAACGAGAGCTGCGGGTTTGTTGAAAAAATAATCTATGAAAATAAATTTTCTGCTGTATTAGAATTTTAAAAGTACACTGGAATTGTTTCCTCTAACTTCGTACAACCCGCTGCACTCTATATGAAAGCGACGAATCACTGACAGTAATTTTAGCACTTGGCGTATAGTCAGTTAACAAACCAAGACTTGCGTCATAGTTTTGTCATAGAGAAATGATAGGTCTGAGCCGTATCTTCCTCGCCAGCAATTTTTATTTTTCTCTCATTTTTAGAAAATATATTAGTCACAACAGAAATTATCTTTGACATAACAGACCAAGAAATATCACAAATTTATTGCTCAGTTAAAACAAATACCGGCTTTGATTGATGGGGGAATTTCTGAGATGACATTGTCTATAAGCTGGATTTGTCGCCCGAGCAGCTGGGGACGCTGCTTTTTGGGAGGGATGACGAATGAAATGTCAAAGTCAAGTATCTAATTGCAAAGTGAAAACAAATAAGAGTTGGAATTTAAACGTGAAATTTTATTTAGATCATATTTAAATTTAGAAGGAATAGACGCAATTATGGCGGGTGACAAAAAAAGGTCTTACACGCCTCCCTCATTTTTTCCGTAATTCCTGAAGTAAAGATGTTTTAAAAATGTCCGGCTGATCAATATTCCCCTATTTTTTTAAAACGTCCCTGACTTCGGTAAGACAAGGTGGTATATAGTAGGCCATGGAAACGGTCAAATGGTTCATTTCAACCTGTATATGAAATTAATTTGCTGAAGAAAAATGTATCCGTTAAAAAATCGAAATCAACATGTTAAAACATTCATGTCTTTATAATATCATACGTCAGCTGTTTTTTAACATATTTGCATGTACTATTTTCTTCAGAAATGTTTAAGATTTCAGAATCTTGCACGTTAAATCAGCAGGAGCCCATATTGGTACCCGTACTTACATCGAGGGAAAACTGTATTGTTTGATCAATAATTTATTGAAGAATGAAAATAAGGAGAGAAGAGAAAAAAAAAGAAAAAAAAAAAAAAAAATAATAATAATAATAATAATAATAATAATAATAATAATAATAATAATAATAATAATAAGGAAATTGTTTCTTGTAAAATGCCAAATTTCGAAAAAATGGAAAACAAAGAGAGAAGCTGGCCATCACACTGATGGTTTTAACTTTTTAAAGTAATACATTTTAGGGCATGATATTAAAGTCAACCTGTCACCATTTTTAAAGTAAAAAAATGTAAAGACATAGATTGCTAAAGTAAATGGCAACACGGCGTCGTTTCGGCTTGTCTAAAAATTTAACACAAAAATTTTAGAACATCTAGTTTGGCGGATGATACCTACCTTATTAATTTTTCAAAAAAAAAATTGAAAATGTATTTTAAAGTTTTAATTATATAGGCTTAAACTATATCAACCACCATGCAGAACATAAAAATAGAAATATGGGAGCTATATGCCCTGAAATTATCTTGAAAATCTCATAACTCATCCACTACTGTTTGCTCTTAAATTTAAAAAATATTAAAGAAACACCAGAAATCCTGATTCAAACTTTTCTGTGTAATTTTAGCTTTTTCAAGCAAGTCCTTACCTTTTTTTTATCGGATAATCCAGCTAAGTTCAACAAAAAAAGCTAACAAAATAATGGCCAAAAAACACATCCTTTATTGTCTGTTCCTCGCCCTGTATTATTCCCAGTTCGCATTTACGCCCAGACGGGCGCTTAAATTTGGAGCACATAATCGACCCTCTTCTTTGAAAACAAATATTTTAACAAGAACGCTTTCTAAAAATTTTTCAAGTATGTTGGTTTAGAAACAGCTGTTTTATAAAAAAATTAGCGATTTTCTGGCTCTACCCTTATATAATAAGCGAAATGCTGGATATGATTTTTTTTGCAAAAGGCAAATTTATTTTTCATTATACCTCTCTGGCGCCAGAAGTTTCTATTTATACAGGGTCCTGCGTCTGTACTTACCTTCTTCTATAGCTTAGTTATTAATTACTATCCACTTTCAGTAGAGTCAAGATAAAAGGGACGTAGGTTGTCTATTTAACCATATCATAATGAATGGCGTATCTGGCTTATCGAGTATGAAAAATTCTTTTTTCTACTCCCACATGAAAATTTGCTGTTTCCTTTACACTAAAGGGATTGGAAAAGTGGGCTATTCCGGTTAACTGAACGGATATGATGTCATATCCATCCTAGTTAGGATATGAAACTAACCAATCAAAGGGGTTAATTACAAAGAAATCAAATGTATATGTTGTTAATTTCATCAGTCATTTTCTGACACTTGACAGAAGTAAGGTTAAACATATACTTCGTCAGATGAAATTTGTTTTTTTTTTAAATTTAAATCAGAACATTTATCCCAGAGTCTATGCATACACAATTTGTTCCTGAGGAGTGTAGGAAATAATGAAAAAAATGAAGCTATAATACTAAAACATATTTCTATCAAATGAACTATTGTAATTTTCTGACCAAACTAAAGATTTGTGCACAGATGATGCACTCTCTTATATTAAAAATATCCAGTTTCCTCTCATTTCTAGATAATTAAAAAATTATACTATAGGTACTTATTATTATTATTATTATTATTTTTTTACGGTTTGCCGACTACGGAGGCCATCTTGAACCGGTCATCGACCACAAATGTGGTCTACCGACTGGGGAGTGTGAAACGGCACCTTCATCCTACGAGATATCCGATCTCATCCGGCCTGTCCGGTGTGAATAGGATGGCTAGGTGTCGATTCATTTTACACTCTTCCCTGAGGCAAGAGCACGCCGTGTTCCCAAGCGGTCACCCGCCCAAGTACTAACCGCGCTCGACACAGCTTAACTTCGGTGATCTGCGAGAACCGGTGCTTAATATGTCGACAGGCCCTTGCCTATAGGCACTTACTAAATAAGGCAACAGTCCAGTTAACCAAGCTTCATCGGTACACAACTTAATTTTTTTAAATAGGAAGATGCCATTTATGATACCTTTTTGGAACGCTCTTTTAAAGAAAACAATGAATATCCTATTGTTTTTAACTTTAATTTATTTTTATTGCCCCAGGGTGGGGACTTTTATTGGAACAAATTTGCTAGAATGTTGGAACAAAATATAAAATTATTTGTGAAAAGTGCAAAAACGCGTCGTTTGAGACGTTTCGTGGGCTTCATACTGATAAGAAAAATTTTGTTTTTTAAACCACTAGGTGAAACATAACCCAACTTAATCTTTTTAAAATAAAAAATAAAAAGAATGTAAAATTAAAAACAACAGTATATTCAATTTTCTCTTCAAAAGAGCTTTCCAAAAAGGTATCATACGTGTTATCTTACAATTTAAAAGAAATTATTATACAGAAGTTAAAAAAAACCTTTTTGATGCCAAAATGTAGCGCATACAAAATCTCTATCGACGTGTTTTTCCATTTTTCAAAAATATTTTTTTCTAAACTTCTTCTGTTCCAGTTAAAGTTCCCACCATGCATGTATTTTTATATTATCTTTGTGACGTGCTGAAGACGATTTTTATATGTAGCAAATAAACCTTCGACTTATAACCAATAAATTAATAAAAATCATAATTAAATTAAAAAATGGGCAAGGGCCTGTCGACATATTAAGCACCGATTCCCGCAGATCACCGAAGTTAAGCGGTGTCGAGCGCGGTTAGTACTTGGGCGGGTGACCGTTTGGGAACACGGCGTGCTCTTGCCTCAGGGAAGAGTGTAAAATGAATCGACACCTAGCCATCCTATCCACGCCGGACTTGCCGGATGAGATCGGATATCTCGTAGGATGAAGGTGCCGTTTCACACTCCCCAGTCGGTAGATCACATTTGTGGTCGATGACCGGTTCAAGATGGCCTACGTAGTCGGCGAACCGTAAAAAAAATTAAAAGAATAAAAAAAAATTAAAAAATGTTTGCAGACGTGCAGACAAGTTTAAAATTAAAAAAGTTTTAGGGAATCGAACCGAGTCCGTAGCGCACTTGAGGCTTAATCGAGAGGTTCTGGGTTCGATTCCCAGCGGAGACATAAACCTTTTTCAATTTTAATCTTGTCTTCACGCCGGCATACATTCTTCAATTTAAAAATTATTTACAAACACCAACATACCTACATAATAAATAAAATAAGACGAAGATGATTTTATAATCTAGATGCTCTGGGTAAAATGAGTTTTGGGCTATTTCTTGATCTAATACACATTGGAGAAACCTTATATTTTTTATTGGATAATCCAATTAACTTCCTCAAAAGCTAATCAAATTATTACTCCCTATAAAGAATTTGTTGTCTATATCTCGCCTTGTACGTATTCTCTAATACCATTTACACGACGAAGAGAAAAGATTAAAGAACAAATTTTAACAACAAAGATACAACCCGATAGCGTTCTAAATAATTTTCATGTCAGTTTGTTGGTTTAAGCACTTATTTTTTTTTAGAAAATAAGCAATTTTCTGGAAACCCGCAACACGCTTACTAGGAAATTTTTAAACAAATAATATTTTTATGCTTACGATTAAAACCAAAAATATCAGTATTAAAATACTGGATTGGGAATTTTTTTAATTTTATAGGTACACAGTGAATTATTGACCTAATATTTAATTCTTCTTAATAAGATTTGTGAAACGAGGTTAATGTTGGGTGACACAAAGATTTTTACCCAGAATTAACTAACCAGCAAGTTTGACTGTGACATAAATGACATTGTCAGGCATTATTTACTCACAATCAAACTTGCCTAATTAGTAAATTAAAAATTAAGGTAACCAGGTCAGAATGATTGTGAGAAAATTATTTCTGCCAATGTCATGTATGCCACAGTCAAAGTTGCTTGTTAGTTAATTATTATTAAAATTCTTTGTGCATACGTGAATTAAAAAAATAAGTTTTTCTACTCCTACATGGAAATTAGCTGTTTCCTTTACACTGAAAGGGTTAGAAAAGTAGTCTATTTCGGTTAACTGAACGGATATAATTCTATATCCATCCTAGTTAGTATATGAACCTGCCAATTACAGTGGTCAATTACAAAAATACCAAATTTACATACATACTTCAAAAATATGGAAATCTGTCAGATAATTTTTTTTTTAAATTTAAATCAAAACATTTATCCCAGAGTCTAAACATACACAATTTTTTCCTAAAGAGTGCTGGAAATGGTGCGAAAATTAAAGTTATTATACAAAAATATATTTCTACCAAACTATTATTTTCTGACCGAACTAAATATTTGTGCCCAAATGCACTTTTGTATTTCAAAAATCTCCAGTTTTCCACTCATTTCGAGACGATTACTACAAGATTTAATGCATAAAATGTTCTGTATACTTAACAAGTGAACGTTTTTTTACTAAAATTGCTTGTTTCTTTTTCCATGCAAATATTTGTCCACCGAGATATTTTCTACGTTGAACGGAGATCCAACCTCAATCGACCTTAAAACTTTTATTTTAGGCAAAACAGATTTTAAAAAATTACTGGTAAATCTTCCTTAAATAGAACATGAAGATGAGTACATAAAACTATATAAAACTGACGAAATTTTAAGATTTCTAGAAAAAATTAATTCCCTTTTTTACTAAAGGTTTTAAGGTTATGTTATTTTTACAGTATTGTCACTTCTCTTTCCACGTTAACAGTGTTGCTAGTTTGTAAATTGGCAATTATTTTGAAAAACTTTATTACAGCGAATGTCAAAAGTTCATATTAATGCACAAAAGCCGTTTTAAACTGTTTAAAACAAATTCTACAACTATATTGTAGTACTCTCGGAGTTATAATTCTCACGTAAGCAGAAAAAAATTCGAACAACCCCTTTTTTCTTCTGTGCATTTCAGCAGAACAATTTAATCAAACTAGCTATGGTTGAGAAATATAAATTGTTCATTTTTATTAATAAATATATCGCTCTTTGTCTATTTTTTGCAAATGGCCGAATGTGAGAAAGATAATATATATATTGAAAGTGATTTTGCATAAAAATAAGAAATTATCCAAATCGATGAATATGTTACGGTGTAATTTGGTCCATGGATTTGCCAACGAAATAAATATTCCTTTAATTGTTTTTTTATTATCTTTTTTCACAGGTTCAAGGCCAACTAAAAAGACAAGTTATGATGCCTAACTTATATTTTTTTTTAAATTCTTAGTATGAAAGAAAATTAGCTGTAGCTGTGTGAGTAGAATTGAAGAAGAGAGAGTTCGTATTAGGTGCAAAAACTCAAACTCAAACTCAACAAGAATGTTTTAAATTCTTTGAATTCCACACATTCTTTCCAAAAAATTCTATTATTTAACCTACCGTTATAAAAAAATTTCAATTCTCGCTTTCAGATAGCACTGAAGATGGCGACAGCCGAAAGCGCTCTGCTACGATTTTAATAAAATAAAAGTCTTTGCACCTAATACGAACTCTCTTTATTTCAATTCTCAGTATGAAATTCGGACGTTGAGTCGTAGAAAAAATATACTGGACAACTCGAGTGAATTGTCTATATTGCGCTCGGAAGAATTTACTTCCTCGTGCGATATGGACATCATATCCGCTCTTGTTGTACAAACTACTATTTTCATCGTTTTCTTTGAAAGTATAGGAACGTAAAATATATAAAAAATAATGTAGGCTCCGTTACCCATTCCAAATGGCTTGAAATTAAAATTATATTTCCTGCGAAAAAAACACCTCCTTCTTTGTGATTTACTTTACCCACGCATGTTTTTAAGCAAAACTGACTAACAAACACACGGACATACTCAACAAATGAATAATGGCCAGTCAATCTTAATGCGAGAACGGAAAACTCATAAAAATAATTGAGGTAGACTAATTAACTTGTAGCAATACCAATAAAGAACGTTAAATTCTTTCTTAATCTGATTCAGAGAGGTTGCCAAAGTCGGCTGGAAACTGAAAGTAGCTTTTTGCCTTTCCCTGTTTTATTATTTTCCCAATTTACGACTTGAACAAACAGCCAAGTAATTTCCACTATCTCGAGTAAGACGTCATCAACTTTTTGTTATCAACAAAAACGTTCTCCAAAAAAGCTAATAGGATTATGCCAAAGAATACATACTTTATTGTCTGTTGGCAGCAAATAAACAACTATATTTGGGCATATTACCGTCTAGTTTCGTTTTAAATTTTCTTTATTTGTTCATAAATATGAAACACTGTCAACTCTTAATACTAATAATATTTTTACATTTTTTATCTTAAGTACGTTTATATTTCCATGACAAGCGCCTGGCCTGGCATAAATTGGCGGAGTTGCTGTTGACATTTGGTGTTAAGGTTGACTTTAAATTTTCTCGTTGCTGCACGTTTCAAAAGCCATCTTACGATGGCGGTTTAATTTAAAAAAAAATTAATTTTGATATTTTTTGCCCTTTAATTTTTTACTGAAAAAGGGAAGAAAAACTAGCTAGATCTAACTCAGGTACAACGTACCATTAAGGATCCCTCACAAAGCTTATGGAAAATGGCTTTCGGCTAGCTTTGAGTAATTTGTAGATCTTGATGTCCTGTGCCCATGGCCGTAATCCAATCATATGACTAGTTTTTGAGTTATGGCCTTTTAAGGTTATAAATTTCTTGAGATTTTCTGCAGTGTCTGGAGTTTTCACTTGTTTCTTAAAAATTATCAACTTTTTTATTATTCTCTATTGGTGGAATAGGAGGCTTGACGGTTTCTTTCGCTTATATAAAAATAAAATATGTCAAGGATGTTGAATAATTTGTAGACGGATTAAATAACTAATAATATTGAAAAATTATAAAAATCCCAAAAAAAATATTACCCATTTTTTGAATTTTGAAAACAAATGGATAGATTTTGTTAATATTAAAAAAAAAATCACTTGAAAACGTAATAAATCTAACATTTGTTTTACAATAATTATTTCTTAACACACTTTAATTTTAGATATACAGGGTGTTTTAGTAATAATACACAAGTAAAAAACTTTTAAAAATGGGAAAATTAAAAAAGTGTTTTCTATCTAATGACAAAATATTATTGTTAAATTTTAAAATATTTTTTTGGTAGAATTCTTACCTTGGCTCTCTACAAGATGCATTTAAACTGCCTTCGGGTTCTAATAAATTGTCATTTCTGTAAAATTTCAGTTTCTAAAATTAAAAATTAATTACGAGACAGTAAGACATTTTAAATGCTTTTGGAAAAGGACACAGCGTGAATTTTACAGTAAATAAAAAAATATATTCATAAGATTAAATAAAAAAAAAATTTATTAGGACTCTAAGGTAGTTTAAATGCGTCTTGTATAAGAGCTAGAGTAAAAATTCTACCAAAAAATTATTTATAATTTAACAATAATATTTTGTAATTTGATAATAATTTTTTTTGTTTCTTATTTTTCACTAAAGTAAATATTATAACTGGATAACCCTGCAAATTTACAAATGTGTTAAAAAATATTTATTGTAAAAAAATGTTATGACGTTGACAGGGGATTTTTTTTTGAGAAATAAAATACCAGGCAATATACTCTACATCAACCTAAAACTTTGGACCTCCTTTTTCACCAAAAAAGAAAAATAAAAAAGGCCATAGTTTTTAAGAAACAAGTGAAAACTCCAGACAATGCAGAAAATCTCAAAGTAGGACGTTGCCAAAGCCATAACTCAAAAACTAGTTATAGGATTGGATTACGGTCCTGGACACTTTTAATCAGGACATCAAGATCTACAAAATACCAAAAATTAGCCGAAAGCCATTTTCCATAAGCTTTGTGAGGGGTCCTTTGCAGTCTGACTTGACATGTCCTTTGACCTCATTTATACTTGGAATTTTAGGGGTTGTGTGGAAAGTTTTGGAAGTATTTATAGGGGTAGTTTGTTGTATATAGGTTTGTGGGTTACTTGGTTATTGTGTCTTATTTGTGTCATATTTTGAATTAGCGTTGAATTGTAAATCTGTGTGTTAAAACAACTGTATGCTATTTTTGTACGTATTGTGTTATGTACTGAGTATTATTTGTTATTTGATGTAACTCTCTGATTGGAGTTATTCGAAAAGATGTATTACCAGTCCATATACCTTGTTTATTAAATTGAGAGTTGGACATACTGCACCAGACGGGTGCGGCATAAATGATTGTCGGCTTTATTATTTGTATGTATGTTATTAGTTTGTTTTGTAAGGAAAGGGGGATGCCAGTTTTAAAATCATGACGCAAACATTAACTCCTCCACGTACTAGAAACGTAAAGCCAGGCCTGACCTCCCCTCTTTTCTCCCAAATTGCGTTACGTAATTTATGGACACACGTTAAGTAGTATAGATGTTTGTTTGATTATTTTTACAATTTAGTACTTACACAATCAAATAATTTAATTTCTTTAGACATTAGGTGTACCCTTTTAACAGATAATCCAAAACTACAACAAAAACATAAGTACCTACTTAACTTGTCTCTTTCTCGCCCTAGCCCCCTTTGCGTTTTCGCCCTCGGAGCGCCTAAATATTCAAGAATATAATCGAATCTTTAAAAACAAAAATTTTAAATATTTCAACCAGATGTCTATCTAATTATTTTTCTCGAGTTTGCTGTTTTAGGAACGATCATTTCTTAAGACAACGATCAGTTTTCTGGAAGATAAATTAATACTTAGCTTTGAACGGCTTTTTGTAGAAAAACAAATTTGTTTTTAAGCCGTTGCGTCGACGTCGACAAAAAATGGACGCTGTTGTCGCAATATACTGCTGGTTGCAGTTAATTTTAATACTAAGTTAACTGCTCGGAAAAAAACCTAACCCACCAAGTATAATCTAACCCTTTTAATAATTCAAAATTTAATACAAATATAATAATAAAGAAATTTATTTATGCCAAAAAAACAATAACAATAAGTTATATGCAATAAAATAAACTTCAGTAACTTAAAAAATTTTTGCAATGCGGTCATAAAAATTATTATGTTTGAAAAATATTCATAAGTTATATCACAAGAGGTGAATATTTTTTGACATTTTTGTGCAAAATTTCTCAGCGAAGCTGGAGGGATATTTTTTTAAAAGAATTTTTATCGAGGGCAATTTTTGACAGAAATTTTGCACAAAAATGTCAAAAAATATTCTAAAAAAAATATTTACCTCGAGTGGTATATGTTGAGATTATATACCAAAAAAAAAAAAGAAAAAAACCAACGAAATGCAAGATTTTTAAAATGATTTATGTAGCTACTAGAAAAACGGACAAAACGAAACAAAACCTAAACAATTGACAAAGTAATAAAACTAACAGAAAATTAGTTATAAGTATTATTGTTAAACACACAGTTATTATAATAAACAGTAGTGGCTTGCTGGTGTTGCTGGAAAACAAAATGTGACATGAATCTGACAACATCAAAAACTTGATTTGTTGAAAGGGATTTTTGTTATTATAGAAACGGTCTATAGCAACCATCAAATATTTTAAACTTGTTATGATGTTGTTATGCATTGGCATTGTTGTGGCAGGTGGCCCGGGGTATATCCACTTATGCGGGGTATATTCAGTATAATATGCATCTGATTGGTCGCAAAACAGCGTTTAATTGGTCAGAATCGGATTGAGGTATATAATCCATATTATAATTAAAAAGAAGATTCTAAAATATTCACAATAACAAAAAAAAATATTTTCTTAAGTGAGATTTTGGTAACAAACTAAATAAGGGTTCCAAGCTATTGGATGAATTTACACAAGAATAACAAAAGTTGTGCGTGTAATTGATTTACATAAAGCACATAATATAATTTCGATTAAAATCTTTTTTTAAAGACAAACAAGAATTATTAAATATAAAATATATGTCAAATAAATGCAATATACACTCGGTTTATTATTGTTGGGTATTGAAATAAGAATAAGGTATTAATTTATTATTATAATATAAACTTAAAATGGTATGTCTACTTTTTCTTAAAATCAATAACTCTATTTTTATTATCAATTATTTTTTATTCTTAGATTCAAGGAACTCTAATATTATTATTTAAAAATAAACTGGTATTGAAATTAAGTATTATTTTTTTGAAAAGTGGTAAAACTAGTATATATTTGATTAGGCGTATTAAGCTTGATATAAGTGTTGCTTTTTTCCATATGAAGTTAAGCTGCAAATTATTAGTTCATACAGTTTTTCCTAATATAAGATTGTTTGTTGGGAAAGTCTCCCATAGTGTACCTAGCAGAAATCTACGCCATATTACAGTGTGCGTATGAAAACAATAGAAGGGCTTACCTCAATAAGCGGATCCATATATATTCTGACAGTCAAGCAACTCTTAAGCCTCGTTCTCAGAGCTACGTTATGTCGCCAGCAACATCATCTCGACCAATCAGGATCGTTTACGTCGTTACCCCTAACCCCCCACCATCGTGTCGTGCGGTCGGTGTCGCTGTAGTTGAATTATTTCAGCTTCACGCATTAAAGAAGGGGGGATGTGTCGCCTGCGACAACCGTAGCTCTGAGAACGCGGCTTTAGATCGCTAATATGCAACAAGGTAACCGCAAGACTGAAATAGGAATGTCAATGGGAACTGGATGCTCTGTTAAAAGTAAACAAAGTAATACTGCAGTGGGTACTAGGAAATAAAGGTATTACAGGAAATAAAAAAACCTATGAACTTGCGAGGAAGGGCTCAGAAAATACATTCATTGGTCCAGAACCGGCACTCGGAGGACCAAGGTGCACAGTACGAGATGCCATAAGGCGATGGATCAGGAGTGAACACAAAATCCACTGGAGCAACAGATAGGGATTACACCACAGCAAAAACTTCATTTGGGATTGAGATCCAAGACTTACGAAACAGCTGCTTTAAATGAACAGGAACCAACTGAGAACCAGCACAGGACACATGGCTGTCAAGAACCATCTGCACAGAATGCAACTGTACAATGGAGACCTTGACTGCAGATTATGCGGACAAGTCAGGGAAACTGTATAGCACATAGTTTTTCATTGCGAGTCACTAGATCGGAAGAGGCAACAAATATTAGGGCAACCAAAACTGGAACCACAGGATATCCTTACCCACTCCCCAGTTGACCTACACAAACAAGTGCAACGAACTGGGACCACGGAGTGGGTGTAACAACTAAACAGGGTGATCACAATGGGCCTAACCTGGTCTAAGTGCATCCGGCGCACGGAGGGGCCCACAAAGAAAACAAGATGGTTTGTTCTGGATTACTAATGGCCACTTGTCCTTTCGAACATATGCCATTTTTACATATAAGGAACGTTACATTCATTCGCTTTTATTGTTTAATTGATTGGTGGTTCACTATCAAAAATTAATGACAATAACATTCAGCTTTTTTGGTCCACCAAGAGTAAAAAATATATTTACAGTAAGTCTCACTTAAAAAGGAATACGACGTGTTACCCTTTTTTTATCAAAAATCAACAAAAACAATTATTTTTCTAGATCTTTAGGGCTTTACCTCCCCCATGACATAAAGTTAAGACCTCCAATTTACTCCACAAACAAATGGAGTGTTGGCTTTTGTTTCAATCTTCTGTTACTACACGGCATTTGCGAAATTGTCAATGAAAACAATTTCCAAGTATTGAGTTTGTTTGCATAAATTTATACCAAAAATATTATTTATCGTGAAAAGGTAAATTTTCAATTTATTTATGTACGTCAAACCGAATATACTGCCCTACAAACCAAAATAAACTATATATATACACGCAGAGAAAATAATACATTAAGTAAGTACAGAAACTTTACGGGATTAATCTTTGATTGATTATAAGACAAAAAGTTTATATAATTATGGGTCCTCAACGGCTTAGTTTCCGTATTAGAAATCCTCTTTATTAAGTAAAATTTTAAATCGTAAACTAGATCCCTGTATAAGCATTCAATAAGACCGTTCTAAAAGCAAAGATCTCGCTGTACTTTAGCGTCTTATGCAAAAGCACTGTTTCTGTACGAGTGTAAGCAAGCGAGAGAGCCGGTAAGCAGTAGGGTAGAAAGAGATGTAACAAATAAACCCGTCATAACCTTCGACTTTCCTTCATCTATCAATACTTCGCTTTCTCAATATAAAATATAAAACAGTTTAATTATTAATTAAGTTTTACTTATCATATTATTTAATAATCAGTAATGATGATGATGTTGGATTTTTAACTTAAAATAAATATGGAGGCGTTAATTGTTACTATTCCGGCTAGCAGCGCGTCTGCAGAACGATCCTTTTCTGGATTAAAAAGAAGTCAAACCTATTTACAAAACACATAGGGAGAGACGTGCTTATTAACAATAATGTCTCTAGAGAGCGACTTCTGCAGGATTTAAAACGCAAAACCAATTTTTATGACGATGTTTTAAAATAATTTTTACGTAAAGATCGCCGTGTTGAACTCATTTACAAACAATCCCGTTTTATTCTTCTTCTGCCAGTCAGTGTTCTTTCCACAAACTCAAAAGCAAGACATGTTGTGACAATATTTGAAATTTAAATGCTTGAATGCTACGGAAGGTAAATTTTTGTCTTAAATGCAATTTTTGCCTACCTGATTACAACAGCATTGCACGTCACTGATAGTTACCTCCCTGTATATAACAAAAACGAATAATAATCCGAAGTTTAAATCACAATAAACTGTTGCAAACAGGTTTTTTCTTTCATTTTATTGCCGCTTCGCTATGCTATCAGGTTAAAATAGGATTCCATAGATATTATTGGGTGGAACTCCATAATTTAAAATATGAAGAAAACACTAATACTGTGTTAAATTTCACTTTATTTTAAAAACACTGTTTTAAGTAGTTGTTGACTCAACATGTTTCGCTACACAGTAGCTTTATCAAGAGTACTAAAAGTAGTTTAAGTGTACAGGTCATGCAATGTAGCTTGCACACTGAGATGCGCAGATGATAGAAAAGGAGAGTCGGTGTACGACAGAGATACCTAATACCGAATTTTAGTTAAGTACAGTCCGCGTAGAAAGTAAAAGTGGGATTTGATTGATAAAGCCGTAGTGACTGCTAATCTTGTTTGCTAATTGGACCCTGTTATGCAAAAATTAACCAACCAACAAAATTATTTTTATAATAATAAAGTAAATTATCGGAAATTTTTTCAAAACTAAAACTTAACTATTCAATATGTAAATTATATTGTATTGCGTGCTTGATACAGGTTGTTTTACGCTTTCGTCTGTTTTATCGCTCCAAGCTTTTTGATGTGTATGTGATGAATAAGTTTCATCCATATAAACAATTGGCCGTCCTTCTGCACGGAAAATTCCCATTTTCTTTAAAAATTGGATGGGAATAGATGCCTTACGTCAGGTTTCTCCATTAAAATTTTTCTATTGGTTTTGATTTTTCTCCAACGAAATCCAATTTTTCTTATTTCTTTTCTTAAACTGTTCAAGCATCCCTGGTAATTGGTATCATTTTGAAATTTTTTATGAATTTTCGCTAAAACTGGCACTTGCTTTTCTGTTATATGGAAATTGTGAATTGTTCTGCGTAAAACACCTTGAAAAGCAACGTCCAAGACTATTTTGCTTTTTCTGTTTTCACGCTCTTTGTTTGGCGTGGAAAAAGATTTAACTGCTCCGGATTCGATATTTTTGACTTCCTGCTTAAGGCTCTACCACGCGCAAATTTAGAGGATGAAAAACACCGTTTCGCTACTGCAGGATTCTGCAAAGGCTATTTGAAATATTTGTTGGGACAATTTAAAATTTAATAAAGGAATGTTTGTATTTCTAAGGTACAAAGCCCTTTTTTGAAAAAAATAAGAATATGTATAAGAAAATGCCCGCTAAAGGTGCGTATTTTTAGGCACTTTTCCAAGGTTAATATCGTAGCTAAGAAATTTTTTTTCAAAAAAATAGCCATGTACCTTAGAACTTCCATGTCTTATCTTTAAGACTTCAAAAATTGAGACAAAACAATGTCGTAATAACTCCGTTATCTTGCAGCGCGCAACTCATGTTTTAGGTAAATTTTGTTGTCATGTTATAGAAGTTGCCTATATACAGCTGAATTTATTCTCGGCTGACGTGAAACAATTTACATCCAGAGAAAATAATGATACACTGAAAAAAATTATAGGTGGTCGAACAAGAAGTAATTTCGGGGGTAATTTTGGGCTAAATTTTATGTTTTCCTTTTTGAATTGTCTGTGCCAATAACAGAATATCTAAGCGTTAATATTAAAAAGACGTAACTAGTAGTTGTGCTATTAAATCCGGGTTACCATACATTTTTTGGCTTAGACCGGGATGGTTTATAATGCGCCGCAGGGCAAAATGTTCAAGGCGCGTTCACCATTTTGTCAAAACTGGTGTTTGGGCTTTCAAAATTTCTTATTCATGTTAGGTAAGGATAAGAATTGAACGAAATCCAGTCGATATGTTGCAGTCAAAAATGGGCTATATTGAATTTTTTGTTTCGTTTTTTATCGAAATGGGTTATTCTCTTGATAGTGAACAAAATATACCAAGGTAAATAGCTTATCGGTATTAGAGGCCCAAACTGGGTCACCGGGAACTTACGACAAATCCCAGGATGTATGGTAACCCTGGTATATTAACTCTTAGATCTAAAATTAAAGTTTAATTTGTCTTGGTAAAGGGTGATAGGTGCAATAAAACAAAGCCATTTATGAAGGTTCTTAGTGAGTAAAGAAACCAACTGTTGCATAATGAATCTATTTCTATTCGATTGTTTTTATATTTTATGCTTATTATTCAGGCTCTATATATTGTTTATAAAGTGAGCTTCTGTCTAAACCTGTTAAAATATAAATTCATTTTAAAGGTGAAATGTGTTTATTATTTTATCCATGGTTTAACGATTTAAAAGTAGTTGTCAGGCACGAATTTGGCGTTGGTCACATGACATTTATCTGTTCATGTTATTGGCTCGCAGCTACAATTTGGTGCAGCGAGACTACTGTATGTATAGTGACAATGCTTCTAAGAAGCTAGGTAGGTAATAAATAAAAATTGGACAGTATGCCACGCAGAGTAATAAAATACAATTTTTTGTTAGGCATGGGCGTCCATAAAGAGGGCAGTTGCCCCTGTCTCTTGACCAAGCGGGAAAGGGGGGGGGGGGGGGGGGTAAATATACTTTTTACTAACTTTTGTTAGGGAGAGTTTATGAAACGACTGCGACATTTTTTTTTGTAGGAATCACTTTTAAACGGTGGAGAAAGTGTAGAAAAGGCTGCGAAGTATTTTATTTTATAGAATTAACTTTTGAGAACTTACACGTTTCTTTGGCTACCCCCCTATCACTTTATGTTTATAAGAAACATTAATACCGTGATTTTGTATCGGATTAGCGCGACGATACGGTACTACCTCCTGTTGTTTCAGTGTTACTAAAAAAAAATCTAGGTACTTACTTTTTTTTCTTTTGAAGGTGCAGCGCAACTAATCGTCAAAAACATACCACTTTTAAAAAAAAATAATTATAATGGCACGGAACGCGACGGACAAAATACTGCGCGAGTTAGTAACCACAGTCAACAAATCCTGGAACCAGCGGGACTTATCTTTTGTTTTATAAATAAACATGGTGAAAAATTTGTAATATAAGAAAATTTTGATTGAAAAACTATTGACCTTACGAAGTATTTGATAACCAATGCTGAAAACCTTTAGTTTCAGGGTAGGCCTGTGCCTCCCAATTTTGAAAATTAGACAGTATATGCTAGTGCTGATGGGGGCGATCGGGCTAAAATATATTTATAATGGTGGCACTTCCCGTTATACCGGAAGTAAGTGTCAACTTGCTTATTTTAGATAGAATACTCTATATATTACTACATTTTTGCATTCTACGCAAGAATTTAGGCATATCTTGTATACCATGTCCTATACCTATGTCTAAGCGTTTTAGATATTTTTAATAGATTTTTTATAATATTTTGATAACTATTAATACAGGGTGTTTAAACAATACGATTAAAAATTAAATTGAAAAACTGCAAAAACACTAGATTTTCAAATGGAAATACACAAATTTTATAATTATTTCTTATTTAGCATTAAAAATAAGGGTAAGTGTGTATATTCCAAAAAATTTTAGTTTTAGAAACATTGCCAACTTAATATTTTTATATGGCGATTTTGCTGCAGATTTTAAGTTTAGTTACTTTTAGTTGGCTATAACGGCGTTGAAAAACAATCAAATGCGAGAAAAATTTATGAAGCTGTCACTCACCATTTAAACATTATTAATTATCATGCCTGTGCGCTTAAATTGTACATACAAACGAAGATTATTTAAATTTATTTATTATTTATGGAGAATGTGTTAAAGTTATATCAAGAACATGGAACACATTTGCCAATCGATATTCGCAAAACAGAAGCCATCACAATGTGCTTATTAATAATGTTCAACATTTTTGGGATATACAAACTTACCCTTTTTTAATGCTAAACTAAAAGTAATTATAAAATTTGGGTGTTTCCCTTTGAAAATTTAGACTTTTTGCGGTTTTCTCAATCTTATTGTTTAAACACCCTGAATTAATAGTTATCAAAATATTATAAAAAATCTAATAAAGCAGGTCCTTTATAACAAGGAATCCCACTTAAATTAAATAAATATAAGGCTTCTTTATAGAAAAAATTGATAATTATTTTAAGGCTTGCAAACGTCATTCTAAACAGAAAAATTCAAATATGTCAAAAACGCTTAGATATTTATAGGTATAGGCATACAGGGTAGGGACTTTAACTGGAATAAATTCGATATTATTAAACCTGCTGAAGTTGCGCCTACAAAATTTGGTATGTGGGGGTTTTAGAGCATGCGGAATTGGATTATGATGTCGGCGCAGTTGCCAGATTTCTCAGCTTTGCGCTACACGTAGTAATTTTGTTATTTTAAATAGAATGCCCTATTTATTTTTATTGCAGTGAATTGGTGGTGTCAAATTTAGTAAGATCTCAAATTTACAAAATTCTATCTTCACTAGTTTCTGAGCTATGGCAACACAAGTTCCCTAAAAGAGTACCGGGACGCTTGTCTACCTCCATAGTTACTAAGTTATTGACAAGATTCAAGAAAAGTTCTTGTCTTTTCAAAATGGCCTATTTAACTTAAACTTTAAAAATATAAATTCTCATGGTACTTTTTAATGGAATTACAGTATTGCCATAGCTCAGCAATTAGTAAAGATAGAATTTTGTTAATTTGGCATCTTATTAAATTGGACACGCCCAATGCACTGCAATAAAAATAAATAGGGCATTCCATTTAAAATATTAAAATTACTACGTGTATCGCAAAGCTGAGAAATCTGGCAACTGCGCCGACATTATAATTCAATTCCGCATGCTTCAAAACCATACATACTAAATTTTGTAGGCGTTTAGAAAGCACGTTTGATGATAGGAGGAAGAAATATAAAAGGCACGCCACAGCGTAAGGTCAACGGGGTATCGACTTTTTTTTTTTAGAAATCATCAATATAATTATTTTAAGCACCTCAAAAAAAACTTGTTCTCCAGGCACTATCCACTTCCCGCTTTTCAATTTTTAAAATTTGGCTACCCTAGCTGACACTAACTTCCGGTGTAACCGGAAGTACCACCATTATGAAATTTTCTTAGTCCGGTCGTCCCCATCAGCATTACCATGATGGCAAATTTTGAAAATTTTCCTATGTATAGTTTTCCATATATAGTTCGAAGCGGTTCCCGGTGGAACACGAACACCCTGTTTGCAGGTGCTTTTATACCTATTATTAATTAACACTTCAAACTTTCTGCTCTACCTAATTTTATTTTTTGTAAATATTCTATAGCTTTAATAATAAAATAAGACAAAATTTAAAAGATATATCCGTATAACGATTAGGTACATTATTTTAACTAAGAATACAATAACAAGTTCTTATTTTCCACAAAACAAATTTCTCGTCTCCGAAATAAAATCAACCGAAACTCATTAGCATAATAAAGAACCTACCGCCTTGCATCGTGCTTTCAGTGTGTATCGATGTTTACGGAATATTTTTCACCACGTCATAAGCTCGCTAGTATGCCCACTTCGGGTGAGACTCTCTTGCAAATAAATTTCTTGCTGCACAAAGTTCCGCCTTAATTCGTTTAATTGCGCTTAGACTAATCTTTGTAGTGGCTAAAACACGTTCGTGAATATTTCTGAAGTCAACTGCTGGTCTTCCTGTATCTGCCTCTTGTTGCATAAATTGTATTATATTATAAACTATTTCACGGCTTTGACCGCTCAATACTCGGTTTAAGACTTTACTTTTAAAAGGCATTATTACAAATAAATCTTATTTAAACAATAAATGTACCTACTACCTATATCGGGTTTTTCCGTTAACAATAAATTCAAGAAGGGTGAGTTATTAAGGTTGTTAAGACTTTTATTGTTAACGGAAAACCCGATATAGGTAGTAGGTACATTTATTGTTTATATAAGACTACACTTAAACTACTTTTAGTACTCTTGATAAAGCTACTGTGTAGCGAAACATGTTGAGTCAACAAACTAGTGTTTTTTTAAAATAAAGTGGAATTTAACACATTATTAGTGTTTTCTTCATATTTTAAAATAGGATTATTCTTACCCGTTTAGTTAAATGTATTTTTCTCTCATTTGGTTTAGGCTACTACTTTATGTTCTTGTTGCATAAATTACTATTCAACAATGAACTCGGTGTATTAATGTACATACCTTCCTTGAAAAATAAATTGTCGTTTTTGTTTCCAGGTGAACAGTAATGGTGCAATAGAAGAACACAGGCGCATGCGCGAGTATCTTCGCAAAATGGAACGAGATGGTGTGCAAAGAGTGAAAATGTTTTTAGTCATCACTGCCGCATATGTCCTATTTTGGGGTCCTTTATTCCTTGTCACCCTTATCAACCACCCTATTGTTGGAAGTAACCCGTTGGGGCATGAGGTAAATACTGATGTAATATTTGTACATTTAAGTTTTGTGTATGTATGTAATTGGTTATTATATTAGAACTTACATTGGGCGAAAATAATTTCAAAAGTTGGCTTATTTATACTAGCAAAAGTTACTCGATATATCGAAAATACAGGGTGTCTTTGAATATACCATACCAAGTTTTAATTTCTCATCAAAAAGTTCTTTATTTTCTCTTCTTTATAAAATTTAGTTTTTGTATACAGGGAGGTCAAATTCTTAAAAAATATTAATTTTACCTAATAATTTATTATTAACTACCTTAATTTTACGCTTTTAAGGAAAATGCCATTGAGAAATGTTGATTAGAATTATCTTTTTCGTCATAATTGAAGATTTAGAGAGAAAAAATACATCAATTTTTCCCCATGACTAAGTTGTTTCCCGAATGTAAGAAATCCAAGGCATGGGAAAAAATCGAAAAAAGGAATTTTAACCAACATTTCCTAATGGCAGCTCCCAACATATCGTTTTAGTTATTGATTTTTAATGCAATTTTAAAGAAAAACGAGTAAAAAGAATATTAATTTATATTATTCTTCTATTATATACTTGTCTGTCCCGTTTTCCCTTTTTTAGAGCTATTTTAAATTAACAAAAATATAACTCAATGAAATAAAATATTTTTTCAACTAACCAAAAAACAATTAGGTATTTATTTTTAAAGAGTAAAAATTGTTATTGAAACATTTTTATGGAAGTAGTGTGATAATTCATAATAAAAAAAATAGTGCGGGAAGAAACGAGAATGCTTTATTATGAATATACAAAACGGAACTTAAGAAGGTGTATTTCAAAACCTAAGCATTTACACCAAAACTTTTTAGATATACACTCCTAAAATACATGACTTCTGAAAAAATCATCAATTTTGGCGTGGTAAGCGATATTTACTTTATTTTTAATCGTAAAAAACCGAGCCCCAAAAACGCTGGTTAGAGTCATACATATGTAAGTCTTATTTTAAAATTTTCGATTGACACCAATATTCATATTTTCACAAATAATTAAAAAAAATTGTTTTTTTTTTTTAATAAAGAGCCAGCTAGGAATATCAAAAAAAAAGTAAAAGAAAACATTTACAAAAACAAATTTAATCCAACCATGCAGAGGGGGAGAAGTTATAATTTATTTTTGGAAATTTGATAGTAGTTAGGTGAAGTTTAAACTAAATTTGGGCGTGGCCCCGAAATTGTTTCGCCTGCGACGCTTTCTTCCCTAAGTACAATATCATGAAATACATACATATAGTCCCGACTGTTCCTCTCTCCAGAAAAAAAATGTCTTACATACGCTCACTGAGCCCTCCCCGAGCATATTTTCTGGCTACGACACTGCGTAATATCGATAGCAAAATAAAAACTCGATAGTTTGACATCTTTAAATTATATGTAAGTTTAAAAAAATTTAGTGACGAAGGAGGGTGAAAATAGGTTTATTTTACATGCTCTAAAGAAGTTTTGTATTGTCTTCCTGACAAGCAGAAGCTTAAAATTGCTAAATATCTTGGAAACTCTAAAGATTCAGCCAGAAATGTGCCAATAACAGTAAGGAGAATTCATAATACTGCTCTATAAGGGTAATGTGCGAGATATAAACCGCCCTACTAAGATTTTAGTATGTTAAAGTTGCTCTTGTTATACGCTTCTTAAGAGTGAGGTCTAGTGACGCATTAATTTAAAGTTGAACAAGTTTGAATTTGGAAAGTAATAAAGGCAGAAAAAAAAACAGAAAATTCACAAATTTTCGTTTTTTGCGTTTATTCATTCATTATCAAAATTTCTTTAGTTCAAAACTGTAGGTAATTGATAATCGAGGACTTCTCTGTGGCCCCTTTTTAATTAAAGCTAAAAGTATAAGAAATATTCAATGTCGTGTTTAAAAATAAAGTAGTAGAGTTTAGTGTCCGTATAAGTAAAATAGAAAGAAAGTTTTTAAGCGGCAGGCGGACTAAGTAGTGCATCTATCTTTTGCATTAAAGTTGGCGTCCCTGTGTACTTTAATGCAAAAGATAGATGCACTACTTTGTCCGCCTGCGGGTAAACCACTTTCTTTCTATTTTACTTATACGGAGACTAAACTCTACTGCTTTATTTTTAAACACGGGATTGTATTGCGGATTTAGTGCAGCACCCAGTGGGTTACTGCAGCGCGCTCTATATTTGAATCTACAAACCCGTAGAAAAAGAGTAGGGATGCGCAAAAACGTTTCCTATACTGGTGTGTTGGTCTAAAGTACTTGGTTTATCGGTCGCTGACTATCTTTTGCATTGAGTTGATTCCTAAAGATGGCGATACTAGGAAAATATATTTTGCTGTACTGTGAATTGCTTACAGGTGGCTTTCTGATGAGTCCCAATAAGGACGAAACAGCCTGTCATTGTCTACCTGTGCCCCAGGGAACTTATTACCGTGTGTACTTTAATGCAAAAGATAAATGCACTACTTTGTCCGCCTGCCGCGAAAAGAGCTTTCTTTCGATAAGAAATATTGATAAAATATGAAATGGCAAATGCATCACAAGACTTCACTCTTAAGATTTCTTCACCACATGTAAAATAAACTGATTTTTTGCCATTCGCTGCCACTGAATTTCTCCTAATTGGAACATACGGTTTACTTAGGTTTAATGATATGGAAACCCGCATGACTAAACTATGGTTCTCATATAACAGATTTCAACGATCAACTTTCATTGTTGAATTGAAATATACAGTATCGGCAAAAGTTCACAACATGTCTAATAAGTTAAAAATCAATTTTATATACAGGGTGTCCCGTAACTTATGGACCGTAGAGTAACTGGAGATCAAACTAAGCCGATTATGTCATAATATATTCATTTCGGATTGTTACTCGTTCTAGAGATACAGGGTGTTTATTCTCGAAAATAAGCCATACTTTTAAAACGGTTTAATGAATCGAATTGAAAGTTGGCAATATTATGTTTTTATGAGCAAGAAAATAAGAATTTTGAGGTTTCAACCTAGAGGGTGCTAGTTGCATACACTGGGCTTCATAAATCTATGATTTTTTTCTTACCTGTGATATTAGGTGTTTTTCAATTATAGTTTCTTAAAAGGGCATTTTCTGAGTCAAAAATGTGTACTTGATTGATCTTAATATCTCTAACGGTTTTCGAGATATTTCCCTTTAAACATTCCAAAGTATAAAGAACATAGTAAATAATTAAATTAACAAAAAAAAAAAGTGACAATCCGAAAAAACTTATATGACATAATCGGCTTAGTTTGATGTCTAGTATATCCAGTTACTACTCTACGGCCCATAAGTTACGGGACACCCTGTATAGCAGTAAATTAAAAAAATAATGCGAAATTACAAAAAGTGAGACTGGGTGACGAGATATCCAAAAACTCTATTTAGAAAAGATGTTTAGCATAAAATTAAATTCTAGGCCCATATGCAAAATTTCAAAAATGTTATTTAAAAATATTGCGTTTCCAAATTTTTTAAATAAGATTTTGAAATATTTTTTTATTAATTTCCAGTTTTGTCCTTTTAGCTTGGCTAATTTAAACCATATGTATTTGATAAAAATAAAAGAATGCAACAAATTTTTCTACCATAATTAACAGGACAAAAGTTTTCGCCAGACGTTCGCTGTTGCAATGGTTTGGATCTAATGACTGTATTAAATTTTTTAAAAGTTTTTGATGCTTAAGTACCTAGAAAAGGACTATTTTTCTATTTTTATTTTAATTGCAATTATGTAAAATCTTTACATCATCATTACAACAGTAATGTTAGGTGGCACAAAGCTTTTTAACCAGAAGGAACTAACCAGCAAGTTTGACTGTAACATAAATTACATTGATAGGCATTATGTACTCACAATCAAAACACGATTAGTAATTTAAAAATGAAGGTAACCGGGCCAGTATGAATGTGAGAAAATTATGTCTGCTAATGTTATGTATGTCACAGTCAAACTACCAGCAATTAATTATTATTAAAATTCTTTGTGCAACTCGACATAAGCGTCCGGGGAAAACTTATTTTTTCCGATTGTGTCCAGTTAATTGTAGAAAAAACCAATACCTACATTCATTTATTTTCATTCAAATACATGGGCTGTGCAAACTAGAAATTGGCAGATTCATAACAATATGGCATTTTTTTAAATAAAATTTTGAACAATAATTATCTAACCAAGTAACTTTGATGGTGACGCATACAACAGTTCTAGTAAGGAAGTCGCGTTCAGAGCAGAATGATTGGTAATATAAAAAATTTTGGATTTTTTTTAATTGACACGAGCGGCACTGCGCTTTAATGTATACTTTCTAGTATGTATACTTTGTAGTGTTTTCCATACTCGAATACGGGGTAGAGTGGGTTTTATGGCAGCGTAATTGGCACTATCAAGATTTTTGAAATTCTTTTTTTTTATTGACATGAACGGCACTGCACTGAAGTGAGTACAGTAAGTATCTAACACATATTTTAGCCATCACCCTGGATAAAAAAAAGACGTCCCATATATTGTACTTAGTGGTTCAAGAGACTATACAGGGTGATTCCTACGTTGATACTTTTTTAGCTGTGTATAGAAGGCATTAAAATAAACAATACTTACATTCGCTTATTACACTATGGATACGGTTATGCCTAACTTGCCCGTTAAATAAAATTTAAAAAACTTTTGAGTGTAGGATGAGCCCGCAAGGGAAAGCATTCTACGTATAATCTCGAAGCAGTAGCCGCACTTTGACGAAACTCACCGTAATTAGCAACATATCTACTAGTTCATTGTTTTCAAATTTTACCATTTTCACGTGTCACCAATTTAAAATTAACTTGCTTCAGAAAAACACACCGCAGAGTATTGCCAAATAACTCACCACCGACCCGTAAATTGCATGACTAATAAGAGATAAGACGAACAACGTTTTGATGACCAGGCCCGTAGTTATATTTTTTACTTCTATATCTCGCCTATTAATTAAGTTTTTGACAAAAGCCATTTGAAAATGTATTTTATGCCTTCTATACACAGCTAAAAAAAGAAGTATCAACTTAAGAGTCACCCTGTATAATTAACTGGAAATGGAATGGATTGATTGAATTGAATAAAAATATGGGCTTTTGAAAGTTAAGTACTTTTTTAACTATTCCATAATTAATGAAAGCAGTGTATATTATTATGGATGTGCCCATTTTTAGGTAATTGGATATGCCAATTTTCAAAAACTATATTCAGTAGTTTTTGAAATATTTACTATATTCCAGAATCTTTTGACCACCTAATATAAGATATATATAGAAACACTTACTTAAAGTCACAATAACTGTAAACGCTTCAAAAAGGTCCTGCTGAATCTATCGCGATTAAAAATTTAGCAATTTGTTTTTTCATACCGGTACTTCTTTAAATGCATTTTATGGCCCGCTTGGGTTCTACCTACCGGTAATTCAATATATGTTGAGTAGCCCCTAGAGTATTGCTGACTTAGACCGAAAAAAAGTCAATATTTCTTTCTCCTTTAAAATCCAAGCTTCGGTTACAGAAATGATCAGCTTTTTACTATAGGATTTTTATTATACTGGAAGCAAAAATCCCTGGAAGCTAAACTGTTTAATGCAGTTTTAAAAAATTAGCGCTGTAATTGGTCGAAAAGTGCACACCTCTTATGGGACTTTTTACACATGAGAGAAATAACCATTCCCTTTTTAAGAAATTATAAATTTAGTAAGAGTCTAGTAACCATAGAAACAGAAAGTGTTGGAAACCAAGCGCAATTTATTTATGATATTCCTTCAAGATTTGAAACATTCGTTTTATTAAACTCTTAGACGCAAAATTATTTTTCCTACGACCACCTATAAAAATGAAAAAAAAATTACGGTTAATTTGGCTAAAAAGTGCCGAATATCACACGCGTGTATTTCAACACTAGTGTTAAAATATCAAGGCACACTATTTAATTTAAACATATGGTGCCAATTTGACAGACCGCCCCTAATTATTAAAAATAACAAATTTTAGAAAGCAGTAATTGTAAAGTGTTTAACTTATTTATCATGTATTTGTCGAGTGATTCAGAATTAGAGTGTGAAAATACGCCATCTGAAATTATAAAAAATATTAATAATATACTGGAAAATCTATTACCACAAAAAATAAATCGCCCTGAAGACAGTGTCATATATTAAACAACAAATCTTTATCGGTAGCGATAGCGTAGAGAATAAAGCTCTATCCTACAGATCGCAAGGTCACAGATTCAAACCCCATCAGGAGTATTTGACTTTTTTTAAAACATTAAATAATTTATAATTATTTTGGATTGAAATCTTCCTTGTTGGGTGGATTTTTAAAATTTATGTTTAATGCATCTTTCCTTGATTAAATTAAAAAATTTTCATTCTGGTTAATCAAGAAGTCAATCCAGGATTAGTTCTTCCTATGATATATAAAATATGAAAAAATGAAAAAATTTAACTACAAATAAAAGCCTATTGACAAACTGTGAAACCAGATATTAAGTGGAACATAATCCTAAGTATGCTAATTTCAACACTATTGTTGATAAATTTTTTTCAACACTAGTCTGTGTTAGATATATAACCGTGTTAGACGTAATACAACCTTATAGTATAAGGCACATTCACGAGGTTTAAAATATAATTTTCATGCTTTCTTAAATGTTTGCTACCACCTGACTAGTAAAAAGTCTGTATTTTTACAATATTATTAACACTCCTTATAATTTCAGATGGCGTGTTTTCACACTTTAATTCTGAATCATTCGACAAATACATGATAAATAAGTTAAACACTTTACAATTACTGCTTTTTAAAATTTGTTCTTTTTAATAAATTCTTTCAAATTGGACTAGGATCTTCATTGATTAAAATTTTAAGCGAGGCTAGGCCTATAACTCCTCTTAATTATTGACAAAACATTAGCCTTAAGGCGGAACTTTGTGCAGGAAGAAATATATTTGCAAGAGAGTCTCACCCGAAGTGGGCATACTAGCGAGCTTATGACGTGGTGAAAAATATTCCGTAAACATCGACACACACTGAAAGCACGATGCAAGGCGGTAGGTTCTTTATTATGCTAATGAGTTTTGGTTGATTTTATTTCGGAGACGAGAAATTTGTTTTGTGGAAAATAAGTACTTGTTATTGTATTCTTAGTTAAAATAATGTACCTAATCGTTATACGGATATATCTTTTAAATTTAAAGCTATAGAATATTTACAAAAAATAAAATTAGGTAGAGCAGAAAGTTTGAAGTGTTAATTAATAATAGGTATAAAAGCACCTGCAAACAGGGTGTTCGTGTTCCACCGGTATTTTCCTCTTTCGGGCGTCCCGTTTCGTGCGCTCCAAAAATTATACCTGAAAATGGCCTGTTTCGGGCGTTGAGCTACGACAATTGCTAACCTTTTCCTGTTTCGTGCGCTAATGTATTAATGGCATTTTATTACCTAGGATCATCACCAGTGCTGTAAATCTTAATTAATTTATGGTTGGTATGACAATACAAATATAACAATATAAATATTTTTGTGGATTACGGATTATAATGCAAAGGTAGGTAGGTAAAATTTACTATAAATTGTTCTGAGCATATTCAAAAAAATATTCTTTAACGTACTGCGACTTATGCAATATGGACCTTCAAGTTGTGACGTCAAAGCGAGGAAAGCAAGTTATTCTTTATTCCGGCTATAGATTTAATTTAAAATCAACGAATAAAAACAACACCATTAGATGGATATGTGCCAACCGAACCTGTCCCGGAGCCATCATCACAGATAACGCGCCAGCAAGTGTAATTCAAAGCAAGCAGCACACCTGTGTTCCTGATGTTGCTAAGAATGAAGTAGAACTCTGCATCCAAAAAGCAAAGAAGAGGGCCCGAGAGGAACTCACGCCAGTACCACAGATATATCGCCAGGAGTTGGTAACTGCGAGGAATATGGGACTGGATTTCGTCACGCAGATTCCAGAACTTACATCAATTAAAACATCGCTCTACAGAGAAAGGCATAACTCACTGGGAGTCAAATTCTTACCCAAAAGCCGAGAACAAGTTATTATTCCAGAATCAATAAAGGAGAACCTTATAGTGGACGATGGCAACGAAGAAAGGATTCTAGCGTTCGGATACAAACTGGACAGTCTTCTCGCCGGCAATACCACATTTTTCCTGGATGGCACGTTTAAAAGTTGTTGTCCGCTTTTCGACCAACTATACACACTGCATGTAGATATCGGAAGCACCGAAGAGAGGACATGTATAGTTCCCGCCATATATGCTTTGTTACCCAACAGAAAGAAATCCACTTACAAAAGATTGTTTTCCTGTCTAAAAAAGCAACTTAAAAGTTTTCATCCATATAAGATACACATCGATTTTGAAGCCGCTGCGATAAGTGCCGTCAAAGAAGAATTTGTTACGGCTGATGTAAAGGGTTGTAATTTTCATTTCAACCAAGCCTTATGGAGAAAAGTGCAACAGTTAGGAATGACACAGGCTTACAGAGACAATAAAGAAATCAGAGACCATGTGAAGATGGTTGCTGCATTGGCACATGTGCCAATCGAATATGTTTCGGAGGGATGGCTCTCTATTATGGAATCTACACCACAAGACGAAGCACTAACCGAATTTTATGACTACTTTGTTGACAGTTGGATGGACAAGGAAGAAATATGGGTTTGCAGTGGAGAACGGCATCGCACTACCAATTCCGTAGAAGGCTGGCACAACCGCTTTAACAAAAAAATTGGAAAATCGCACCCGAATATATACGAACTGTTGAAAGGCCTACAAGAGGAAATGTTGTTCTACGACACCATATATGAAAGAAATAACGTACATATGCAGGTTCCTAAACGAGCCAAGAAGTACAGTGAACGAGACCATAGGTTAGAAACGATTATTGCAGACCTCACAGCAGGAAGAGCCACTATTTCACAAACCCTTAGAAAATTAGTTTATATAGTAAATTTTGTTTAATGTAATGACTGTAGTTGTCAATATACCATTTTTAAATAACATTTTGTGTCTTTATTTAATTGTGAAAACGAGCAGAATAAGTAACGCCCGAAACAGGAATTTTGTAGGGTTATATTTTATTAGAATATTCTCTACCTGGGGTGCCAGCACGAAACAGGAACTTTTTGGGTTTACGCACGAAACAGGACGCCCGAAACGCCCCTAAACCGTTCCACCGGGAACCGCTTCGAACTATATATGGAAAACTATACATAGGAAAATTTTCAAAATTTGCCATTGTGGTAATGCTGATGGGGACGACCGGACTAAAAAAATTTCATAATGGTGGTACTTCCGGTTACACCGGAAGTTAGTGTCAGCTAGGGTAGCCAGATTTTAAAAATTGAAAAGCGGGAAGTGGATAGTGCCTGGAGGACAAGTTTTTTTTGAGGTGCTTAAAATAATTATATTGATTATTTCGAAAAAAAAAAGGTCGATACCCCGTTGACCTTACGCTGTGGCGTGCCTTTTATATTTCTTCCTCCTATCATCAAACGTGCTTTCTAAAAAAAAGGTCGCCCCTCTCTAAGGCAGCTGTACAGTTATTAGGCGTCCGTCGTGTTATTGGAAAAAAGCGGGAGTTTTGTTTAAGTGCGTGGGAGGCGGGAGGTTAAGTAAAAAAGCGGGAGCATCCCGACTAAATCGGGTGGGTTGGCAACCCTAGTGTCAGCGTGTTTATTTTAAATAGAACATCCTATATATTATTACATTTTTGCATTCTACTTAAGATTTTAGGCAGATTTTGTACAGGGTGGGGACTTTAATTGGAATAAATTCGATATTATTAAAACTGCTGAAGTTACGCCTACAAAATTTAGTATGTATGGTTTTGAAGCATGCGGAATTGAATTATAATGTCGGCGCAGTTGCCAGATTTCCAGCTTTGCGCTACACGTAGTAATTTTAATATTTTAAATGGAATGCCCTATTTATTTTTATTGCAGTGCATTGGGCGTGTCCAATTTAATAAGATGCCAAATTAACAAAATTCTATCTTTACTAATTGCTGAGCTATGGCAATACTGTAATTCCATTAAAAAGTACCATGAGAATTTCTATTTTTAAAGTTTAAGTTAAATAGGCCATTTTGAAAAGACAAGAACTTTTCTTGAATCTTGTCAATAACTTAGTAACTATGGAGGTAGACAAGCGTCCCGGTACTTTTTAAGGGAACTTCAGTGTTGCCATAGCTTAGAAACTAGTGAAGATAGAATTTTGTAAATTTGAGATCTTACTAAATTTGACACTACCAATTCACTGCAATAAAAATAAATATGGCATTCTATTTAAATTAACAAAATTACTACGTGTAGCGCAAAGCTGAGAAATCTGGCAACTGCGCCGACATCATAATCCAATTCCGCATGCTCTAAAACCCCCACATACCAAATTTTGTAGGCGCAACTTCAGCAGGTTTAATAATATCGAATTTATTCCAGTTAAAGTCCCTACCCTGTATACCTATACCTATAAATATCTAAGCGTTTTTGACATATTTGAATTTTTCTGTTAAGAATGACGTTTGCAAGCCTTAAAATAATTATCCATTTTTTCTATAAAGAATCCTTATATTTATTTAATTTAAGCGGGATTCCTTGTTATAAAGGACCTGCTTTATTAGATTTTTTATAATAATTTGATAACTATTAATTCAGGGTGTTTAAACAATAAGATTGAAAAAACTGCAAGAAGTCTAAATTTTCAAAGGGAAACACCCAAATTTTATAATTTCTTTTAGTTTAGCATTAAAAAAGGGTAAGTTTGTATATCCCAAAAATGTTGAACATTATTAATAAGCACAATGTGATGGCTTCTGTTTTGCGTATATCGATTGGCAAATGTGTCCCATGTTCTTGATATAACTTTAACACATTCTCCATAAATAATAAATAAATTTAAATAATCTTCGTTTGTATGTACAATTTAAGCGCACAGGCATGATAATTAATGATGTTTAAATGGTAAGTGACAGCTTCATAAATTTTTCTCGCATTTGATTGTTTTTCAACGCCGTTATAGCCAACTAAAAGTAACTAAACTTAAAATCTGCAGCAAAATCGCCATATAAAAATATTAAGTTGGCAATGTTTCTAAAACTAAAATTTTTTGGAATATACAAACTTACCCTTATTTTTAATGCTAAATAAGAAATAATTATAAAATTTGTGTATTTCCATTTGAAAATCTAGTCCTTTTGCAGTTTTTCAATTAAATTTTTAATCGAATTGTTTAAACACCCTGTATTAATAGTTATCAAAATATTATAAAAAATCTATTAAAAATATCTAAAACGCTTAGACATAGGTATAGGACAATATGGTATACAAGATATGCCTAAATTCTTGCGTAGAATGCAAAAATGTAGTAATATATAGGGTATTCTATTTAAAATAAGCAAGTTGACACTTACTTCCGGTATAACGGGAAGTGCCACCATTATAAATATATTTTCGCCCCCATCAGCACTAACATATACTGTCAAATTTTCAAAATTAGGAGGCACAGGCCTACCCTGAAACTAAAGGTTTTCAGCATTGGTTATCAAATACTTCGTAAGGTCAATAGTTTTTCAATCAAAATTTTCTTATATTACAAATTTTTCACCATGTTTATTTATAAAACAAAAGATAAGTCCCGCTGGTTCCAGGATTTGTTGACTGTGGTTACTAACTCGCGCAGTATTTTGTCCGTCGCGTTCCGTGCCATTATAATTAATTTTTTTTAAAAGTGGTATGTTTTTGACGATTAGTTGCGCTGCACCTTCAAAAGAAAAAAAAGTAAGTGCCTAGATTTTTTTTTAGTAACACAGAAACAACAGGAGGTAGTACCGTATCGTCGCGCCAATCCGATACAAAATCACGGTATTAATGTTTCTTATAAACATAAAGTGATAGGGGGGTAGCCAAAAAAACGTGTAAGTTCTCAAAAGTTAATTCTATAAAATAAAATACTTCGCAGCCTTTTCTACACTTTCTCCACCGTTCAAAACTGGCTACAAAAAAAACAAAACTTTGCGTTTTCAAGAACTTCTATCAAAAGTGATTCCTACAAAAAAAAAATGTCGCAGTCGTTTCATAAACTCCCCCTAACAAAAGTTAGTAAAAAGTATATTTACCCCCCACCCCCCCCCCCCCCCCCCCTCTCCCCCTTGGTCGAGAGACAGGGGCAACTGCCCTCTTTATGGACGCCCATGCCTAACAAAAAATTGTATTTTATTACTCTGCGTGGCATACTGTCCAATTTTTATTTATTACCTACCTAGCTTCTTAGAAGCATTGTCACTATACAGTAGTCTCGCTGCACCAAATTGTAGCTGCGAGCCAATAACATGAACAGATAAATGTCATGTGACCAACGCCAAATTCGTGCCTGACAACTATTTTTAAATCGTTAAACCAGGGATAAAATAATAAACACATTTCACCTTTAAATTAATTTATATTTTAACAGGCTTAGACAGAAGCCCACTATATAAACAATATATAGAGCCTGTATAATAAGCATAAAATATAAAAACAATCGAATAGAAATAGATTCATTATGCAACAGTTGATTTTTTTACTCACTAAGAACCTTCATAAATGGCTTTATTTTATTGCACCTATCACCCTTTACCAAGACAAATTAAACTTTAATTTTAGATCTAAAAGTTAATATACCAGGGTTACCATACATCCTTAGATTTGTCGTGAGTTCCCGGTGACCCAGTTTGGGCCTCTAATACCGATAAGCTATTTACCTTAGTATATTTTGTTCACTATCAAGAGAATAACCCATTTCGATAAAAAACGAAACAAAAAATTTAATATAGCCCATTTTTGCTTGCAACAAATCGACTGGATTTCGTTCAATTCTTATCCTTACCTAACATGAATAAGAAATTTTGAAAGCTCAAACACCAGTTTTGACAAAATGGTGAACGCGCCTTGACCATTTTACCCTGCGGCGCATTATAAACCATCCCAGTCTAAGCCGAAAAATGTATGGTAACCCGGAGTTAATAGCACAACTACTAGTTACGTCTTTTTAATATTAACGCTTAGATATTCTGTTATTGGCACAGACAATCCAAAAAGGAAAACATAAAATTTAGCCCAAAATTACCCCCGAAATTACTTCTTGTTCGACCACCTATAATTTTTTTCAGTGTATCATTATTCTCTCTGGATGTAAATTGTTTCACGTCAGCCGAGAATAAATTCAGCTGTATATAGGCAACTTCTATAACATGACAACAAAATTTACCTAAAACATGAGTTGCGCGCTGCAAGATAACGGACTTATTACGACATTGTTTTGTCTCATTTTTTGAAGTCTTAAAGATAAGACATGGAAGTTCTAAGGTACATGGCTATTTTTTTGAAAAAAAATTTTTAGCTACGATATTAACCTTGGAAAAGTGCCTAAAAATACGCACCTTTAGTGGGCATTTTCTTATACATATTCTTATTTTTTTCAAAAAAGGGCTTTGTACCTTAGAAATACAAACATTCCTTTATTAAATTTTAAATTGTCCCGACAAATATTTCAAATAGCCTTTGCAGAATCCTGCAGTAGCGAAACGATGTTTTTCATCCTCTAAATTTGCGCGTAGTAGAGCCTTAAACTAGTACATTATGTTCGTGTTGTGTGAGGGGTTTAAACCTGGGTCCCTCATTGTCGTGGTAGCCTGTATGGACCTGCCTGGTGTTGTGGTTGGTGGGAATGGCGGATTAGCGGGTTCTCTCTTTTTGTTCTGCTGTGTTGAAGTAATTGTTGCTGGTGTTCGTAATGTAATGCACCATATGTTTAAATTAAATAGCGTGCCTTGATAACACTAGTGTTGAAATATTTTTTTCAACACGCGTATGGTATACGGCGCTTTCTAGCCAAATTCACCGTGCTTTTTTTCTCATTTTCATGGGTGGTCGTAGGAAAATTATCATATTTTTATGTTGTACAAACTAATATTAAGAACTCTTATTTTCCGCCAAAAACACAGTTTTAATTCACAGCAGCAACAATACTTTTAGTAGATAATGAAACTGGCGCGAAAACTTTAAGATTTAAATGATGATGACTGCTTCTGCCTCACGGTGGAACGTGCAACACTCTTCCCTATTAATAACACCTAAAGCTATACCATAAGTTTAAACTAATTAAAGCATCAGCTTAGGCGTTAATTTTGGGATAACTAAGTATTTAATTCCTTCAGCGCCAGCTCTTAATCTACGAGCATTTAACGGAAAATGTGCTAAGAATTTAAAGGGTTTTAATGTTTATTTTAACACAAAGAAACCTTTGTACTCGACATATTTTGTTGTTTGTTTCCTGACAGTTGAAGAACTTAATTATTTGAGAAATAATTTCCATATTTAAATAACACAGGCCCGTTTGATCTAGATAAAAGTTACATTTTACAAGTACTTATCTAGTTTAGGCCCGGTTGTACAATTATTTAAACTTAAGTACGAGTTTCTCAAAGCTCGACCTAAAGTTGAACGTGGTTCAAAAGGGAAATTATGTTTTATAATCAATTCCTAACCAAAGGTGGGATCAATAATTAAATGACCATACTGGCAATTGTTAGGCTGTCAAAAAACCATCAAACTTTATTTAATGTCAAAGTTTGGGGTATTTACAATTTGCAGCTCTTTTGCATGAATTCTTACACAAAACGATATGCAAATTTTACTTTCAAAGAATGTCTGCTATTAGCTTTTGTTATGGAGTTTAAAGGTATTTGGAAAATAAAAAAACAGATAATATTACTAATAAGGAAAAAAATAGAATGTTAGAAAACTATTGAGACTAAATTTAATTACAAAAATTTGAATATGATCAGGTTTCGGTCTGTGTTTTGGGGCGTCTTGAAACGTTTGCTATTGCTCCAAGTACATCCATAAAATCTACATCATCCGATTCGTCTGTTAAATCCAGAAAATGTTCAACCTCATCATTAGCATTCATAACTTTAATATATTATTAGCAAAAATGTTAAAGTCAAAAAGATTTTATGAGATGTGTTTTATTGGGATATATGTCATCAGTCTCATTAATAACGTGGTTTAAGCCTAGAAAATTAACAACTTACCTGAAGAATGAAAGCTCAACAGAACCGAGTTCGACTTAATGTCTAGCTTTACAAAATTTATCTACTTAAGCTCTTATTGTACAACCGAATCTAAGTGGTAAAATTGTTTACCAAAGTCACGATACACCTACAACAGACAACAGGTAGTTTCTACAAAAACCTGTTTTTATCCATTTAATTTATAAGGTAGACAACAAAGGAAAGGCGCGTTTTTGGGTGCCACGCCCAAAAAAAATTTTTTTTGACCTATCAATAAACTTTTCAAAACAAAGAAATGTACTTCTAATACTAAATTAAATAAATTAAAAACAAATTTAAAAATAAAGAAACAGCGCCGCAAGCGAATTTTTTTTGCGGAATGGATTCGCGCTTGCGTTGAGGCGTGGGATTGAACGAATACCATCAGCAAATGTGTCGATGACCGAAAAAAGTTTAGCAGCATCTCAGTTTTGCAAATAAAGTATTTTGTACTAAACTATTTGAATAAGTATAATCTCGCTTAGGACAGAGAGCGGGCACCTCTGAAAGTGCCCCCCCCCCCCCCCCGAGCCACGGAGCTCAGGTCTAAAAGTCTAATTGCAACCCGACTTTTCGTCTCACGCTTGGACTTTTAATCTAAATCTTTAACTAATGTATGCTTGGCTTAGATTACAAAAGTCTTGTAGGAAACGTTTAGTTTTTAAAGTTTTTCTTCTAAAAGTCCTGTTTTATATAGAGATTAAGGTTTCAGACGCATATCGTTTTAGTTATTGATTTATGATGCAATTTTAAAGGAAAACGATTAAAACAAATAATATTTTATAGAATTTATCTATTATGTACTTGTCTGTACCGTTTTCCTTTTTTAGAGCTATTTTAAATTAACAAAAATATAACCCAATGCAATAAAATATTTTAACAACAAAAACAGAAAACAATTAGGTTTTTATTTAAAAAAAAAAATTAAAGTAAAAATTTTAATTGAAACATTTTTTATGGAAGAAGTGTGATCATTTATAATAAAAGAAATAGTGCGGGAAGAAACGAGAATGCTTTATTATGAATATACAAAACGGCACGTAAGAAGGAGTATTTAAAAACCTAAGCATTTGCATCAAACACTGCTCTTGGATCTACGCTCCTAAAATACATGCTGAAAAATCATCAATCTTGGCGTGGTGAGCGATATTTGCTTTATTTTTAATCGTGAAAAACCGAGCCCGAAAAACGCTGGTTAGAGTCATACATGCGTCTTATGTTAAAATTTTGAATTGACACCAATATTCATATTTTTCATAAATATAAAAAATGTTTTTTTTAAGAATATCAAAAAAAAAAGTAAAAAAAAACATTTACAAAAACCAATCTAATCCAACCATACAGAGGGGGAAAGGTAATAATTTAATTTTCGAAGTTTGATAGTAGTTAGGTGAATTTTAATCGAACTTTGGGCGTGGCCCCGAAAATTTTTCGTCTGCGGCGCTTTTCCTCCTTCTTCCCTAGGTGCAATATCATGAAATACATGTAGTCCTGCCTATCCCTCACTCCAGAAAAAAAGTCCCCCCCGAGCATATTTTCTGGCAACGCCACTGCAGTACGTTACTGGTTTTGCTACATAAATTAATCTGTTTTAATAATTACTACCTATACATTGTTTCCTTTTTAAAGTCAAGTTCTATCAAACATCTGCTATTTATAATTTTGATAAATATTTTGTTGCCATTCAGCGAAAAATTGCGAATTCTGCAATATCAGAATAAAGCGAAGTCAAAATTGTATGTTTTATCATAATAATAACAGTATTTTAAAAAGATTTTTCTTGAGAATACATTCTGTGGAAGTAAAAATAACAATTTCTGGCGTGTAAGCTGTTTAAAACATAAAGCGTGAAAGTCTCCCGGGATCGAGAATAAAAAAAAAACAATACCTTGCAAATGTAGGGAACTTTTTTCTGCTGAACATATAATCAGAGACACTTTTTACGATTTTTTATAACAACACAAATACGAGGGGCGGTAAAACAGACTGATTCCTAACAATAATTGAAGGGGCAAATGGATAAAGCTGCTGACTAATTTTTAATTCACATATTTATATACTTATATGGGCGCAAGTAAAAGGATTTGTAGCAAGACACAACACGACATTCAAAATTAAAGACGTTAAGCTACTGTTTGATCAAGTCATTAAGGAAGTGACACCAAAGAACTGGCGAAAAGCAGTCCATCATGTCATTAAAGAAGAGAAGAAAATGTGGGATCTTGACCACCTGATCGATACTGGTGGGTGGTACTACCTGCACTTGATGAAAATAAGAATTTAGCCATGAAATCAATGCCAAATTATGAAAGTGGCTTAAATATTCTTTGGGTCACTCTGCATACCTAATGAGCTTTTATTACTCTACACCTTTCTGAAATAAACTATCGAACCAATCAATGGCGTGCAAAGCCGTTTAAAACAAGGTAGGCAAAAACTTCATTTCCATTTCTTTAGCAATTCTCAACACACGTAAATTACATTTACGTGGCATGTCCACTTTTCCAATTTTTTTTCTAACCACCGACGCGAAGCACCCAGTCTATAGCAAAAGTAAACAAAAGGACGAAAAGACCAATATTATTATTATGAATAAATATCATCTACATGCGTTTTAAATTCAGATTTTAAATCTATAATCCACTTGATTAAACCAGTATTGCTAAAAAAGAAGTCAATTATATTATGTCAATTATATATAATTTAGGATACATATTAGATATACCGGGTGTTTCAGGAGGTACGCTCGCCCCTATAACTTTTTTGTTGTTTAAATTACAGATTTAAAATTTTGTGTGTTTATATGTGATATTCTTTTGCATTTGATGACATAGCGGATGTCATTTTATCACTTCCGGTTTAACCGGAAATGATCTCAACCCTAGATTTTTAAATGGAACACCCTGTATATTTTTGACTATATCGATTCAGAACACCATTCCAAATTCAACGACACCCATACGTTACTTTTTAATACTTTAAATTATTTTTAATTTTATTTTTATTTTTTCGTCTAGATTGCTATGAACTCTTTACGATTGTTTACTTCTAAACCAAAATCTTGACAAAAATGCAATTTTCAAGTTTTATTGTGTTTTAAATTTTTTACATACTTTTTAACTTTTTAAAAAGGCTTTTTCAAAGAAAACTCAATTTTTCCAAATGGAAACATATTGGCTCACTCGGGCAAAAAGATAGAGCACTTTTTTCCAACAATTTTAATCATACATCCTAATATCAAGTTAAAAGAGCAGCGATAATTTATAAAAAATAACATTTTATGACAAAAAATACAACACGAAGCACAAACGGCTTTGCATTTATATAGACCCATGACGCCATAATGCTCATAAACAAATGAACATAATTACAAATTAAATATTATCATTGAAACAATAAAAACAGTCTAGTTAGCCTGGGAAAGTAATGTCTCGAAGGGTGTCGTCTATCGGGAAACCTCTCAGCATACACCCTGGCTGCTTGAGTACTGTTTTGCAAACATTTGCCATAAATTAGTACCATATCGATTTTCTCGTTTCTGTTATAGGTTTCCATTTTAATATTTTATTACAAAATTAGAACTAATACACACTGGCCGAAAAATCAAACGATAAAATAGCAAGCTACTGTTGTCATGTCAAACTAATTTCAATGATGGCGGATTTTAACTTTGTAATTATGTTCATTTGTTTATGAACATTATGGCGTCATTGGTACCTAGATAAATACAAAGCCGTTTGCGCTTCGTGTTGTATTTTTTGTCATAAAATGTTATTTTTTATAAATTATCGCTGCTCGTTTAACTTGACATTAGGATGTGTGATATAAAATTGTTGGAAAAAAAGTGCTCTATCTTTTTGCCCGAGTGAGCCAATATGTTTCCATTTGGAAAAATTGAGTTTTCTTGGAAAAAGCCTTTTTAAAAAGTTAAAAAGTATGTAAAAAATTTAAAACACAATAAAACTTGAAAATTGCATTTTTATCAAGATTTTGGTTTAGAAGTAAACAATCGTAAAGAGTTCATAGCAATCTAGACGAAAAAACAAAAATAAAATTAAAAATAATTTAAAGTATCAAAAATGAACGTATGGGGTGTCGTTGAATTTGGAATGGTGTTCTGAATCGATATAGCCAAAAATATACAGGGTGTTCCATTTAAAAATCTAAGGTTGAGATCATTTCCGGTTAAACCGGAAGTGATAAAATGGCAGCCGCTATGTCATCAAATGCAAAAGAATATCACATATAAACACACAAAATTTTAAATCTGTAATTTAAACAACAAAAAAGTTATAGGGGCGAGCGTACCTCCTGAAACACCCGGTATAGGTATAAGCAAAAATTATCTTAATTCGTCATAAAAGTACTTCTTATTTTCAGTTACTAATTAAGATCTTAACTAACCTAATTATTAAACTAAATAGGGACATGTTTCATGTTTAATATTTTTTGAAAACTACGACAAAACTTGAAGATTGGCACCAATACACTTAACAAATGCGGGCGGATGGCTGACGAAGACTTAGGTCTCGAGTCCCGCGTATTTGTTGCATCTATTTCTACCTTACCGCCTCTCTCGCTCGCTTCCACTCGTATAAAAGCAGTGCTTTTGACTGCCCATAAGAGGCTAATATAAAACGTGATCTCTGCTTTAAAGACGGTCTTATGGGATGCTTATAGAGAGATCCAATTTACGATTAATCGGCAACGAACGCGTTCGTGGAAATGATCTTAAATGATACCATTAACTTTTCGGTCCACTTCATACACAGAAATATTGCCCGATATTACACGGATAAAAATTTAAATATAAAAAAAACTGGTTATAGTTTATTTCATTATTCCCAGGGTAGGCAATGCTTTTTTGCCTATATTGTATGCACGCCACTGGAAGCAATCAGCTACTATTTCCGTGGACGGTAAGAAATTAGAAGAAATTGAAATAATATGGGTGGGAGGCAGGACTGTATGTTCTCCGGTGCTTTTCAATTACTATTCGGGAGCAATTATTAGATAGGCTTTTTCGGGCATGACTGGAGAAAATGTAGTAAACAAAAAAACCCCAACAACGTTCGATAGGCTAACGACAAACTACTAATTATTAGACAATCGGAACCAGGCGCGGCTCTTGTGTTTTTTTACAGGTTGGGCAAATTTTGATAGCAGTAACCTTACAAGCAAAATACAGTTTAGTGTATAGTTTTGTCAAGGAATATTTATTGATCTACTTTCATTTAGTAATATGAATTTTACAGTTCTGTAAATCGTTTTGTAAGGGCGTCTATTACAGCACTAGTGCTGTAATGGAAAAAAACCAGTTTTATTAAAATTTTGCTATTAAATAAAACTACAGTTTTTAGAAGAATTATTTATTATTAACAATTATAAAATTAATTACCAATAATTAATTAAAATATAAAACTTAAGGTTTATTATAAACATTAATAATACACTTTTTACAGTTAGAAATTTGTATACCAGAAGTGGATGTGATGGAGCCCTTTACGTTCGAATTTCCAATCATTAAATCCGTGTCTGACCCCATGATCTTCTTTGCTATTTGTTTCTTATTTTCTAAAGAATTCTCAACGTAGCCTTCTGCCGTAGAAGAGGATTTCCAGCCCCTATGACGCGTTAACATCTGCATATCTGCACCACCATCAACTAGAATGGTGGCTGAGGACCTCCTAAAACAATGTCCACTGTATCCTTCGGGATTATTCAATCCAAGTTTTGTTTTAATCTTTTTTGGTATACTTCCAAAACTATTAATTCCGACAGGCTGGGAGGTGCATTTTCCTTTTCCATAGAATACAAAAAACCGCCTGTGAGTTGCATTAAGAGGACGAAGTTTAGCATACTTTCGAAAAATACTTAAACAGTTGACACCTGTCACATTTCCTTCTGTTATAACAAATTCTCGCATAATTTTGGTTTTCGAGAATGGAATCA
This sequence comes from Polydrusus cervinus, assembly GCA_935413205.1. Lineage (NCBI taxonomy): Eukaryota > Metazoa > Arthropoda > Insecta > Coleoptera > Curculionidae > Polydrusus > Polydrusus cervinus. Next base: position 69,147,184 of record OW284511.1, on the reverse strand, counting down.
CAATTTTTATATACAAATCATTGTGTTCAATATGATCCAACATTACCGTAGCCGCGCCGACAAGCCCCAAAACTGCCGATTATCATAACAACCTTTATAAGTAAATATGTTTCATCATCTGCAGTACTAAGAAACTTACATACGTCTTCCTTTGTGAAAACTTTGGACTTTTTGGCCTTGTAACCCTCTGAACTTCTTTTCAAAAATACGATTAGTTGAGAAAATCTGCTTATATCTTGATTTATCTTGACTGAAATCATAGTTCTCAACATTGAGTAGTAAATCCATAGTGTAGATGATTTCTGGGAGCGTTGCTTTACGGAAATATAATCCAAAAGGATTTTCTCAGACACCTCCTTTATTTTGTTGGCTTTGCACCAATCTTTAAACTTCTGATACTCCAACCCATACCGCGCCTTGGATTTTGTCAGCACTAAACTTGAGATCGCTTCGTTTGCCGCTATATCAGAGGGTAAACTTTCATCAGAATCGCTCATTTTGAAAAACGCTTTTTATATTTTTAAATTTGTGTGACAAAGTTTCGACAGTAACCATGCGAAACAGTAACTATGCGAAAGGTAACATAAAAAACTTGATTAGTTAACTTAATAGCAGGTGCATTTTTATTTTTTAAAATGCCTTTTGCCAAATATTTGTATTCATAGATGAAAGTAGATAAAATTTTGTACAATATTCTTGTTGTAAATTCATATTACTACACTCGATGTTTTAGTAAACTCGGCTGACGCCTCGTTTAACTACTTTAACATCATGTGTTGTAATATGAATCTTTACAACACTTATCGTAAATAACTATTACCAACTAATAAACACTGTCAAAACATAAAATACCAAAATTGCATTTTTGCTGACTTTTTTTAAACTACATCAATTTTATTATTATTTTTTTAAATAAATGTCTTACTTTTATGTAGTTGTGTATTTGTATATCAATTCAATCCGTCTATCGTTTTGTTTGGAAAAATGTTTTATCGCTAGGTCATTAAAATTATAAATACTTCTAATAAAAGGGTTTTTAAATGTTTTAAACTGTAATAGTTCTTGAACTGTTGAAGTAATTCTTCTTTAATACAAGTCACAACACATAAAGTACACGGCAAAAAAAACACATAAACGAACTAAATAAGGGTTAAGGACATACTACGGGCGATTCGGCAGTCCTAATGAAACAAAAGGTTTATGCAAATACAATCCGCATATTTTGTAATAAGTTTCTTTTATTTTTATTTGCTGGTTTTGATATTAATTGACAAATTTTACAAAGTTTTGGTTAAAATGCCATGATTCACGGAGCTGTTCGACTGTGTTTCCATAAATGCTTATTGAACCATTGATGCCGATTGAACACGTTTCGATTTATTTATTTATTTACGGTAAATCCATTTTTCGTCCTTCGGTTCCCATTCATTTATGTAATCTTCTAATTCCATATAAACCTCTATAAGGTCAACCGTGAGTTAAATTAAAATACTGCCGATCGGAGCGGTTCGATGGTGGCTGGGAGTTTTCACATGACACTTTGGATTATTTGCATTTTTTAAAGGATAATAATTTTTATTTGTTTTTAAAAATAAATTAATTAGGTGAGTCATGGCTACATAACCTTATGGACAAGCCCCATCTGATTAGAACAACCTACAAGTTATCCTATATAGAATAAATTAGTTTATTATATTTATACTATGTCGAAATTCATACCTGCAATATTATGGGATGCAGTAAAACAAAGTTGAACTTGTACTGATCCCTGACCGCCCAGATGAACTTCATGGTTAAAGAAATTGGAGGGATTGGTTTGGATATCCCTCCTTAGACTTGAGTGCCTCACTTTTTTCCATTTGACTTACCACTCAAAGTATGAAATACTTCTTAAAATTTTTCGTTTTATCTAATACGCCTTTGAGTGGTAATTAGTTATTTAAGTTTAGAAAATGTTGATTGATTAATAACAGCAAAAAAGGGAATTGAAACAATGTAGGTAATTGACGTAATTGTACTCCAAAGATGGATATTCGGTTTTTTGGATAAAACGAAAAAGCTATTAAATAGAAATGCGTCCCTAGCCCTAACTCTTAACATCTTGCTTTAGAATAAAACCCTGATAATTTATTGATTCTCCTATTTACAGATAACCCTCCACATATCCTACGTACACGCCATAGTCAATCCAACATTGTTCCTCGTTCTCCACAGAGGTCTTCGAAAAGCGGCTCTAGACGCCTGTTGTGGGTGGGTACCCGTTTGGGTGGGGCCACCGTCCGTCCCAACGCCGCCCGATCCCCCCCGACGCACGACTGTTCCCGAAATCGCTTGCCTGAAGCCACCCATGCCGGCCCATCCCGACAGTGCAATGGTAATTAAATATTATATGTAAGTGGTGTAACATACGCGATGCATGAGTAGTAACGTTATGTATGAATAATATGTACAGTTCTACATCCTCTTCTTATTGTCAAGCTTTATATACCGTATTGGCAAATTCGAATCTAGGGTGCGAAATCTCCAACCAAGAGAGAAGGCACATATGAGCTAAACCTTCAGTTAAAAAGAGACACATAACCACTCTCCTACATTTCTGAAAGGAGGGATATGTGTGTGATGTGGCCGAGTCGACGTATCGATCGATCCCATGCCTGCTTCGACCGCGTGTTCTTAAAAATGGAAGGTGGGAAGTAGAGGATAGCGTGTTCTCTGTTTAACGTGTTAAACGCTAATAATAATCTCTGTCTGATGCGTTTATATCGGCACCCTAGATTCGAGATTGCCAATACGGTATGATTGATTTTTCTTTACCTTGTCAGAAAAATATATCTCTTAATTAGGTAATGGGTCCATTTCATTAAATGAAACTTAAAAATATTTAACATATACAGAGTGTTATGAATTTCTCTCCGTACACTGTTACTGTTTTTATCTTATTACAACTAGCATACTGACACACGTATTTTTTAAATTATGTCTTTGACGTTTGGGATACGTATATCTCACAGCCCAGTTGGTCGTTGTTTCATGATATATTATATTTCCTTACTTTTTGTACGTTACGTACGTAGGGGCGGCTCGTCAACAAGTGCGCTCGTGCGCGCGCACTGCCTAAGAAAGTCAAGCACCAGCAAAAATAAAATTTATACTTATTTTAAAAAATATTAAGGAAACTGAAATAAAGAACTTGTATAATATAACAATGGCGAAGGCGTAAGACTTCAAGTGCGACCGAGCGCGTGGGCAGACTCACCGGCTGTGTGCTGTATTCGTTCGGCGCTCTTATGGATGGATTTTCGTGCGATTTTCCTTATGCGGATTGATCGGGAATATTCGGTTAATCGCCCGATAAGAGGGCGTCGCCGTGCGCTATCTAAATACACACTTCAATAATTTATTATGATTGTTTTATGAGTTTTTGACGCGATTAGATAAGTTTGGAGTTTATTGACGGTGTTGTGGATGTTTTTGTGTTGTTTTTAAGTTTGGAGTTTATTGACGGTGTTGTGGATGTTTTTGTGTTGTTTTTAAGTTTGCAGTTTATTGACGGTGTTGTGGATGTTTTTGTGTTGTTTTTAAATTAATAATGGCTAGTAGTTTGGATTGTGTCACACGAAGTGATATAGTTATGGACCATAATTCTGTAGAGGACATTATAAAGAAATTTTCGACATTCGATTTCCAAAGGAAATTTTAAAAAAATAAAAAATAAATTTGGTGCTAAAACAAAGAAAATTTAAATCCCATTTAAAAACTGCGTTTTTTTATTTTTTTGGATAAAAAGCACAAAGAAAATCGATGCAAAGGTAAAAAGGGGCGTGGCACCTCGAAAAATTTTCCGCGCTTTTTGCCTGCTGCGCACACCCTACGATAAATATCACGAGCCGCCAAATGTAGGTACGTACAGTACGTACCTACATTTGCAGAGAAGGTATCTTGGAAATTATAGCTTTGCACGGTATCAGGTGAATTCAATAGGCTTCTGATATTTAAATACTCATTCATTATTATTATAGTATATTTCAGAAAGGTGTATAATAATAAAATGGGAAATTTCGTCCAGTTCAGCTCAATTTCGGTGTTGGTCAAAGGCGCATGTCAATTTTGTGCATTAAATTATTTATGATACCTAACCAAAGAAAAAAAAAGAAGATAATTTGATAAAAAAGGAACTATTAGTTACAGCAAATTTCCACAAACATCGTTTTATGAAATATGCCGTGAAATATATAGCTGAAAAACAGTGTAACTGTGCTGCGCACACCGCCATATTTTTGCGAACTAAATCCTTTAGAACTTATATCGGCGCAAGTGAAAGGATTTGTAGCAAGACACAACACGACATTCAAAACGAAAAACGTTAAGCTACTGTTTCATCAAGCCATTAAAGAAGTGACACCAGAGAACTGGCGAAAAGCAGTCCATGATGTCATTAAAGAAAAGGAGAAAATGTGGGATCTTGATTGGTCCGTCGATCCGTTAATTATAACGTCAAGAGGAGATGACAGTTCCTCAGATGACGAAGAATATTATGATTTTTTATAATTAAATTTCTGTATAATGTGTATTTTGTATTTTTTTATAATTAAAATAGTGGAATTTAGTGTCCGTTAAAATATATAAAGAAAAGAAGCTTAGCGGCAAGCGGACAGAGTAGTGCGTCTATCTTTTGTATTAAAGTACACAGGGACGCCAAAGGTAATGGAATCCCTGGGGCACAGGTAGACAATAACAGGCTGTTTCGTTCTTGTTAGAACTCATCAGAAAGCCATAACCCGTAAGCGACCCCCCAGTACAGTGAGCCTGTTTTTTCAAGGCGTTTTTAAGAAATAAAAACGCGATGAAAACCCAGTAACGCCATCAGAGGGCATCAACTCAATGCAAAAGATAGCCATCTAACGTGAAAACGTAGAAATATAAATACATCTAAATAAATCAAGCACGGAACGGCCACTTCACCAGTATAGGAAACATTTTTTCGCTTCTATATACATCTCCACGGCGTTGTGGATTCAGATCTAGATCGCGCTGCAGTCGCCCACTGGTTTGCAGCACTATTCCGTAAATGCCGTGTGTCAGTATAAATAAAATAGTGGAATTTAGTTTCCGTTAAAATATATAAAGAAAAGAAGCGGACAGAGTAGTGCGTCTATCTTTTGTATTTAAGTACACAGGGACGCCAAAGGTATTTGAATCCCTGGGGCACAGGTAGACAATGGCAGGCTGTTTCGTTCGCTTACGGGTTATGGCTTTCTGATGAGTTCTAACAAGAACGAAACAGCCTGTCATTGTCTACCTGTGCCCCAGGGATTCCATTACCTTTGGCGTCCCTGTGTACTTTAATACAAAAGATAGGCGCACTACTCTGTCCGCTTGCCGCTAAGTTTCTTTTCTTTATTTTTTTATAATGTTTAATAAAAAAATAAGTTTACATAATACTATGTAAATAATGCACTCCTTTGACACACCATTTTCAGTGTTTGTAATTGGTTAACAATAGGCGAACCCCATTAATTGACCCAAATCCGGGGCACTACCTGCACTTGATAAAAGTGGCTTTAATATTCGTTGGGTCACTCTGTAGTCCCTTTGCACACCTAATGAGCTTTTATTACTCTACACTCTACACCATTCTGAAATAGACTATAGTTCAACGTTTTTGTTGAGTTATGATTGTTATGTAATCTAGTAGAAATGCGTCATATCACATTGCTCTGTATCGCGGTATACTTTATAGTTGAAATAGTCGTGTTTGACATTGATGCGTTAAAGTTTATAAACCGCCAGCGCAAGCGCCAACGTGAACTTCGAGTTTATAAATCCAGCTGTTTAAGGTCTTCTTAGAATAATTAGGTTAAACAAACTTTATTTTATCTACATATTATTTTCAGTAAAAAGCACGTAGGTATCGCTAACAATTCAATAAACAAAAACGATGCGATATAAACAGAGAAATTCGTTTCAAACGAATTCCAGTTTTCCAGTATATGAATAACAATTTAAACAATTCCGGTCGGTCTTTTAGGCCTTACGTAAAACACAATTTAAAAATTCCTTCTTTACTTTTTGGAGGGAATGTCACGAAACCTTACAAAATAAATTTGCACAAGCTCTTAAGCAGAGAAAAGCCCAACAGACTTTTATCTATGGGCAACAGTTTTACGTTGGCTTTAAGGGGAATCATTTATATTTGATGGTAAAGTTGCACTTTTGCGAGAGAAAATTTATTAAGGTTTTATTTTTTAATTTCAATAAATTTCATTGTTTGTTAATTTAAAAAAAAATTAGAATTTTCTGTAATATTTTTAAAAAAATATAATTATTTATTAAACGATAGAAGAGTTTTGAACTTACATTGTGTTTATTTGTTTTAAATCACACCGTTTCAACTGTTAAGTATCAGATACTGTATTTACCCAACGACAATTGCAGATACTTAGCAGTTAAAATGTGATTTAAAAAAAAGACAATGCAAGTCCAAAACTCTTCTATCATTTAAGAAACATCTATGTCTCGAACCTTCAAACAGACAATAATTGTTTATTTTGCGCAGCATTATCTTATATTCACTTTTTCTTACTTCTTCTTCTTCTGGTGCCGTACGCTTTTTGTAGCGCGTTGGCGATCACGTGTTCACTGTATAATGTGAAGTGTGCCTTCTTCGGCTCTTCTAAATATCGTGGCGGCATCCGCGATGTTACACCAGTTTCTAATATTACGAAGCCATGAATGTTGTTTTCGGCCCGGTCCCCTTTTTCCCTCGATTTTTCCCATAAGTATAGTTTTGAGCAGAATATACCTAGGACCTCTTAAAATATGTCCCAGGTATGATGTTTTCCTTTCTTTTACAATGTCTAGCAATTGCCGATGTGTTCTTGCTCTTTGTAAGACTTGCTCATTTGATATGTGGTCTACCCAGGGAATTTTGAGTAACCTTCTCAGGATCCACATTTCAAAGGCATCGATTCTGTTAATGGATTTGGCCTTTAGTGACCAGGTTTCTGCTCCGTACAGTAGTATTGGCCATATATAGCACTTGACAACTCGCAGCCGGAGATTTAAGGGTACTTCTTGCCGTAGGAGGTAGGTATTAAACCTAACAAATGTGCTCCGAGCAACAGCGAGACTGTTCTTTCAAGGCATTTTTAAGAAACAAAAACGCGATAAAAACCCAGTAACGCCATCAGTAGGAATCAACTCAATGCAAAAGATATAGCCATCTAACGTGAAAACATAGAACTAATAAACCAAAGTACGGTGGCCAACAAACACCAGTATAGGAAACTTTACGCTTCACTAAATTTTTTCTACGGGTTGGTAGATTCAAATCTACAACCACTTTGTCCGCCTGCAGCTAAAAAACTTTTTTTTATTTACTTATACGGACGCTAAACTCTCTACTTTATTTTTAAAAACATAACATTGTATACGGAATGGATCGGCACCGCCAGTGGGCTACACGGCGCGATCTATATTTGAATCTACAAACCCGTAGAAAAAATTTAGTGAAGCGTAAAGTTTCCTATACTGGTGTTTGTTGGTCACCGTACTTTGGTTTATTAGTTCTATGTTTTCACGTTAGATGGCTATATATTTTGCATTGAGTTGATTCCTACTGATGGCGTTACTGGGTTTTCATCGCGTTTTTATTTCTTAAAAATGCCTTGAAAGAACAGTCTCGCTGTACTTGGAGTTGCTTACAGGTTATGGCTTTCTGATGAGTTCTAACAAGAACGAAACAGCCTGTCATTGTCTACCTGTGCCCCAGGGAACCCATTACCTTTGGCGTCCCTGTGTACTTTAATGCAAAAGATAAATGCACCACTTTGTCCGCCTGCCGCTAAAAAACTTTTTTCTATTTACTTATACGGACGCTAAACTCTACTTTAGTCTTAATAATTTTTATTACTAGGTACTTCCTTCTTTAAAATCTGTGTGAATATTTTAATACTAATTTTGAAAATAAAACTGTCGTTTAATTATAAATATCGGATAACGCCTAACTATGCAAAAACTCCTTAATGTGCGGGTGACGCCGCGAAAATTCCCTGCCTCCACGCTGCTCCGGCCAACTCTGTAGTTGACCCAATGTTAAACGCGTACGAGAGAGATAATAACACCAATGAATATATCGCCCTCTCTTACTGACGCGTAAGGAAATCGGCCTTGTTTGGCCAGGCCAGATCCTCATATGATGGTTTATTTTATCGAGAGTGAAGAGTCCCAATCTGTTTAGTGCACTACTAGGGTAAATAGTTATGATTTCGGCTTTGCTACCGCTACCAGCAGGTGGCATCTGTTTTTAAAACGGTTTGTCTGTCGAGGTATTCATTTTAAACAGTTTTTACTATTTAACATAAATAATTCTTGTAGGCGAGTTCTGTGCTTGTAGGTTAGGTTTAGGTTAATCCGTCAGTGGATTATATCTGATTTCGGGTTTAGGTGTATCAGCTTTAAAATGAATAAAATTAAAGACTCTAGCGCTTAAGGTATGTTGTCTGTCGAAAAACATGTAAACAATATTGGTAACTTTAAGAACAAAAGTGATTATATCATTTTCAAATAAAAAACAAATACTACTGGAGTTTTCTTATAAGAAAACGTGTTTTGTGAACATTTTTTGTTAGAACTACTGGAATACCTTATTAAATGCTCCATTTAATTAGTCGGTAAGTTTTTTTCGACTTTCTTTTTATGTATAGAGGGTTTTACAAATTCGATGCATTAGCATTGTTATCTCGGTAACTATAAGAGATATAGAGTTGGTTATAAGTTATATATTTTAATGCTGAACAATTTGTTAAAAAGAAATTTAATCAAATTTCGATGACTTCCGGAGATATCCGAAAAAGAAACGAAAAACTCGTTTTTATTTTTTTTATGACAAAATAAGTAAGTATTGATTATTTTAAAAAACCAAGAGCACTTTCTTAAGGCACTTTTTAAGATAATACTTTTAAGAGGTCAACAAACCCAAAATTTTGATATAGTTATCTAATAAACGAACGTCGTATCTGAAAAAAAATTATTTTCTTAATGCCTCCCGCGCACTAGCAACTTTTGTTATAAGCAACTAATTAGTTTAGTCACCCAAAAAGTTGCCCGTTATCTGCGACAGCGCGCATCTAGAGAATAGTTGCTTATAAAGGTCAATTCAACCATGGATTTTGTAGAAATAGAATGTGTTTGTGCTCTCAGTTTAGCTAGAAAAAGAAAGCAAAAAAAAAGTTATTTTGGGTTCATCCAATACTAAGCCAAAGACCTTTAAATGGACAATTTTATAAGTTGTTTGATGGCTTGAGAGAGCATCCAAACAAATGTTTTAATTATATTCGAATGAGTACAGATAGTTTTGACAGCTGGGATATCTTATTTCATATCAAAATACTACATTTTGTCTGGCTGCACCACCATAGGAAAGAAAGAAACCGTAACAGTTTATTATGTAAAAATAGTTAACAAAGCAACTAAATAATCGCCGAGTGCGCGGCGACAGGTTTAAACAAGCGTGGTTGATAATCTCCGGCAACAGTTTCATCGCCGTCAAAATAGGACGTGTTGCAATTTTTTAGTTGCTTCGATTTAAAAATCGCCCGTGCGCGAGATTACATTTAGTTATGTATGTTCCATTTATGTGATTAAACAGTTGCTTCGGAAAAGTTGCTAGTGCGCGGGAAGCATAAAGAGCATAAAAAATTGTCTTATACCTCCCGTGCACTAACAACTTTTCCGAAGCAACTGTTTAATCACATAAATGGAACATGCATAACTAAATGTAGTATCATAGGATTTCTTTTTAATTTTTACAAATAATGCAGCATTAAATTATGCACTTTTGTCTCCATTTAATCAAATCTATATCTCTTATAGTTACCGAGATAGCAATGTTATTACATCGAATTTGTAACACCCTGTATTCTCATTAAAGATTTTTGACTTGATATTTTGACGGTCACATCTGCAAAGAAGCTTAGAATAACACAACGCAAGATGGAAAGATCGATGCTCGGTGTGTCACTTCGCGACAGAAATGAGGACCTACGGGCGAGAACAGGAGTCACGGATGTTATCTACCAACGGACATGTGGCCCACATGACAGATGGACGATGGACAAAAAGGCTGCTCGAATGGAGACCAAGGGCTGACAAGAGAAACAGGGGAAGACCTCCCACGCGATGGACGGACGATAATAAAAGAATAACTACAAACTGGATGCAGAGCGCTCAAAATAGAGAACTATGGGCAGAAATGGGAGAGGCTTATATCCAGCAGTGGATGCAAAGGGCTGATTGATGATGATGATGATAATTTTGGCCCCACCTGTATCGACTATCACGAGCCGCCACTGATTAATAATATTGGTCTGGTATTAGAAAAACTACTATGATACACCACGAAAACACGGAAACCCTGAATCTTGATTGAAAAAAAAACTACTAGAAGCGTATGGAAATAAATGCTATAAATTTTCCGAAGGCAAAATTCTCTTATTCCCTTAAAAAAAATTAAACCCCGTAAGGCTGACATCTTTTTCCAAACTTTAATTTCCTCTTAGTAACGTAAACTTTTACCGAACATTTCGTGATTTACCTCCTTATTTGGAATGCCTTTTGCACAAGAGGACGTTTAATTTATGAATGGAAAAAATGAGATATATTCGTACGTGATGTGAATATTTTCTTGTGGCCAAATTTTTATAAATAACGGTAAAAAAATGTCGACTAGAAGTTTATGATTATGAGGACAGAGGACAATAAAACGCTATTTGAAACTTAATAAATATCGTTAGACAAATAAATGGCCAATTTGCAACGGTTTTTAGAACCGTCCTTTCTGCTTATTTTGATGTACCTAAACTATTTTAACTGGTATCGGCAATTTTTCAAATTTGGAAATGTATTTTACTTAACCAACGATTTTTAACCCTAATTAGAAAAAAATGTCCTTTACGTGTAATTAGAAACTTTGTGACTAATTTTACATCAATCATGGCTGTCTATACTTTATTCAGATATCATTTCCGCCGAGGTAAACATGCCATGGCAAATACACAACCAGATTTTCAATTTTCTCGTGCGATTATTGGCAACTGAGTGTTTATCTCGGAGTAAATGATATCTGAATAGGGTGTAGAATAGTAGTTTGTACTAGAAGAGAGGATATGATGTTGATATTGCACGAGGAAGTAAATTTTCTTCTTCCGAGCACACAGCATATTTAAAAAAATTTTATCAGGCATTATAACTTGTCATTTTAGTTGACTGTGAACTTGTGAGAAAGATAATAAAAAACAATTAAAGGAAAATTCATTTCATTGGCAAATCCATAGACCAAATTACATTGCAACATACTTATTGATTTGTATAATTTCTTATAATTTAACAAAATTACTTTGAATATAATGATCTATCTTTCACACATTTTGCCTTTTGCAGAAAAACAGAAAAAAGCGATTTATTTATTAATAAAAATGGGCAATTTTCTTTTCTAAATCATACACAATTTCAGTAAAAAAGAAAAAATTTCAAAAGTTTTAAGATCGAGAGGTTTTTATGCTGGTCCATATTTCAGAAAAATCTTCTACATTATTTTCTTCAATGGAGTAAATATATTTTTGTACTACATATAGTTCATCCCACGGTCTGTGCTACAATTTAAAAAGTGAAGGGTGGGTTTTTACTTTACAGGTGCTTTACAGCCTCGGCAACAACAAAATTTAGTGATTAATAGCCTGCCCCTCCATTTTAATTATGGCCCATAAATTAACAAACTGGCAAGCTACGAATCCCGACAATATTCTTGAGACCAAGTAATACATGTATAACGGGTTGGCAGCGCATAGTGGGTATACTGCAGCGCTAACTTATTCGAATCTACAAATCCGTAGAAAAATTGGGGGATGCGATAAATGTTGCCTATACTGGTGTGTTAGCCTAACGTATTTGGTTTATTGTTGTTTTGTCACGACTACCTTTTGCATTGAGTTGATTCCTATAGATGGCGTTACTGGGTTTTCATCGGGTTTTTATTTCTTAAAAATGCCTTGAAAGCTTAGTCTCGCTGTACTGGGGGTCGCTTACAGGTTATGGCTTTTTGATGAGTTCTAATAAGAACGAAACAGCTTGTCATTGTCTACCTGTGCCCCAGGGAACCCATTACCTTTGGCGTCCCGGTGTACTCAATGCAAAAGATAGATGCACTACTTTGTCCGCCTGCCGCTAAAAAACCTTCTTTTCTGTTGTTGGTAGTGCTAATTAGTTCCAAAAAACGATGTAGAAGTCATGTGATTTTGATGAGTACCTCACCTCTGAGCCACTGTCGCGGTCTTATTAACTTTAAAAGAAGTTTTCTTTTTAAAATAAAATTAAACCGATGTATAAATAAAGTAAAACATATCTCAAGATCTTATCACCGTGTGACACAGAAAAAGCGACGTCTTTCTTAATCCCCCTCTGTTGCCAGGTAAATTGCATTACGTGACACTTCTTGATTTAGTTCTCTACTTAAAATATTGCTTTATGTGTATGCAAAATACAGTATGTCTAAAACTCAATGCTAAGATTTCGGTTGTTTAATAACTTAGGAGTTTTGTGGCCATTAGGCTAACTCTAGGTTTAAAATGTATTTTCCAAGAGATGGCGTTTTTATACGAATGCAATTTAAACCATGGCTTAACATTAATTTTATTTTTTTTAATAACTAAAAAAGGTACTTTTACACAGACAATTAATTGCTTGGCGACTATCTCTAGATTTCATGGAGCAATTAATACAAGAATGTCTTGTCTAATCGCTGAGTTTGGAAAATATGTAACAATTAATGGTTTTGTCTCACATATCTTTATTTTCAACAAAACCCACACTGTAAACAATAAAATACATACTATGCAGATACCTCAACATAAACTTGACAGGGATCCCGAAATCTACAAATCAGGAGTACATCTTTCTTTATATAATATATAATTATTTTATAAAAGGAAAATACCTAAGTAGTTAGGAAAGAAATAAGAAATGATCGGGTAGAGTCGTCTCTGGGGAGATGCCCTTGTAATGTCCTAATACAGTACCCCCTTTTTTACCTATATTTTTTGCATGGTGAGTGAATTCTTTCTCTAGAAGTTATTCCGATTCCAATAATGACCGGAAATGTGGGACATACTGCACAGAAACAAAACGAGCATTTTATAATTCACGAAAAAGGAAAATGCGATACATAACGAACGTGACTTAAATTCTTAGCCTCCAGAGAGATCCCAGTTCACTTTTTAGTTGGGAAGAATTTAAACCATGTCGGTCGTTGTATACCTAAAAGACGAATTGCCTGAATACCTAATTCTCCACTTACTCTATTTATACCTTTAGCAGGAATTACCATATAAAAAACGGTATAATAAAACGGAGTAGCTTTAAGTTACCCCCGAAAAAAACATTATATTGTTTTATAAAAGGGACACTACAGCCTGGAGATAAAAAGCTACTTTTATTAAAAGACAAAGTTAAATTTTTAAGTATTGTTGACTGTAGGATCCCCAAAGATAGTTCCAACCTTTTACCAATACTCATAAAGCATCACTTTCCCAGTGAGGTAAGAGTTAGTAAGCTTATATGATAGTTCCAGTTATGACTGCAACTATCACAATAAAATTATGACCATATATGAGCCTGATACTCGCGCAATCGCGCTATTTCAACCGCCCTGTCGCATTTGACTAGATATTACGACTGTGTGTAATTTTCTTGAGTTTATTTCACAGTAAATTTGGCTGCGTAGTATTATATATACTCTAAGTTCAAAATTAATGTCATTGCTTTCTTATAGAGTGCAGCAGGTTGTACGAAGTTATAGGAAACAATTCCAGTGTATTTTTGAAATTCTAATACAGCAGAAAATTTATTTTCATGGAAATTCTTCCTCTGATTTCGTACAACCCGCTGCTCTCGATAGGAAAGCGATAAATAACAGTAATTTTGAGCCTAGATTATAGTTTGTTCTTGTTTATTTCGGCACGTAATATGTTAAACACTTATTCATACGTATTTTTTTTTCTAATGCAAGTTCCATTAGATTTTCATAAACGCCCAGTTTATAGTTTTTGCTTTTTCTAAGTTCGATTTTAATAATTTCACCGGCGACAGTAGCAACTGCTGCAATTAGCTCCTTGTTGGCCATAGTGCTATAGTAAGCAACATATTTAACTTAAAGTAAAATATTTATGCTATAAATGCCTTTAGTTGAGAGAAAAGTCTATAGTTCTATTTTATCTTAATAATAATATATATGTATACAGTGTCCGCGGAAAGATTTGCATTATACGGCAAACTTTTTGATGCATTTGATTCTTGAAATGTGCTGCCGGTATTTGGTTCTGTATGACCCAGAAATATTTTTTTTACATGTGACCACCTGTCAAATTTTAAACTCTCGAAGATATAATTTTTTTTTAAGAAGAAAAAATGTTATTAAAAAGTGACTGGATAAATGGATAAATATAACTTCATATCCATTCTAGTTAGGCTATGAAAGTGGCCAATTACAGTGGTCAGATTATTATAACTTAAGGAAGTTGACAAAGAAACCAAATTTACAAATTTCACGCGTCGTTTTATGACACAAAAGTGAGGTTAAGAGTACGTATGTTTTAAAAAATTTAAGAATTTTTTTTTGTAAAACATGTAGGTATTCCAGATTCTATGCACAAAAATGTTCGGTTTCTTATTCCAACAATTTGCAGCTCTCCTTTCATTTCTGGACAATTCCCACAAGATTAAAGCATAAAGCTTATATTATTATGTCGGGCTGTATAGATTTTTAACAATAATTAAGTAACCAGGACTTTTGACTGTGACATACATGACATTGTCAGAAATAATATTTTCACAATCATAGTGACTTGGTTACCTTAATTTTTAATTTACTAATCAGGCACCTTTGATTGGTAAAGTTAAACAGGCCTGCCAATGTCATTTATGTTACAGTCAAACTTGCTGGTTCGTTAATTATGGTTAAAGATCTTTATTCTTAATGAAAGTTTGTATAGGTCTTTGTTGGTTTTAACGATATAAATTTTCACCACGATTTGTCTACTATTTATGATATTTTCAACGAGACCGCCAACCCCAATCAACTTTTATTATAGGCAAAAATCTACAACACTTATTTGAAGATATTTTTCGTAGCTCTTACCGTTTTCAAAATATTTAATAAAATATATTAATTTTTCTTTTCATTTTATAAAACCAGAAACTTTTACAACAAAAAGCTTCAAATAAAAAAGTTTCCTTTTCTTGATCCCCATAAAAAAGGTTCTATTCACTTTTGCTCAATTTCAGCACACCAACACTTCAAATTGGCTATAGTTTAGAAAAATACTTTGTTAATAATAAATAATACTTTGTGTTAATTTTTATTATGCAAAATGTCGAATACGACAAAGATAGATATATTGAAAATTATAACGAAATGACTTTTTCTTTAATTGTTTTTATAATCTGATCATCAGGTATCATATTTGTGTCATACAAAATCATTTAGAAAATATTTAATATGTGTAACTATTACAGATACTTAGTTTTATAGTTTTGTAGCTTGCCTAAAAATGTCATTATTAAATATTTATATTTTTACTATTTTCACACTTTAATATTAAGTAGTAAGATATTATAATTTGTATTTTATACACATGTATTATGATAAAATAAAAAATAAATCATCTTAAATATATATCGCAAGGTTGGGTCTTAGAAAAAATATGTGGTGTCCATATCGCGCTCAACACTTTGTGCACTTTCTCGTATGGTGTGGACATCATATCCACTCTTATTGTACAAACTACTATTACCTGCATATATACAAACACAATAAAAACATTGGTTGCTTGTGATCAGTGAATCTTCACGGGCGGATTCTCACAGTTCAGTGTTGCCATAAACTAAGTAAACCTAGATATACAACCTAAAGGGGCACACATTGCACGGTTACTGTTGGTTTAGTTTCTATATGGTTTTACTGAATCAATTTTACTGATTCAATGATACTGAAGGCATGATGAACGTAAGAACACGTTTTCAGTAAAACGGATTAGTAATTTCGTTCTTTCAATAAAAATTAAAAGTAAATCTACTTTGTATTCATTTTTTCAATGAATTTTAACGCTGATAACAATTTTCCATTTTATCTTCTAGTCTTACAAATTGTTTTCTAAAAGTTAAAACTATAAAATAATTTTCTCTCTATCCAGGGAAACACCGATTTGAGCCTTTGGTCGCCAGACAGCCCCACAGACTCGGTGCTGCCTCTGGATCCTCTGAACGGGGGAATCGAAATTCCACGTTTTTCCAGCCCCGAATTAGACCGGTCGCCGACGGAAAGCGAAGATTAGCAACTGGACTGGGATCGCTCTACCAGAATATAAATAACGCCCTTACAAAATCAAAGTTAAGAAATTAAAGAGATTTTGAAAATTATTTTATTACTGCCGTTCAGGATAAGATATTACCTTATTTAAATACTGTTTTACTTTAATCAATCAATATCTCTTGCGGTTTGAAATAATAGGTCTTTTGAATGAAGAAGCGTTATGAATTTGCATTGTCTTTATTTGTTTTACATCACAACGTTTCAACTGGTAAGTATCTCCAGTCGTCTTCAGGTGAATACGAAATAAGTAAAGTAACTACAGCTCTATTCATACTAGCTAGATACACTGGAGCATAACGGAATGTTGAGTGTTCATTGTGACTCTATTTTCTTCTTTTGTGTATTTGGCAGATTTTTATGATTAACCAATAATTTATCATCTAAATGCATGGGCTAGCCATTTTTGAAGAAGAAACCAAAAACGTGACTGAGATATGTAGACGACACCTTCATTATTTGGAATGGAAATGATGACGAACTCCAGGAATTCCTACATCAAATTTATAGCCTGACACCGACAATAAAATTTACCATGGAGAGAGAAGAAAAAATCAATTACCTTTCCTAGATGTCAACCTAAAGAAAAATGGCAACACCATCCAAACTTCAGTGTACAGGAAGCCTACGCATGCAGGTCAATATCTTATTACAATTCAAATCACTCAAACAACACAAAACATGGCGTAGTGAGAACGCTGGTGGATAGAGCAATGATCATCTGTAACTCAAATAAAACCCTCAAAGAACTAACTATATCAAGACCGACCTCAACAAAAATGGCTACCCCATGCATTTATTTCATAAATTATTGGAAAATCGTAAGAATCGGCCAAATACACAAACGAAGCAAATAGTCACAATCAACACTCAAAATTCCGTATGTCACCTGACGAAGACGAAACTAACCAGTCAAAAAGACATGAAAAACTGTGTCTATCAGATCCTCTATGAATGTGGCTGATCTCAAAATTGGTGAGATACTAAGGCCACTTGAAACAAGGACCAAGGAACACAGAAACAATACGGTGAAAGGAGAGACCGAAAAAATCAGGTGCAGCTGACCATGCCTGGACACACGGCCATCATATCAAGTGGACAGAAACTCAAATCCTGCATAAAGAATCACACTGGAGGAATAGGAAGTTTAAGGAAGCTGCTACCTTACACCAGAACCCAGATTGTTTTAGTAAGGCCTTATCAGTAGATATAAAAAATATCTGAAAACCTTTGTTGATGTAGGCTTAAAATACCGCACACGAACTGAACGCATGACTGCATCGCAGTTATGCTCCAGAACATCTAGCTAGTATAAATGAAGCTATAGTTACTGTACTTTTCTAGTATTCACCTGACGACGACTGGAGTTACTTACCAGAGGCATAATTCTCAAAATCGAGCGTTCTCATGTGATCATTCACTTCCCCGTCAGTGTCACATATGATTTTGAGGGTTTCAAACTAACCCCGCCCATTTATATCATGAATATGAGAAGCCTGTTCCTAGGTTGAAACGTTGTGATATACAACAAATAAAGACAATGCAAGTCCAAAAATATTGTCATCATTCAAGAAACATCATTGTCTACACAATTATAAAAATTAAGAGAAGCTGGCCATCAAAACCAAAATTTTTCTCGAATTATTTATTGTAAAGGAATGTTATGAAGCCAATTAAAGTATTTTATAAATGATTCAGCTCAGCAAGATTTAACTTTTCGACAATCCAAATTCAGTGGTTTATAGCAGAGCTCGAACCTCTGAAACATATTCTTTTATCTTGTAGATGTTTAAGGTGTTTTAGTAAAGAAAGGTTACATACATCATGTTGCCAGCACAGGTGTGAACCTAGAGATTTTTTTTTAGAATTTGTTGTGACATAAAAAACGTTTTTATGAATCTATGAACTTTCACACTATGCAGGCGACATATCGTTAACAGCGTTATTGAAATAGCCAACGATTTATTGCTCAATGTTAAGTAGGCGCCACGCCAACGTTCGTTACTCAACTTCGTTTCATATCCAAAGTAGAGGCATTTTCCAACCAGCAGGAATTTCGCGAGTTTGAATAACAAGCTACTGGCTTGTTGCAGACTTCAAGTAATAATCCGTTGGCATGTCGCCGAGTTCCTCTAGACTCCTTAGCTCATTGTTGTCGGTGATTTGTTCGACACACGAGAGGTAGGCAGCTTGGCTGCTCATGAGTTCTAGTTAAGGCTGACCAAGCCTTCCCTTTCGATCAATCGGTGGTACATCACCGACTCCTAATGCAACAAGTCGTTGGCATCTTATCGATTTCGAGTAACAACAAGCCCTTGACATGTTGTCGACATCGAGCACCAAGTCACTGACCGGATAAATATCACAGTTAACAATAAGTCGTCCACATAGTGCGAATACAACTTAAATAATGTATATTATCGCCTAAAACCCAGTGTGTTGTGGTTATGTTTTATAGTACTCTACAAAAGACGTAGGTACGCTACGATCATTGAAAGACAGACGTACTTTAAGGCAAATGTATTTTAAGCATACCTACTAATAAAATATATGTCATATTAGGCAGTATAATCTTAAACTGATACTTTTATAAACTGGTGGATCGATCTCATCTGTTACCTATCAACGAAAATGGATTTTAGAACTGAAAATTACTTATGATGAATTTCTAACTATAGTGTTTACTGATAAAATCAACTATTTTTAAAAATCAAAAAATATATATTAGAACAAGGAATTGATTACAATTGTTAGAAGGAAGTACTTAAAAATACTATATCACTAATTAGAGTAACTTAATTTTTTTTTTTGTTATTTTACTTTAGTTCTATAATTTCATTCTTTTGTCGGTCTGAAAAGTTCCGCAGTATTTTCATAGATAATAAAATATTGGATCTTATGTTTGTTGTTAGAACCAACATATTTGATTTGTACAGCAGTGTTCCTCACAATATGACCGTCAAGTTATTATTTGTATTCATAATTTAAATTTTAGAATGCAACGTGGCTTGTCACTATCTTTTTTTACTCTAAAATGTTAGTTAATCTAAAGTCAAAATAGACAAAAAAAACCAAAGGAACAGAACTGAAGCTCTCTATCAAAAAACACAGTATACTTATCATGATTACCAAGGACTCTTAGTACCTAAGAAGCCTTATCTAAACCTATACAAAAGGCAGGTAGAAGCCCTTATAGGGATGAAAGTTTGGAGACCTCATCGCTGAAAGGATGAAACGTATACTAAATTATAGTCCTTTACTTCCTATAACAGAAAAAATCAGGCTCCCACATAAAACTTAATATAAAAAAGTATTGGAAAAACGCTGAATGGCTTACTAGTCAGGTGGTTGTAAATATAAAAATTATCGTGGTGGTTAAATATAAAGCAATATTTTATGAAACAGAAGTGTTCCTAAGGCGTATATTACAAATTTACTGTCAATATAAAATGTGTCTCAAAATAAAAATCCTGGAACACAATTATTATTGGTTTAAGGCTGTCACTTTAATAGGCTTTCCTCGATATTCTTATAAAATCATCACTGAAAAATCTCACCAGTTCTTAGACTATAAGCACAGTACCTGAGAACATGAATGAATAACCTCATGCACAGACCTCCCGTGCATTGCAGGTTTAGATAAGGCAGTGCAAGGCAAGGCAGTGTTAAAGGTTGTACTTTTTTTCTCAAGTAAATTTAATAACGTAGCAGGAAAAAAGCCAGGTCCCGGCCTCTTGTCTTGTCTTGTCTGTCCAAGTTTCATCCTTGCGAAAATAAACCTGGTTTTTCTACCATTGCGTATAGGCCTCTCAGAAGGAGCACATATGTATTTAT
Organism: Polydrusus cervinus; assembly: GCA_935413205.1. Classification (NCBI taxonomy): domain Eukaryota; kingdom Metazoa; phylum Arthropoda; class Insecta; order Coleoptera; family Curculionidae; genus Polydrusus; species Polydrusus cervinus. The sequence goes on along the minus strand of OW284511.1, from coordinate 69,126,930 downwards.
TAATTCGATTTAATCCAATTTTTTCTTCATTAGTTTTAAATTTTATATTATTTATCTCTACCACGAGCAATCTTAAATTTAAATTATATCTACGATTAAAAAGAGAATCAATTAAACCGCCTTGTACTTCCACAAAGCAAATGCTATCGTCTCAGTAAACTCGTAATATAGTGTGTACAATTACTGGCTAAATGCACGTCACAACTCGCAAATACATAATCATAACAGCAACAAAAAATAAGGTATGTCTGATATTAATTAAAGGGTTCTGTCAATTGACAAAAAATTCGTTTTGACCACTTTTATCATTCCGAAGAACTTTAATTTTACGTGTTAAAGGTGATTTGAAAGCGAAGAACAATTAGTTGGGACATATTCTGAAAAAATGTCTCATTATTCAGCAAAAGAAGTAATCCTTTGGAGGTTATTTAAATGCCTCATTTGGAAGGTGATTTAAATTCTGACAGAAATGAAAAAATATACGATTTAATCGACATGATTCGAATCAAAAATTACGTCAGAAGCTGTGACGTGCATCCAGCCAGTAATTGTACGAACTTTATAATACCACTGGACGATCTGATTCTACATTCGATCAACTAAGTTCTGCTATAATTAGAGTGCAAACTAGGTGCTCTACTTACATGGTCAACATTTCTTATAAATAGTTAAGTTCTTGGAGGTCGATGGCATAAATTCTCTTCTCAACCGTTGATATATTTTACGGTCAGACTGTATGAATTTGTTATAAGATTTAAATTTAAATAATTTTATCTACAAACACTATTAAAAGTAGACTTTTTAATGCTTGTTGTCAGTGTCTAAAATGTAATTTTATGTGTGTTAAAAATAAATACAAGGACCTTTTTAACTTTTATTATTAACATTTACTGTATAAGTTAAGCAACCAGAAATATGATATATCACTTGATCAGTCCATTTGTATGCTTGTGGAGAGAATGGAAACAATAGTACTGGTTGACGACGTCATAAGGGGGCTTTTGGCAATTATCTTCTTCTTTTCCCTTGAGTTTTCAATATATCCTTGTGCTACTGTTGAGGACTTCCATCCATCGTGTATTTTGATAGTTCTCAAGTTCGCACCAGTAAACTGGCCGAAGACCGACGGAAACAGTAATCAGTGTAAAATTTTGAATCTGGGAGCTTCAAGCATTCTATTATAATATTTTATCGACGGGAGTTCAGCATATTTGGTATTCATATATTTGACAAAAATTCGACGATGTCAGACATCTGTTGGCCGAAGAGCTCTGTATTTTCTGTTCAAATTCAAACAAAATAGCTCTAGAGTGAAAATTCGCGGAACATTAATTTTTATATCTGGAATGTTTACCACTAATGTAGTATCTAAATCCTCGATGTTGTCGATTGTTAACTGGCACAGTTCTTCTCTGCAAGTACCAAATATAGTGGCTACTCTCACCATGAGTCTGATGAATTTCTCAGGAACTATTCAATTTGGTCTCTCGTCAAAGTCAAGATCATAGACTTTTTAGGTTGATCGCCTGCTTCTTTTCGCTTCAAAAAAGCGACTAGATTAAAATATGTTCTTACATCCATCTTCTTTTTCTTTGTCAACCTTATCCGGTCCACTCTTGGACATAGGCTTCTCCGAGTATTTTTCTTTCTTGTCGATTCTGAGCTAGTTATGCCCAGTTTCTACCAACGACCTCCCTGATATCATCCAGCCAACGCATCTGCGGTCTTCTACTTCTTTTTGTCTCTTTGGGGCGCCAGTATGAATCACTTTGTTGATCCATCTACTATCGTCCTGTCTTGCAACATCGTCAACAACGTCTTATATCTATATTTAGCAATATAATTTAAACGTGGCGGTAAACATTGAGTAGTGATACTAAAGAGATCAAAATGTCCATCTCTCTTCGAAATATGCGAGAAATATATTTTTATTCTATTTTCGAGCAATGCCTTTCCAATTGCACCACGAGAGATATTTTCAACAAGCCATTTCGTAGTGTTTCTTGGACTATTTCGGCAACAACTCAAAAATAACTCTAATAGCTGCATTATTTATTTCCACATTTGGATCGGTTTCTGCACAAACTCAAAAAAAAAACAAAGGTATTGACAGCTAATTTTTCCGTAACTCACAACAATACACACCGATTGGTAATTGCCATGTAATGACCAATAAAAAGATTATAAAGTATGATATTCAGAGGCGGTGACGTCATCTTGTGAGTAAAATTTCCATTGGTAACCATAAACACACAATGAAAATGACCATTTGTTTTTTGGGGTACTTACTCACAAGATTACGTCACAACCTATAAAAATCATACCTTGTAATCTTGTCACTTGATTTTGAATTTTTATGGTATTAATTTTCAGTTTGGTAGAGTAAGAAATAATTTTTTTTGTTCGTTTTAGTGTCTGGTTTAATATAGTTTGTAGATAAAATATTGTATGATGCGTGTGTAAAGTGTTTTATTTTGTTCGAAGAGTTGGATCACTCGCTACACTCGTTATCCAATTTCCTTTCTCACAAAATAAAACGACACTACCATCAAAAATAACTATTACGTAACTAACAACGACACAGATGTCGCTCCGTGCAACATAGTATCGGTGTGTCCCAGCAAATACTGCTTAAGCATTTTTGAGTTGTTCCTTTCTTTCGTCGGATCCTAGCCCTACCGATGAGCCATGATACGGCGAAACGTGTCTAGGGATGGATCTGACGAAATAAAGGGAATATCTTTATTTGTTTTATTACGTAACTGTTTTAAAATCAAAAATATTAGAAAATACAAGAAATGAAAAAAGTAGTAACAAATATAGGCTAGAAAAAAAACTATAATATGAAAAGTTTAAAGAGTAGAGCAAAATATCAACATCAGCAGAACTTTACTTTAACCTCTTTTCAGTAGTCTAAGCATAATTTTAAATTAAAAAATTAGCTTGTAACCATAATAGATTTTTAATTTAAAATGATAATTACTAAATCAACTAACCACAATGCCAAGAAAATGTAAGATAAAAGTTTTACAATACTTAAGTATCCCGACAACCATGATTAGGGCACCAATTGCCGAATTCATGACTTAAGAGCCTTTCATACCAGTGTGAAACGCGGCATCGTTTCCCGGCTTGTCAAATTAAAAATTAAATACAAAAATTTTACTAAGGGGTTCACAAGAACGGATGATGCATTATTTTTTTTTTCAACAAAAAAATTTTAAATTTATTTTAAAGATTCAATTATACAGGGTCTCCCGAAATTAGGTGACAATATTTTAAGGGGATAAAGTACATCCAAAAATAGGACTAAAATTCTCTATTAATATACCTTCAAAAACGCTTCGTTACGGGGCTAGAGCCCCCCGAATGGAAGCTATGATAAGCGGTTTTTTCACAATATCTCAGAAACTGATTGAAGTATTAAAACAAAATTTGATACATGTTTTACCCATGACAAGACGCAATAAACGGTTTGTTTAGCTTAGGTGTATTTCTTCCAGTGGCGTCCCACTGGGTAGGTAGTGAGGAGAATATTGCCCTAACTTTTTTATTTGTAGGATTTTTTAACGCCAGGTGCAATTTTTAAAAGAACTAAAGTCTTCTATTGAAAAAAGATACTCGTGCTTCATTTTGGTAGGATTTACCATTTTTCAGTAAAATCGATTTAAAAATTTTCGGTTTTGAACAAGCCGTTGAAAAGGCTAAGGTGTTTTTTGCATATCTCAGCAAACACTTGATATTAAAACATGAAATTTATTAGAAGTTCTACTCGCGACAAGGCATATTTATTAAAGGATGTAACATTACAATATTTTTCCAGTGGTGTCACACGGATTGGAGCCTAAAGTAAATATTATTATTTTTTTTTATTTGAGGGGCTTTCCTTTTATATCATTTTTAAATTATCCGTGCATCACAAAACATAACACGCAGGTCTAGATTTTGCATCCAACAAAATGGAAATCATTTTGAACATTTGCTTAAGAATTAGTTTCCCGTGTGGTTTTACAATTAAATTTGATTTGCAATTTGTTATTCTTTTTTGTTTTATTTTAAGTCTCTTATACAAATAAATATTTAAAAAACAAGGTCTAAAAATCTGTTGAAAACCTTATATTCTGTGAAATTACAATAATGGAAGGTTTTATTAACAAAAAATTTCAAATTAAAAAAAAATTGTAATATTTACTTTAGGCCCCACCCCGTGCGACGCCACTGGAAAAATATTTTAATGTTACATCCTTTAATAAATATGCCTTGTCGCTAGTAGAATTTCTAATAAATTTCATGTTTTAATATCAAGTGTTTGCTGAGATATGCAATAAAACACCTTAGCTTATAAAAAACCGAAAATTTTTTAATCGATTTTACTGAAAAATGGTGAATCCTACCGAAATGAAGCAAGAGTATCTTTTTTCAATAGAAGACTTTAGTGCTTTGAATAATTGCACCTGGTGTTAAAAAATCCTACAAATAAAAAAGTTAGGGCAATATTCTCCTTACTACCTTACCCAGTGGGACGCCACTGGAAGAAATACACCTAAGCTAAACAAACCGTTTGTTGCGTCTTGTCATGGGTAAAACATGTATAAAATTTTGTTTTGATACTTCAATCAGTTTCTGAGATATTGTGAAAAAACCGCTTATCATAACTTCCATTCGGGGGGCTCTAGCCCCATAACGAAGCGTTTTTGAAGTTATATTAATAGAGGTTTTAGTCCTATTTTTGGATGCACTTTATCCCCTTAAAATATTGTTACCTAATTTCGGGACACCCTGTATAGGTTCAAATTATATCATATTCGCCATGCAAAACCAAAAAATATAAATATTGCGGCTATTCACGTTAATTTCTTATTTTTCACTGAAATGACAAACGATGCCACGATATGATCTTAAAAATCTCCACAGACCCCGCGGCACCTAATTCTTGTGACATTCGTTTTTTTATTATTTTGTATATAAAAAAATACATTTTATTGCCATCGACAGACACAGGCACAATATGCGCGATGTGGTGAAAATGCACTATTTGTGATGACAAAAAAGAATTCTGTTCGCATGCTTCTTATATGAATATCTACGAGCTCTTCTTGATTGTATTCCATCACAAAAAATAATATAGCTTAAATAATTAATACTAATCTTACAATATTTAAAACTATATAATAACTAAAGTCAAAATGAGCTTTTGTCACTTTAATAAACTTTAATACCAATAAATTGATTGAAAAGCCACCTTTGATATTTAGTTATAATAATGAGTTTTCTGCAAATAAGTATTGATGCGTTAGAAATTGTGATAGGGTTGTAATTAAAACAAATGGTTGATTTTTAATTCTGCATTGAATGCCATAATAATATATTATATGTCAATTTGAAATAAGAAAAATAAATTGCTTTAAAGTTTGCAAAGTTTGACACTAAACTTTGGACACCCTGTATAATTCGTATTAATCAAACTTGGTTAACGAGACTGTTCGACCTTATTTATTAAGTACCTTTGTATAATTTTAATAGGGAGGCATTATTTTTATTTTTAATTAATTTTTAAAACCAGTGGTGCAAAACTGATTTTTTCTTAGTTTTTATTTTTTTTTGCCTATAATACTGAACCGATTTCATTAAAATTTTAGGGGTATCAAGGCAATTTATAAGAGGCATCCAAATGCATGTATTCTAAAAAGTAAATCCTTATGACGTCACACTTTTTTGGAATACCCTGACGGGAGGTGAGGTGCGGGACCCTGTATATTTTTTCAGAATTCTCAATATTAGAAACTGTAGGATGTTTTGCTTCAAATACATGTTTTTGTATTTTTGTTATTGCGTTAAACAAAGCATACGGCCTTGTTTAAAATATAACCTGTAAATAAACCTATATAAAAATAATTATACAGATCCAGCAGGTGATCCTTTGGGTGGGCATTTGAGTGTAATAAATAAGATTAATAATCATATTCTTAACAAAGAAGTAAGAACAATAAGGTTGTCGTTAACAGTTAGCGGCAAAGCCGGCACGGAAAGAACTCGCGCACAAGCAAATGAGATTCGACAATAGCGCGTTGTATAGTCTATTTCAGAAAGGTGTAGAGTAATAAAAGCTCATTAGATATGAAAAGGAACTACAGAGTAACCCAACAAATATTTAAGCCACTTTCATAATTTGGCATTGATTTCATTGCAAAATTCTTTATTTTCATCAAGTGCAGGTAGTACCACGCGGGTTTGGGTCAATTGATGGGGTTTGCGTATTGATATCCATTCACAAATGCTGAAAATGGTGTGACAAAGGCGTGCATTATGTACATAGTATTAGGTACACTTATTTTTTATCAAACATTTTAAACAAAATACTAAATACAGAAAATACATTATACAGGATTTAAATTATAAAAAAATCATAATATTCTTTGTCATCTGAGGAACTGTCATCCCCTCTTGACGTTATAATTAACGGGTCGACGGTGCGATCGATCAGGTGGTCAAGATCCCACATTTTCTCCTCTTCTTTAATGACATGATAGATTGCTTTTCGCCAGTTATCTGGTGTCACTTCCTTAATGGCTTGATCAAACAGTAGCTTAACGTCTTTCATGTTGAATATCGTGTTGTGCATAGGCGCCGATTCCGTGGGGGCTCTGGGGGCTTGGGCCCCCAGAGCCATATTTCTTTAGGGGCGTAGCCCCCATAGCCTAACCCTCACAGTACGTTTACACAATAATGATACTAATAGCAATTCGTTTGCGAACGTGCGTTGCTTGAGATTTGATAATTTAATTTTTTTCTATAAAATTTATCTACAGTTGTCGTTTCCTTTTTTAATTTAGCAGATTATCATATTTAGGAAAAAATTATTTTGGCTTTGAAAATTAAATTATGCTAGATCTGGCAACCCTGGTCTGCCACTTTGCTTAGAGCACGTAGAGAATTTGGAAAGTCCCTGGTCTAAGTCTTAAGGTTGCCAGGTCTGGTGAAATTTCACTAGATTTAATGATTTCGAAACCAATCCAAAGTGATTTAGTGAAAACTTTCGTTAAATACCCCAGTTTTAGTGATTTTTCTGATTTTGTAGCAAATAAGACAAAGTCGTCTAAAATACAATACAAAAATGCAATATTTTAAAAATATTTTTTTTAAAAACACGGCTATTTTTAATTATCCGTTCGATCTATATTTTCTACACGTTGGCAGCCGTGATGTCAGATCTGCGCATCATGCAGATCCGACATCACGGCCTAGTCAGCGAGGTCAAGCATCGGCGCGGTCAAGTTGGAGCCAGTGTTACCTTCTCCTGTTTTAACAGAAGATCTACTGTTTTCACTCTTAAACTATTGTTCTACTGTTTTCACCCTCAAACCTCCTGTTGAAAATTTTTTAATACCAAAGAGGTACTTAAGCTACATAATTCACAAATGTACACAAAAACATTGGATCATTCGGAACTAACTGGCCAGAGCCCTCTTTCCGTACGGGCCCGGTACATTTTTTTTAGAAGTCACTTTGGATGGAGGAATGGCCCCGCGCGTCTTGGGGCCCAAAATTTGAATCGATGACCTTTTTTTAGAAGTTACTGTGGAGGGGGGTTCCAAAATTTGGACCGATGACCTTTTTTTTTTAGAAGTTACTGTGGAGGGAGCCTTATTATATTTAAAATTTATTAAGTATTACATTATATTATGTGTATATTTAATAAAGGATTTTTTTTTATTCGCTCCAAGCCCCCAGAGCAATTCTGAAGTTCCGGCGCCTATGGTGTTGTGTCTTGCTACAAATCCGTTCAGTTGCGCCCATATAAGTTCTATAGGATTTAGTTCGCAATGATGTGGCGGCGTGCGCAGCACAGTTACACTATGTTTTTCAGCTATATTTTCCACGGCATATTTCATAAAACGATGTTGTAAATTTTCTATAACTAATAGTTCCATCTTTATCAAATTATCATCTTTTTTTTGGTTAGTTATCATAAATAATTTAATGCACAAAATCTATCTCCGCCTATGGCCGATACCGAAATTGAGCATTGTACCTTTACCAACGAATTCGATTAGTCTGCTGATGTAGATTTCTAAGCTTAGAATATTCATAAAACTAGCACTCTGTATATTAGACTACTGAATTATAAGTGCACCTCAACGTAATTTGTCCATAATAAAAGTAGTAATTATAAAAAATAATAAAACTAAACAATGTGCCTAAATGTAATTGATTTAAAAAATAAATAGTTTAAAGGAAAACAAATACTGTATAAATTGTAAAAATACAAAGACAAAACGAATTATATTAATGTTATTATGTCCAATTATGTCAATTGTATAAAAAATATGATTTATACTTTTAGGTTAACTAAAAAATGCAGCGCAATTTTATTCTAAAGAAGTTTATTTTAAGTAAAATAAATATAATTTGTATAATGCTGTTATGTTAAAAGTTACATTAAAATATTGATATAAAAGATGTGAAATAAATATTATATATAAGAAAAAAAAAAGAATATTTCTTTATTTGCGGTCCGAATATTACTAGGTATTACAGCGCTACCCTGTGGTAAGTTCAATCACTATTTATTGCATTAACGTTTTTCTTATCAAACACACGTGTCAACTTTAGATTTAAAAATAATTTCATTCTGAAAATAGTTGTCCGGCACAGAGATTCATTGTATTAATAAGAGAATATATTACTGACTTTGTATTCACATGGACGCGACAAAGACACACATTGAACGCCTCCCCATCCCTTTGATCGTCAACAAACAACCACCCAGAGATTATACTTACAACGCCTCGCATAGAATGCCGTTATTGTGTGCATCTTTTTCTTATGCTTTTACCCGCACATATCTTTCCGTACGTCGTCAATTCGTCTTGCATTTTCCGCATTCTTTCAATTTCGACAGCATCATTATTGCTTTCCGGTTTTCTGTCCACCACGTGGTGAGAATAAAAAAAAGTATTTTATTGTTTTTTGTGTCTTCAAAGACATCATTTTGCTATTATTTTGATTAGTTTGTGACAGGTTTGCGACGATTTAAATCAAATTATAAATTGCTGTAAAAACAAGTCGCCGAAGCAAACAACTCATCAGGAAATTCAAAAAAAAGGAAGATAGTTTATTTAAAACGAAGGGTTTAGATACATTATGTAACATAACTAATCGTCATCAGTCCAGCGTAAAAAATATTCATAAATTACGCTGCACGCTGCCGAAAATTTTCGTGTCAATACAAGTTATTTTGTATGTCGCCGAGGAGATTTTCTAACTGTAAATCTAGACAACAAATATTTTTTGGCAAATTGAGACCAAATAACGAAAATAAGTGAATTTAAATTTCACTATGGCCATATTTAAGAAAAAAATCAGTATAAATTGATAAAAATTTAAAAAAATCACGATTTAATCCAAAAAATCAGATTTATTGATTTTTTCAAAAAAATCGTGATTTTTTGCAACCCTGTTTTATGATTATTAGAATCTCTGATTTCATACAATGCCTGCGGCAAAGTCTGTACCATATGGAAAAATAAAAAAAAAATTTTGATTGTTTTTGCTTAATTAGAAACCAAAAAATAGTCTAAAATATTTGATATCTCGATTTGCTTCAATCCGTAAATGTCATTTAAAATTTTAAAACGTCGGAAAACGACATAATTTGTGCAAATATCGACAAGCGTCATAAGAAAAACTTATTTGCATTTACATGGACATCCTAAACCCAAGTTTGGTGGAAAATTTTAATTTTTTTTTTCATATTTTACCTATGTGATTAATACTATATGCGTATCCTAAAGTATATTCCTATAATAGGAAGTCAACACCTTCACATGGAATTAAAACGCTCATGACCGTTGTTCGGAATCCACGGTAAACTGTAGATCCCGAGGCTAAAGGAAATTAGACCACACCAGCAGACATGTATGTAGGTTGATTTGATTTAATACTAGAATCGGCCAAAATGATTTTTTTAAATGTCCGTAAAAATTTATATTTAAAAAAAAAACATAAAATAAATCCTACACGAATATTTATAAAAACAAAATTTTATCGTAAATGCTATTAGGAAATCTTGAAAATTCACGTATTCAAAGTAATCTTGCAATTGAATTGAAACAAACTAGCAATTCAAAAATAATACAAAGGTAATAAGTCACTTACCTGTTCGAAACCTCCCAGGATATCTGTCGTATCCATCGCAGAAGTCACAGACAAAGTTTTTAAAGTTTTTCCGGCGAGATTAGCCAAAGTTTTCACCACGCTGCTTTTGCCAACACCCGAACTGCCAACCTGAAAGAAAAAGTTTAATAGTTTTATAAGAGTCTTAAACTTCTCTGAAAGTTTTCAGCTCAAATTCGTCAATGTTCCATCCGCAAAGTTGGTTTAAAGTTGTAATTAAATACAAAGTCTTATGGGTAATCAAGTCTCGCACTTTGGGTTTTAGCATTAATGACTATAATAGAGTTAAAGTTAGAAAACAATTAAAACTGCTTAATATTAATGTACAATATTCCTAATTTAGCAGAAGCCATGGAAAGTTTGACTCCGGTTAAATATAACTTGGTTTACATAAGAAAATTTATAATATAGCTTGCTTTTTGCCTTTAGGCCCCATTTTATAAAGTCCTCTTAAACCTTAATTTAAGAGTCATCAACCTGGTCACAACTTGTTATATTAGTTAGTATTCACCTGAAGACGACTGGAGATACTTACCAATTGAAACGTTGTGATTCAAAACAAATAAAGACAATGCTAGTCCAAAACTCTACTGCCGTTGTTATGTTATGTTACATTATATTAAGTTATGACCAGGTAAATCACTTTTAACTCAAACTTTGCGGTCAATCCACATTATAAAATGACCATTTTTAACAAAATTTTTTGATTTAAACTGGATCTCGGTTTAAATCGGCTTAATAAAATTGGGCAAAAGAACATCTATGATTTAAATCAAGGTCCAGATTAAATCGAAGAAATGTCAAAAATGGTCATTTTATAATGTGGATTGAAGCAAAGTTCGAGATAAAAGTGATTTACCTGGTCATAACTCAAGATAATGTAACAACATAACAAGTTATGACCAGGTTGATTACTCTTAAATTGAACTTTGCTGTCAATCCCACATTATAAATTGACCATTTCTGACATTTCTACGATTAGAATTATTCTTTGGTTTAAACTTGGGTTTAAGAGGACTTTATAAAAATGGGTCTAAGGGCATAGGCTACGTTTTTTTTTTATAGATTTATGCCGGTTTTACTCTTATCATAAATATTTGGATAATAGTGAAATACATGAATAGCAAAGGTATGGAAGGTCATGCTGCAGTCGCATTGGAACGGAAAAAAAATATAAAATTTAAAAGAGTTTCGAAGCAAGAGGTGAGTTACGACCTAGGAATGATCCCAACAATCCTTTAAAGCCCGTTGATGGCTGTAAACCACCCCCTTTGTATTTAAATGTTGTTTATTAAAATTTGTCGTCCCAACAATTAGCCTTTTTTGAATAATTCAGTTTTTTTAAATAAAATATTTCCGAATGCCTTGAAAAATGTTCTTCACACTTTTCTCCTTATGACTCAAGAAATTCAAGATCCTAATAACCTTACTGATTCTCCCGCCTTATCTTAAGTTTTTAAAAAATTAATGGAGAGTCAACTCAGAGCATATAAGAACAAAAGAATATTCTCTTAGACTAAAACAAGGCCTTCGATACTCTCGATCACGCCATAGCTATATTACAGTTTATAGAACAAAATGACAATGAAGTGGAGCTTTTCAAAACATGCCTCGTAATTAGAACACAGAGAGTAGAAACAATTAATGGAAAACCTACTTTATTGTTGTTATTAATCCATTTTTTGTTAGTTTTTTATACTTTTTTATAACTTTTACAATTACTAACATTTATTACTACATCCCATAAATCCCATCATTATTCCCGATTACGTCCCCTATTCCGATTGTATCGTCTATCTCTAATGCGACAAATAACCAAATAAATTCTAACCCGAATTAAAACCGATTGTGATATATTACTTAATTATTTGCAAAATTTCAAGATTTTTTTTCGTAAATATCTCGCGCCAGAAGTCAAGGCGTTGACATATTAAATATATTTTGAAGTTAATTTCATTTGTTAAATACTGGCAAAACGTCAGGGCGTTAAAAAATAAAAAAAAAATGTTTAGGTTAGTTTTGCTTGTCAATTCACAAGACGTTGACATCGGTATATTTACATAAGAATGAGTAGCATCAGGCGGCTACTTAGGTCATCTACGTGGTAAACGTCAAATTTAAACTTTTTTTTGAACTGGCCTGTATTGTATCTCACTCACTCTTTCTTAAATTCTAGAAGGCCATGCTGCAAACAAATGGCAACTAGATAAGGAACTCTTGATTTTTCAATATTTATTACAACATTATTTCACTTTTAACATTAAAGTGAAAAAATATACTCTTGTTTTAAGGAAAATTATTTTTATTGTAAATAATTGTAAGTAACTAAAGTATTATATGAAAGACTGGAGGTATCTGAAATTGTAATTATTTACTTTTGTTACTAGAGAAGTCACCCAAGACGACTAACGATTTATACATCCCGCACCACGTGGGAACCATTGTAAGAAAGACCACAGTATTAAACTAAAGTCACCGGATCCCGCAGATCACCTAAGTTAAGCTGTGTCGAGCGCGGTTAGTACATGGGTGGATGACCGCTTGGGAATACTGCGTGCTCTTGCCTTAGGGAAGAATGTAAAAATGAATCCTATAGCCATCCTATTCACGTCGGACAGGCCGGATGAGATCGGATATCTCACACTCCCCAGTCGGTAGACCACATTTGTGGTCGATGACCGGTTCAAGAGGCCTCCGTAGCCGGCGAATCGTAAAAAAAAAGAACTTAAGTCTAGACCAAATTTAGCTAATTAACTTTGCAACCTTAATATGTCCATACTTGCATGGAGCCTACTAAAACTTACCAAAATAGCCATCCAATTCTGATTAACACAGTAAGTCAAACTTCGTAACACTCCTAACTGCCCCCTCGAAATTAAATGTCCATCAGCCTCGTTTAGAACGTGATCATTTGGTTGACCTTGCCCCCTTTTAATGCTCGAATCACCAAAAAATACTTTTTCCCTGTTAATGTACCCCACTGGCTGGGAGCATTTTGTCGTACATTCCATTACGTCCTTAAATAGTTCTTCAACGCACTGTTTGTCTATTAAACTTCTCATTCTGTCTATGTAGATTAATTGTACTGTACTTTCTGGACTGAAAGTTCCGGTATTAGAAATATTATTTTCAGAATGATGCAACGTTGCTTGACACCAACGGGTTAAATCTCGAAGGTTACATTCCCAGGGCGCTCCTTTGTTGCCGAACTGATGTGTATCGAGTTTTTCGGCAAGTCTATAGTTAAATTCAATCATTTTTGAGATTATATGTGTAGGCAATTTCGGGAATTGGTTTGAAAGAATAACTACCATGTCTTGGGGATTAAAAGGGCTGACATATACTTGGATGAAACGATTCAGGAATGATTTTGGTAAACCTCTACGGGAACCGCCTTGTTTCATTGGGTTTTGGCAGGCAAAGAAACGTGTTCCTAAAATTTAAAAAAATACGACCTAAGTTAGCATAAAGGGTATTATAGAGTAGACGCATTATATTTAAATAGGTGACTCCTTGGGTGCCTTAGAAAAGCACTCCATAATTTATCTTTTTCAACTGTCTAAAAAGTTGGGAAAACCATGACTTTATTAGAACCGGTTGTACAATTACGGCTTAAGCTTAGTTTAGCTTTAAACCAAGCTTAAACTTGTACAACCTCAAAAGAAATTTAAAATTTGGTTCAACGCTGAACTAAGCTTAAGCAGTAATTGTACAACCAGGCCATGATACAACTATACAAGGTATGATATCAATAGGGTGCGCAGTGGATCGTGACGTCACATTGTGAGCAATTTTTGAATTGAACGCGCCGAATTATACGGCAAAGCGTAGTTTACATTATTAAAAGGCAATTTTATATGAAATATTTCAAATCATATTAGCCTTAGAATTTGTACTGTGACTTAAATCTTGAAACATATATTTTATATAGATATTTTTATTATTGTAAGATTTAAAACTTCCTTTTACTTACCTTCCTTAACTCAAACTTTAAGATGTGATTATGCTCAAAGGAAAACATCTTTAAAGTACGTAGGAATTCATTTAAACCAAAATTTTACCTGGAAACAGCATGTTACTTATTTTACAAGCAAATTAAAAATATTTTATTCTTGCAAGGTGACGTCACGAAAGTCACGCCCACCTGCGCGGTATCATATTTTCTTGTAGTTGTATCATACAACCGGGCCAATGGAACTATCTTGTTTTTTGGGTTGCATACTTTACTTGGTAGAGATTACGTTACTGTCAGCCGGACCGAATTCAAATTAGAACAAAAGACTCGAGACTTAGAGACTAAATTCTCGAATATTAAAATTGACGTCTGTTAGATCTGCCGCGTTCGGTCTGTTTAGCTTAGTTATAATACACTATAAAAGTGTGGTTTCACAAAGAATGTTCACTGTCGAAAAGTTGTAAAGTTTTATTGGCACAGTTATGTTAAGATATTGTGAAATTTTTTTGCTTGTTTTCATGTTGTGAAATGCGGGAACAATGTGACTCGTTTCATGGATTTATAACGATTTGTTTATTTTTAATATTGTACATGTAGATTTTATGCCAGTCTTGGATTTTTGAAGTAGGTTTTTATTTTTCCACTTAAAACATGAGAGGTAACATGAAATATGAACCAATAAGGGTAATGAAGACCCAGCGACATTGCTATAAATCAAGGGTTATTGACCTCTATTATGTTACATTTCAAATGAAAAACAAACACATGATTTTTTCGTCATTCTTTACAATCCCTCCAGTAGCGGAACTACCGAGCCATTATACCAAATGGTGAATTTTCTCGATTATAAATATGCGACATTTAAAAATATGATCGAAAGGGAAGGCTTAATCAGCCTCAACTAGAACTCAGGAGCAGCCAAGTTGCCTACCTCTCATGCGTCGAGTACATCACCGACAACAATGAGCTAAGGAGTCTAGAGGATCATTATGATAACTGGACATCGATCTGATGAGCAATCAGAATCAGAAACAAGGATGACCTCACATTTAATTTTAGGCAAGGAATGTTAATCATCAAATTAAATAACAGGCCGGCCATGGTACCTCAAACCCGATGGACCTACCTATCGGTAAACAAAAAGTTTATTGGTAGCTCTCCACGGCGCTGAGCGTCCGGGGTTTGCACGCTGTGCATCCCTTCGTCTATTACCCGCTGTCCCCTCACCTTGTCAGTGGGAAATGGCAGTTTACGGGTCGTACACTGCTAACAACGGTATGGCCTGTCTTCTTCCGTAAAACATCTCAATCCTTTCGTTGTTTCGTCCTGCTGGAGACGCGCGACCATGCTGTTTCCTGTTTTCTCAAATGAAACTTCTGCTTGCTCACGCAATAGCCGACCCAGTCCGGACCCTTGAAGGGAGAACCGTGAGTGTGGAGACTGAAACCTTCTATGACGATGATAAATAACGCCAGTTGTCAGACGATTGACCATCCATCTTTGCGGGCCGCGGCCTCAGGATGGTCGCGCGTCTCCGATGAATTCCAGTAGGACGAAACAACGATAGGATTGAGATGTTTTAAGGAAAAAGACAGGCCATACCGTTGTTAGCAGTGAGTCATACGACCCGTAAACTGCCATTCCCCACTGACAAGGTGAGGGAACAGCGGGTAATAGACGAAGGGGTACACAGCGTGCAAACCCCGGACTCTCAGCGCCGTGGAGAACTACCAATACACTTTTTGTTTACCGATAGGTACGTCCATCGGGTTTGAGGTATCATGGCCGGCCTGTCATTTAATTTGATGTTTAACATTGCTTGCCTAAAATTAAATGTGAGGTCATCCTCGTTTTTGATTCTGGGTGTTCATCAGTGATCTGGCTTGGCAATGTGACACGTTCGATGTTCAGTATTTTTCTAAAACGTGTTTTCTTATCAAGATGGGTTTAAATATAATTCGACAATTTTATAATACATTTTTAATATCTGAAAATTAAATATAAGATTCAGCTCTCACACCAATTTTCTTTACCATATTTACCTACGCGACGCTGTATACCCACTGTTCAATGATTTCACGCCTACCTTTCAACAAGTTCTTCGATTTAATTCTGTTGTACGTTAATTTACAAATACAACAAATTTCATAGTTTGTTTATATTACGTTAATAAGTTCGAAACTTACCTGCTTTGACATGAAACGTTTTACCCAATTCAGGAATAAATATTTCTCCTCGGTGATCTAAGCAGGCATTCAAACCTTCCAGAACTGATTGTGATGCAAGATTAAGTTCATCTAACAGAATCCAACTACCTTCTTTTAATGCTTGTAAAAGAGGACCATCTCTCCAAGCGAACTGACCTCCAGTACCTCCGTCAACGGGTAAGTCAGCACCAAAAAGATCAGATATATCCTAAAAGTACAAACGAGTGTATTTTTACGTGATTTCGTATAAACAGTGTGTCCTAAATTCGATGCTAACTAAGGATTCTAACGCAAAGGGGAATACGAATTAGGGTCACAGTCTTTAAACCATAAATAATGCCCATTATAAGCTCAGTTGTAAACAACTTTTTAGAAAAACTCGGGAAATTTTGGAAGTTAGTAAAATTTACCTTTGTCGTTTTGTGTTAATTAGACAAGGACGTCAAGTTGCGTTTGAGCGTTCAGAACGTATTTTCTATTAAGCCGAAGTCGTATCTACTCTCCAGAAGGGACATGATAAAGTAGGGTTAGGAACAAAAAGCCCTAAGAAGGAAAATAGGGCTTTTTGTTCCTAACCCTACTTTTTCCATTAAGCCCTTTTTGGGACGCCCATCTTTCATACCTGTTTGACGTTTATCAGTACCTGATTAAGAGCTGTCTTATATTTGTTCGTTTTCAGTGTGTCTGTGTTAAATTTAATTATTATTAAGTGGAAAAAGCAACTTAACATAGTGTGTGAACGTGTGCGGTAAAATAGAAATGAAAGAGAAAAGTATGCCTTTTGCAGTTCCAATGCTATGGCGTAAACCCACCAATCATTTTGACGATTGCTATTTTTACATGACAAAGACTGAAGGTTATTCCAAAAAAGAAAAGCTCAAGATCGACTATTCAAATTCGCCTTTGGCCATAAGACCTATTTTTCACGACGCAGACCTAACCAGTACCAACTGCTCCTTTTGCAAGATATTGTTGGTAGCTTCAGAAGAATAATATACAGACCCAGGTTTTACTCCAGGTCCCAATTCAGGTAAGCCACATTTAACTAATTGTTCAAAGTGAGTTAAATAAGTTTGTACATGATTTGACATGATTGGTAATAATATTAGAAGTATCCATCTCTCTCTTAACTACCTTTTTATTTCGTATGGAAATAACGACGAAATTTGAAACATTGGTTAGGGGCACAAATTGATTAATGCTTAACATTTTATTTCCCACGTTGGTAAACACACAGTAACTCCCAATGACTGAATTATTCATATTTTTAATAAAAATGGCCATATAAGTGAATGTGTTTTTTGGAGGATCACGGAACGGTTTTAGTTTCCGAAATTTTGTCTGTGGACTTTTTAGTCCAGTCTGTCGATTGTATATTTTGCCCAAACGAAAAATCAAATATATCAGCACTTAGAATAACAACATATATTAATCTTTAAATATTTCCAAATACTTTTTTTCCTACGAAAATTTTCCGATCTAGTAAAATAAAGTAGTGGGGATAATTTATTTACTCCGGTGGGGCATAACCGATCTGAACAAACTTAGTCTCCTTTAAGAGAGCTTTATTTACCCTATGAACTGCGCTTTTTTATCCTTGAGTTTTGCCGTCGCCGCTAGATGGCATTAACTGAAATATAAGCAAATATTAAGCTTTTTCCCGAAAAAGTTAAATGCAATGATAAGTTTATTTTATCATGGTATAATAGATAAATAAATCCTTAACATTTCGGTAAAAAACACAATTTTGTAACTCTTTTACAACCGGAGTTATTTAAGAAAATTAATTACATTATACGAATTTTTTCTTTTTATGGGCGTTTCAATTTTATCATTCACTTTTGTTGTACAAACTATTATTAAAATAAAGGTTAAACAAACGAAATTTAATAATAAACACTTACCGTCTGATCAGAAAGATTGACTCTGAATAGTTTGTGTCTGGAACACTTAGCCAACGCAGCAACTAGACTAGTTTTCCCTACACCAGGACTACCTTCTAGTAAAATGGCCTTATTTAGTTGCATTCCTCTCAGCAGATTTAATGTATTCAACACCGTAGTTGGCGCTTCAAATGAAAATGTTATGTCTAAAGTTTTTTCCTGGCCGAGGGGGATGAAAAATGGTTCAATCCCTAACTGAGATTCAGTGCACACAATAGCATTAGTTCTTTCAGAAGGTACTTGAAAAGTCGGAATTTCGGATTTGATTTGGGTTTCCAGGAAATTTACACAAGAGTTTTTAAAACTTCTTAGTGAATAATAGCTAGAAAATGAATAAACTTTATTTAAAAAGTATTTGACAAAAGATTAGCATTAATGTGTGGAACAAAGTACTTTTGTTTAGATTGTGTATTGAAAAACTTTGATTACTTGGCTACTAAACTAGTTCAATGGTAAAAGTTGTATTTAACATGAAGGAGTAATGATAGAATGGTTAAAATTGTACGTCATATTTCTGTTTTTTAAGGAAAAGTTATTTTAAAAGCTTAATTAAAATTATACGAGATGCAATGATAAATAAATAAGTGTTTGAAATGATCTTGAAGGTGATTTTTATCTTTGAAAAAAAATCAAAGGTAAGGTTTAGATGAAAACACCTTGCTTTTGATCCTTACTTATGATTTTTATTTTCAGAAATAAAATTCCGTTCAAGAAAGTTTTAAATACTTATTTAACACTAATAAAATAATTTTTCCTTATCAAAAAACATTCACATTAAATTAAATTCCAATCATTCTATTTGTGCCAAATAAAACTTTTATCAGTAATTAATTTTACCTTCTAGAATTCAAAGCTTTTCACCAAAAATATAGTTTCAATACAAAATCTAAACAAGAGAAAGGAATAGTACATTGTTTACCTAGTGGGAAAAGCTGAGCATTCCCGGGCGACCATAAAGACTGTATGTCGAGGCGCAAGCCGAGACTGACAATACGGAATGTGGCTTTTTCTACGAGGTATACATACTATTTTTCCGTAAATCGAAAATTATTAAAAGGACATGCTTATTAGAATCAACAAAATTTTGAAATAAATATTATTAACTTTGTTCACAAACAGCTATTTTCCGTTGCCTAGCAACGACTAAGTGTAAGGAAATATTGACTTTTTCTTTCAGAAATGTTATCAACAATGTCAATATTCCGATCGATTTTCGGAAAAAGTATTTACTTAAATCTTACTGTAATATAACCCAATTTATTATTAAAAGTTTTATGGTTTGTTCGGGTTTCAGTACGTTTTCTTTCACGGCCTCAGATCTGCTAAGTACATTGCTAGCTCCAGTGTACCCCAGGGATCCGTGCTCGGCCCTTTATTTTGCCTTTACACTGTATGGATCTATTGGGTAAGCTGAATTTCAATGTGCCGCGATTAAATTCACGTAAAAAAATAACTTTCTACTTGTCAATTCCAAGCACAAATATTTTAAAATTTTCTTCTATATTCCAAATGTCTGAGAGATACAACAAGCGCTTTGCTTTGGATGTTTTCAGTTCTATGAGTACATTTAAGATAAAAGGTTATTGCGGCACTAATACTTTAAACTGAAAGGGTGCCGTTGGTATTACTTCTTCTACAGTAATTTGTTTTTTGTTTTCTATTTTATTCTCACTTTTTATCAAAACAAAATTAATTATAACAATTCGGATATTTAGGTTAGACTTAAGTGTAGATTAGTTTACTATTATTTATATATTTTAAATTTTATTATAGTATTATTTAATAACGTGTAATAGTACATTACGTAATGAGTGCTGTAAATAGCATATTACGCACGAATGAAAAAGGCCAGCAAACATTTGCCATGAATAATTTTTTAAAAAAATTGGATGGTCGCCGTTAATATTAAATAAAAATATAAACACCATGTTTTTATGCCTGAACTATCTGATATAGTTGTGTGCTAGTTTCCTTCTTTCGTCAGATTTTGTAGCGATAAGATGGCGAAACGCATCTGGGGTTGAATCTAACGAAATGAAAGGAAACTCTTCTTTCGTAAACATATAAAATATCGCCTTTTGAAAAATGAGTGGGACGTCCAAAATGTGTATTTTCAAAAGTAGCACATCTTACAAAAAGTTGACTACCACTGATCTAATACATACCTTTCGTTGCTGGTAACGCCAGTTCCCAAGCTATCAAGAAATACCAAGTTAGCTCCATGTAGATACGCATTGTGAACACACATATTCTCCGTACAACCATTTATAAAGTTTACCCAGGTTAAAATATCTCTTATACTGATGGTGAACCTAAAAACGACAGTATTTAAAAATTTTAAACTTTACTGGTAAAAAAAGTATTACTAACTTAGTATTATTATATTTTAAAAAAGTAGTGGTCACTCAAAAAAAAACACTTAAACGTAAAAAAGAAAAAAGTGATATCAACAAAGCTTTTAAAAATTTTAACTTTAATAAAATTTAATAATTATAGTAAAAACTGAAATTTTAGAATAAAAAAATACAAATAATTATGATAAATTATCATCTAATTATTAATTTACGGTATAATAAACTTTTCAAAAAATAAATTTTTAACAATTTTTAGAAAAAAAAAATAAAAACTTTCTGGCTTGCTAGAACATTTCCATTGCCATTAAAAATCGCATACACGTACAAAATTTGATATTTTTTGATACAAACTGGCAGTTAAACATTTTTTTTATAATTATACCTAATATAGAACGCTATAAATTCGTGTGGGTACATGGGGATCTATAAACTGGTAAAAGATACGAAAACCTTTAAATTTCTTTTATTATTTAAAAATAATTCTAAGTCAGATTTACCATAACCATACTCAAATAATTAAGAGACATGTACACTCAAAGTTAAATAATTTAATATGTGAAGAAGGGTAAGGGGAAAAACCGACGATGTCCATTTTATAGGAATTTTAAAGTAATAAACTAGTTATGTTGGCAATTCTAAGTCCCAAACACATGCTAAATTGTAAGCCAATAAAACAGACGATGTCCGAATAATAAGACTTTTTAATATACCCATACTGGTTAACAACCGACGTTGTCCACGCGCTACTGGGAAAAAACCAACGTAGTTCAAATTTTTGCACTAACTAACCTTAAGTTAAAATTCTTTTGTAAGAAGTTAATTATACAGTAATACATTACGTTAAAAATACTGTCGTGTAGTTTTATTTATTTCTAAGACTGTAACAAGAGATTATCAATATAAACTCAGTTTACTCTTTAAGTCAGTTTTGTGACATCGTCGGTTTTTTCCCCTTACCCTTCATGTATAGTTTTAAGTATTGGAAGTAATTCTATTTTTTATTCGTTTTATAATTTATAACATAAACTTTAATTCCTATGGTTTTGGCCCTTGAAATATTATAAAACAAAAAAACGTGACACTGTTCCCCAGTGAAAAAAGCATCACGTAGCAGTAACATGAAAAGGAAACAGAAGTTTTAAATTAAGGGGCCAAAATTTAAAAAAATATAATAACAACTACTATACGGGCTGTTATGCTATTGAGGCATTATAGTTAAATGGGTGACCCTTGGATATCCTAAAGAAATACTCCATACTTTTTTTAACAGATTTTTTTAAAAGTACCCCTAAACCCGAGTTGACCAGACGCCGACGGCCTGTCGCCGTTAACGTCCACGTTCGGTTGTTTAGTTTTACAGTATTTAAACGTTTGTGGATAATAACGAGTTTTCAGGGTTCCCACCAAAAAGTCAAAATGAAATTCCCTGACTTTCCAGGTCTACGTCAAAATTTTTCCCTGACTTACATGAGATTAGCTCTACAGAAAAAATTGATATACATAAATATATGGAAAATTCAAAAACAAAAATTCTGTGAAAAAAATGTATTTTAAAGAAAAAAAAATATTTTTTCCAGGTTTACGTATTAAATTCCCGGACATTCCATGACTTCCCTGACTACTATTCAAATTCCCTGAAGTTCCAGGTTTTCCAGAAAAGTGGGAACCCTGGTTTTGTTCCGGTGCACTGTGTAGCGAGTATATGAAAAAAAAAACATAATAGCAAAACATTATAAATACTCAGACAAAAATATTGCATAATTTATTTTAGATCTTGAATATGGTAACCTGTACAATATAGTACCTTTCTAGCACGGAATTAGATTAATATTAAATAGTCACTTTTTGACTATTTTTCCACAAATCGCTGCACTATGCGGAACTTTTTTATAAGCAAAACATTCTACCTAAAATTTACCTTTTTCCAATCTCTGTGTTCCTAAACCACTCTATAAAATTCATCATTTTTAAACCAAAACTATGTTCTTTTAGGTTCAAGTTTTTATCAACAATGGCAATTAAATCATCTCGGTCACTGCACGATTCGCACCAAATCTCCGTAAAACGGTTTCTTAAAGCTGGAGAAAGTTCTTTTTTGCCATAATCACCACCGGGATTCATCGTTCCAATGAAGAAAAAGTCTGAGTGTGCCACAACTGTCTCTGAATTATTGGGATTATTTAAGTCGATAGCTTTTTCGGCAAGCAACAGTGTTCTTTCAGGTTCTAAAAACGGACATAAATAATTATGAACAAGCGATGTTTTAGAATGTTTAATAGTAAAAAAAGACATTATTCCGGCTTTCCCAAAATGGCGTTTTGACCGATCCCGGATTGGCGAGGTCGAGAGGTTGGCAGAACTGATAACAGTTTTTTTAGCGTTAAAAGATGTTTAGTTGTTGAAATCAAATTGTTTAAAATTAAATCTAAACGTTTCCTAAAACTATACAGAGTGCTACAAATTCGTGTGCGTACAAGGGGATCTCGAAAACGATAAGAGATACGAAGATGGTTAAATTAAGGCAAAGTTGCGTATTTTGGGGCTTAATAATTTGGTGAAAAAAAAATTGTAAATATTCAGAATGCTTTCGGAGATATCCGAAAAAAACTAAATTTTTATTTTTGGTTTTTAATTTTTTGCGCCTTCATTTTTGACTTGGGAAAAAAACAAAAAACACTCTTTTATAGCCGTCTTTTATGTTCTATAAGATGGCGTTATTAGTATTTTTAAAATTCAACGTTTCGTTGTTTAAATACCAAACTCAACTCATAAATAGGAAGGCAAAAATCACAAAGTCATGGTCTCAATCATATAATAATAAAATAAATTATATGATTGAGACCATGAGTTTGTGATTTTTGTCTTCCTATTTATGTTGTTACTTTGGTCTCTTTGAGAAAATGGACGATTTTTTAGAACCTCAACTCAATTTTTTTTAAATACGGACCTGGAATTTTAAATAGTTTTAGGGTCTTTTAAGCTTTACAAATTTAATACAGTTTAAAGTTTTTAAAATTTTAACGTATTGTCATCTAATAACCAAATTTTTTCAAGTTATCTTTTTATGTCATTAAGGTCCTGAACATTTAGTGCGAAACAAAAAAAAGAGATTTCTGATTTGAAAAATCCGTCCATTTTTACTCAAAGAGCTCTGATATTTGATATTTTTATTATCAGACCGTATAAACAGTAAAAAAAATGTCAATTGTTTTTGAAACAAGTATAAGCGCATTACATTAACATAACTAGACTAACACTCCAGTTAGCTTTTCTTTACTCGGGAGCATTAATTTTTTTCTAAATTACAGTATTTCGGTCTAGGTCTAAGGCAAAAACCATAGGACTTAAGATGTTATATTGATAAAATAAATAATATACTAATAAATGCCTTAGAAACTTACTTACATCCTAGGCTATTGTTACAGTAACTCTTATTCAAATTAAACGCCATAACTTCCTGTAATATAATTTTAATATTTCAGTTATCCTAAGAATAATTTCCAGGGCCGTAATAGTAAAGAAAGAATAATTTGAAATACTGATGATGTGATATTTGTTAACAAAACGTTAAAATTTTAAAAATCTTTAAATTGTAATAAATTTCTAAAGCGTAGAAGTCTATAAAAATGTTTTTAAAATTCCAGGTCCGTATTTAAAAAAACTGACTTAAGGTTGGTATCTAAAGAACAAAACGTCGAATTTAAAAACCAATAACGCCATCTTGTAGAACATAAAGAACGGCTATAAGAAAGTGTTTTTGTTTTTTTCCCAAGTCAAAAATGAAGGCGCAAAAAATGCAAAACCAAAACTAAGACTATTGAGAATTTTCTTTCACCAAATTATTAAGCCCCGAAATACGCAACTTTGCCTCAATTTAACTATCTTCGTATCTCTTACCGTCCCCGAGATCCCCTTGTACACATACGAATTTGTAGCACCCTGTATAGTTCAAAATTTTTAGGAACTTTTAAACATTTTCTTTAATAATAAACACCGATGTCAATGTCTTGTCAATTTGATACTCTTTGTCATGGTCTGAGAAAGATTTCTTTATCTTCAAATAGATAGTCTAGAGGGGGCCATGGTTCCCACCTCAGACCAATTACTATAGACAAAACTATGTACGTTTCCCCTTAAGAACCCAATAAACATTTTTCGCAACTTATGGTAACATCAAGTTATATAATGATTATATAGAGATTATATAAAGGTAATAAAAGTATATAAGAAGGTTATAGGGAGTTTATAAGATTACAATAAGTTACAAGAATATAAAACTTGTAGTAATGGTTACCAATCGGTTTATAATGAATTAATTTCCGTTGTTTGCCGCAACCTCATTTAAACAACTAGAATACCCGTAGTTATGTAGAAGTGATGGCAATCACCTTTATAATAACTGGAATACGGTGGTGTTGGCTATGATGCATTATAAAACTCTTGGTAATATCAGAAATCACCGCTATATAACTTCTCAAATACTAGTAACAAAAATTACTCCTATAAACCTTTATATAAACTTCTTGTTTATAAAAGATTGACACTATTGTCCGCTAGGCGCCAATTTTATTTCCTTCTTGTTAAGGACACCAAACTTCTATTTAACATAATATTTAAAAGGTACACACCTAGAAGAGAATTTAACCTCTCCAAAACGCTGTCGTCTGCTAGGGAAATTTCATCTGCCAAGAAAATGCTTCCTTTGAGCATTGCTTGTAAGAGCGGGCCATCCACCCATTCGAACAATGATTTATTCTGAAAAAATATTTTTAATTTAACAATTAGTATGCAATATAACTTTCGCAGAAAGAATTTTTTAGAAGTGTAGCTTTTAATATCGAGAGATCGAGAGAACGAAGTCAGTTTGGTTGGAACCAAAATCACTTTCCCGTCCGGTTCAATCAGGAGGGTTGTCATTCCGAAATACCCAGAATTTATATTCATAATAAGGTTTAATTAATATCTGACAATCTGACTTTTTCCTCTGAAGAAAACCAACTTATTTTATTTAGAAAACTTTGACAGTGTAAACCTGAGTAAAGTAAGTAAACTGTTTATTATTATCAACAGGTATGGCTACTGCCTTTCAAAGTACGTTACAACATTTAAGACATTCCCTATATATCAGGGATGGCGAACCAATGGCACGCGACAAAATAATTTGGGCACGGAATTAATTAAGGAATTTATGTGGTAAATATATATCTACAGTGGCGTGCATACAATATAGGCAAAAAAGCATTGCCTACCCTGGGAACAATAAAACAAACTCCAACCAAAATTATTTCCTTATATTTAAATTTTTATCCGTGTAATATCCGGCAATATTTTTGTGTATGTAAAGGACCAGGACCGAAAAGTTGATCGTATAACATTAAAGATTATTTCTACGAACCCATTCGTTACCAATTAATCGTAAATTCGATCGCTGTATAAGCATCCCGTATAACAGTTGGAAAAGCAGAGATTTTACATTATATTAACCGCTTATGGGAAAGCAAAAGCACTGCTTTTATACGAGTGGAAGCGAGCGAGAGAGCCGGTAGGCAGTAAGCTAGAAAAAGAACAAATACACGTGACTCGCAACCCGAGCCTCCGTCAGCCACCGCCCGCGCTGGTAAAATGCATTGGTGCCAATCTTCCAATTTTGCCGTAGTTTCAAAAAATACTACGCGTTCCAGATATAGTTCAATAATTAGGTTAGTTAAGATCTTAATTTGTAACGTAAAATAAGAAGTACCTTTATGATGATTAAAGATAATTTTTGCTAATAAGCATTTTATATTATAATTTACATAATAATTGACTTGGGGTTCAATCAAGTGGATGTTAGATTTAAAATTTGAATATAAAACGAGTGTGAATGAAATTATTCATAATAATAATAATAGATATTAGTGTTTTCGCCGTGTTTGCTTTTGCTATAAACGTGGCTCATCGCCGTCGGTTGTCGAAAAAAAAAATGGAGAAGTGCGCATGTCCACGTATTTGAGGTAATGGCAATGTCAACTGTGTTGAAAATTTTTAAAGTCAATTGTTTGGAAATTAAATGTTTGCCTGCCCTGTTCAAATGGCTTTACACACCAGTTGCAATTGGTAGCGCACTTGGGGCTTAATCAAGAGGTTCTGGGTTCGATTCCCAGCGGAGGCATAAAACTTTTTCAATTTTATTCTTGTCTGCACGCCGGAAAACATTTATCAATTTAAAAATTATTTACAGACACCAACATACCTATATTTTAAATATTTTACTACCCCACTACAAAGTATATTTTATGTAAACCTATCTAAATTAATATTAGTATTTTACGGCAGTTGGTAGCTAACGCTTTAGGTCACAACCAAAAGAACATAAATAAGAATTACTTACATTTTCAGAGTGGTCTCTGACTGGTCTTAATCCACCAATAAAATCGCTGCTCTCAGTATGCATATGACAATTTACAATAACCAATTCTTGTCCATTATTTTCGGCAATCAGCTGACAAATTGTGGTTTTACCCCCTCCAGTTTCTCCGACCAAAAGAACAGGTTCTTTAAATTCGAGAGCTTTGGCTACAAGTACGGCCAATTTGCGCATGTTCAAAGTCCAAACGATGTGGGGATATCGAGCGCTGTTATTTTCTAATTTTTGTAATATGTGCTTGGTCACTGTAGATGTATTTTCATGCACTAAAAAAATAGTTAAGGGTAAAAATATCTTGCCGAAAACAGCCAATTAAATGAATTTTTAATATAAATAAAACGATGATATGACGATACCTACAGGGTGTTTCATAATTGAATGCTAATCCGAAAGGGCGATAATCCTTGGAATATTTAAAGAAAAATTCTTTACACGAATATTTTTTAGATACAGGGTGAGTACATTGTATAACTAGTAGGAAAAGCTGTCCGGGAATGTGGCTTTTTCTACTAGTTATACGTACTATTTTTCCGTAAATCGAAAATTATTACAAGGGCATAACTTATTACAATCAACTTGTTAAAATGTTGAAATAAATATTATTAACTTTGTTCACAAATAAAGGATGTCATTAAATATTTGTGTTGTAACTATGGAAACACAGTTATATTGAATTGTCAGCTTAACACATTTTAGTTTACAAGCCTCCATATACAGAAATAATATTTCCTTACAGTAAAATAATAAATATTTCCTAAGTTATTTTTCGTTGCCTAGCAACGACTAAGTGTAAGGAAATATCGTCTTTTTCTTTCAGAAATGTTATCAAAAATGTCAATATTTCCGATCGATTTTCGGAAAAATATTTTTTTTCCTAATATCTCTAAAACCGCTTTGTATTTTTTGTCAATTTTGGAACTTGCGGAGTACGTATAAAAATAATTTTTGTCCAGGATAAAGAGTTTTTAAATTTTCATCAGTGGCGTGTAATACTTTTAATCAAACAAATGATACGCCACTGATTTTTTCAAAAATTTATATTATTTTTATAATTAGCCTATATCTTTTTATAAAAATAGTCAAATTTGAGTTATGTATCTCAATTTTTAATTTTTTTCCTTAAACCTCTATTTTTCTTACATGGTACGCGATCGATTTTTTATTTACAAAATTGTAAATTCGCGTCTATATCCCAACCCAATGCAGGCACACTGCGCATGTCAGGCGGATAGCGTGATGACGGGACATTTAAAATATAGATAGAAATGGATTTAATTATTATTTTACGTCATGGTGTTGAGTCATAGTCGAGGTATTAAGTTTTCTATAATAGAATATATATGATTATATAATAATAAATATATAATAACAAATATATGTAAATTGCGTAAATAAAAATCGACCAGAAGCGTACTACCGTTTAGGGAAAAATAGGGGATTAATGAAAAAAAATTAAAAACTGAGATACATAACTTAAATTTTGTATTTGAACTAAATTTTTAATTTGTAACGACATCTCAATACAAAATTTTGGGGTATTTTCATAATTAAAGTAGGATTACCCTTAAGGTAATTTTGAAAAAATGGCATTTGCTCCCTTAATATTAGCCGCAGGTAAAATCTAAAATATACTTTTATAGTTATATTAAGGCATGCATCAACTTTTATCAAGAGTAAAATTTTCTAAGAAATCGGTAATAAAAATGTCCCATTGTTTTTTTTTTACTTTTTTGGACATACTGTATATACTACAACCAAAATCAAAATTTAGTAAAAAAGTCCATAAAGAAAACAATTCTTGTGTCACCCGGTATATCTGTATACATAATAATATAGTACTTACAAGAAAACAAATTGTCTAGAGTTAGTTTCCGTTGCCAATGTTTTTCTAACACATCCACTATCTCTCTTTTTTCATCATCTTTTCTCACTTTAGCAGCCAGAACTAAGTACCCTTCATCGGTTAAGTGCTGGTTCCAGTCATACAGCTTGCTTGAATTCTGCGCTAACCTGTATCTTTCTCCCCAACGAAACAAATCTCGTAAGGTAATAAAACCTTGTTTTCCTGCAAAAGCTGCTGAACCTCTTCGTCTAACCTATGAACCAAAAAATAACCCGCTTTAAAAATATTCCCAAAAATGTGAAATAACTCTCTAGGATAAATAGTATATTACATAGCAAGTGATGAAAGTAATACTTTTCAAACGAGGAGACATTTAGCACGAGGCGTCAGCCGAGTGCGGAAATTCTCCGAGTTTTAGAATAATCACTTTCACACGAGTAATGTACACTATTGGTCCTACGACCACAAAGAATTATTAAAAAAACCTTTGACTCGTGAAAAAAATATTTCAACACTAGTGTTGAAAAAAAATATATCAATACTAGTGTTGAAATGAGCATACTTAGGATTATGTTCCACTTAATATCTGGTTTCATAGTTTGTCAATAGGCGTTTCCTTTATTTGTAGTTTACCTTTTTTATTTTTTCATATTTTATATATCATAAAACTAATCCTGGATTGACTTCTAGATTAACCAATATGAAAAATTTTAAATTTAATCAAGGAAAGATGCTTTAAACATAAATTTAAAAAATCCACCTAACAAGGAAGGAATTATTTAATGTTTGTATAAGAAAAGTCAAATACTTCTGATGGGATTTGAACCTGTGACCTTGCGATCTGTAGGCTAGAGCTCTAATCTCTATGCTATTGATACCAATAAAGATTTATTGTTTAATGCATGACACTTTCTTCAGCGCGATTTGTTTTTTCTGGTAATAGATTTTCCAGTATATTATTAACATTTTTTATAATTTCAGATGGCGTATTTTCCCACTCTATTTCAGAATCACTCGACAAATACATGATAAATAAGTTAACACTTTACAATTACTGCTTTCTAAAATTTGTTCTCTTTAATAAATAGGGGTGGTCTGTCAAATTGGCACCATATGTGTAAATTAAATAGTGTGCCATGTATTTCAACATTAGTGTTGAAATATTTTTTTTCAACACGCGTGTGATATTCGGCGCTTTCGAGCCAAGTTAATCGTGCTTTTTTTCTCATTTTCATAGGTGGTCCTAGGAAAACTTTATTAGTAGCTTTCGTAGAGACAATTAAACAAAATCAAAATGTAATTGAACTTACCTGAAGATCTGTCATAACGCTAATCATCCTCTTGGCATAACTCGGCGGCATAGCACACCTCTTATGCAAAATAAACTCCAACTCAGCCGGTGGAATTTCATTGAAATGCAACTCCACAAATCTATTTCTAAAAGCTCTGGACAACATTTTTCTGCCACCATAAGCACCGGGCGGATTCTGAGTGGCGAAGAGCATGAAGTTCGGATCAGCGTGAACAGTCTCTTGGGTTTCTGGTATAAAAAGTTCCCTATTGTCGTCCAGGACTCTGTTTAGAGCTTCGAGCACATCGGTTGGAGCTAAATTTAGTTCGTCGAGAATTATCCAGTGCCCTTTCCTCATTGCTTCTACCAGAACACCTTCTCGAAAGACCAATTTACCGGTTGCGTCTGCCACATAAGAGCCGATGTATTCTTGTAAATCGGTGTGTTCGTGGTTGTTGATGCGAACACATTTGTTGCCACTCGATTTCGCTAAATATGTTATTAAACTGGTTTTACCAACTGATGTATCGCCCTAAAAATAAGTAGGCAAAAACTATAACCCTACATTTTCTTGTAAAAATATATATCAACATTATATGCTGGTTATCACAAAACAAAAAAAATACAGGCCCGTTTTTTACTGTAAAATGCTTTCCAAACTATAATATAATAGTTCATTATATGGAAAATGAAAATACATATATGTGGGGTTGTACAGAGATTTTTAATAATAATTAACTAACCAACATCTTTGACGGTGACATATGACATTGGCAGTATTGAATTTTTAATTTATCAATCGGGCAGCTTCGATTGTGATTACATAATTTGTGTCAATGTCATTTATGTCACAGTCAAACTTGCTGGTTAGTTAATTATTGTTAAAAAACTTGTGCAACACAACAATAGGTACTTAATTTTTAAAATATACAAGGTTAAACAAATTTGTGGTCGTACATGTACATTGTTTCGTACGAGATATAAAGATAGATATGAGAATTGAAGCAAAGTTGCGTATTATGGCGAGTAATAATTTGGTGGAAGAATATCACAAATATTCAAAATACTTTTGGAATACAAGAAAAAAAACTTAAAACAATATAGAATTCTTACAGCCTCCAATTTATCTATTTTAACAATTTTGGATTTTTTAAAACCCCAAAAACCTCGAAAAAATATATAGTACCTAATCAAACATTTTTTGAAAAATAATACACAAAACAGACTTTTCTAACCTTAAATAACCAGATTAAAAAATTAAGTGGGGTTACGTTGCGCCCACTTAAGAGGGTTGAAAAACCAAAATTTTGTTATGAATATGAAGTCCACAAAACATCTCAATCGACGTGTTTTTGCATCTTTTACAAATTTTTATATTTTTTTTAAATTCCAATGAAATCCCCTTTTTCTCTATAAATAAACTTTCCAAGATAATTTACCTTATATATTATATGGAACCAATCGGAACGCTAATTTTCATAGCAACCACCTTGGTAACGGGGTCTTACCCGATAAGACCTACCGCTCTATTTTATTTTTTTCAAGAAATCAAGTTCAATAAATATATTATAACCCCTACAAAATAAAAGTGACACACAACAGTATTTGAGGTGATTCTAGGGTATAAACTTAACTTAATTTTGACATTTAAAAAAAAATGTTTTATGACAAGAGGTATGCAAGATTAAACCCAGTGTGCTTTGCTTTGACGTGAGCTTAAGAAATCTTGGCGTTTTCATGGCAACCGTGATGACAAGCGAATTTAATTTTTGACGTTCCACGCGCCTGATTTAGTCTTGGATTTTTAATGAATTGTTAGTTGTGGCGCGTTTATAAACTTAAAAGTAAATTATAATGATGTGTTTGTATATTTTCCTTTATGACAAACGGCTTTTATTTCGGGTTCAGTAAATTATCCAATAAAATACACCTCTAGAAGCGGCGTCTTATCTTCATACATTTGTTTTTCACTCGAAGCTAGATTTTTTAAGAAAATTATCACTTAATATAATTTTTACTTATAATCAAAGATAAGACCCTTGAGCTAAAGCTCTCGGGATCATATCAGATTATAAGTAAAAATTACATTTCGTGAAAATTTTTCAGAAAATCGATTTCTTGTAAAAAAAATTAAGTAGTTATGTTGCACCCCCTTAAGAGGGTTGAAAAAACAAATTTTTGTTATGAGTATGAAGTCCACAAAACATCTCAATCGACATGTTTTTGCATCTTTTACTAATTTTTATATTTTTTTTAAATTCCAATGAAAATCCCTTTTTTCTCTATAAAGGAACTTTCCAAAAAGGTATCATTAGTGGTATCTTCTCTTTTAAAAAAAAAATTAAGTTAGGTTATGTTTTCACCTTATAAAGGGGGTAAAAAAAAATTTTGTGTCAACATGTAGCTGATACAAAATCTCAATCGATTATTTTTCTATATTTCAAAAATATTTTTTCCTAAACTTCTAACGAATTTGTTCCAGTTGAAGTCCCCACCTTGTATAGCTGCAAAGCATTGAATGGTATAGAACACCTGTTCAAACACATGCGAGAAGCACAAGAATTGGAAAGCTGCAATCATTAGAAGATTCAAAATCTTTGAAGAAATCCTACGCATGACAAACTTGGTAGGAATCTATTGGATCCGATAAAAGAAACAAATTTTTTTTAGCAAGATAAGAGCACAATAAGCCACTAGGTTACAAAGTGCAAGAAACTTAAGCCGCGCGCGCCTGATACCCGCCATTAACCAACCAACGATAGGTGAACACCATATATACATACCTGTAAAAGCACTGGTAATTTGCCAATTGACACAACTCGTGCTAAATCCTTTAAGTTCTTTCTTACAGAATTCGTCAAGATATAGTTTTCCGGGCTATTCGGTTCCAAGTGACCTTTTTTTATCCAGTAACCTTCAAACTCAAGAAAAGTATTATTTTTCTCTGTTGGTTCAGGAATCGATTGTTTTAAAATGGCCTTTAAATGCTTTTCATCTCCAATTAAGTACCTAAAACAGGATAGGTATAAAAAATCGTCAGACGCTATTGTCGGGAAGGCCAAAAGTGGCTACCAATTATGTTGCTTATTATTTTTTTGTTTTTTGATAAGAAGTATACGTAAGTATAAGTACAGTATTGTAAATAAACCGGAAAATCACGTCTGGGCTTTTATGTGTGTTGTAAGGTTCCTATTAAATAAGTACGCTACAAGTTCGCGTGCGTACAAGGGAATATCGAAAACGGTAAGAGATACGAAGATGGTTGAATTAAGTCAAAGTTGCATATTTTACGGTTAAGTAATTTGGTGAAAGAAAATGGTAAATATTCCGAATACTTTCGGAGATATCCGAAATTTTTAGTTGTGGTGTTTAATTTTTGGCACCTTCATTTTTATCGCGGGAAAAAAACAAGAAAAAATTTTTCATAGCCGGTTTCTATGTTTTACAAGATGACGTTATTAGTTTCTAAATTGGACGTTTCGTTCTTTAGATACCAACCTCAAGTCAATTTTTTAACTACGGACCTGAAATTATAAATCCAGTTTTAGGGACTTCTAAGCTTTAGAAATTTAATATAATTTAAACGTTTTTGTAATTTTAACGTTTTATCATCTAATCACACATTTTTTCAAATTATCTTTTATAACATTACGGTCCTGAAGCCAAACTAAAAAAAAATGTCCGATTTGAAGAATCGGCTTCAAATATTTTTTGTCTGTTTATTGTTGGGACATATTTCGCCTGAAACTAGCATCATCAGACCTTATAAACAGTAAAAAAAAATTAAAATTATTTTTAAAACAAATGAGCGCATCACAGTAACATAACTCGACTAACACTCCAGTTATCTTTTTTTCACTCGGGAGCATTAATTTTTTTCTGTTTCACAGTATTTCGGTCTAAGTCTAAGGGAAAAACCATAGGACTTATAATATATGTTCTAATAATAAATTATTAATAAAAAATAGAATTACTTCTCATGCCTTAAAACTTAAGTAACTCTAGGACGTCCTAGAGTATTGTTAAGGTAAATTTATTAAGGTAATAAACGGCCTAAACACCCTAATTTCCTGTAATGTAATTTTAAAATTTAAGTAATCTCAAAAATAATTGCTAGGGCCGTAATAGTAAAGAAATGATAGTTTGAAATATTAATGATGTGTTATTTAATGACAAAACGGTAACATTTTGAAAACCTTTAGATTGTATTAAATGTAAAAAGCTTAGAAGCCCCTAAACCGGTGTTTAAAATTCCAGGCCCCTATTAAAAAAAATGACTGAATTTAAAAAGTAATAACGAAATCTTGTAGATCATAAAAAACGGCCACGAGAAAAAGTTTTTTGTTTTTTCCCAAATCAAAAATAAAGGTGCAAAAAAATAAAAACTTTTTTTTTGCACCGTTTTTTCGGATATCTCCGAAGGTATTCGAAATATTTACAGTGCTTTTTTCTAAATTATTAAGCCCCAGAATACGCAACATTGCCCTAATTTAACCATATTCGTATCTCTTACCGTTTTCGAGATCCCCTGGTAGACACACGAATTTGTAGCATCTTGTATATATCTCGACCTATCGCTTGCTGTTGGCTGTGTAAATGCGTATACCTCACTTAATTGTTGTTTACTGTATGGACGCTTATATAGCTGCTTCACCTTTGTAGAAGGGTTTATAATATTCGACACACAATTCAGCGGTTTTTTTTACAATGTTACGAGAAAAAAATGCACGTTGCTAAAAACCATCTAACGGATGTTATGATCTTGCGCGAAACGCCTACTTTTCAAAGACGGCGGATCATATAGAGGCATGATACTATTACTAAAAAAAATAAAACCACTTGACCATTTAATTTCGTACGACGTTGCGCATGGCGTCACTGGGAGACTACAATATTGCTTGTCGGTATGGAAAAGCCCAAGCGCAATAATCAACTGTTCGTCTGTGACGTCAAATTGACGTACCGGCCGTGCATATCAGGTCTCGACATGACGTCAAATCGACGCGTGGGTTTATCTTCTTTAGTTATAGTAACATGGCGTAGAGGTAATTAGTTCACTAAATGACCATCATTGTTCGGCTTTTCACGAAAAGCAGCAGCAGATAACAAAACAATATTTATTCACACTATATGCTGGTAGTTGTATAGTGAAATCCTAGGCCTAGCAGTCTTGTACAGAAATCTATAGTTTAAATATCCAAAAAATTTTCAAATTATCTTCCAATTTATATTAAAAAATAATTTTTAGGTTTAAAAAAAGGGGAAAAAGTTATTTTTGGAAAATGCCTATAATTATAATACTGTAAATAAATATTTTATTAATAATCTGTAATTTTTTTACATTACACCTATTATTTGTAGTGTACGCCGGCAAACATTCGTCATTCAATATTTTAATTTTTAATATATATTTTATTATAAATTAAAATGTCTAAAAGCGCTGTTGAGAAAGATGTTTCTTTCTGACATTAAAGAATATTTGAACTTTAAATTTAAAACGTTCCTGTCAAATTGTAAAAATGCGTATGGTTGTAAGGTCCATTTCTATAAATAAATAAATTAAATAAACCGAAACCTTGGATTGATTTACCTTGCAATTAATTCCTCCACAGCCCTGTACGATTTCGAATCTAACTGCGTTAAAAAACTTAGACAAAACGCTTCATAAAGGCTTCTCTTGAATGTCCCACACGGATTCTTCGCTGCAATCATTAGCGCCCTGCACAAAGATCTCAAAGAAAAATGAGGCTTGTGACCCAAACCATCGCAAAGGGTCGACTGCATTTCTTTTCTTATATTTAAATAAAAGTCCACGATTTTAGTGACATCTCGCTCTTTAAGGGACATAGCTTCCAGATAACTATTCACCAATAAAATTAAATCGGATTTATCTGTTAGTTCGTCCACGTAAAATTCGGTAAAGCGATTTCTCAAACCTAAAAATAATATTTCTTTAGTACCTTTTACTATAATAAAACAGTGGATATTAAATACATATAAAAACGTCTGGAACTTTTACAAACTTTGACTGTTGTTTTTATTGATTTTGAAACCAAGATTGTTTATTTTCAAACTTTTAAACAAATAGGTTTATATAGGATACAGAAGAT
Organism: Polydrusus cervinus; assembly: GCA_935413205.1. NCBI lineage: Eukaryota > Metazoa > Arthropoda > Insecta > Coleoptera > Curculionidae > Polydrusus > Polydrusus cervinus. The sequence goes on along the minus strand of OW284511.1, from coordinate 69,090,645 downwards.
TCATAGCTTTCTCCACAAATTGTTATTTCCCTAAAAAGGGGTTTAAAAGTAAACGTGTTTCGGGGCCAACTGGTCCCTCTTCATCATAAACACCAACGACAAGAAAGCAAAGATAGACCCCGCTTTCCCCTTCATCAAAAAAAACAACCGACCAGAAATAAAATTCATGCTACCACTTAGTTCCTGACGAGTTCCATGAATGAAACCATATGGAAATAGTAGGAGATTTTTTACGAGCGTATAATACGCTGTCGCCAAACCATTCTTCTATTGTGGGTTTTATTTTGGCTCAAATAGGTATATTCTTTTTTCGTCGGTAAATTCAACCAGTGGTGGAGGTGGTATTCTCGTATTCCTAATAATTTACCACATTTTCATGAAGTACCTATTTACATAAATCGACCTCAATCCACGTAGCGAATTAAAAATTTCACCGACACAGGTATTGAATTCGAATATTCAAGGTCGAGTTGGCATATTTTGTAATTGTATCCGTATCGAGATTTAAATAAAAACCGCAACAGAATCGAACTTGGAACGTGATTGTCAGTTTGACATAACTTAACCTAACTTTTGAGCTGAACTACTGTAAAAATTAATTATAAAATAGTTAAATTGTCAGAATGATTTGAGTATATTACATAGTCATCCATTCTTTATGAATTCGAGAAGTAAATATACAAGCCAAGGAGAAAGTACAGCACATAATCGGCCACGCGTATATATCTGTATATTCAACCGTAAACGTATAAATACACTTACCTATAGGAAGGTCCTTTTTTCCCACATTTGTAGCAGGATTCATGCAAGCAAAAAGAGTAAAGTTAGGGTTTCTCTGCACAGGTTGCTTGTCACCTCTTTCCAGTAAGCACAAAGATCCCTCTGTACCTTCCAATAAACCTAAAAACAAACAAATTGGCTTTTATTTTTAATTTCTATATTAGTAAACGTGAGTAGGTGAGTTTGCTTTATGATTTTTTTTAATTTGCTTAAAAAGTTTAACGAAAGTAATTTTTTTAATTACAAAATCAAATTTTAAGATACGAACGTAAAAGCAGTTTTTTCTAAGATGCACCGTTGAGATGCTCTGTTAAAGTGCTAAAAATACACCTGTATTCACGATAAGGTTAAGGAGTCTACTCACGTTCAGTCGGCCGCCGGGAGGACATCAGTCCGAGGACTGTCCTCCAGCCGGCAATTATCGCTAGTCACACTACACCTTCAGTTTTGTTTACCGATAATGGCCAGCAGTTCTGGACCGGATTCGAATGAGGCCTTCATTTCACTGAACATGCACAGTTTTTTATGGTCAGTTCAAAGGTGTCACAAGAAGAGAGCGCAGCGGAAATTGTTATCATATTTCACAAACAGAGAAAAAGGAAAGGAAAAACAATTTGGATGAAAGAGTGGTTAAAAAGACGTTGTACTTTCTTCTACATGGAATTTACACGAGAACTCAGACAATTGAGTGCAAGCAATTTAAAAAACTTTCTTAGGGTAGATGATAATTAGTGTTTCGACTATATTAAATTCTGCTTCTTTTTGATATTTCAACCTTTTTAATGTCCTTTCTGAATGCACTTCTCATTATGTATCTTATATTCCACAGAGTCTACAGTAGCTCCAACATATTTTATACAGTAAAAGAAGTAATTATTCATAAGCCTTCGTTCGCAAAAGCTCTGTTGTGTGTCTTTTATTTTCCACAAACATTTATTTTGCGGTACAAATCAATAAAATTTTTGATATTTTGTAAGAAAGACACAAAGTCTCGGCCTCAAAATTTTTCGGTCTGTCTATTATGGTTACATGATCATCGCCTTAAACTGGCATCATCAGACCTTATAAACAGTTAAAAATTTTAAAATTGTTTTTAAAACAAACACACGTACATTATACAGGAACCAAACGATACTAATCCAAACGTAGGCCTACGTTTGGATTATTTTGAGGCCGAGACTTGTGTCTTTTTTCTTACAAAATATCAAATATCAGGTCTCTTTGAGTAAAAATGGACGAATTCCTCGAATGAAATCTTTGATATTTTAACCTTTTTAAGTTCTTTTAGCCATTTTTAATAAAAAAAAATTCGTCTGAAATAAATGTAGGCCTGCAGTCCAATGCTGGCCGGCAAACGACTACACACGTTCAGTTTTAACAACCGACAATCGCCGGCCGGCATTGGCCCGTCATTTAACTGTGTGTGTGTAAAGGAATCGGCCGGCCGGCCATTATCTCTCCGGTAAATTCCGGCCGGCCAACTAATAATAACAGAAACAGACTAAAAATAGAATAAATAAAGATTATACATGTAGAAGTCTGTTATGTTTATTTTCGGAAATAACAGGCGTCTAGCTGACATGTACAAAGCAAATAGAAATACCGGGTCCATGTTTTTTTTAAGTCGATGTTGCGGTTAAAAAAAAATAGTAGACTAAAAAGGGTTTTGTTTATTTTTAAAATCGCTAAATATCTGGTAATTTAGTCTATCTGTAAAAAAATCGCATTTTATACAAATACATTTTTAAAAACCGCTATTTTATAAATACCGCCTGGTGGAGACATGGCGTTTTACGGGGGTCTGCGTAGTTTAATAAAAATAAATATTATTGAAATAGAAGTTTTACGTTAAAAATAAATTCAATAGTTAAGGAATACTAAAAGTTTTTAAATTATGTGTTTGATGTTTTTAAACAAAAATACTTAAGTATTTATCGATTTTATTGTTAGGAACAAGTAGAAAAGCTAAGGGGACCTTAAAAGTATAATGATCCATGTTACATCGTCGATATAAATAAGGTACTATAATTCGCCGGATCTCAACTCTTACCTGACAAACATTCCAATGTTTCCGCATTGGCAAGGTTGATTTCGTCCAACAAAACCCAAGAACCATTCTGTACTGCTTTCACCAAGCTTCCTTCAATGAAAGCAAAATAAAGAGCATTTGCCTGTTTTAGTTGCATTTCCACTTTTTTCAGTTTTTCACTAACCACCTGCCATCTCTCCAAAAACTTTTGATCCTTTTGTCTTTTTTCGACAGTAGCAGAGGTATCTTGCACAAGAGTTGTCAAACGTCTTAACGCAGCATCGGTACTTTTTTGCATAAACTTTACTAGATGTACAAAGTTTTGCTTGTTAAAAGCAAAAGCAATTTTGCTTAGAAACTCCCTGTTTGCTTCCACATTGAAATAATCTCGAAATACTTTCTCAAACTCTGTTCTAATTGGAGATATAATTATTTTTAAATCTACTGGTTTAAAACCGCCAAGAAGATCTGCGGAATCGGATTGCTGGTTCATATTAATAACAACCAGTTTTTTACCCAGAGAATGTGCTAAATATTGAACTGATGACGTTTTGCCTGTACCAGTCTCGCCCACTAACAATACAGGCTCTTTTACCTTTACACAGCACATAATGCGTTCCATTAAAACTGCTGCGGGTCTAGTAAAGCAAAACTTGGTTTGCTTGCTATAAATTGAATGTTCTCTAGTTAAAGAAACCCGACCTGCTATTAAACTATTTGACGTTAGCTGCATTGTTGGCTTATAACTTTTAAAGTAATAATCAGCTTTTTGATTTATTATACCTAAGTGGGTGCTTATTTCTTTGGCTACATTTAATGCATCTTCGCTGTCGGACAAGGAACAACAAAAAACATCTATAGCATCTTGTAGAACTTTTAAAGCACTAGCTTGACTTTTGACATCAAAATCGATAGCTGCCCTAGAACACCACTTAAAAAAATCTCTGGTAGATATCAACCTACTAGTCTTGCGGATCGAAAAAGTATCTTCGATTTTATTAGTGGAAAACAGTTCAAACACACTTATAAGTCGATCACTGATAGTGCTAAATTGCGGATACCAAGCACTTAAAATGTGCTTTAACTCGTCACTAGTAAGTGGGTCGATTGTTATTTGCAGGAGTTGTTTTTCTAATAAAGTAGTAGCGTTTGAATGCTTTTTATGATGTCCAGTCATGGTAGTAATTAGCCTAAAATTGGAAGAACGCAATAAAATCTCTATAAAAACTAAAACTGTAGAAAAAAACATTTGCTTTATAATCCATTCTATACAAGATGATTTGCAAGGAGCGACCATTATAACTTTTGGGAAAAGTACTGAAAATATTTTCTTGAAATTAGCGACATTATCACCCGTATTCACTAAAGGGTCTTAAAATTTAGACCATCGAAACATTTAGATCTAGAGTCTCACAGTTGTGTTTTCATCGTGACATTATTTTATATGCCATATTATGACGTCTTTGGGTTAATTTGATTTTTTTGTAATTAAATCGTAACTTATTCGTCTTTATAATTTGACCGGGATGTTGTTGCGAATACTTTTTAGTTCTATTAAAGAACACATAACGTGCTCCTTTATAAATTTAAAGAAAAATCATAAAATAAATAATAAAATAAATGTGTCATTTTAAACCTAGAACTGTCAATTTAGGACAGTTTTAAATATAAAACCCTTTAGTGAATACAGCTGTATATTTATTGTTGTGTTCTACTTCCACTAAAATATTGTCTTTTACCAATCACTTCCGGTTATTCAGGAAGTAATTTTCAACTTTGCTATTGTAAATATGAATAAAGAGTTTTGACCTGTGACTTGCAATACAAGATTTGTTAAGAATCTTCAGCAAACCCCTAAAAACTTTAAAAATAATAGCTTTGTTCGCGGTAAGGATTCTGTACCGATTCGGGACTATTCCCATGTCCAGTTTAAAAAATGATAAAAAAATAAAAACTTAAGATAGGAAAGTAGAAGCAGTTTTTTTTTTCTAAGTCGCACCTTTAAATATTACAGCCTGTCAAAGTGCCAATAAGGTCATTTTTCACTCGCGTCTATATCCCAACCTATTGCACGCACAACTGCGCATGTCAGGCGGATAGCGTGATGCCGGGACATTTAAAATATAGGTAGAAATGGATTTAATTATTTTTTTACGTCACGGTGTTGAGTCATAGGCGAGGCATTAAGTTTTCTTACAATAACAGTTTGACAGTTTGTTAATTTGTGGCCTTGTGGGACATAATATTAAATATTTTGTGGCGGCTGTCAAGCACCTGTAAAGTAAAAACCTAAACGTCATTTTTTAAATTGTAGAACAGTTTATGTGTGCACAGACTGTGGGATGAAATGTAGTACAAAAACAAATATTAATGTTCACATGAAAATAAAACACAAAGGCTTCAAACGATCACCTTTAAAGGCCATTACATGCCATGCATTTCTGGTATTAATGCACTAAAACAACAATAAGCCCTATGATTTCTTCTAACTATGACCCTCATACTCATAACAATAGGTCGGAATTACAAAATCGTAGACTGTCAACACCGGTAACCAATCTTTGAATTCCTTGAAACGTATATGGGATATAGACGCGAGTGCTTTTTCGAATACTAACATTTAAAAAACTATTCGGTTTAGATGTTTGACCTGTCATACAAAATACGGTTAGAATCTTGAGAAAAATTTAAAAATGCAATAAAAATAATCATTTCTTATTTAAGATAAGAAAGTTGACTCCAAATGTTGTAATTAAAAATATATCTGAAGTTTAAAAAAAATGTTTTTAAAGGTTTTCCCAAAAGTTCTAACGAACGCTCGGCGTGAATCACTCTGTATATGACAATATTAAATTTAATTTAAATATTATTCTAGGTGCCTCTATGTCGAGATAATTAAGTTCAAGGTATGGAAACAAGATATTTTTGTTATAACATATATCATTTTACAACTTCTTACCTTTGTGTTACGATAAGTTGAAATCCTGGAGTAATTGGGACCAAATCTCTGTAGCCAGGAACAGTAAGAGCATTGTTTTCTAATAAACTAGCCAGAACAGATGCAATATCCATGCTTGCTAAATCAATATCTTCAAGGAGTAGCCAACTTCCCTCGATAACAGCCTAAATAAATAAATAAATCCTTAGAATATGATATAAAAGAGTAAGTAATTAAATTACTAGTAAGCATTATTGATAATCTTCAAGATGCTACATACTATTTTAGAGTAGGTACTAGTGTTGCAGTGAATATTAATTTTATTGTCTTTTATTTATACTCTTAATCAAAGTCAAAAAATCCGTTACTATTTAAAGAATAATAAAATTCTTGTTAACAAAGGTCAAAAATAAAATGAGTAACTTTAAAGCACATCCCTAGGCATGCCTATACACTTAATATTAAAATAATAACAACAGACAATAAAAGTACATGTATAGAAATAAAAAACAACAGGATACAAAGCAAATCTATACATCATAAAATTCCTTTATAGGATTTTAGGGGTTTTATGTTTATCTCGTCACAAGCATTCGCCATTATGTAAAAATCACTAAACAGACATTGATATAGGCAAATATACAGGGTGCTTTTATGTATGGAAACGGTCGTTTATTTCTTAAAATAAGATAGCTACCGAAAAATGTTAAATAGAAAAGTTTTAGTGCTTTCAAAAATATATTATATCTTAAAAAATTAAGTATATAGGATCAGTCAACATTGCTCATACCAAACCGTTTTCGAGTAATCGAATTTTGAACGTCATTTACTAATAAATTATAAAATTTCTTAATTTTCTAGTTCATCAAGTAATATTAATAAGTAACACAACGGTTATAAATTCCACTATGTTTTTATTTTAAATTTCCATTACAATTGTTTCGACACAAAGTGTCTTCGGCAGATGGTCTAATCTAACTAAGATTAACAGATTTTTTTATACATTTACAAAATTATTAAAACTGTAATAAAACAATTACTTAACGCCAGTAAACAAATCAAATATCTAAATAAACTAGTGATGTAAAAACTGTTTTTTTAACCACCTGAAAAAGAAACATGTTTTTGTTTCGTGAAAAAAACAATCCACGTTTTTTTTTCATAAAGGCATCATTTAAAAAACCCGTTTTTTGATAACTTTGATAGAATGATAGGATCTATTTTATGTTCCTGTTCAGTAAACCAAAGAGCCTAGAGCATATAAAGTTGTTGCTGTATGTTATAGGTTACCCTTTTTCTTTTTACACTGTTTGCATAGTGCAACTACAAGGTTTTTGTGTTATTTTTCTTTATAAGTTGATGGTTTATGTTCGTTTTTTTATTTAAATATATTTTTATTGACAAATGTAAAAATATTTTCGTGTTGATTGCACTTTATTTTAAAAAATTCAACAAGATAATACAGATTTTTAATTATTGTAAAAAAACGCAATTTAGAAAAAAAACATGCCCTTATGTTTTTTTTTTCATTTACATCACTAAAATAAACCATATATTTATATTTAATGAACAATAAGAAGGAAACCCCCGACAAGGGTTAACAATGGATGGAGCAATTAACTAAACGAATACAGGGTGTAACCTATAAGTTTAATAATAGGGACCTATTAAGTCCAGAAACATTTAATTTTATATATTTGTTAATTTCCAGTCATTCAAGTAGATTTAATTTCATGGATTTATTTTCTTGGTGTAAAATTTGGAAATGATCTTCAAAATATTATATAAATACCACACACACACACACTATTGGGTAATAAACAAATTTCCATTAAAAAACTTTTAAAATGTAACAAAAATTGACAAGTGACACAGGGTTGTATATAAAACGTCATATAGTTTAAAAAAGAAAAAATATACCAGGTGTACAATTCAAAAATATAAAGTTCATGTCACTTCTGGTCAAACTGGAAGTTCCACAAAGTTGAATCATAAGTGAAAAAATGCAGTTTTATGTCATATACAAATCCTCCAAATTTCATTCCATTATCTTTAAAACCCAAAAAGTTATAGGGGCAAGCCACCTTCCGCGGACACCCGATATATATGGTCGCAACGCAACAAAACAAAACAAAAAACGCAAATAGCTACGATAAACATAAAATAAGGGATGTTTGTTATCGCTGATTTGATTTTGAAAAGTAACGAAAAAATCGAAACAAACATTTTAAAACATACATTTCTTTATTTTGTCATACGTCAGTTATTTTTTAACATATTTGCATGTACAACCTCTTATTCTGTTCAGAAATGTTTAAGATTTCATATTCTTAACGTTATTCAAAAAAGTTTCAGCGAATTTTAAAGTTTCAACCAATTTGAGGTGTGTCCGCCATTTTGTTTTTTCAACAAATGTCAAAAATATGAGATAACCGGTTTCTCTTGATTCATACTTTTTCAAACAAGATAAATATCAATAAAACCGGTCTATAAATAAAAAAGTTATATTAAAACAAATTCCTGTTTTTCTTAGCAACCCTATATATTGCTGCATACATAGTGGTTTTATGAAGATTTAAGACCATGTAATTAGTTAACCAATTTAACTAACCCTAAAGCTAAGTATATTATTTACTAATAACATAAATAAAGTTCTACAAACCTGTGTCAAAACTCCAGGTTGCCAAATAAACTCTCCAGGAGTATCAGTACATCTATAAGTGCCTAACAACATTTTGCTATCAGTCTGATCGCCCAGCTGGATTTTGACAAATGTATCTCCTAGCTTTCTCCCAGTCTTTGCAGCTAAGTGATCTATCATACCCGTTTTTCCACAGCCTACCGGTCCTTGAAGACACAGCGCTTTACCCGATGATATCCCGATGGCAATTTTTCTTAAGTTATTCGAAGTAGAAGGAACTTCAACCAGTAAATCCTTCTTGGGACCAGTTAGCGCCTGTATATATATGCCAGATATACTAACGACCTCATTGAAGTCTTTAGTTTTTACTGGAATGTAAGGCTGTTGGTCTAAAGCTGGCGGATCTTGGGATTGCTTGGTAAAACCAGAATTCAGATTAAATTCTATGGTAAGTTTTATATTTACATCAGCTGGTACTCTTTGGACTAATAAAGATTGTAGGCTTGATTCGTTTAGGCCTAATACGATTCCAATAGTGTGGCAAGAAAGCCTAAAAAAATGTATTCTTTAAATATATCAGGTGAAATTGAAATGATGTATTATACAGGGCGTTATTTAAATATGTAAAAAGTCTTTAAGGGCTAATTCCTTGAATGATTTTAAGACAAAAGTTTCATATAATAAATTGGTCAAATGGGGGCAAAGTTGCAGAATTTTATGCCCAGTAAAATCGTAAAAAAGAAATGTTGAGCTTCCTTTTTTACTTTTCAAAACATACGAAAAAAACTAAAATTTAGAGTTTTTGTTTTTTGAATTTATCTGACTTATTTTAACAGCTACAAAAAAACAAATACAATATTTTGAAGAAGTAGTCCATTCTTAAAGTGGAGTTAATTTATAGAAATAAATAAAAAAACATAAAGTCTTTTATTTCTTAATACAACATTGTTAAAACAACCTTTTTAGCTTTATACTACAGTGTTTTTAGAATTTCGGTACAACGTTTTGTTTTTGTGGCACTGGTATCAACTTTAATTTTTACTTTACTTGCTTGCTTTAGTTTGGTTTCATTGTTTTGGATCTGCATTGTCTTTATTTGTATTTAAATCACACCCAAGTAGCATTTTTAGACACATTATGGTAAATGTATTGTACCTATCGTTTCTGTTTCTGACACAAATTGGAAACTGTTAACAAATATGGAAATATTTTCGAAACGTATATTATTTAAATGGCGCATTTGCACGTGTTTCCAAGTGGGTGGTACTAGCTGTGACTTTCACTGTTTCGATGCACAATCGAAAATGTTTTGGAAATATTTCGAAACTGTTACTTCAAATCTATTTCATCCAATGACAGTCATAGGGGGCGGGGCAATGTTAAAGCATGCGTAAAACCAGCACCAAAATTCCAAGTGTGGCTGATTTTGTATGTGTAAATGTCAAAATGGACAAAATAAGGAAACAAATAATTAGAACACGTGCACTGTAAATAATTTTGCCATGAGGAATTTGTTAAAAGTGCATTTTTTATAAGTTATGATAGATTTACATTTCATACAGTTATTGCAGAAGAGAACCAAAAATCACTGTCAAAGAAAATTTGATCGTGCAATTTAGTAATTTAGCTTTATATTCTTAACGCGCTCTCAATTTATATGCAGAAGAAATTATACTTTGCTAAAAAAATAATAATTAAAAAAATTTTCCAAAGGGATTTTTATCGAATCAGTTATGTATTTGGTACATTCAAACAACAATATCCTAATGCCATTAGGTGCAATTTCAAGTAAAATTGCTCGAAAGAATGCGCTTTGATGACCTTTTAACCAGTTGATGCAATTTTTTTCATTTATAACTTGCCACTTGCATCTAATGTAAACCGGCCTTAACATGGTTAAAGCGCTCTCGACGTGACGACACAATATGGGAGAGATAGAGAATGTATGTGCATACCAGTGTTAGTGTATTGTGGAAAATCCGCAAATCTCAATGTTTCAAACGGCGGTCACCGCAGAAACCAAAAATAAATACACTATATTGCAAATGATACAATTGAATCTCTGATAAACGAGACCAAGTTTGATAATTTTCATTGTCCCTAATCGAAGTTGCTTTATTTTTTCCAAAAAAAGTTTGTCTCCCTCCCCCCTTTTTTGAGAAGTTGGAGCAATAAGTGCTGGACCGTAGTTGCTCATAACTTGTTCAAGATTATAACACATAAATTTCCAATAAGGCTTAACTAGGTATATTCATTCTCTTAATTCAGTATTAATATTACGTCCTCTAGCGGCCATTCAGAAACTTAAAAATAATTTCCAGCAATTCCTCTTGTAAAAAAAATCCAAAAGCTGTATGATTAATGGTTCCCAAGATAAAACCGGCGTCCCTTTTTAGTTTTACACACGATACAAATAATATTAAGAATGGTATACATACCATGCAACTTCAGAATCCTTGTGCAATGAATATTTTTTAATGAAAGAGCTCCATTTCCATTTTTGTCTATAAAATTTCGGATCGCTTCTTAAAAGAAAATAACAAGCTTCAACAACATCTATGTCTCTAATAAATATGTTTTCAGTTAGGGCAATTCTACTTCTTTTTGATGATAATCTGGTGTCCTCCTCAAATGGAGATGGATATTTTTTGAAATATTGCAAGGCATAACTAAAAAGTAAAAGAAATCTAATTAAGCATTCAGTTAGGATTAATTGCAAATAAGAATTCAATGGAAGAAAATTAAAGCAATAATTTAAACATTCTTATCCCAAACATACAAGAAATATTAGATTTGAAATCTATAAATGTTTAAATCAAACAGTAAGTCCATGTTCGCACAAGCCACTTTTTGTAGTTAATAACACCACAAATAGTGGTAGTGATGTTAACTGTGCAACCAACCCAACCACTACAGTGGTCTGACCTAGCCACATTTTGCAGTATACAAGCGTCAAAATGTGATCTGTATTGGCTCGAAAATTTGAAATATTTCTGCAGTAGTATTATGAATTTAGAAAAAGAACATTTCTTTTCTTGCTTTTCCAAAGTAAGCGAAAAAGAAAATCTTAAGGTTTTTTTTTTGCTGGGGTTGGCGGAAGAGCCAATATACTTGGGCCTATATAACGCCCATTCTATCCCCTATCGTGTGGGTAATGTCAGCCAGACGGGACCTACAGCTTAACGTGGAATCCGAACCACGTGTAAGCACTAGTTATCCTTATAATTTTTTTAATTATAGTTTTGGTAGGACTGATGATGGCTGTGCAATAGATGGCTAAAACCTGTATTCTCAACAATAAATTTGTGGAAAAGACAGACTGAAATTTTCTTATTTAAGGTTCACCCACATACTTCCTTATTATTTGTTTGATATTTGCATTTTTTGTGTATTATTCAATATTTATCATACTCACATTTTGAATTAGAACCTACTAAAAATATAGCTCATCAGAAAAATTTTATAGAAACAATTAAAAGACGCTGTGAAGGCAGAAACTCTTTTAAATCAGCAGAAAATAACCCTGTCATCAGATACATTTTTTGAGTAGCAACATTTATAGAAGAAACAATACATATCAGTTTTGTTATTTATTAGCAATAATTCTACAGAACTTACTTTACTATTACGAGTTAGAACCAATTGCGCATTCACCATTTCATTTTTTATCAATATTTCGTATCCTTTTTACTTTATCCAAAGAGTGGCCAAATATCCGTTTTTGAGTAGCAATAACCTAACTTGTCCATATTACCATATTTCTTTTAATACTTTACAAATTTAAAGTTTTTTAACTTTAAATTGTAGATAATTATACTCTAAATATCATGGGTGATCGGCCGACCTTTGCCTTTGCATAAAAGGAAAAAAACGAATGAAATATTGATCAAAAACAAAATGGCGAATGCGTAATTAGTCCTAACTCCTAATGTATATAGGTATAGAATAGGTATATGTAAATCCACTAAAAATTATTATTTGAACTTAATACAGGGTGATTCCTAAGTTGATACTTCTTTTTTAGCTGTGTATAAAAGGCATTAAGATAAACAACATTTTCAAATACCTTTTTTCAAAAAACCTAAAAATAGGCGAGATACAGAAGTAAAAAATCTGTGCGGGCCTGGTCATCAAAACGTCACCTGCTATACTTTATGTTATTTTTGTCTTATTAGTCATGCGATTTAGATACGGGTCGGTCGTCAGTTATTTTGCAATCCGCTGCGGTGTATTTTTCTGATGCAAGTTAATTTTAAATTGGCGACATGTGAAATTGGTAAAATTTGAACAATGAACTAGTAGATATATTGCTAATTTACGATGCGTGTCGTCAAAGTGCGGCTGCTGCTTCGAGATTATATGCAGAACAGTTTCCCTTGCGGGATCATCCTACACCCAGAAAAGGTCTTAATGTTACTCAACGGGCAAGTTAGGTAGGACCGTATTTGATCCATAGTGTAATAAATGAATGTAAGTACCTTATTTTTGAGTTTTTTGTGAAAAAAGGTACTTGAAAATGTTTATTTTAATACCTTCTATACACAGCTAAAAAAGAAGTATCAACTTAGGAGCACCCTGTATAAAAAGAAATAGTCAATTAAATATAATAAAAATTTATAATATTCCTTTCAGAACATTTCCATACATTTGTTAATATTTTTGGAACCAACCTCTTCTATTTTAATGGCAATGTACAGTTCAATGAAATAATTATTTATAATTTTTGAAAGGTCTTCATTTTAAATTATTATACAAATAAGCTACAAAACTGGTGTTTTAAATGGTACGAATCTTATGAAAATAATTACTCTAGGCAAAGTAAACCTACATATTATTTATAACCATATATTTTTGTTTATTGGGTAATAAATATAAAGCCATAATACTTTGGTAAAATACTTCAATTACCAGCCCAGCATAAATTACCATGGCAAGTTTATAAGCTAGGCAAAAGATAGTTACCTTTTGAGATCTGCTCTAACTCTAATAACTTTGGACAATAAAATACAATTAACAATGTGCCTTGGCTGATTAAAAGGAGAGTCGCTGCTAAAAGATACTGCCTTAAAAAGAAGTTTCGGAATCTCAGATGGAAAAGTATCAATGACTGATGAAACATATTGTGGAATGATAAATATCTCTTTGGCAATATATTCTGATAAGCACTTATTTTTCTCCTTAAGGTTTAATGCTTTCTTGGAGTCTACAGCCTAAAATAAAAAAGATTAGCCATTGGTCTTTAAAACAAATTTAAAAATCGATCTGCTTTACTTTAAAACCTATCCTAAACTGCGCATTGATTTCACTGTAGGCCTTTAATTTCTTGTAAAGATCCTCTTCAATTTCCATTTTTCTTTTGTTATCTGACGGAAAACTATTTAATTTCTCTCAAAATTGTGGTTTTCTTGGGAATTTTCGTTTAAACTATGAAAATGTAACCTAAAAACACCATGCCTTCAAACAAAACTTCGCCGACACGTTCGAACGCGCTTAATGAAATTTATTTCTTGCTTGCCAATTGCCATAAATATAAGAATTGAATACCCTAGATATATATCCCTAAAGTCGAACCACACGACAAACAACAACCAACGACAACGTGTAACGTATTATTCTTTCTCTGTGGCGACAATAATCAATAATCATGCAAGAGATCAATTGAAGTGTATCCTGTGTTAATCTCGATGGTCCTAAATGATATCAAACATAAAATGACTAAAGATTAAACTAAAATTATTTGAATGATAGAAGAGTTTTGGACTTGCATTGTCTTTATTTGTTTTACATCACAACGTTTCAATACTCAATACACAGTATTCACCTGAAGACGACTGGAGATACTTACCAGTTGAAACGTTGTGATGTAAAACAAATAAAGAAAATGCAAGTCCAAAACTCTTCTATCATTCAGAAAACATCATTGTCTCCAACCTTCAAACAGACACTAAAATTATTTGTTACTAGATAAACTCAAATAATAATGCAATTAAAATAATATAATGGAGACCCTACATGATCATTGACTAAACAGTCTTGATAAGGGAATGACAATAATGCTGATCGTGTAAAAGCAAATTTTAAAAAGAATGAAAATGTATGGGATTGATATCATGTAGGGAGTAGGGTTCTGTATATGATCTTCACAAGGGTCGATTAGTATAGTTACGCACGAGAGGTAGGTAAGCAGAGGACAACCCGGCGCTCATTCAGTAAGCTCCCAGCTCCAGTCAATCACAGAAGAAAAAAGGGTTTGAGAAAAGTCACGACCATGTTATTTCGACGCAACATGTGCCATCTATGAGCCACCTGGCCAAGTAAATCGGTCGGTATAAAAAAAAATAGGAGGTAGCTTTACCGACTGAGCAAGTGACAATATCGGTAATACAGATAACTTATTTACCGATTGATAGTGGCGGGAGTATTTGAAAAGATTGATTAGTAATATAATAACTATTGCATCTTAAAAAATATATTTTTTGACATAAGTGCTCAAAATAATAAATAACAAGGCAACATTTGCTTTATGTTAACGTTAAAAATGTGCATATGCCTGGCTATTTCTTATTTTTGAGCAATTATGTCTAAAAATATATTTTTTAAGATGCAATAGTTATTATATTACTAATACAACCTAGTCTATTAATACCATGAGTTATATTTTCGATGATCTCAATGTTATTATTTATATCAACGTCCTAAACAAAACAACAATGATATACCTACAAAACATTTATTAAAATTTAAAAAACTTAAACTACAAAGAATGAGACGATCCATTACAAAAGTTTAAACTGCTATCATGAGTTGATATTTATTTAACACCAAATAGTTCCCGTTGACTTCAACACTCAAATAGATTCTCCATAGCAGCTGATAGAGCTGTAGGGGTATACTGAAAAAAAAAGAAAACAAAAGCAGTATCTTTGATTTGTAAAAGTAAAATGTCTTTTTATAAAAAAGCATGTAAGCTCTAGGTTAGGTTCATATTGTTGTAGTTTTATTCTAGGAGTGGTATGCAGAGTCATTGCAGGATACCTCAAAGGTTTCTTTGGCTTATACAAAAGCATAGACTAAGGAAGCCTTCAAGGTGTGCTCAAGTAACTTTTTATACCGCCCTAGAAATAACCCTATAATATGTTAAAGTTATAATCATATGACCTAAAGCAATATTTATGTTGAGATTATTATTATTACTGTCAAAGCTGTAGGCAGAAGTCTGATGAAACTGCTTTTTGCAAAGTATGTATTTTATTAAAACTTTTTACGTGAAGCAAAAGAAGAATGTATTAGAACTAACCAAAGTAATTGTTTAAAGGTGACCCTGTATTACCCTGGAGTGTTCATTAAGGGAGTTATATAGTATACATTACAGACACATAAACTAGAATGTTTGTTACATTTTTCTGCAACTAACGGCAAAACAAACTTTTTAAAGTTTTGACCCCTAATCTTGAAAGAGTTGTAACAGGTATTTTGTGGAAAACTATGACTACTTAATAGGGTAGCGATGAAATAGGAATTTTTCCCTTTAATCTCAGCCTCTTTTACTTTTTTGTAACAGACTTTACAATATTTTAAAGTTAGGGGTCAACGCTTTAGAAATGGATAGTACAACAAAACAAATATTTACAACTAATTACCTAAATTAATAAACGCGGGAGAGAAAGGAGGACAAAGCCACGGGTTAAGGCAGTGTGCCGAAAGCAAACATTATTCTTTGAAATATTACAGAAAAATTGTAGAATAGGTTACTGCCAAGATTTCTATGGCTTACACCAGTTTTTATAGGTTGTACCGAAGTTTCTGTTGTCCACTGATGAGTTATGAAAAATACTAATTAAAATATTATCAAATTATTGCATTATTTTGCATATGAACTGAGGTGTATGATTATAAATTAGTGGAATATTGAGAACTATGATGTATACTGAAGTTACTATTCTTATAAGTATAATGTTACCCATAGTGCCCCATCGAGCATCCTTCTGGTCAAAATTAATTAAGGAAGAAAATTAAAGACAAATAATTTCTGTTTCTTTTTCATCCTGCTGCGGGGGGGGGGGGGGGGGGTTCTTTCATAATATCAAAGTCAGGGAGTAGTGTAGTAGTTATTTCACATAAAAATTAATAAATATAAGGTATACTTACATTACCTGTCCAAGAAAATTCCAAATTACTAAAACTCAGCGTTTCAGCGCCGCGCGGCATGGCCTCTTTTTAATAATCCAATAAAACTTCACTGACCATTGTGCTCCAACAGATAACTTTTAATTTCAAAATAGAATTTTTTAAAATGGTAATTACAATAGACCAAAAACGATCACACTTCTTTCAATTTAAAATGGATTATCCACCAAAATTACGACGAGAAAACTCACAAAAACTTTAGAACAATGCCAACAAAAAATACCGACGCGACTGTAGAATTCTGAGATGGCGGCGAGAAACAGGGTGACCAACATCAGTCACAATTCAAATTATTTCAAAATTTGCAACTGAAATCTTGAAGATTAACTACATTCTAATATTTAATAACTTGAGAAAATACAATTTTCCAAAAAGTTGTATAATTAACGAGTATTATTAATAAAACCAAACTTTTAGTGTAAAAACAAAAATTCCTAGTAAATACCCCTCTCGCCCCACTGACTTCACCGTCCGGCAAATTGGTGTTGTCCTTGGCTTGTATAGTAATGACACCCCCGTGCAGTCAATCGACATTCGAAGAAAAAAATCATGGCCGTTTAGAATTTAACGAAGAGTGAGTTAGTTAGAAACGTATTCTGTCTTACTTCATTGTTCTAACATCGAATAGGCAATAAAAACAAAACCTACGTCTGAATGCTGAAAAGAAAAAGGCCATTAAGATTTTAATTGAACTAGCCTCCCTTGTGGTTCTTCCTCCCCCCATTGAAAAACTTTTAATTAGGTGATTCAGCCGGAAGTATCCCCTTAATGATCTTGTTTTTATTCTTATAACTTTGTCGATGAAAAAGGAGTCTTCTCCTCAAATACAGGAGGCCTTGCCTCACATCAATAATCTCCTTGCACTTATGGCCGCTTACTTATCTTCTGTGTAAATTTTAAGTTGGTTACTTTCCTCGTCTAAGGTTGGTAATTTCATTTTGAAAATAGGTTATGTTTACTTCTTTTCTAACATTTACAATATTTGCATACATGTGATTAAGGAGAATTTGTTTAAAATGGCTTTAGAAAAGGGCCAGGCTCACAGGCCTGGTATTTTTAAGCAAACTAATAAAGAGCATAAGCATGGCAAACATCGGTCAAAAGGATCAATTAGTATAGCAACTAAAGGTAAACAGTATTGGTGGTGTTTAACAAAATTCTAAACTGATATATCTTGTAGGTAAAATCTCTATGAAATCGATTTCAAAGAAAAATAAACGTGAACTAAACAGAGATCAAAGACGCCATCAGTCTTCACAAATTCGTCAAAAGAAGCGATATGAAGTGTTAGCTAAAAAGCGATCACTTGGAGGACTGGACTATGCTCCATTTCTAGTATGTGTTATACCATTGAATAGAAGCTTTGATCCCACCACTGCGTTTTCTATACTAACTCAATGTGACGAAGATGCAATAGTAAGAAAAACCTCTACTGGAGTTACACATATTTGGTAAAAAAGGTCAATAGGTATAATAGTCAGGTTAAACATAACTTTGTCGTATTTTTTATTGTAGCATACCCAGGTTTAAAAAACGATTTTCATTTGTTGTTCCTCCAAAAGATAATGATTTAGATATACTTGATACCCTTAAAGTTGCAGACACTGTCCTATTTCTTCTATCTGCTGTAAATGGCATAGAGGAAAATGAAGAAATTATAGACAAATGGGGAAATAAAGTTGTTATGTCCACTTTGGCACAGGTACATAGATAGATAGGGGTGTTATGGAAATGACTTTTATTTAACCCTGTAAATCCTGATGTAAAAACACCTCACAGAAAAATATTTTTAAATGTTGATTTGCTATAATAAATAAGAAACTCACTATTTGCCTTAAATAAAATAAGTTGTTTCTATAAATCCTCTACTGCTATTGATTGTTTTGATTTGCGTATTTTATTGGTTTTTTATATATAGAAAATGTTTAAGACAATGATCTATTGTTGATTCTTTAGGGCTTACCAACTCCAGTGGTTGCTCTAACAGACCTAGAAAGTTTAGCTCCCAAGAAACGAAATGAATTTAAGCAAACTATACAAAAGATGGTTAATCAGTGGTTACCAGAAGAAAAGGTGGTAACATTAGACAAGAATGTGGATGGAATAAATATCTTACGTAAAATCGGTGATCAAAAGAGAAAATCAGTTTTATATAGAGACCGCAGACCTCATCTATATGGAGAAGAAGTTGAATACTGTCCTGATAATGAAGGTATTCTTGACCTGAGCTGATTGTGAAAGGCAATGCAATACATTATTATTATATAGTACATAAACATTTAAAAAAGTCCCACTGTATATTATATACTTAAATACTTTTTAGATGCCCTTTCTGAGCCTTTTTCTAGAATCATATTGTTTTAAGTTACCTAGTTCTATGATCGGTTATGGGTGTATCTGGTATTTTAAATGTATCATTAACTCATTCATACCACTTTTCTTTCTTTTTTCTTTTAGATTTACTTTTGTACATCAGATTTATTTTATAAATAATACCATTCCACTTTTAGGTACCATGGGAACTTTAAAAGTTACAGGGTATGTAAAAGGATCAATATTATCTGTTGATCAGTTAGTACACATATCAGGATTGGGAGATTTTCAAATGTGTCAAATTGATGCCCCTTGTGATCCTAACAAAGTTGAGAAAAATAAGTAAGTAAAATGTATTAACTCTTCTTGTACTTACACATAAAATAAACAAAATTTCTAAAATGGATGTGTCATTAAAATTATTGGACAAATTTATGTTTAAATGTGAAATTTTGGAGCACTTCCGGTTAAACCGGAAGTGAAATAATTGTGACTTATTTATCTGGAATACCTACCTAAAGAGTAGTAAAAACTAATATTAAATTTTTTACTTATTCTTGTAAAAACAATTAAGCAATCCAACGATGTGTCCAAATGGCGGCTGGCTGGCAAATACTGCTTTGTAATTGGTGCACGTGACCATTAAAATAATGTTGCTGGTGGCATTTAACTGGTGACTCAATGCTTTTTGCCATCCAACCGCCATATTGAATCACGTGGTTTGGATTCCCTAATAAAATGTGTGGTTAACTTGATAACTTTCAATGCTATTTTCTCTGAAACTATCTTAGATAGGTGTAGGATATGATACATATTTTATGCTTAGAATTCTTCGTAGAATGCATATCTATAAAGATATACAGGGTATTCTATTTAAAATACCAAAGTTGTGTGCACTTCCAGTTCAAACGGTAGTGACAGTCAGACGTTTGAATATTGAAAATGTGCGCATGGTGCAACCATATAACCTACCAAAATTTCATATAATGTATTATTTTATAAGGACATGAGAAGCTAGGTAATAATTTATTATTAATTATTATTATTATTAAATAAATTTCGTTTTAACCCGGTATATCATTAAATTTTACAAATATAATATTAAAATTAGGATTTTTCAACATCAATATATCTTGTATGGGGTGAGTCAACTATAGGTTGAAGTAATTTTATGTCTTGACGATAAGATGTGTTGAGGTATGGTTGGATATTCTGCACATTTTAAAAATATTTTGAATTATACAGAGTGTGTTCAAATAGTATGAGGTTGCAAAGTTACATTTTTTTAGAATGGAACACCCTGTATATGATTGCTTTTTGAACTATTCTACGCCTATTTTATATAGCACACTACATGTCTAAATTCAATTTTTTTAGGATATTGACATTTAAAAAAGTATTTATCCCACTTTGACAGGCTGTTGCGTCCAAATGGTGCATCTTAAAAAAAAACTGTTCACATTCATAAGTACCTTAGTTTTTTATTTTCTAACCAAAAATACCATTAAAGCGAAAGTTTTTAATTTTGGGTAGAAAATACAAAACTAAGACAGGAACGTGAAAATCCTTTATTTCTAAAATGCACCATTTGGACGCTGCAGCTTGTCAAAGTGGAATAAATGTAATTTTTTTTAAATGTCAATTGAATTTAGCCATGTAGTGTGCTATATAAAATAGGTGTATAATTCAAAAATGCAATAATATAAGAGGTGTTCCATTTTAAAAAATGTAACTTTGACCCCTTACTTTTTGAATATACCCTGTATAATCAGAATGCAGAATAGTCAACCATACCTCAACACATCTTTTCTTCAAGGCATAAAATTACTTCGCGCTATCTGACTCACCCTGTTATACAGGGTGGCCCGCTCTCAACGCAGGATTCAATAGCATCTAAACTGCTCAACTTTTTAATAATTTCTAAAATCAGAGTTGTAAGGAAGCATTAGGTCTACAATTTAAAATTATTTTAAATTGTACAAGGTGTCCCAAATAGTCAGGACATAGCAAACGTGCTTTTTTTAATAGAACACCCTATATATTATATTTTTTCTAATTCCTTATAAAATTCTACGCATATTTTCTATAAGATGTCATATGTCTAAATTCAATTATTTTTGAGATATTGACGTTTAAAATATGGCATTTTCGGACTTTGACTAGCTGTAGCTTTATAGCGGCGCATCTTAGAGAAAAATGGTTTTCACCTCCCTATCTTAGTTTTTTATTTTCTATCCAAAAAGATCAACTTCCAGTTTAATATGGTAGATCAAAAGACCGGTTTTTCGGTTTAATGTGTTAAACCGGAAGTTGTACCTTTTACATAGAGAATAAAAAAACTAAAATAGAGAGATGAAAACCATTTTTCTCTAAGATGCGCCGTTCCGTTGTCAAAGTTCAAAAATGCCATATTATAAACGTCAATATCCCAAAAACAATTGAATTTATGTAGAATAATATGTAGAATTTAATAGGGAATTAGAAATACCATATTTAATATATAGGGTCTTCTATTTAAAAAAAAAAGTATATTGGATATGCCAGACTAAGTAATTTTTAATTGTAAACCCAATGCCTCTTTATAAATCTGTTTTTGAAGATTATTAAAAAGTTAAGTAGTTTCGATGATATGGAATCCTGCGTTGAGAGCGGGCCACCCTGTATATCTTGATGTAAAGTGTATCCCAAGTCTCATCTAGGATCATGGACACTAGCTATAACTAATATCCCCTTTAAAAAAATTACCTGGGTAGGTATACTTATAATATGCTTAGTTGCCAAGATTTTCGAAAAACACTTCTTTATTTTATTTTTTGGTCAACGCATTTTAACAGTAGGAAAACAGAAAAGTAAGCAAATAAATCTGTTGTATTTTGTGCTTCCAAAATTGTCATACAAAGTTTTATTGTTTATTTACATTTTTAAATAAGAATAGGCGTTTTTTTGTTTTTCAAAATATTTCATCCCCAATTTCCATTTCAACCACAATAACTATAAAAATTAAAACCTACATCAATCATCGCGTTTGATAAAAATGTTAGTTATAACCTACTAAATTTCTGAAATTAATCATATGAAATAAAAAGTACCAAAAGAAATACTATCGTTAAATATTTGTTTACATTATTTGAAGCCAAACTATTTTCAGGAATTTAGTCACTAATGCTATGGACGATGAAACCACCACTATTAAAGTTATAGCAAGATGTGATCCTGATAAGCAAGAGTCTTTAAATTCTGAGAACGTACCCGATCCCATGGATGCTGAACAGACATGGCCGACTAATGAAGATTTTGAGATGGCTGAAAAAGAGCAGCAGGTAAAGTTAATGGGCGTTTAGAGTTTGCTAATTTAATTAATAATCAAAAATAGAGGCAACATTTTTATATAAAAATGTATTCATAATTAGAGTAAATTTTATTTTCCGAAAATATAGTTTTTTACGCATTGTTTGCTTTTTTTCTGCAAATCGTTAATTTTCCCTAATTTGTTACTTGGATCGGCAGGAAGCACTCGTATTTTAAACTACCCATTCTTCTTTTGTGTTTAAGTATGAACACCCAGTGTTTTTACTTTTAGTTTTCAATTTAACATAATTGGAAAATATTTAGCGACATGTAGACAAGATCTCTTCAAGTACTTGTTAACTTGTGCACATACTAATGTGGAAGACATTTTAAAAATTTACTATACAGGGGCTACAAATTCGTGTGCGTACAAGGGGATCTCGAAAACGGTAAGAGATGCGAAGATGATTAAATTAAGGCAAAGTTGCGTATTTTGGGGCTTAATGATTTGGTGAAAGAAAATTGTAAACATTCCGAATACCTTCGGAGATATCCGAAAGATACTAAAATTTTTAGTTTTGGTTTTTGATTTTTTGCGCCTTCATTTTTAACTTGGGAAAAAAACAAAAAAACACTTTCTCATAGCCGTTCTTTATGTTCTACAAGATGGCGTTATTAGTTTTTAAATTGGACGTTTCGTTTTTTAGATACCAACTTCAATTCTTTTTTTTTAAATACGGACCTGGAATTTTTAAAACAGTTTTAAGGACTTCTAAGCTTTGTAAATTTAATACAATTTAAAAGTTTTTAAAATTTTAACGGTTTGTCGTCAAATATCACATCACTAGCATTTCAAATTATCCTTTCTTTACTATTATGGCCCTGGCAATTATCTTTAGTATTACTATTACATGAAGGTATGGTGTTTAGGCCCTTTATTTTCTCAATAAGATTTACCGTCACAATACTCTAGGAAGTAAGCAAGCTTTTAAGGTATGAGAAGTTATTTTATTTTTGATTAGTATTTTATTTCTTTTATTAATATAACGTATATATCTTAAGTCCTATAGTTTTCTCCTTAGACCTAGATCGAAATACTGTAAAACAGAAAAAAATAATGCTCCCGAGTAAAGAAAAGGTAACTGGAGTGTTAGTCTATATGTTTTTGTGATACGCTTATGTTTGTTTCAAAAACAATTACATTTTTTTTACTATTAAGAAGATCTGATGATGCGAGTTTCAGGCGTAACATGTAACAAAAATAAACAGGCAGAAAAATATTTGAGGCCAAGACTTTGGGCCTCTTTCCTTACAAAATATCAGGCCTCTTTGAGTAAAAATGGACGGATTTTTTAATTCCGAAATCTTTTGATTTTTAGTTTGGCTCTAAATGTTCAGGACCGTAATGAAATGAAAAAAATTATTTGAAAAATATGTGAAAGATTATTTGAAAAATTAGATGACAAAACGTTAAAATTTCAAAAACGTGAACATTGTATTAAATTTCTAAAGCTTAGAAATCCCTAAAACTGTATTTAAAATTCCAGGTCCGTATTTAAAATAATTGACTTGAGGTTGGTAACTAAAGAACGATACGTCGAATTTAAAAACTAATAATGCCACCTTGTAGAACATAAAAAACGGCTATAAAAAAGTGTTTTTATTTTTTTCCCAAGTCAAAAATGGAAATTTCTTTTTTTTTCGGACATCTTCGAAATCATTCGGAATAATTTTTTTTCGCCAAAATATTAAGCCCCAAAATACGCAATTTGCCTCAATTTAACCATCTTCGTATCTCTTACCGTTTTCGAGATCCCCTTGTACGCAAACGAATTTGTAGCACCCTGTCCCTGTATAGTTTAGTTTAGTGACCTGTTTTTAAAATTTTTGTTCCAGGACTGTTAAACTTTTTTTAATTTTTTTATTTATTGCTCTTAAACTATCAAAGTAATTAAATAAAATTTAAGGCAATTACACAGAGCACTAATACAAACCTAAAAACAAAAAATACAACTTTATGTTATTACACTTTTTGGGATCACCCTGTATATGAGAAAATATTTTCCTGAAATACACCCTATGAGTCAGCATATGAATGACATTCCTAACTTCATATAGGAACTATAGAAGCCTGACGCACTATTGCAGGATCCTGTATACAATTTTAACAATTTACTAACCCATATTTTTAGCAAAGAAAAGTAAAAAAAGTTCCAAAAGGGTGGTCAGATTATCAGGCAGCTTGGATTCCGGATGACGACGCAGAGTTCCAAGAAGACGAATACAGCGAAAGTGAAGATGAATCTGAAAATGAATTTATGGATGCCAGATCAGAGGAAAATTCTGAGTATGGCGAAGCCGAGGACCAAGCAAAAGATAATGTCACAGTTACTGAATCAGGTAAAAATTATTCGTTTTGTTTCTCTTCTACATGAAGATTTGTTAGGAATATTGTAAAAAAGTGAATTTCCAAGAAATGACGTCACTTTCTTACATTATTAGTCACTAATCAAACAATATATAATATTATACAGTGACCAGCAGAATTCTCACTCTATACGGAAAAAAAATT
The DNA here is from genome assembly GCA_935413205.1 of Polydrusus cervinus. NCBI lineage: Eukaryota > Metazoa > Arthropoda > Insecta > Coleoptera > Curculionidae > Polydrusus > Polydrusus cervinus. Next base: position 69,065,897 of record OW284511.1, on the reverse strand, counting down.
TATTATTGATTTCACAGAAAATTTTATTCTTAATAAAAGTTTCTACGTCACCTTAAACTAAAAAGACGTTAATTATAATTGGAGAAAACTAGTATACCGGGTGATTCACGACGAGCTTGCTTTAGAACTTTTGAGGAAACTACGAAAAATATTTTTTTGAAAATTTGGTTTTTGCATTAAATTTTTTTTTTCGTAAATGCATAGCGATGAATTATCCGTATATATTTTTTACCTTAACTCCTGGATTAATTTTTTTTTTGTTATTGTATAGTTAAAGAATCAACAAATCTCAAAAAATAATTAAACTTGGCATAAAATATACAGGGAGGTATTTCATTTTTTGATCAATATTTCTTATCTTTTTCGCTTTATTTGAAAAGGGGCCAAATACTCGTCCTTGAGTAACAATTACTTACAGTTTTGAACTAAATACATTTTGATTAATGAACTTATATAAGCAAAAAAACGAAATTTTGTGAAATTTGTAAACATTTCTTTTTCTGCTTTTATTCCTTTATAAATTCAAACTTGTTTAACTTTAAATTGTAGGTAATTATGCTTTAAATGTTGGTATTTAGCCGATTTTTGGATAAAATAAAAAAGTAACGAATTATTGATCAAAAAACGAAAGTCACTAGAACACACTCTTAAATAGAAAATAACGGATTAGAAACAGAACACCACAATCTCAAGAGATCAGTCAGATCAGAGCTTGTCGAATGAAGGCTGTCCCAGGTTGCCCATTTGCCGGTTTTATTATGACGTCGGTACGTTCTTCCGTGTGTTTTTATCAGAGAGCGTATTCTGTTTAATTATTTTATCAGTCAATAATTGAAAAATTAATAAACTGAAACCGTAGAAAAATTTATTTTTTCTTGCTCTATGCGATAGAATCAAAATCAAAATTTAGTGAAAAAAACCGTTATACAGATCAATGTGTGCTAACACATTATATATTATATAATTAGTGGATAAAAATAACTAACTATCCAGTTGGGTCGCTTCAGAGATCCTGTGACGGCATTTCGGAAATCTTTGTAGTTTGGTCTACATATTATATTATTATTTCATATTGGCATGGAGACCCGATAACATTGATTGTTGCCTGAAAAGCCTGAGCTTTATTAAAAAAGTGGCCTGTCTTATTTTATTACACGCACTCGCATTTAATAATAATAATAATAATAAGTTTATTTTCAATATTTATAATATAATAAATTTGTTTATTTATCTTCCTTGATAAACTTCTTCTTTGTTCCCCCAAAGACGTGCTTGTTAGGGGTAAATCTTAATATTTTAAATTATAAATATATGAGAATATTAAAATATTTTGTTTAAATATTTGTTAATATTACTTATATAAAAGTTAAATTGTAAATAAAAAAACGTTTAAGTATATGTATATAAATATAAACGCAGTTTTTTGAAGATATATATAAATATAATAAAATTTTGAAAAATATTTTGTTCATAACAATATCAATTAAAATATTTTTAAATTATCCGTTTCCAATATCCATGTTTTTATTTCGACTTTATATTTTTTTAATGAAATATATTTTTTAATTTTTGTTGGTAAATAATCGTTTAAATAAAAATATAAATATTTGAAATTTTTTTGTCCTATGGACTTATTTATTTTAAGTTTTATGGTTATTTCATTTTTTGAATATGTGTGACAGTGTTTTCCTATTTCTATAAATTTGTTATATAATCTTTAAAATAGTATAAGTTATTGTGGTCAAAAATATACATTTAGTTAAGTTATAGATCTCACTCACTTTAAAAAAAAATGTTTATGTTTTTTTCAGAAGTAGCTGTGAATGATGATAAATATGACCAAGAAATGGATTTGAACGCGGAGAAGAAAGAATTAGAAAAAATTAAAGCAGCAAAGTCTGATTTGAGTTTTCCAGATGAAGTTGACACGCCAGCAGACACACCTGCTAGAGTTAGATTCCAGAAATATAGAGGATTAGAGAGTTTTAGGTATAACAGGTTTATTTTTTTCTGGAACGGCATACTTTTGAACTTTCTTATAGAAGAAATAGCTAGACTTTATAACATGCTTTACTTATTCTAAAAAATACATATCCACAAAGTCAAAGTGTTCATCAAACACACTTCAAATATAAAAAAATATATTTCATATCACACTAAAGATAAATCTAAAAAATTATTGGAAAAGTAGAAAAATGACATACAGTAAAAAGTAATTCCAATTTTCAGGAAAAACTGCACTTTTTCTCAAATAATTTTGATAAATCAGTTTAACATAAAAGTATAAAGCCGGGTTTTTAAAAAAGTTGTGGAAATATCGAAGAAACAATAATATACAATCAAATTTTGAAAAAAATTCTGCATTTATTTCTTTGAAAGATTGTTTTTAATTGTATAGTTTTTCTTACACTTTTTTGTATAGGTATACTATATTTTTTGAATAAAATGTACTATTTAATTTTTTTTATAAATTTAAATAAAATCTGCTTTGCATATACAATGTCAATAAATTGGAGTAAAAACGCAAAATACATTTTTCACTAATGTTTTAAAAATTTTGTTAATTACGTCTTTTTCAAATTTTTAATTTTTACATTTATCTCTCTTTGATCTCGTACAAATTTTCCATGTGTGTATCTAAACAACGGGTTTTCATTCATTTTCAAATTTTAGCAAATAATAATAAGTTTATTTTCAATAGTTATAATATTATAAATATGTTTATTTTATCTTTCTCAATCCCATGAAGACGTGCTTGTTAGGGGCAAAACTTATTATTTTTAGTATTTAAAATCATAAATATTAAAGGATATTTAAATATTTTTTTTTAATCAATTCAATCTGGCAAAATGTGAAAGTGTTATATAAAAATTCTTTAGTTAGATAAATTTTAAAAAAATGTATACTATGTATCATTTAATTTCTTCAAATTGCGGCATACAAGTTCAGATTAACCTTTTATTTTTGAGATACGCATTAATTTATGCTAGTATAAATAGGCCAACTTTAGAAATTATTTTAAAATTTGGAAAATACCCAAATGGGATGGTTGATTGTTAAATAATAAAATATAAACATTTTTATTATATTATTATTTGACAGAAAATTATTATTAAATATCATTTGGTTTTTATTTTATTTGTTATACTATCTTTTCCAGAACATCTCCATGGGATCCAAAAGAAAACTTGCCCAGTGACTATGCAAGAATATTTCAGTTCCAAAATTTTGACAGAACGAAGAAAAGGGTATTAAAGGAGGAAGAAAACAAAGACGGAGCTTTGGTATGTTGACATATATTTTATGAGACAAATTATATGTATACAATTAATATTAAAAATTGAATAAGATATATGACCGAAGTTGGTTGGTCAAAATAACCTGAGTTGGGGGCCGTGGCGCTTGCGCAGTAGGGAAAAAATAGGCAACCCACACGATTTCTAACAGAACGTAAACAGAATCCAAGGTCTCTTGAACAGAACCGGCTCGCCGTTATATTCTTATCAGTCGCCATCTTTTGTTTCGTTCATTCGTGTGTTGTTATAATTTCCAAGTTTTGGGTGTTAATATTTATAAAACTTTACTTTAGACATTTTTTTTTTGTTAGTTTGTAAGTTATAGTCGTTTCCATCTTTTTTTACGTTGTATGCGTTCGGATGTTCCGTGTGTGATCGTGGATATTATTTTTAAGTTTTGGGTGCAAATTTAGGTATAAAACTTCACCAGACATTTTGTTATTGTTAGCGACTTGTGTCTCAAGATGGGTAGAAAAAAGTGCATGATCCTTTTTTTGCACGAATCGCCGTTCAATACCAGGAATAAGGTATTTCAGGTATATAAAATATTGGTTACTTAGTTTTATTTGACCATAAACTGTACACACCCAAACTAACACGGGTGAATTTAAATAAAAGCTTGTAAAAATATGTTGAAAGTCGGTCCTGTCAAATGTTTACATCAAGAAGCAAATTTCCGAGCTGCGCAAACTCAACGGACCCTGATCATCTGCTTACAGTGGTGTCATCATTGAATTATGGTATTAGCAATATAGTGTATGTATATATGTGGGAGGTATACGCTCCCAATCGATAGGCATGCAATGGCGCAAGCAACCGAGGATTAGCTCTTGGAGGGGAGTGTCGCATGATTAAGGATCGTGGTTCGGAACCCACGTTAAACTGTAGGTCCCCTCGGGAATGGCCCTGGCAGCGAACGAAGAAGTAAAACCCTAATTTGAATGAATGGCAAGAAATGACAAGTACTACAGGTTATTTTTATCAAATAAACAAATTTCAAAAATAGACTAAAAGACTCTAACAAATTCTTTTAAAAATGACCACAATTTATGGTAAACCCTAATTTAGTGACATTTTATTTTTAGCCTGGTTGGTACATTACAGTTCACATTAAAAATGTGTCCCAGCTAATGTGGTCCACATTTGAAAAGACGAAATCGCCAATTATCCTGATGGGCCTATTTCCTCATGAACACAAAATGTCTGTGTTAAATGTTGTTTTAAAGAGAACTCAGCATTATGGATTTCCTATAAAATCAAAAGAAAGACTTATATTTCAATGTGGATATAGACGATTTGTTACTAATCCAGTATTTAGTCAACATACAAACGGACAAAAACATAAGGTAAGAATTAACTGTATACAGGATATTTCACTTAAAACTTGCAATGATTATGCAATCTTTATAACGAATTGGGATAACTGAGGGTCATTATTATCAGGAGAGAATTTTTTTTTTATACTCTTCGTACTTTGTAGGGTCCGCTTTTATTTTTCTCCTATTCTTTTTATATTTAATCTGACTTATTTTCTTCGTCTTTCAGTGGTCGCGGTTTTTTTTATTCGCTATATCAGTTCGAAATGATGAAATAATATTGTTTATCCTTATAAGATTTATTTATCTTTTTTATATATTCGTACGGAGGTGGTATAACTGATTTGACAGAAATACATGATTTTACATATACATTCAAATTTTGAAAGTTAATCAAGTAAAATATTTAGGAATAATCTATGGCAGTAATTTAAATTGGAATTTTCACATAGAATATTTGATTAAAAAAATAAGAAGTTTACTGCCAATGTTTAGAAACATTAAAACATTTTGAACGTAAAACATATGAAAATATTATATTATGCATTAGTTAAAACTCATTTAAATTTTAGGTTGGGGAGGAATAAATAGAACTTTATTTAAAAATATTACAGAAAAGGTTTCTATAAATTATATTTAATAACATCAATATATACATTTAAAAATAAAAATCTTATACAATTTAAAAACCATAATCATAATACACGCCATAAAAATGAAATGACCATAAAACCTAAAATAAATAAGTCCATAGGATAAAAAAATTTAAAATATTTATGTTTTTATTCAAACGATTATTTACCAACAAAAATTAAAAAATATAAAATCGAAATAAAAGCATGGATATTGAAAACAGATAATTTAAAAATATTTTTGAAAATGTTTTAATTAATATTGTTATGGATAATATATTTTTCAAAATTTTATTATACCTATGTATATCTTCAAAAAACTGCGTTTATATTTATATACGTATACTTAAGACCGAAGACTAGACACATAATTAATTTACCTTCGCCATTCTATCAGCTTAACAATTTCCCGTGTAAACCTTATGGCAGATAGATTATTTGATTTTTAAGAATTACGTTAAATTATTTGTTATTTTTTTTTCTGGCTGAAAGTTGTAAAATTGTATATTTCTCCATGGTATTTGCTTCACATTACGAGATTCAAAACCGTGTGTTAGTTATCGTATTTTTTTTATTTAATAGTCGATTTAGGCCATGTTATAGGCAAAAAAATTAAGAACTGGAAATAGCACTATATTTTTATATATAACTATTACTTCTGTACCTTCTATTCTACCAATAATCCATTATTTTTTTAATAAAATGAAATTGAAGCTTATTGTGTTTCTGTTAGCGCCATTTCCATGTTGCAAAAACTTGGCAACGTGGCAATTTAAATACGTCGAGTCGAGTCGGATAGGTTTTTCAGAAGGATGAAGGATGCAACATTTGAGCATTATTTGAACATTTCTCGTTTTATAATATTATGATATATATATATCATATAATTTGTTGTGGTTTGTTATTTTTATGAGGTTCATTGTGAATATTACGATGATTGATTTGATTACATTGATTGCTAATTCAACATAATAGTATAAAATGTTTTCATCATAAGGGAGAACTTTTAAAATAGATTGTGAATAAGTAGTCTTCGTTTGTTTAAACTTTAAAGGTTGAATACAGACTTTTCTTTAACGGCAGTAGAGTTTTGGACTTGCATTGTCTTTATTTAATAAATAAAATAAAGACAAACCAAAACTCTGCTGCCGTTCTAGTGTTTGTTTATATGGTACATATAGGCTAGGGGCTACTATTTCTTAGAAGTAAAAGGGTGAGAGAGAATAAAATGTTGTTCAGAAAAAATTGTCAAAATGTTGGATGGAATTGACAATAAATTTTTTTTTTTTATTATTTTTGGTCCTAAAATGAATATTAAATATTCAATTATTTATAAAAATGTCTGCTTGATAAGAAAATGCCATGTAAGTTATAAAACAGATGTACAGGGTGTTAATAAATTAGGAAAACATGCTTTAAGAGAAAAATATTATTTTTTGTTATTCTTAGCAAGAATTATACTAAACAATTATTTTATAATACAATATAAAGTCTAAATAGAAGTTTTGAAAAAAAATTCGGTTGTCGTTTTAGAGTTTGTGGTTAAAAAGGACCAATAAAATAGTTTGATATACCCAGTATAAAGAAAATTAAAAGGATGCGGGTAAGAGGGACTATATATTTATCAAATGTCAAGCTGAGTATCTACATATTGAATGAAATTCGAGCGACATGTGTAGAAGTTCGAGGCATTTTTCTTTTCAAATCTGTCGTACAGTAAAGTAAGTACCTAGGTACGATTGGGTGGGCAGACATAATACGAATTTATGGAAAAATAATAGTAGTTTATAACAAACTCCACTCAAGCAACTAAAAAATAATTAACTTGAAACTGATGTGAAGTTTGCAGAAAAAGATAGAAGCCAAAATATCGAACATTGTCGCATGGGCATCAGTGGCGTCGAACTATTGACTAATTGAGCACTAATGGCACTAAAGATTAAATTCAGTGGCGTTCACTCGCAAGCAGTTTCAAGTTTTCCATTTTTGACTGCTGTCTTATTATAATTAATAATTCGAAATCTAAACATAGCAACTTATTTATATTTACAGGGTAAGTAGGCAATGGCGTAGCCAGGTGAGGGCCAGGCGCCCACCTTGCGCTTGGTGCCCGTCTACTAGTCTACATCATAATAAACCTTATTATTTGATATAGGTCCATTTTTGCAAGAGGAAGTTCGTGGTGGAGGTGTCGACCTCCTATTTTTTAGAAGTCACTTTTTATGAAGAGGGGAGCCAATGTTTGCCCCTCCCGCCCCCAAAGGCTGGCTACGCCACTGTAAGTAGGGTGCTACTAGTGCTACAGTTTTCCATCAGTGGCAGTTATAAGCCGAAAATGGAATTCATTTCAAATCTTGGTGTTTTGTATTTGTATATACCTCATTTCAATGGTCCGACGCCACTGCCCATTCGACAATGTTCGTTATTTTGGCTGCTAACTTTTTCTGCCAACTTCACACCAGTTAACTTGAACTTTTTAGGCGTAAATAAATATATTTTGCTTCGCCCGTCTTTTTTTATGTGTACCCATGAAATAGTTATCATAGTTAAATATGTTGTTTTTGAGGTTAGAGGTAAAAACATTTTACTTATTGATGCCTTAAAAATTAAAATGGGTACCTAGAAGAGAATATAAATTTTTTAAATGCTGTTTTCGCTCGTTATTAGAATAAAAAATTTAAAAAAATAAAAAAACATGTTAAGTTGATATAGCCAGCATAAATCCTTTCAAACATAGATTCCTAATAAATTATAAGAAAAATAATTGAAAACAGTGGAAGTTATCAAGGGCTTCTATAAAACGTTTTTTAGGATGGGCAAAAACAAAACGTTATAACAACGTCCTATGAACGCCCCTTAATAAAGTAAAACTATAATAAAGTCAAAACTCGGGTATTAGAAAATCTTGACCACGCAAAGGTACTTTTGTTATTCCGCATCGAATGACATAAAAATATACCGGGCTCCAATTGAAAATTTAAAAAAAAATTGATGTAAAAGTTTGACACTTAATTTTGAACACTCTGTATAATTCGTATTAATCAAACTTTGTTGACAAAGCAGTTAGACCTTATTTATTAAGTACCTTGTAGAATTTTCTTAATGGAGCTTTATTTCTATTTTTCAATAATTTTTAAAATGGTGGTTCTTTTTTATTTTCTTTTCGCTGATATCACTGAACCGATTTCTATAAAATACTTGTTATATGTGGGTAAATATATAATAATAAATAAAGTGTCCAAATTAGCAAGAAAATATATGACATGTAATTTTAAAAAATATATCATGACGTCACACTTTTTGGGATACCCTGTATAATCAAAAATATTTTTTGGAAACACTTCCTAGGATAGTAGTAGAGTCTGCAAAACATGAAAAGCCTAACTTAATAACTCTGCTCCTTGTCCCAGATATTTTATACCTCCATAGACCATTATCTTAACTCTATCATGATGACATTCTTAAAACTGGTGGCTCAGATCTATTTTTTTCTTTTCTTTTCGCTGATATCACTGAACCGACTTCTATAAAATACTTGTTTAATGTGGATAAATATATAATAATAAATAGTGTCCAAAGTAGCAAGAAAATATATATATCTATGTAATTTTAAAAAATATATCATTACGTCACACTTTTTGGGACACCCTGTATAATCAAAAAATTTTTTAAACGCGTCCTCTGGTAAAGTGTGCAAAACATGAAAAGCCCAATTTAATAACTCTGCGCCTCGTCCAATATATTTTATACCTCCATAGACCATTTTCTTACCTGGATGATGATGACTCATCTCTTCGTACCGGCTCGGCTTGTCTTGAATTTAAAAATTAAAATAAAATATTAAATATTATAATTATTAAGAAAGTTATCGGCGTTCTTGCCAGATTTGGCGTAAAGTATTATTTCCATTAGCTTACATTTTTGACCGAGAGAGGCCGATGCAGTCAATCATGATATCCTTCTAGGGTAGTCTTCGCTCTTAAACTTTTTTATTTGAAATTTAACTTTTATATAATATTAACAAATATTTTAAAAAATATATTTTAATATTCTTATATATTTATAATTTAAAATACTAAGATTTACCCCTAACAAGCACGTCTTCGGGAGATCAAAGAACGAGTTTATTGAGGAAGATAAATAAACATATTTATTATTATTATTTTAGCTTTAAAAATATTAAATAAATAAAGTAATATAGCTTGTTATGATATTTAAAAGTAAAATTTCATGCCAGTTTAATAAGTGAGGAAATTTTCTTTTTTTTTTCTTTACCTATTCACCAAATAATATTAATAACAGTTGTGGCCAACAAGCTTTACAAACTGTTAAAATTGATTACGCTCTGCCTTGCAAACAATGAATCGAAGTTCACTGTTCCGTGGTCAGTCTAAATACCTTACATGTTATAAAACTATTCTGCGTGGAAAAGCAGCCAATATAATTTTTATTTTTTGTTTAAAAACGGAGATGACCGTATTGATTGGCGACATGCATGAATCTTTAAATAAATTAAATAAACTAAATTAAATTGAATAAAATATTTTTTTAAAGTTCAAATATGGACTTAAGAATGTGTAATAGAAATTAAAAATTTAAGTAAGCCATATATAAATTGGAGTGTTAAGTGTAACGAAAAATAAGAAGGCGACATATAACGCTGGTGACATTTACACGCTTTATTAGCCAATTGTGCATCTAAAATATAATTTCTAATATTTTTAATATGAGACAGTCTCTGTACCGGGTGGTCAACTAAGAATGACCGCCGGCCATATCTCAGAAACTAGTAATCGTACAGCATCCGGGTAAATTTTTTTATGACAAAAGTGCCCAAGAGAAAATGCTGGAAATTATTTTTAATTTCCGCATTTTGCCGCAAGAAGGCGTAATTGAAAAGTAAATTTTAAAATTTTACATATCTCCGAAAATTCCACATTAAGGTATATCTTTGATAACACCATTAAAAAGCTTGGACAGTTATGCATCATTTTGGTGTTATGCTCATTGGCGTACCGACTTTAATAAGAGGGGGGGAAGTTGTTGAGAGTGTAATCAGTTAAATCGCTGTAACTTTTAAACGACTTATCCGATTTTAGCAAACTAAAGACTGTTTGGAAGAGAAATGTATGCACTTTCACCAATCTTATTTAGTTGTCCATGATAGTTCTCAAAAAAAAAAATTGAAGGGCGGAATTTGCAATAATAACACATTTTTTGATTTTACTCCGAAAAAATAAATCATACGGTATAATTATGATACCATAATCGAGAAGTGGATGAAATTTGCTAGAAAAAATATTAAAACCGCAGCTCGATATCTCCGTTCGTTTCAGCGTTATCGCCAATAGAATAATTTTTAAAACTTTAAATGAAGAAGCGGTTATATATTTTTTAGAAAAAGAGTGGTACGCCACTGATATTTTTCCATGTGGATATTATTTCTGATTAGCCTGGTCAATTCTGCATAAAAATGGTCTCCTGCGTTTTTCTCCTCAGGCACACCGTTCTTAATTAAAATAATTAAATTAAATCAGCTCTACTATTATTATTAACATTGATAATGCAAAATTTTGTTTTATAAAAATTGTTGGAAATGACCACCTTCACTTAATAGGGATGCATGAAGCTAATTTAATTTAATTATTTTAATTAAGAACGGTGTGCCTGAGGAGAAAAACGCAAGAGATCATTTTTATGCAGAACTGACAAGGCTAATCAGAAATAATATCCACATGAAAAAATATCAGTGGCGTACCCCTTTTTTTTCAAAAAAATATATAATCGCTTACTTTTAAAAATTATTCTATTGGCGATAACGCTGAAACGAACGGAGATATCGAGCTATGGTTTTAATATTTTTTCTAGCAAATTTCATCTACTTTTCGATTATGGTATCATAATTATACCGTATAATTTATTTTTTCGGAGAAAAATCAAAAAATGTGTTATTATTGCAAATTGCGCCCTCTAATTTTTTTTTGAGAACTATTATGGACAACTAAATACGATCGGTGAAAGTGCATACATTTCTCTTCCAAACAGTCTTTAGTTTGCTAAAATCGAATAAGTCGTTTAAAAGTTACAGCGATTTAACTGATTACACTCTCAATTAAAGTCGGTACGCCAATGAGCATAAAACCAAAATGATGCATAATTGTCCAAGCGTTTTAATGGTGTTATCAAAGATATACCTTAATGTGGAATTTTCGGAGATATGTAAAATTTTAAAATTTACTTTTCAATTACGCCCTCTTGCGGCAAAATGCGGAACTTAAAAATAATTTCCAGCATTTTCTCTTGGGCACTTTGGTCATAAAAATTTACCCGGATGCTGTAAGATTACTAGTTTCTGAGATATGGCCGGCGGTCATTCTTAGTTGACCACCCGGTACATGTCCAAAAACATTATTGAGATATTAAAAAAAATTAGAATCTTTAAAATTGAGTATTAGGACATTTTAATTTAATAATTAACAAGACATAAACAACAACTGTGCATTTGTAAACAAACAACTGCTCGTATACAGGGCGGCCTACTCTCAACGCAGGATTCCATAATAGCACTCGCGTCTATATCCCATCCTAATGGCAGGCACACTGCGCATGTCAGGCGGATAGCGTGATGATGGGATATTTGAAATTTATATAGATAGAAACGAGTTCAATTATTACATGTAAAATATAATTGATATAGCGATTAATTAATTACATTTTTAATATTACGGTATTCTATTTATATTTTTAAATTAAATACTTCTCACATTCTCTTTTTTTACGTTTGACAGTCTACTATTTAGTAATTCCGACTTTTTGTTATCAGGGTCATAGTTAGAAGAAATCATAGGGCTTATTGTTGTTTTTAGTGCATTAATACCAGAAATGCATGGCATGTAATGGTTCTTTAAAGGTGATCGTTTGAAGACTGTGTTTTCTTTTCATGTGAACATTATTATAATTGGGACTAAATACTAAAAGCTGGCTTAAAGGCGGTATATATATATCAAGTCCACGTTGACTCGACGCTGATTTTTCGGATATCTGAATAGGGAGCGATCAATAGATATTTTCTTATTTTTTTGTCAACGTGTGATACAGTAAATTGATCGGACCCCGATATTTACGTTGTCTCAACTGACATCGTATAGACTTTACTTAACTTTTTAATATTTTTCAAAAACAGAGAAATAAGGAGGCATTAGATCTACAATTTAAAATTATACAGGTTGTCCCAAATAGTCATGACATCCAACATATTTTTTTTTAAAGCACACATATATATTATATTATTTTCTAATCCCTTATAAAATTCCTCGTTTATTTTGTATGAGATATTGACATACTGTAGTATTGGAACGGTGCATCTTAGAGAAAAATGGATTTTATCTTAGTTTTTTATTCTCTATCAAAAAGTTGCAACTTCCGGTTTAACATGTTAAACCATTTTTTTGGTTAAACCGGAAGTTAGACAGAATAAAAACTAAGTTAGGAAGGTGAATACCATTTTTCTCTAAGATGAGCCTTTTCAATGCTACAAGAAAGTCTGAAAATGCCATATTTTAAACGTCAATATTTCAAAAACAATTAAATTTAAACATATGATATAATATAATATAATATATAGGGTGTTTCATTTAAAGAAAAGTATATTGGATATGCCCTGACTATTTGTGAGACTCTGTATAATTTCAAATTGTAGATCTAATTCTGTTTTTAAAAAACATTAAAAAGTTTAGTAGTTTAGATGCTATGGAATCCTGCGTTGAGAGCAAGCTACCCAGTATTCAAATTTTGAACTTTGACTTGGTTTTCAAACTCACCAATTCTATTTAAAAAACGGCCCTATCCGTTTTTAATTATATGAATGAAATTTTCAAAAAAAAACTGCCTTTTTATTAAATTAGTAATTTTTGAAATATTTACAATATTCCAGACTTTTGACATCCTGTATTTAAATTTTAGATGATATAACCGGTTTTTTGCCGACCCTGGTTTAGATAAGGGCATGTTCGGATTAAAGAGGTCATACTGTATATGCGCTCCTTTTTTTCTTATCTTATTTTATTTTTAGTTTGAGAGATTCTTTCAACCAAGTTCTACATCAGTTGCGACCTTTTACGCCCCCATTCAGTTTCCACCCGCGCCCATTTTGTGCTATAAGGAAGTTGCGGGGACTTTGGTGCTGGTTGCCACAGGAAGTCTTCTATCTTGCAATCCAGATAGATTAATTATTAAAAGGCTAGTTTTGTCCGGTAAGCAAATATGTTGACTCAGAGTATTTTGTTTACTTTTACCCTCATATTTATTTAAAAAGCTTAAATTTTGGAATAGGTATTATTGCTATTTACTACATCACAAAAAATAAACATAAAATACAACTGTGCCAAAAGACTTCATAACATATAACTCGACATTGTAAATTATCCACAAATCAATAGGTAATGTAAAACAAACAAGCAACCGACCACGGGCGCCATTATTTACTATCAGACTGAAATTGCTAAACGGCGAGGGCCGCGATGGCGAAACGTTAATCATTTAAATCCGGTTCCGTTGAGGCGCCCATTATTCTCTGCCTAACTCGTTTTTACGGGTACTTAACCAACTTTTTAGAATGGAATGTTTATCTAAGTTACCTAAGAAGTCGCCCATTTAAATGTAATGTGGCAGTTCCATAACACCCTCTATGTATGGCGTTCCCATTAGATACGATCATTTAAAAAAAAATCGGTCCATCAAGACCGATTAACAACGTGATAACTCTTTGATTGTGTGTGTATATGTGTTTTACGATGGAAAAAATGGATATCAATTATACCATACAACTTTGTTTCGAAGCCTGAAGAAGCATACAAATTCTGCGAAACGTTGCAATAAAGAAACAGAGAAAATCAATGATTTTTTGGGGATCCTGATACCGAAGAATTTCCTCTAAACAATAGTTTTTCTAATTACTTTTTTTTGTGATACTTTACGGAAGAACTTGTCGGCCTAGCAATGTTCGCCAATAGTATTAGGTCATTGCCATATTCACCGAGGCCATAACACATTAGGATGAAGCTCGCAAACTGTGTGCGTCGATGGTTTTACATATACAGGGTGATTCCTAAGTTGATACTTCTGTTTTAGCTGTGTATAGAAGGCACTAAAATAAACAACATTTTTAAATACCTTTTTCAAAAAACGCAAAAATAAGGTACTTACATTCATTTATTACACTACGAATCAAATACGGTCCTGCCTAACTTGCCCGTTGAATAACATTAAGAAAACTTCTGGGTGTAGGATGAGCCCGCAAGGGAAAGCGTTCTGCGTATAATCTTGAAGCACTTTGCCACACTCACAGTAAATTAGCACCTTGTTTTCAAATTTTACCATTTTCACGTGTCGCCGATTTAAAATTGACTTGCTTCAGAAAAACACATCGCAGCGTATTGCCAAATGACTGACCACCGACCCGTAAATTGCATGATTAATAAGAGATAAGACAAACAACATAAAGTATAGCAGGCTACGTTTTGATGACCAGGCTCGCACTTAGATTTTTTTTCTTCTGTATAGTTTTTTGAAAAAATGTATTTGCAAATGTTGTTTATTTTAATGCCTTTTATACACAGCTAAAACAGAAGTATCAACTTAGGACTCACCCTGTATTTTTGTCCTAATTAATTTTAAACATATCTTATTGACGTCAAGTATTTATTAAAAATAATTTTTTAGGGCATCCAGTAAAAATTTACAAAAGGTCAGCGGTCATTAGGTTTATGTTTTTTAACAGAGACGACATAATGTACTTTAAACCTTGCAAACTTAGGACAAAAATGGGTAGGACTGGACATATCAAGGAACCATTAGGTAAGCCAAATAATACTAACAATATTTGTAGAATATTTACACTTGTACATTTTATTCGTTATATTTCTTACTTTTTACTCAAATATTATAATTTAGCCTTGTTTCTACGAAATTCGAAGAATTCGTCCATTTTTTACTCAAAGTGGCTTGATATTTGATATTTTGTAAGAAAAAAGACACATTTTTACGGTCTGTTTATAGACACATGTTTCCCCTCATCAGACCTAAACAAGGGAAGATAATTACAAATTGCACGGAAAATTAAAATAAAAACTAATTTTATTATAAACAGTTAAAAAATCTTAAAATTTGTTTTTAAAACAAACATAACTATTTACCTACATTACAACAGCAACAAAACTATACTAACACAAATAACAACAATAAAAATTGACGGCATATTATAGTCTATTTCAGAAAGGTGTAGAGTAATAAAATGGGAAATTCCGTCCAGTGTCGGCCATAGGCGCAGGTAAATGTTATGCTTTAAATTATTTATGATAACTAACCAGAGAAATAAGACAATTTGATAAAGAAGGAACTATTAGCTATAGCAAATTTACACAAACATCGTTTTATGAAATATGTCGTGGAAGATATAGCTGAAACACAGTGTAACAGTATTCACCTGAAGACGATTGGAGATGCTTACTAGTTGAAACGTAGTGATTCTAAACACATAAAGACAATTCAAGTCTAAAACTCTACTGCCGTACAGTGTAATTGTGCTGCGTACACCGCCATATTATTGCGAACTAAATTCTGTAGAACTTATATGGGCGCAAGTGAAAGGATTTGTAGCAAGACACAACACGACATTCAAGAAGAAAGACGTAAAGCTACTGTTTGATCAAGCCATTAAGGAAGTGACACCAGAAAGTTGGCGAAAAGCAGTCCATCATGTCATTAAAGAAGAGGAGAAAATGTGGGATCTTGACCACCTGATCAATCGCACCGTCGACCCGTTAATTATAACGTCAAGAGGAGATGACAGTTCCTTAGATGACGAAGAATAGTATGATTTTTTATAATTTTATTTCTGTATAATGTATATTTTGTGATTTGTATTTTTCTATAAAGTTTAATAAAAAATAAGGGTACATAATACTTTGTCACACCATTTTCAGTGTTTGCGAATGGATAACAATAGTCAAAATCCATAAATTGACCCAAACCTGGGTGGTACTACCTGCACTTGATGAAAGTAAAGAATTTTGCAATGAAATCAATGCCAAATTATAAAAGTGGCTTAAATATTCGTTGGGTCACTCTGTAGTCACTTTGCATATCTAATGAGCTTTTATTACTCTACACCTTTCTGAAATAGTCTATAGCCATTTTGAAATATCACTTTCAGATGTAATAGTATTCAATTGTAATTCCTCGTGCGATATAAACATATTCACTTTTCAGAAGAAGAATTTCCTTTCGTTTCGTTAGATCCATCTCTAGACGCGTTTCGTTATATCATGACTCATCAGTAGAGCTAGGATCCGACGAAAAGAAAGAAGAACCCAAAGCTACTTATGCAGCACTTGGTGGGACACACCGGTAAGATGTGGCACGGAGCACCATCTGTGTCGTTGTTAGACACTCTTGAGCATAGCAGCACCTCTAACAAACTTATAGAAATAAGTAAATAATGTTAAGAGGATATCACCTGTAAAGACATTTCGTCATTTCACTTTTGTACAAACTACTATTTAGAATCTGAAATATGTTTATTTTAGGAACACGCGGACATATGAAATGTATCTTTGATGGTCAGTTAAAGTCTCAGGACACGGTGCTGCTGAACTTATTTAAAAGAGTTTTTCCAAAGTGGACATACGAAGACCTAATTGTGAGCTGTGCCAATAATGATACTATGGAAACTTAGTAAGATAAATAAAATATTTTTTAATTAAATTTTTTGTTATCCATTACCAGTTTTACCATAAATATTAAATGTTGTTGGAAAAATTGTTTTGTGCTCTAAATAACTACCGTATTTATATTTAAACATGCGTTAAGGCACGTGAAAGAAGTGTGTCAAGGCTTGAAGTACCCCAAGAATTGCTTCTGTATTTATTTGATTTTTAAAATAATAAATTCATTGAATAATAATTGCAAAATGCAAATCAAGTTACAGGCTAGTAATTGAAATGTTTTGGTTTTTTTATGCAGTCTCGGTTGGTAAGCAGTGCCGTGTGATAAAATTCATATGTAGTAGTAGTAACAAGATTTATTTAGCACATGGCTATACATTTTAATAATAAATATTTTGTTTTAAATGAAGTTTTAAGTAATATTTCGGAACAACCTCAAAAATACGCAAACGCTCCTCCCGAGAATACGCAACTGCCGCTCCCTCCGGATAATAAAAGTTTAAAAATATTTAAAATCAAAAATATAATGTCAAATGGTATTGAAGAATGAAATTCGTTTTGTATTGGATGATACATTTTTTGAACCTTTAGTCAACCAGTATTTGCACATTCAATTATGCGGAGAAGTACAAAGCAACAAACTCCGATGTGGGTTTTGTTGATTTTTCTTTGCAAAGGGGTTAAAAGCTGTCTGCTAAGGGCGTTTTTGACACACAAATTATTTAACCCGTGTAGGCTTTTGGGAGACGTTATTCTAGGTACATTTACCAAATATTACCAAGAAAAAATCATAAATGTGGATTTAACAGGATTTTATTGATTGTTATTTTTTAAAAAGGGTGTGGTCTGCCTGCTGGGGTAATTTTTAACTGACAAATTATTTAACCCTTATAGGCGTTTAGGGAACGTTATTTTAGGTCCATTTGCCAAAAATTACAAAGAAAACCTTATAAATGTGAATTTTACCGATTTTTCTTTGAAAATGGTTGAAACCAGTCTGCTAGGGGTGTTTTTGAAACAACAATTATTTTAACCTTTAAGTACTTAGTACTTTGTTATAAGTGTATGTAAAAAATCATAAACATTTGTTGCTTAATAAACTATTTATAAGAGATTTGCTTTCAATTACATTTGATATACTTAGCGCGCGAATACCGTCACATTGGATGTCTGCCAGTTTCAGCCTCATAAACAAAAAAGAAGTTAAATGACTCGGTTGAATTTGAACTTACGCCCCAAGTTGATTATTGTTGTTTTCTTTTTAGCGAAATGTTCCAATCTTTAAATCATCTTACATCTGTCAAATTTTGGGCAATTATTTTACATGACTTAGGCCCGTATTATTCATCTCCTGGTAACTTTATCAGCAAGATAATTTCCAAAGAAACCATTGTTGAGTCAATTGTTTCGTTTCCGTATAAATTATCTGGCGGCGATGAATAATACGGGCCTAATGTCGGGTTGCACAAAGATTTTTAACCAGAATTAACTAACCAGCAAGTTTGACTGTAATATGACTGACATTAACAGGCATTATGAACTCACCATCAGATGTGCCCGATTAGTAAATTAAAAATTAAGATAACCGGGCCAGTATGATTGTGAGAAAATTATTTCTGTCAATGTCATGTATGTCACAGTCAAACTTGCTGGTTGGTTAATTATTATTAAAATTATTTGTGCAACTGTAATATGACTGACATTGACAGGCATTATGAACTCACCATCAGATGTGCCCGATTAGTAAATTAAAAATTAAGGTAACCGGGCCAGTATGATTGTGAGAAAATTATTTCTGTCAATGTCATGTATGTCACAGTCAAACTTGCTGGTTGGTTAATTATTATTAAAATTATTTGTGCAACGCCACATAAGAATTTATAAAGTCCAGTATTTACTGAACTTGCTATAAGGGATAAAGGTTTAGGCCCGCTATATCGATCTCTTGGTAACTTTACCAGCCGATAATTTCATTGGCATACCTACTGTGTTTAAGAACGAATTTAAATCAGTGAGTCTAGGTAATACTATTTGACAACAATGCTTCGTAGACAGAATGCAGGACCAACAACGTCCAATGAAAAGCAATTTTGGAATGGTATCGCTTCTCTATAAGGATGTCATAATTTATAATGACTTGCCCACGAACATAAAAAAGCTTAAAAAAGTTTAAAGAAATTTCTTTTAAAAAATGTATTGTTTTAATATTTTTCTTTAATATACTTATACCGGGTGTTGCATCGTCGAGCGGGACATAAGAAATCCCATGTAATTTTAAATGGGGTCAATTATTGGCTTCCCTAATTATTTTAGAGAAAAATTCTATTTAGGTTTATTAAAGACCACTAAAACCCACATTCAAAAGAATAACTTTAGATATTTTTGATGAGCCCGTTTACGGGTTATCGCCGATTTCTTTTTAACTATTTCTCCTTTTTATGGCCCCGTATTTGGGCACCAGTCAAGGTAAAAGATGACTGTCAAATAAAGTTGTCATTTTGAAATGTGTGCTTTATTGTTATAAAAACTCGAACATCGAAAATATTAAAGGTGTATTTTTGAGTACAAATTAATCTGAATAAAACTAAAATAAAGTATCCAATTACAAGGTTAATTATGACATTTTACATGTTTCAATATTTTACTAATTAATAGGTAGGTACTATTAAATTGTTAGAACTTTAGGATTTAAGAAGATGTTCAAATATTCCTCCATTGACTGCTAGACAATAACCGAGGCGATCATAAAATTCTCTTCTTACTTTCGCTAGTTGGTAAATTGAAATTCTATTGCATTCGGCAGAAATAGCATTTTTTAACTCGTCTAGATTTGGGTATTTTTTTATCTTTGTATATCCTGTTTTTTAAATGGCCCCAAAAAAAGAAATCATTTGGCGATAATTCAGAAGACCTGGCTGGCCAATTTACTGTATGATTTAAGCCAATAACATTTCCATTAAAAGCACGGTTTAAATATTCCCGGACAGCCAGGGTACTATGTGCCGGGCAGCCATCCATTTGGTACCAAACTTCCTGATTTTCCGTGGCGGTAAATTATGATCTTCAAGTAGTTCCAAAGAATATTCTGCATTTAAATTTCGTGTAAGAAATAATGGCCCAATAATATTTTCTCCGAAAATCCCAGCCCAAACATGAACTTTTTGTGGATATTGCGTCCTTGTGTCGACAAACCTGTGTTGGTTTTCTTTGCTCCAATATCGATAATTTTGAACATTGGGTTCATTGTTTAAGGTAAATGTGCATTCGTCAGTGTAACAAATGTTGTTTAAAATTTCCCTATTCATGTTTGCTCTTTCAATCATACCAAAACAAAACTCCTGTCGTCGTATTTCGTCCCTATCTCTTAGCTCTTGGTGCTTTTCATATTTGTATGAATAATATTTATGTCGTTTCAAAGCTCGTAACGCTGTGGTGTGATCTAATCCTATGTCATCCTCAAGTTTCCTTGTGCTGATCTTCCCATCATTTTCTTCCACGCACAATAAAACTTGCAAGTCCCTATCATTTCTTGCATCTCTTCTTTGTTCCTGCCTTTGCAAGTCCCTATCATTTCTTGCATCTCTTCTTTGTTCCTGCCTTTCTTCACATCTGCAGTTATTTATTACAGTGCCTTCTGTCTCAAATTTCTTGATAGTCCTTTCGACTATAGATTTTGCAGGTATCGGTCTATTCGGATACAGAGCAGCAAACATGTCTGACACATTTTGATAACTATTTCCTTGATAATACCATTTAATCAGCAAATATTTTCGATGTACGAGTTTTTATAACAATAAAGCACACATTTAAAAATGACAACTTTATTTGACAGTCATCTTTTACCTTGACTGGTGCCCGCAAATACGGGGTCATAAAAAGGAGAAATAGTTAAAAAGAAATCGGCGATAACCCGTAAACGGGCTCATCAAAAATATCTAAAGTTATTCTCTTGAATGTGGGTTTTAGTGCTCTTTAATAAACCTAAATAGAATTTTTCTCTTAAATAATTAGGGAAGCCAATAATTGACCCCATTTAAAAAACATGGGATTTCCTATGTCCCGCTCGACGATGTAACACCCGGTATATACTTTTTACTATAGTAACTATTTTTTTTAATTATACAGGGTGTCCTTGAAATGACTGTACAACGCTTTACCACAAATTCCTTAACCCAAAATAAGGCGATCAAGGCAAACTTACCTATATGCAATGTTGCTTCGTTTTGCCGCTACAGGGTGCTAAAGTTTTTAAATTAATATTGTTTTTTCGGAATAATTTCTAAACGCCTTTATCGATTTCCACTAATTTTGGAACTAAGAATGACCACTATTAATAGCGTGTTTTGACGTATGCGCCATCTTTTTGTTACCCCCCGTAGAAATGACTTAAATTATTTCTCCGACACTAGCTGACTTCACGTTGAAACTTTTTTGTCTCTTGTAAAAATTTAGCCAGACATGCAGTTTCTCTACAAAAAAATTATTTACGATGCAAAACATGAAAAAGTTTTGAACAATTGTTATAAAAATCAAACTAGTTGGTAGTTATTTAGAATTCAAAATTTTTTCATGTTTTCTCGTTCTGAATAAACAGCAATGAAGAATTACAAGGTATGTTAAATAATTTTTTTGTAGAGAAACTGCATGTCTGGATAAATTTCTACAAGAGACAAAAAAGTTTCAACGTGTAGTCAGCTAGTGTCATGTCATTACAAGTGAAAAAAAAATTGAAATTAAATCTCATACACCCGTAGTCACTAAATGGGTTTAAAATTTAGACCATCGAAATATTTAGATCTATACTCTCACAGTTGTGTTTTCACCGTAGCACTAATTTGATTTTTTGGTAATTAAATTGTCTTACCGATAAATGATTTGACCGGGATGTTGTTGCAAATACAGTTTTGGTTTTATTAAAGAACACAGTGCGTACTAAAATACGGTTTTCTTAATAAATTTAAAGAAACCCCAAAAAAAAAAATTACGACAAAACTAAGTTCACTTATTCTGATCATCTGAGGTTTAATCAAGTAAATTCTTTACCGATTTAAATTTGCTTTTGTATGTCGTGGTCAAACTTAAACTTTTGGTTACGAAACAAAAATTGTATTATGTTTGTGTAGTCATTTACATTTGGAAAGTCTACTCATTTACATTTGGAAAGTTTAGTAGCAAAAAATAGTTGTTGACGGGGCTCCCAATGCAGTAGGACGTGCTGCTGTTAATGTTATTGTCATTGGAATTGCAGAAAGATTAATTAGGGAAGTTAAGATGCAGGCTAGTTTAGTGGCCGGTTTTCCCATTAAGACTTGTAGTTTCCGTGTGAAAAAAGTTACTTTCAGCAAAAAGAAAATTTAAAAGAATTAAGTTACCAAACAATTACTCTCTTAAATTTATGGAAAATATAATGTATTATGGAATTTCAGTTAGTTTTTTTGCGATGACAATAACCATTTTGTTTTTCTCCCAGTGGACAACTAAACTATCGAATATGAAAACATACATTTATAGTCTATTTTAGAAAGGTGTAGAGTAATAAAAGCTCATTAGGTATGCAAAGGGACTACAGAGTGACCCAACGAATATTTAAGCCACTTTTATAATTTGGCATTGATTTCATTGCAAATTTCTTTATTTTCATCAAGTGCAGGTAGTACCACCCGGGTTTGGGTAAATTTATGGGTTTTGCCTATTTTTATCCATTCACAAATACTGAAAATGGTGTGACAAAGGCAACGGTTAGATTTTAGGTATTCCCGCCTTTCGGAAATTTAATTTTTAAAATCTGTCGAAGTTCTCTGACAAAAAATATGTACCTTGCTAGTCGATATGATAAACGAACGACATTCAGATTTATTTTTGTCCTCTGAAACATTAAACGAACGGGCGCGGAGTAATCTGACAAATCTGATGGTAAAACGAACACGCTTAGTAGCTTAACGTCTTTCATTTTGAATGTCGTGTTATGTCTTGCTACAAATCCTATCACTTGCGCCCATATAAGTTATATATGATTTAGTACGCAATGATATGGCGGTGTGCGAAGCACAGTTACACTATGTTTTTCAGCTATATCTTCTACGGCATATTTACACATGTGTGTGTAAATTTGCTGTAGCTAATAGTTCCTTTATTATTAAATTGTTTTTTTCTTTGGTTAGTTATCATAAATAATTTAACGCACAAAATTTACCTCCGCCTATGGCCGACACCGAAATTGAGCCGAACTGGACGGAATTTTCCATTTTATTACTTTACACCTTTCTGAAATAGACTATAATAGCAATTGTACTGGAGGCAACTACTTTCTGCCACTAAACTCCCAAAGTTAATATGCCTTTACCTCCCATAATAAATACACATGTAAAATAAAATATTGTTTATTTAAAAAAATACAATTTGGTAACCTTAAATCTAGCATAATAAAAATTATATATATTTAAAACTTAATTGCAAGTTTATAGAATCGTTTATTCAAAAATTATACATTTTCTTATGTAAATATACGGTACAATGCTTTAATCAAATTAAACGTGCAAATATGTCGTTATTACTATCTGTAATGGTAATATAAAAAATTTAAATCGCTACTATTAATTTGTAAAATATTTACAATATTATTTAAACGGACACAGAGAGCAATATAAAAAATAGTTTTTTAACTGCCTTAAGTATTTGTCTTAAAAGGACAAGTTGAACAAGAACATATTCTTTCCATACGCGAAACACATTTTAATTCGTTTTTTTAAAAAAGAGAAAAATTGATGGTTACACCTTTATTATAATATTTCTCTCTCTTTTAAAAGTTTTTGCATTTATTTGAACTAACTAAATGTTTGTTTATATTTTCGTTTTCCTCTTTAGTTTAGCTTTTCTACACCTTTCTCCTGTAAGAAAATTGCTGATACTATTATTGTCGGGATTTGTTATCAATGGTGACATTTTGCAAACCAATAAAATCCCGCTAATTGATTTTTCAGACCCTAAAATCTCAGTACTGGCTGATGTGTCTGAAACCAGATGTTCGATACGCTAGAAAGAATTATATTTGGCGCTAAATATGATACAGGTTTTAATAAAATTGTGTGTGTGGATTCCGAGAAAATCACATTTGAAATATCGTTTAGCGGGATTTTTTTGGTTTGCAAAATGTCACCATTTACACATTCCGTAAACGGTTTTACATTTTATAAATTGTTTTTTAGATTACAGTACATTTGTACCGGTTATCAGTAATTAGTAAAATTCAGATAAAAATATGGCAATATTTTAGTAAAATATCTTGAAAATTGAACCTATACAGGGTGCTACAAATTTGTGTGCGCACATGGGGATCTCGACACCGGTAAAGGATACGAAGATGGTTAAATTTTGGTACTTTAAGGCTAAATAATTTAATAAAAGAAAATTGTATATTTTTCAAATACCTTCGGAGATATCCGAAACAAATTTTGATTTATAATTTTCGCCTTAATTTTTGACTTCTATGAAAAAACATTTTTTATAGCCGTTCCGTATACTCTACAAGATGGCGTTATCAGTTTTCAAATTGGACGTTTCGTTCTTTAGATACCACCGTCAAGTCAAATTTTTCAATACGGACCTGGCATTTTTAATACTATTTTAAAAACAAAGTCGTAACTACGCTCTCCAAAAGAGACATTGTAAATAAGGGGTTTGGAAAGAACAATTTTAAGAACTTCTAAGCCTAATGGATTTAAAACAATTAGGGGTTTTTAAATTTTACCGTTTTGTCCTAAAATAACATAATCAGTATTTCAAATTATCCTTTCGGACCAAGACGGCACTAGCAATTATTTTGGGAATTAAAATTAATATCAAAATTACATTACAGGTGTTTGTTTATAGACTGTTTATTATTTCAATAAAATTCTAGTTAAAAGTCAGATTTACCATAATCATACTCGAGGAAGTAAAAGAAATGTACATTCAAGGTTGAATAAGTAACGTAAAACGAAAACAAAAATTTTAAGTTTAGAAAATTTTAAAAAAGATAGTGGCAACTACTACTACTACTACTAGGGTTTTCTTATTATAAAACATATAACTATAAAAAGAATAATAAAATAATCATAACACAAAATAAAACATTTTCCAGGCTTATAATTACTAAATCATATTAATTTAATACACACAAATCATTAATTATTAGAAATCTTTTTTTTTTAGTTGGACCCAAAATATTCAGGGTCTTAATGATATAGAAAGATAATTTGAAATGTGTAATTTCATTACCAAATGTTAAAATTTTAAAAAATTTGAATTGTTTTAAATTTATAAAAGTTAAAGGCCCTAAAATTATATGTAAAAATACCAGGTCCGTATACGGTGGCATCCAAAGGACAAGGCGTCGAATTTCAAAACTTATAACGCCATCTTGTACAACATAAAAAAGCGTATCTTGTTTTTTTCCCAAGTCAAAACTTATTAAGCCCCAAAGTATGAAACTATACATCAAACTTACTAAAGAACGAAACGTCGAATTGGAAAACTAATAATGCCACCCTGTAGAACATATAAAAAAGTGTTTTTAATTTTTTTCCCAAGTCAAAAATGAAGGCGCAAAAAATTAAAACCCAAAACTAAAAATCTTGGTTTTTTTCGTATATCTCCGAAGGTATTCGGAATGTTTACAATTTTCTTTCACTAAATTATTAAGCTCCAAAATACGCAACTTTGCCTCAATTTAATTATCTTCGTATTTCTTACCGTTTTCGAGATCCCTATGTACGCAGATAAATTTGTGGCGGTATGTAGAATTGCCCATACAGGGTGGAATTTTTAACTGGAACAAATTCAGTCAGAAAGCCTTTTTATTTGTTGAAAAAATACAGAACTACAGCTGCATTTATTTTTAGTTTGGCATACTTTTTTCGTGTCTTCATGAAATTTACCCTTCGTTGTGGGGTAGAAACCGCCCCCAAACTTTTTTTCAAATGTAAAGGTATGTATCGTGATCGTTGAAATGGGGATACGACCCACTATTTACTTTTGCATTTCGGTAATATAAAATGCCAGAAAAAAACTGGTCATTTTAGCAACAATTAATATTACAATTTTGGGTTTACCAACGCAGATTGTTTAAAAAAAGGAACATCTTATTAATCTGGTTGTTTATTTACTTGATGCCGCATTCCAATGGTCATTTGTCAAGAAAAATAATGGGCATCATTTCCAACAATTTTTACAATAAGACAAATTGCGCTTAAATTAATAATAATAAGTTTATTTTCAATATTTATAATTTAATAAATATGTTTATTTATCTTCCTCAATAAACTTTTTCTTTGATCCCCCTAAGATATGCTTGTTAGGGGCAAATCTTAGTATTTTAAATTATAAATACTTATATAAGATTATTAAAATATTTTTCTGAAATATTTGTTAATATTATATAAAAGTTCAATTGCAAATAAAAAACGTTTAAATATATGTATATAAATATAAATGCAGTTTTTAAAGATATAGGTATAATAAAATTTTGTAAACTATATTATTCATAACAATATTAATTAAAACATTTCAAAAAATATTTTTAAAGTATCCTTTTTATTTTTTAATGAAATATATTTTTAATTTTTGTTGGTAAATAATCTTTTAAATAAAAACATAAATATTTGACATTTTTTTTTGTCCTATTGACTTATTTATTTTAGGTTTTATGGTAATTGCATTATTATGATTATGGTTTTTAAACTGTATAAGATTTTTATTTTTAAATATGTATATTAAGATGTTATAAATGTAAAGTTGTCTAATGTTAATTTTTTCTTTGTTTCAGAATATAATTTTATTGAAGGATAAAGATAATCTTTATTCAATATAGTTTTTAGAAACCTTATTTGTAATATTTCTAATTTTTTAACTAAAGTTCTATTTATTTCTCCCCAACCTAAAATTCCGTAATTTAAATGAGTTTCAAATTACTGAAATGCAAAAGTAAATAGGTCGTATTCCTAATATATATCTTTACTTTTTTTTAAAACGCTGGAGCCGGTTTCTACCCCCAAAAGAGGGGTAAATTTCATGAAGATGCGAAAAATTTATGCTACACTAAAAATAAATACAGCCGCAGTTTGTATTATTTTTTCAGCAAATAAAGAGGCTTTTTAATACTGAATTTATTTCAGTTAAAAATTCCACCTTGCATTTACTTTAAACCCTAAATTAAACATACTCACATAGTACTCTTACTCGGTGGTCTACGTTGCCGTAGTTACCTTAAAATATATAACGATAATTTTTACAATTAATCAAAATCCCTGATATTAATAAACAACAAGAAAATCTGTTACTTCCACTTTGTGAAATAAACGTGGCCGAATAAGAACAAAAGTAGTAAAAGGTATAGTAACAGAAATTTGAAAGTTTGTTTAAAATTTCTGAATAGCAAAAACAATAACAACACAGGCAATAGTGTGTAATGGACAGGTAATGCTAATTCTACAGATTCAATTTTCTAAAATACGTATAATTTTTTTTTACCTACTTGACTTTATTAAGATGTTTTAAAATAGGAACTTTTTGAATATATTTTTTTTTATATGGTAACGCGATACAAAGCTTTATCAAACAGCAATGATTATCGAATATAGGATTTAACTTTGGCACATATAATACTTTTTAAAAGCAGGAATTTTAAAGTTTACTGATAAGTCGCATTATTCCTTAATATCGCTCTCTGGTGCCGCTTCCATGTGGAAGCCATGGGCAGGATGTGCGTCGTAGTTCATCATTCTAAATTTTCCTTCTTTGTCGTAGTAGCCGAATTGGCCCTTCACGATACCTTCCTTATCTCTCTCTTCATATCTAAACTGCCTGTTGTGTCTGAGGAAAGAAATATTTAATTGTAAAATTTACGGATAGTTACAAATTTACTTTTTAATATAGTCACCAATAAATTGAATTTAACGAATCCTATGCAACTAACCCCCATTTAGTAAATAATGTCTGGTCGTTTATTCTCAAAATTTCGTTGTAACGTCCAGCGTTCACGGCCAACGGTTGAGCATTCTATATTATGATGGTGATGATATACAGGGTGGCGCATCAAAAACGAAACAGAGCCATTTACTAGCAGCTCAGTTCTTTTTTGGAAAAATGCTCACCCGTCGATTTTGTTTTCGAGAGGGACACAAAATTGGCAAAAAATCACGTTAACACGTGCAGCCCCCTGGGCGGGGGTGGCACCACCCCTAAAATCTTAGTGGAAGGGAAGTCGAGTGATACCTTATTTTAAAGGTCTTTTAATTCCCTTTACTACTGAACTTAGGTACATGAATTTTACATCATTATAAAGACCTTTAAAATAAGGTATCACTCGACCCCCTTTCCATTTAAGATTTTAGGGGTGGTACCACCCCCGCTCAGGGGGCTGCACGTGTTAACGTGATTTTTTACCAATGTTGTGTCTCCTTCGAAAACAAAATCGACTGGTCTGAGCGTTTTTCCAAAAAAGAACTGAGCTGCCAGTAAATGTCTCGTTTCGTTTTCGATGCGCCACCCTGTATATTATTTAGGCGGCTTGTCTTTTGGCCCCAACGGTCGTCCGGCGGCTGCTACATCCGTACTGCTCAAAACTAGGTCGGAACGCAACCGCTACCAATAACTTTGTTTGCGGCAAAGAACTAAATTAGTTTAGGATTGTTGTAGTACGCATGCTTGATAATTAACCGGTTCGGAATTTGTTTTTACTGCGAACGATTTCGGAAGAACTGTCAATATTGTTTTTTTGTTATTTCACTTTGGCTGTTAAACCACCAAATTGGACAGCCCAAGATATTGTTAATAGTTTATTTAGAGTTAAAGTCAAAGTAAATTCACTTGTCAATCACTAAAATTCAAAACAAATAACCAAACAAAAAGCATCGTGACAGTCTCAGATGAATTACGACAGTTGAATTGGAAAGGGGTTTGATGACAGTTCTTGTTAAATCCTCAGAACTGAAAGAATCAGTCAAGAATGGATCTAGAACCGAATGATACTACTCCGCAAACACGGAACTGTAACTATAAATTCAAAATTTTGTGATCCGCGAACGTTATTATTTGAACTGTGCATGCGACCAGTTCCGAATCCTTACCCGAAACCTATTACTAGGTCTTCTAGGCCAATACGTCTCAAAGTCAAAACGTAGCAGTCTACTGTGTCATTAAAAAGTTTGGTTTTTATTTCTCAGTTAATTAAGTAGTGTACGTACGTACTTAGTTGTGTATTTTAAAAATGAACCCAATTAATGACATAGTTTGTAATTTGTTGCAAACTCCATTCAGTCGTTGGACAGATGAGGATAAGAGAGACGTTTTGTTACACGGGTTTTTAGTCAATGTTTGTTTAAGTACCCGCACTATACCTAGCTCTTTGCCATTTTTGAAGACCGCGAGCCGCCACTGAAGCCACTTCAAAATCATCATCATTATAATAAGGTATTGCAGGAGTAGTATTGACGATTGAATGGACGCATCTGGCCGCGAACGCTAGACGTTGCAGAGCTTAGAAATACGCAGACTTGCACAAAACTGATTGCTGACTGATGATGGACAACCCCTTATAGACAGAACCTGGTACACCAGCCACGTTTCCATTGTTCTTGGAAAAGTGTTATTTACTATTAAGTAGGGTGTGCTTTGTAGAAACAGGAAGACATTTATAACATTCTTATGCTCGAACAATAATAACGATTTCCTAATAAATTAACATAAACACTTTTTGCTTGATGAATTATTAGGTAAAATAGTTCCGTAGTTAGGTGTATTTATTTTAGTAGATACAATTATTTAAAGTAAGGAAAAAGCAAAATTATGCAATAGGAAAGTTCTACATTATGTGTATCTGTAATAAGTAATTAATTTGGTTTAATTATAAAAAACAATAAACATTCTGTTATTTATATAATTCATAAAAATCGCTATCAGGGACTTGGCTAACTACAAAAAACATTTGACATTAAATCTTCTATCCATAAATACAGGATGATTTAAGTTAAGTTTATACCATTTACTAAAAACCATCTTAAGCAATCGAATTTAGTGATATATTTTTTAAAGAAATACTGTGTAATTTTGGTACATTTAAAGTTTGTGAGATTCACGAAGGCCGAGTTAAATATTTCAAAATTAATTGTAGAGGTTCGATTGTCACCAAATAGAATAAATTAAACAAGTATCCCTAAATAATCCCTGAAGGTTGAAACATCGTGTGTCTTATAACATATTTCTAATTTAACTCTTTCATTGGAAGAAAATATTTTCTAAAAATGTCTCATTTAAATTACTGTATTTCAAAAATAAATGTTATACCGGGTCCGCCAACGTGGCGGGGATGGAAGATTAAATCATTATCGAGGAGCTTATCAAAAATACTAAACCAGCATAAGGTATCGACTTAAGGCGGCATATTTTAAAAATATTTTACATTATACAGGGTGGCTCAAAAAAGTGTGGCGGACTAAACTTGCATTTTTTTAAATGGAACACCCTATATATTACCTATATTATTTTCTAATTCCCTATACAATTCCACGTATATTTTGTATAAAATGTCATATGTCTAAATTCAATAGTTTTTGAGTAATTGACGTTTAAAATATGGCATTTTTTGACTTTGACAGGCTGTAACATTGGAACGGTTCATCTTAGAGAAAAATGGTTTTCACCTCCCTGTCTTAGTTTTTCATTCTCTATCCAAAAATACCAACTTCCGGTTTAACATGTTAAACCAAAAAAACGGTTTAACATAGTAAATCGGAGGTTGGTTTCCTTGGATAGAGAATGAAAAACTAAGATAGGGAGGTGAAAACCATTTTTCTCTAAGATGAACTGTTCCAATGTTACAGCCTGTCAAAATCTGAAAGGGCATATTTTAAACGTCAATTACTCAAAAACAATTGAATTTAGACATATGACAATTTATACAAAATATACGTGGAATTATATAGGGAATTAGAAAATAATATAATATATAGGGTGTTCCATTTAAAAAAATGCAAGTTTAGTCCGCCACACTTTTTTGAGCCACCCTGTATAATGTAAAATATTTTTAAAATATGCCGCTTTTAAGTTCATACCTTATGCTGGTTTAGTATTTTTGATAAGCTCCTCGATAATGATTTAATCTTCCATCCCCGCCACGTTGGGGTATATCGGTTATATGAAAAACAGAGTTTATGCAGATTTCAATATATTTAGGCGAAAGGCAAAAACTGGTTTTATTTTACATGCATTGATGATCCCTTAAAATGTTAAATATGTTTTATACTAAAATTTATTGAAATATCTCAATCGGTCTAAGAGATTTTTGATAAAATCCCAGAAAAAATTAAAATTTTAATACCCTATAATAATATCGAAAACAAAGCATTTTAGTATATTAACTTTGGTCCAGGAATCACCCACTAAAATAAGTAGTAAATAGCATTACTGTATAATAACGTCTATCTAGAGACAATTGCCTTGCAAATTCCTGTCTTGGTATATTCTAACCATTTCTCGTCAAAAAGGATTTTTTTGAAAGGTTACTATCGTCAACTACTTCCAGTTAAAAAGTTTTAGTTAGTCTTTTAGTAGGTATTTTAATCTGTTACTCCCGTGAATCACTTTGTATACAAAAAAGGAGTGGTAACAAAATGTATTTATCAAAGTAGGTACTTTTTCAAATATTTTCTTTTAAGGGTAAATATTTAATAATGTAAAATGTTTATATTAGGTACATGTTGTTGGGAAGATACTTTTTTTAAAATATGAGAGATTTTTATTTTTTGTTAAGACTTCAAACTACATTACCAACATTCAACAAACTGAAGATTTTAAAGAATTAAAAATGTTTATTGAAATTATTAAACGAGGCAAAGAAGTCAGTTTTGTTTTTGTACAACGTTATCAAAAAAGAACATGATGTTTAATGATGTGGAAACGTAATTATAAAATTCTTTTTGTGCAAATCGTTTTTTTAAACCATCGTTATAGACAAAAGTAGTAAGTCAATTTTATGCTTGCAAAAACGATTAAGTAGCTTAATTTAATTAATAGCTTAATAGGAAACTTGCAAGAAAATTAAATTTAAAAAATGATACTCTTAAGCTTAACCTAATATCATTAAAAGATCCGCGGTTCACAAATAAATGGTTTTTCTTGACCACTGGATTAAATATAAGCGATTAAAGTTTCAAGTTATGACGTCAAAGCGTACTACTATACATGGCGCGAGAGCGGGATATTCGTACAACACGACGGCAAACTTTAATTATGTATAAAACATTAAGGAGTGATATTCAAGACGTAATATTTTGCAAATGTTATTTTTTCATGTGATTGAACTAGTCTTGTATTATTATTGTTCGTCAAATCATGACAAGACATAAAGGCATTGACACTAAATATATTTTGAGACTAGGTTTGTTCGTCAAATCATAATAAGACGTTAAGGCGTTAATATATTAAATATATTTAAAGGTTAATTTTGCTTGTCAATTAGGCAATCCAACTGTGTCAAAAATGGCAGCTAATGGCAAAAACTGTTTTATAATTGATACATTTAACAATGCTTTTGCCATCAAACGTCATATTGAATCACGTGGTTTGAATTCTCTAATTCACAAAATTTTGACATCGGTGACTTGGTGTAGCCACAAATGGCGACCAACGTAATCTACCTGGTAAATGTCAAATGTTTCCTTGTTTGTTTATGAACTGCCCTGTATCGTGTCTCTTACAATACTATTTCTTACATTCTAACAGGCCATGTTATTTACTACGACTAATAGTTCAAGAGTAAAACAATTTTATTTAGTACCAGAGCAATGTTTGGAATCTACACGGGTCAGATGATGTGTGTGTTTTTCCGAAAATGGTCCTATACACTATTAAGAACAAAGAATTATGTTATGTTATTAAGAAAGTCTACTATTGACTCGAAAAAAAAGTTTTAGTTAAAAAACGAAACGTTTTTTGCGTGTCCTATACTCATCCTATATAATATTTAATTTGCCCACTACTTTACCTGTTACATAATCCTGGAAAATTGTCTGTTGATCTATTTTTACTTAAATGATATATGAGTTACGGTGTATGATGACATTAATAGAACTGCTATTTTACGCATGCATAGATTGGTATATCCACTATCTCATCAATTACAAACGCTACATTCTAGTGAAAAGACAAAAACTTCATTATGCACCTTGATAGTACGTTTACTGCCTTTTCTTTCTTTAAAATGCGTTTCTTCCAAACTATTTATCACAGTTCATTACATAGAAAATGATGCAATGAAGTAATTTTTTTCTTAGAAAATAAAACCCAATAATAAATAATATAATGGAATAAATGCATATAATAAAAGAAAAAACATTAAATTATTAGGTCAAAGATAAACTTAACCCAAATTGTTCAAATATCTGTTTTTTGTGAGATACAGAATTTACCACAACTCAGGCGTTTTAAAAGAAGATAGGTACTTTTCTATGCTTTGTTAGCATTTTTTAAGCTAAAAATATTGTGAGTTTATAACTTCAAAGCCAATTTTCGAAACTAAATTATGTTAAATTCTTATTAACCCAAAAAAATATTAGTTGTACCGAGAAATGGATATACCGTTTTAAATGTTATTGTTAGCACCTAATGTTACCCTTTGCCAGTGTCAAATCCCCACTTGTAGCTCATTGGACCGTCATGCCCCACCATGTGAAATAGCACCCTGTCTTGTCCACCGTTAGCCCCGTGACTGGAAGTAAGCCCCAATGAGTCAGTTATTTTAGGAGAGAGCCCCCTTGTGAATTTTTTAGGATCGTAACTTTCAGGTTCACTGTCAACGTTTTGTGCATATGTCGTTTCAGAGTTACTGGAGTCGGTCGGGATTTTAATATCGTGTTTCTTCGTAGGACGGCTGGTAGTAGGGATAAATGGTTTTGGAATCACTTTTAGTGGCTTTGTCTGTTTGGTCTGGTGGGGAACACTGTCTATCTGTTTGTGATTGTCTTGCGGGTGTACCCGTGGTTTAAGAATACGTATAGGTACCTTTTCAAGCTTAATTTCCTTTTGATTTTCTTTCTTGTTTAATTTTTCCAATGTCTTGAGAAGGTCCTTTTGTTTTTGGATATAGCGAGCTTCACTAATAGGTTCCAAAGCGATTTCTTTTTTAGGCGCTACGGACAAAGGTTTGCTTTTACTGTGGAGATCCTTGTTAAACTTCTTAGGGTATTCATTTGTAGGATAATTTTCCTTGGTAATGGAAGCAGGAAGCTCGTAGTATAGAGTAGGATCATCGTTAGGATTCCAGAGACCTTCAGTGGGTGCACTTAGATACTCTGATGGGACTGGCACCTGATAAAAGTTAGGTTGAGGGTTGCGATTAAACTGAGGTGCTCTTAGGTAAGTTTCAGGTTGAGCTGGGAAGAACAATCCTGCTTCTTCTTCACGAGGAAGTTGAATTGTGAGGGGTAATTGTTGGGGAAGATTTTGAACCGCATACGAATCAAAAGTCTCCACACTACTTTCAGTAGGCTTTTCGGCGCTTTGGATCGGAACTGATGCTGATAGGGTCATCGTTGCTAACGTAACGATTGTTACCTGAAAAAAATACCATATTTATACGAAAGTTTTTGCTTACAAATTTCTCAAGTAGCATTGCCAGTTCGGGTGAAGTAAATATA
Organism: Polydrusus cervinus; assembly: GCA_935413205.1. Taxonomy (NCBI): domain Eukaryota; kingdom Metazoa; phylum Arthropoda; class Insecta; order Coleoptera; family Curculionidae; genus Polydrusus; species Polydrusus cervinus. The sequence goes on along the minus strand of OW284511.1, from coordinate 69,031,261 downwards.
CAGAAAGTAAACATACCAGAAGTCACACGTCTTTGACTCCATCTTGTGAGAGTACTCAAAAAACCTACTATAATAAAGGTTTTCACAAATTGAAAAAGTTGCTAAACGCAATTTTTAATTTAAGTCATAAAAAGTAACTTTAACCTTTTGTTTACAACACACTCAATATTTACTATTATATTAATAATGAAACCCAAAAAAGATTTCTTATTTAAACAAAATATTTATCCCTCTGCGTTAATTAATAGGTACGTAACCCGAATTTTTAACGGTTAAAACTAGGAAGTAATTAAGTAGGCATATTTACAATTGGTGAAAATAGCAATACCTAGTTGATGTTTGTTTGGATTTTATTTGTTATTTACCGTTTGCGAAACATTAGCAATTTAGACACAAGATACGATTATAATAGAATACCTACAGGATGAACATAACAGTATTTGTAAACTTTCTTTATATGCATTTTAGTATAGTAAGTTATTCTTCACAAAAAGTGTAGCTATAGGTTCATTCCAACTTTAAATCACAATAGTAGTGTGTACAACCAGAGTGGATATGACGTCCATGTGCTCAAACTTCCGAGCGCAATATGGACAATCTACTCGAGTTGTACAGTATATTTTTTATACAACTCAACTTCCGAAATGCATACTAAAAAATTTTTAAATTGGGTATTTTAACTTGTCTTTTTAGTTGGCCGTAAATTTGTGAGAAATGTAATAAAGTAACAGTTGAAGAAAAATTTATTTCGTTGGCAAATCCATGGACCAAATTACGCTGTAACGTAATTTCGATTTGGGTGATTTCTTATATTTACATAAAATCACTTTGAATACTTATATCTATCTTTCTCACATTCGGCCTTTTGCAGAATAACAGACAAAAAGCGATATATTTATTAATAAAAGTGGATCGTTTATTTTTCTACAGAGTCTGCTGCTTGCGCAACAAACTATTTTTTCTGTGCAAAACAAAACTAAATAATATTAAAACCATTAGTAGTCCACAACAAAATTTATAAATATCTTCTTTTGTTTAATCTGGTTTTATGTCCTTTGGTAAAACTCTATTTTGGTCTTATATCTTTAATTTTCGCACAATTTCGTGTCCCCTTTGGGTAAAATTGGTGTATGCATGGGCTCTGGGATAAATGTTTTGATTCAAATATAAAAAATAACAAAATTAATTTTGACAGATTTGCATCTTCTTGTACTATATTCTTAACCTGAATTTTATTAAGTGTCATAACGACTCGTAAAATGTATAACATGTAAATTTGGTTTCTTTGTAACTGACCGCCGTGTTTACTAAAAAATACAAGGAAATAAGATAGACCCTGTATATCGTAGGCGGCCATGGGTTTGACAATTTAAAATTATAGCACTAAATAACTGCTAACTTGATAACAAAATTTATTTTCATACTTGTCATTTGCTACCCTCATAGCTTTCTTGACGTGAAAGGAGCAAGACAGAATTCCTAGCCATTTTATTTCGGCACTTTAGCGGCCAGGGGTTTAACTAAATAATTTGAGATAAGCTTTGCAAAGCCTTTTGCGATTTGAGTAGAAGTGAGTAATACAGGGTACAGGCCTGTTCATAAAGAAAAAACAATAAAAAATTTGACGTTTACCTAGTAGATGGCTTGGGTCGCCGCCACACATTCTTAAGTTAACAAACCTATGTCAACGTCTTCTAATTGACAAGCAAAACTAACGTCAAATTATTTAGTACTGACCGCTGACATGAAGGTCACCGCTGTACGTTAGGCCCAAATGAAAGGTCTAGGAATTATATAGGCCGCTTTACAGTTTGCAATTTTTCTTTCACGCAAAAAAGATTGCCTGCGAGTATGCGCAGCACGAGGCTAGTGACCAGCTGGCGCGATTTGTATGGCTTGCAAGAAATATAACTCCGACTCTATTTTTATTGCAATTGGGAATTTTTTGGTGATTTAGAAGACACCAATCTAAATATAAAAATCCCTGGAATTTGTTTATGTGCTTCTAACCTATAGTGAGGACGTTTTGTTTTTGTTGGTTTGCTTTTGTGTCCTGTAATGTTGTTATGTTAAAATGAATGCACAAAAAAGCGCCGGTAAGTCCTAACCTAATGTCTTTTTATTTTAAAGGTTGGCAAGTGGTACATCACCTACGACCTTGGCAAATCATTGCACGCTGTAAAACGACTTGGAATTTTTATTGCCACAATATTAATTGCTGCAAGACAACTTGCATGAAAGTAAAATTGCAAACTGTAAAATGGCCTATTCTCTTGTTTCTATCGCTCCTTTAGACGTTGTCATTGGTATATTTTTAGCTTAGATTTGCTGTCAATACATAACAAGACGTCAAGACTGGGTAAAAACGTCAAAAAATCAACAGTGTCGTTTTGGTTTCCTTCTTGGCTAAACAATTAGTTTTATCTGTACTAGCCGAGTAGTAAAAAGCGTGACCCAAGTCAATCTCGTAAGAAACGTCAAATTTTTACTTGTTTTTTATGAAGTCTTTTTTTTAAGAACAGACATGTATTGCGTCTTTCTCAATCCTTCTCAAATCGCAGAAGGCCTTGAACGCCCTTAATAATAATTGTCAAATTAGAACGCTTTTAAAGTTAAAACACATTAGTAAATACGACTGGTAGCTGATACATGCTAATAATAATTTTTTACATAGACGAATTCCAGGACCTACATAACATGACGAATTTTTAGAGCTTTTTAAAATGTTTATAGATACACTACGTTTCTGTTTATAAGTGATCTTTAATTTTGTTAAAACGTTCATTAAAATTAATTTAACAATTATCTACCGTGAACTCAGTAATAGGTCTTGAGATTATCCTTACTTAATTTTATGTTGTTAGGCCTTTTCATTATTGTTACACATTTAAACTTTAGTAGTAATTTAAATAAAAACCTAAGCCTACAATAAATTGCTGAATAATTAAGTTAGTTTGGGCAACCTTAATATTTATTGTATAAAACATTTTGTTTAATTTATTATGATTCTATAATAGTAATATCAAACAAAAAGTTATATAATGTCTATAGGAAAATAGAGTGGGTGCCGTAAACAGAAATATAATTGTTCACTCACCAGTATTTAGTTTATATACAGGGTGTTAAGAAAGTATGGAATATTGAAAATATTTCAAAAGCGACTCAATATATTTTTTTTGAAAACTGGTACATAACTAAAAATGGCTCACCTAGGAAGGATGAAAACAATTCTGTAATTGCACAGAGTTAGTCAGAAAATATAACTTTTGTATTTTAAAAAGAACGTCCAGTATATTTTTGAAGTATCAAATTGTCCCTTAAAAGACATATTCAACGATAAAGGGTTTCGGGTCAACGTCATATCACCGTCTACTTCGGTAAATCCTCGAAGGTGCAATGCAATTAGAACTAGATTGAAATGATATAAATTGTATACCCCTGAGACGTTCTCGGTTTATGACTTACATTGTCATAAGAGTAGTGTGTACAACAAGAGTGGATATGATGTATATAGCTCACGAGGAAGTAAATTAACTTTCGACTGCGATATAAACAATCCACTCGAGTTGAGCAGTATATTTTTTCATCGACCAAACTTACGAACCTTATGCTGAAAAATGTTTTAAAAAAATTTGCAGTCTGCCGGGCTCGAACTCGCAACCATTGGATACAAAGTTCAACGCTCTACTGTCTCGACTACAGAATCATTGAACAAATTATGGTAAAACCAACTCAATAATGATGCTACATGAAATTTCTATGCACATTCAGCAGGTTGCATTATTGATAAATCTATTATAGATGCGTATATATTTTGTTATATTGAACAAATTAATTACATATTGTACCATATACATATAAATTATATAATTTAGTGTTTTGAAAAAGAATTGCGGAGCCTCAGTAAACACAATAAAGTGTGATTGGTCAGTACTTTATTAGGACGCCACAGAGAAATTTAATTTTTATAACAATGTTGTCAACTAATGGGAAATTTCCAAGTTCGTGAGACCAAAGCACAGAGGAATGATAGGTCGGCGCTGTATCCAAAGGGAAAAGGGAGTTTTTTACGCACAGTGTTATATTCGTAGGATATTCTTTAGGATCACTTGTGGTTGTGATCTGCTAAAACAAATGCTTTTCCGTATTGTGTGCATTCGTGGAATTTTTCTATAAAAGTGGGATATTTTATTTTTAAAGGTTGCAACAATGTGCAGCACTGTTATGGAATTTTTCCCTACAGTTAACTGGAATAGCCTACTTTTCTCGCCACTTAAGTGTAAAAGAAACAGCAAATTGCCGAGTAGAAAAATGTATTTTATTCGTGGGAAATAAAATAAACTGAACAATATTTCTAAATTATTCTCCAAAATTATCAGCCTCTTTCGAGATTATGTCTATATTTAAAATATTGCATTCTCTTGAACCGAATCCTGTACATGTTAATTGACGGATTTTTAAAAACTTTTTAAATTTTGACTCTACAGATATACATAGCTATACAATATAATAAACTTTAGTATTTTTTACAGTGGTATTTAGTCTTTTTTTTAGGATTTTCATACCCACATAGATAGATACCACCTTTTCCATTGGTGAAAACACAAATTCAGAAGCTTGCTTAATTATTTTATAATTCGGTTTTAAAAAACGAAATTTAACAAGGGAAATTTGAGCGCCTTTGGATCCACTTAACTTATTACGTTTTAATAATTTTTCTTTATATTTCCTGTTTATATCGATGTCTTTATTCAAAATCACTGTATATTATATCATTTTTGTAATAATTAGCCATCAAACATAAATGTGGTTAAGAATACCCGCAGTTTATAGCAAATTATCATATTTTACAAGATAATATGTAATATTATACATCAGTGAGTTGATTACAAGTTGGTTTATGTCAACAATACAATGTGAAAGTTATTTATCTTGTTTAGGTATGATTCGCCACATCTAAATAAAATTGATTTATTTCTATGATTATGTTTAAATTTGCTTTATTAAATTTCTTAAGTGTTATTTATTTTGTCTCCTTTATAAACTATTAGCTTACTAGAATTTATTAATTTCACGAATTATATTTAAATTTTAACATATAATTTATTTTTCTATTAAGACACATGGTGATCACTGATCAGTCTGTAAAAGTTTATGAAATGTGCAGGTTTCCTAAACTATACACATAAACATTTTGACCTTACGAAATAATAAGTTAGTCTTTATAGAAAGTTCTGCTTCCTAAGAAAATAATACTAAACTTTTAAAACTTCAGTTGGCATATGGTATATACAGAGTGGTCAAAAAATAAAAATTAACCTAAGAAAATGAACTTGATTTTAATTTTACACTAAAATGGAATTTAAAAAAATGTGGCTTAGAATTAAAAACTGAAAAGGCGGCATGTTGTTGTTGTTTGCCACACACTGCAACCGAACAACTTATTTTGTATCTTTTGTTTAACGTCTGGGTAATGTTAACCAGACGGCACCTGCAGTTTTTAACGTCGGATCCGAACCACGTCTATACACTGGTATATCCGTCAACCTCCTAAGGGAGGACCGTCCATAATCCAAAAGGGTTCCCCTAAATGCCGATTTACCGACTTTAAAGGGGCCGCTTCGGGAGTCGACCAGTACCATACTGCATTTTTACTAGTTATGGAAAACTATTGATAGTATTAAAAAAACTATCGCTGTATAGTTTTGACTTTTTTATCGATAGTAAGGTAGTACTCAGTTGTAAATGACTTTATAAGGGCCAGGAACAGTAATTTTGGGGCAGACAGGAAGAACAGGTAATTTCACTATAGACACCTTTTTTTTAAGTCACTTTTGGTGGGAGAGAAGAATTTTTTTTAAGTCACTTTTTTGGTGAGGGGATTTTTTTTAGAAGTCATTTTGACATTTGACTGAGAAAAGAGGTGTTTTTCTTCTAAAAGTTCCCTTTGAGTGACCAAAAACTATCGATAGTACTACCGATAGTTTTTCACTTTTACTATCGATATATCAAACTCGTACACCCTTCCGTGGGTCGAACTCGGGTCGCCGCAGCCGGATGCGACAACTGTACCACTGAACTGCCTTACTGGGCTGAGGTGGCATGAAAAAAAAACATAATTAACCCAGAGGAAAGAAGTATTTTTAAGAGTCTAAACTTGAACATAGTTTTTAATTCCAAGCAACATGTTCTTTTTTTTTTTTTTTTTTTTTTTATGATAAAACACCTGCACTGTAGAAAAAATCCTTTAGGGCGCTCTGGGAGCTGTGCGAGTGCGAAAAAAGCGATTAACGTTGGTCTTAAATTAAAACGTTGAAGATTGTATTCATTGGGAAACACGACCTCAGGAAGATCATTCCACAAAGATGACGTCCTCCAGATGAAAGAATTCTTGAACAATGAAGTTCGAGGAGTACTAAGCTGAACAACATATGGATGAGCGGCAGTGGTTCGCCGAGTATTTCTGTTTTGCATTGCTCTAGGTGGAATCAAGTGGGCAATGTCAGTCGAACACCTGCTATGGAAATATCTGTAAAAGAGAGCCAAATCACCAACCTGTCTTCGATGCTCCAGGCTATCGAGGGTCTTGGTCAGCTCGGGGTCGCCGATCAGACGAACGGCTCTCCTTTGAATGGAATCCAGTAGCCGAAGGGTGTGCTTGGGTGCAGAGCTCCAGACATGAGAGCAATATTCTAATGATGGTCGAATCTGGGCTTTGTAGAGTGTCAAAAGTTGATGAGGTGTGTACAACCTTTTGGTGCGAAAAAGTACACCAAGTTTCTGTGCAGCTGCCTTGGCAATTGCGGCAACGTGATCATGCCAAGACATATTACCTCCCAGATTGACCCCCAGCAAATTAATAGACGGTGCCAGGGGAATTGTGTGTCCTGCCATGACTATATCCGGTTCTGTTAACCTTTTTGGAGAAGACTGCTGCCTGGGTTTTGTTAGCATTAAATTCGACTTGGTTACTGTCACCCCAAGCCAAAATTTCTTCCAGGTCATTGTTGAGGCGCAATACTTCATGCTGCCCGGAAGATGTGCGTCGGCAGCGGATGTTTGGGAAGTCAAGGTAAAAGATGAGACAAGTGTGCTGTCATTAGCAAAGCTATAAATTGGATTTTGGGTTTTCACTAGAAGGTCGTTAATATACAGTAAAAAGAGGGTAGGCGACAATATGGACCCTTGAGGAACACCGGCATTGATGGTGAAGGTGTCTCAGAGAAACCCGTCAATCGCCACTTGCAGAGAACGGTTCTTAAGGAAGCTGGTTAACCATAAACAAAATCCATTAGGCATACCGTAGGATCGCATTTTACTTAGAAGCCCATCATGCCAAACACGATCAAAAGCCCTAGAGATGTCCAGTGCAACAGCCCGGGATTCTCCATGATGTTCGATGGTGTTGCTCCAAAGATGGGTGACATATGCGAGAAGGTCACCTGTTGATCTGGACTTACGAAAACCGTATTGATGGTCGCTGATAATGTTAAGCCCTTCCAGATACTTTAGGAGTTGTTGGTTAATAACTTTCTCCATTACTTTTGAAATTACTGAAAGCAATGCGACGGGTCGGTAGTTGCTTGGCAGGGTCTTTTTGCCTTTCTTTGGAATGGGCTGGACACGCGCCGACTTCCAGCAGGATGGAAATATTCCTTTTTTGTAGGATAAGTTGAAAAGTCTACAAAATACTGGTGTAAGTTCATCGGCGCATGTCTTGAGAACAATGATAGGAAGTTCGTCTGGACCAGAAGCTTTTTTGACGTCGAGTCCTTTAAGAATCCGTTTAACAAGACGCTGACGGAACACGATTTCAGACATTTGTGATTGAACTGAGGGAATGTTGGGTGGTGATTTTCCCTGAAAGTCTACAGTGGAATGCGAGGAAAACAGTTCAGCAAGTAGGTTTGCTTTATCCCCGGCTGTGGTTGCTATTGTGTCGTCGGAACGTATTAGAGGTGGAATAGTTGACTTTGTAAAGTTTTGGCTGACGGCCTTAGCGACTGACCAAAAGGACCTTGATCCGTTAGGACTGGCAAGAAGTTTGTTTTTGATTCTCTTGTTATGAGCTTCTTTGCTTTGGTCTATCATTTGCTTACATTGGTTTCGGGTGGTAACAAATATGGCGCGATTTTCAGGAGTAATTCTTTAATTTGCTCTAAAATTAGTATTAAGGTCTCTTGAGTTAATTTGATCTTTCCATTTTCTGACCACTGTGTAGATGCTACCTCAAATTTTAATAGTTTAATACTATGAACTCACGAAGGCGAACTTTTTATAAATAACTTTTTTTGTAAATTCAAAAATAAAAAAGTTTCCCATATAATAAGATGGTTTCTGGACACGCTGTATAAGGATTAGTTAAGGTTCTATCATCGCTTTTGGGTGAGTATCCTATTTATTAATTTGTTTATTGAGAGATACTGAAGTATCTTTGACGTTTGTGCCCTTAACGAACACCGAGATAAATATTTTACAATTAGTTGATGATGTTCTGATGTCACCAAAAAATGTCCCCTCTAATATTTGAGGCTGCATTTGCTGATTAAAATGTCATTTTTATTCAGCTGATGCAAGTTTTCCCATTAAAAACGACCACTTGCAACTTGCATCTAATGAAAAAGGGCCTTAACTATTTCGATATATGTATTTAAATTGAAGCAAATCGTATGTTTAGTTTCGGAGAAATTCAGTGACAGCAGATGGCCACAAGTGGCTTTATTTTACAAATGCATCGCAAATTAAGTGAATGTAAGGGGAAACACATTTATACTCTAATTTCTACTGTATACAAATTGATACTACGACAAACATTTTTGTTATTATTACTGATGTTTTAAATATTTTTCGTTCTCTGTCCCTTTTTTCGAAATTTGGTACCTCTTGTCCACCTCCTTAACCAAAGAGCAATAAACCGTTTATAATTTTATTATTTAATTGCCACTTAAAATCTGATAGATAGAATTTAAATTTTAAATAAGTACATACCTACTTGTAATTATAAAAAAATAATTATAGAAGAATATAAGATACATGTAGATTTGTTTTTAACAAGGAAGTTAGGGAGTCTCCAATTTCCCGGGTTTTTATTGGTTTATAATTGATTACCACTGGTTACGATTTTTATAGAGTGACTCAATTTTAAATGTGACTGGCTATAATCAAACGCCGAAATCGAAACTAAGTATGTTTTTATTCCAAAAGCCGAAACCTAAATTCTTCCTAATTTTTACCATTTTCTGGCGTTTACTCCTTATTTATCTGGGCTATATTAAGTAGTTACATTATATGACGTCACAACCTTTAAATATCATAGCTTGTGATCTTTGTATCATATTCATTAGTTTTTTGTTATGAATTCTGCATTCTTAAACCTACTAAATTTCGGACATACTTTTTTTTGTGCGTATGCCCACTCCTAGGATCGTACTGGAATCGCCACGGTTGAATGCCAGTAATTCATCCCTGAAATATTGGCTAAAAGCCCGTGTAACAGAACGTCTCTCTTATCCTCATCTGTCCAACGACTGAATGGAGTTTCCAATAAATTACAAACTATGTCATTAATTGGGTTCATTTTTAAAACACACAGTAGGTTTGTACACTACTGAATTAACTGGAAAATAAAAACAAAACTTTTTAATCAAACAGTAAATCACGTAAAAACGACATCTATAACCGTATAAGTTTCGCGAAGCCTCAAAATAAATGCCTTAAGATTAGGCGGTTAGGCGAACCAATGCTAAAACAATGATTGAGATTCTATATTTTTAAATTGTACTTCATCTTAATGCAAATTATTACATGCTGCTTACGTGACTGACGTGACGTAACCAAAGCAACGGTGAATATCAAAGCCATGTTGGGCGTTGCGTCTTCACTTGCTTTGAGCTAACGGACGCGGCCGCTGGGGCGCGCCAAAGTGCACGAGTGTTTATAATTATTATTATAATTCGAACATAATTATTTTTAAAGGGCTAAAATGGTAGCTGTGTTGTTACTTTAATATTAAATATTGTCGAAAAACTTTCTTCCTGGTTTAATTTTTTATTTTGGTGAAGAGCCACCTCACCTACTTTACCTGACGAGCCGCCACTGACTCTGAGCCACTGCCGCGGTTATAATTAAAGATGATAGTCAGCTGTATGAGATGTAATATGGAAACTGTAATTGTTGGTAATATTATTTGTGGTAATATCTGTATAATAATAAATATTTTTAAATATCACACCGACAATACATTTTTTGTCATCTTATTTATATTTTAGCCACCCTGTATATAAAGCTTATAGGTGTTTGTTTTTTTTACTGGGAATTTTATTATGTAATTATTTATACATAAATTGAATTCGTGATGTTACTATTTAATTCATCTTAATTATTTTATTTTACGCCGTTATCCCACATTACAATATCATTTTAATTTAAATTTGGAACAATGCAATACTAAACTTGGCATTCTCAGATAGAATCATTTCCTTTACACTTTTGTCACTAATACATTATTCATTTCATATGTGACCTTCTTTTTCTTAACCTGACGCCAATACAATTATTACACTAGCCAACAAAATGCGGCAAAAACCCTGATTATCCTAATATAAAAAAAAGCTTTTTAAGTTATTTTGGAAGACATTTGCCGTGTTAAAGTGATGTTCTTGGCCACATTACAAAAACCACGGCCGTGGCTCAGAGGTGAGTTACCAGCATTCGACCGTGGCGACCCGGGTTCGATCCTAGGAGTGGACATACGCACAATAAAAAAAAGTATGTCCGAAATTTAGTAGGTTTAAGAATGCAGGGAGGAGTGTAAAAGGTATCATCTCTCAACCGACCCTATTCACGCCGGTAACCAGGCCGGATGAGATCTCGTGGTGTGCGAAGACGGTACACACTCCTAATTCGGTAGGTCATGCAATGGCTAGAAACCCAGAGTCTGTAGAGTATAATTTTAAAAAGTTTTTAAAATATCTATTAGTGCACATTTAGCATTTGATTTTGTGAATTTGATTTGAGTGATCGGTGACCTTTTTTATTATTTTTACTTATACATATATTTAACATTAGTTAAACTTTAAAAAATGATGTTTATGTACGCGGCTGCTAAGAGTCGCCTGATGGTTGATACTCAAATATTCCTAACATAAAATAATAATAAAATGAGTCTTTCTAAAATACATTGATACGCAGTAAAATGTCAAAAACTTGTTGACCAGTGTTATAGTTAAATCTTTATTCTTAGATGACGATTTTTAAATGAAAATTACATTAATTACAATACAAACACGATTTGTTTAAATCAAGTGTACAGGAATGCATTTTTTAATCCAGATACAATTAAAATATTTTTTCTCTGATGGCCTTGTATACCAGATACAAGTATAAATAGTTGTCTTAGGTTCTATCATACTTCAATGGCTAATAATTATCAGACAAGAGTTAATTTACAACATGGCATTAAAACACTTGTAACAATGAGACATTACCCATATGTCGTGATATTTTACATCTCAAGGTGGTTATTATTTTTTTGTAATATCTTGTCAACTTATTTTATTATTAATATGCGGCAAGTGGTTTTATAGTAACAATTAGTGAAAGATAAATAAAATGTTTATTTTTTTAATTATCATTTTTATTTTTAATATTAAACAGAGGAAAGTTAATAAATATTAATCATTTGCGTTGGTAATTTTAATGTTCTTAGGTTTATTTTTTAATAATAATAATTATAATAATAATAAATGTCTTTATTAAGGATAACTTAAAATATATATGTTGTTATATGTACAAATTAGGTGGCGCTACTCGCATTTCGCGGTTTTATGAAGAACCACCAATTTGACACGTTATTTCACACTAGCTATTTGAGGGAAAACGGGTTCTAAGAAGCTAGAAGAGAACACGGGAGTGGCGGCTCCTATTCAAAATTTTTAGGTATTCTGCAATTTTTACAGAAAAAACTTACCTGTACGTTATTTTCTGTTCGCAAATTTTGTCATCACTTTGTCATTAAAATTGCCAATTTCGAAAATTAACTTTTTTCAATAGATAGCATTTTTTCTACTTCCACTTGGAAATGTGCTGTTTCCTTTACACTTAAGTGATTAGAAAAGTGGGCTATTCCGGTTAACTAAACGGATATGATTTCATATCCATCCTAGTTATGATATGAAACTGACCAATCACAGTGGTCATACAAAGAAAGCAAATTTACATGTTGTAAATTTCACAGTCATTTGCTGACGCTTGACAGAAGAGAGGTGAAAAATATACTTCTTCTTGTCGGATGAAAATTATTCTTTTTTAATTTAAATCAAAACATTTATCCCAGATTCTAGACATACACAATTTTTTTCTTGAGTGCATAAAATGCTGCGAAAATTGATGGTATACCTAATACCAAAATATATTTCTACCTAAGTATTGTTATTTTCTAATCGAACTAAAGATTTGAGCATATTATTATTATTATTATTAGGTATTGAACGGAGATCCAACCCCAATCGATCATAAAACTTTTGTTATACGCAACAGATATAGAAAATTAACTGGTAATTTTTCCTTAAATGGCGGAACATGAAAATGAATATATAAAACCAGATAAGACAGACGAAATTATAAGATTTCTAGAAAAAATACTAATTCCAGACCCTAAAAAGGTCTTCCTACAACTTCGCTTTAAAGTCAACAGGAAAGTAAATATATAATATAGTCAAAAAGTTGCATGGGATTTCCTGTTTCCAACCACGATGTACCACCCGGTATAATAATTGTATAAGTTGAGATAATGACAATTTAATATTTTTTAACTATAGCCTATGGTAAAACTGAACACTGACTTTTAAATTCGATAGCAAGAATTAATTTGTGGTTTTCTTTTTCACATTTTAACAAAATAATAAACATCACCAGTTTCTAGAAATTAAAGAAAACGTGAACCTCAAGTGAATGTGCATGTCGTTAATTTATTTTTGAAAAATGACAATGAGATCACAAAATTTATTTTAATTATTTGTACAAATTTTTACAAAAAGCTGTTAAAAGAGAGATAATTAAAACAAATAAAAGAGAAACTGTAACAAAAAAGTTGCGGATATATTATTTTCTGACATAATAATTCAACAATACCGAAGGAGAAAGTAAAGAATTGCATCGTAATAGACAGATTTGTCATCATATCTGGTTATTGTTTCAAGTTCAGTGCTAAATATCTTTGTTTTATTTTAGTGAAAGGAAAAGGATGATTAGCCGCATCACGCTTGGGTTAATAGATTCTTATTGTTATGTTATTGCTCCGTTATGTTATTGTAACAATTTTGCAATTGTTGGGGGCGTATTATTTAGATAAACAGTTAAGACGACATTGTTATACAGAAGAAAGTTAGGGTCTAAAAAGGTATTGTTTATTTGGGATTTTGTAAGTGTCTATAATAGGATAGAAGAGTTTTGGGCTTGCATTGTCTTTATGTGTTTAAAATAAATAGGGACAATGCAAAACTCTTCTATCATTTAAGAAACATCATTGTCTCCAATCTTTAAACAAAAAATGTCTATAATAAGCCTGCTGCTTTCGCTCAGTCATTTTAAAATGTGCACCTTAGTGGTCTCTACAACTTTATTTCGAATTTTTTTAAAATTCTTAAGATAAAGGAGAAAATGAACTTTACTCTATCGTTGACTCACACTGTATATCTGGTGTCTGTTTGAAGGCTGGAGATAATAATGTTTTTTAAATGACAGAAGACAGAAGAGTTTTGTCTTTATTTTTTTTTAATTACAACGTTTGAACTGGTAAGTATCTCCAGTCGTCTTCAGAAGAATACAGTATTCAGTAATCAATACTCTGCTGTCATTAATCTGAATATCTTCATAGCGTCTTAAATTGAGGAAAAAAAGCACTGGATATACAGGGTGTCCCACCGGGAACCGAATCGATCTATATATAAAAAACTATACATAGGAAAATTTTGAAAATTTTATCAGTATGCTCATGCTGATGGGGGCGGCCGGGCTAAAATATTTTCATAATGGTGGCACTTCCGGTTATACCGGAAGTAAGTGTCAACTTGCTTATTTTAAATAGGACACCCTATATATTATTACATTTTTGCATTCTATGCAAGATTCTAGGCAAATTTTGTATACCATATCCTATACCTATGTCTAAACGTTTTTGACATATTTGAATTTTTATGTCAAAAAAGACGTTTGCAAGCCTTAGAATAATTATCAATTTTTTCTATAAAGAAGCCTTATTTATTTAATGTAAGAAGGATTCCTTGTTATAAAGGACCTGCTTTAATAGATTTTTCATAATATTTTGATAACTATTAATACAGGGTGTTTTTAAAAATAAGATTAACAATGAAATTGAAAAAACTGCAAAAAGTCTAGACTTTCAAATGGAAACACCCAAATTTTATAACTATTTCTTATTCAGCATTAAAAATAAGGGTAAGTTTGTGTAAGGTTTTATATCTCAAAATTTTTAGTTTTCGAACCAATTTAGTATTTTTATATGGCGATCTTGCAGCGGATTTTAAGTTCAGTTACTCCTAGTTGGCTATGACTCTGTACAATTTAAGCGTCCCGGCATGGTTATTTATTATTGTCAAATGGCAAGTGACAGCTTCAATGCTAGTTTTCTATATATAGATTAATTCGGTTCCCGGTGGGACACCCATTATATTATACAGGGTGGCGCATCGAAAATGAAACATTTACTGGCAGTTGTTCTTTTTTGGAAAAACGCTCAGACCTGTCGATATTGTTTTTGAGGAGGACACAAAATTGACAAAAAATTACGTTAACCCGTGCAGCCCCTTGGGCGACGGTGGCACAACCCCTAAAATCTTAAATGGAAAGGGGGTCGAGTGATACCTTATTTTACAGGTCTTTCAATTCCCTTTGTAATGATGTAAAATTCATGCCCTTTACTAAACAAAGCTAGCATCCTTCAGGGGCGATGTTTCGTCATATTTAGCAGTGACGGCTTGTGATTATTACGTATGGGAGGCCGCATATCTAGGTACGCAAAATTGAGTGCCTGGGGATACTTTTCTAGTTTTGGAGGAAATATCTAAAATGCATGACTTACAAATTTACATCGAAAACATGAGTTAGGAAAGTTGGCCACGACATGATTCATGTTTCTTTATTTTTTTAAGAAACATCCTTCTCTTGACCCGAATCCTGGCAAATGTATATTAATGGATTTTTGAAAACTTCTTAAATTTGGACTATATACATAGATATACAGTGAGGAGTGTGAAAAAGTTATTTTCAGTATTCACCTGAAGACGACTGGAGATACTTACCAGTTGAAACGTTGTGATGTAAAACAAATAAAGACAATGCAAGTCCAAAACTCTTCTATCATTCAAAGTTATTTTCATTAACAAAATAAGTTTAAATATTTTTAACAATACAATGAAATTAAACAATAATTTTAATGGCTTATATATACCACCTTTCCATTGGTAAAAACAGAAATTCAATATCTTGCTTAGTTTTACTTTACTTTGGTACTTTATCGTTTGCCGCGATACCTTCGCGGATAAACCAACGATACTTCAGCCTGTTTTCAGTTATACTGCGGGTGGAATAGGGCCGTCCGAGGTCGCTGATGTTACGTGTTCGTCAGAAAGAAGCTGCCGTAGAGAATTCGGTAGCGAGCGCACTACATGAGGGAGCTTGGATTAGTAGATAACGAAGGTGGTAAGAGAGTTGAAGGCAGTATTGCCAACTCTCCGGAATTATCGGTAGATCTACCAAATTTATTTATTGTTACATGTATATTTTTTACTATACGAACTATTAATATTGATAACACTTATTGCCACAAAAGCAAAATTATGTAAATTTTCAATGTGATAAACCCGGGTGCCTATCTATTTTCATCCGGGAAAAGTATATACTTTTCCTAAAGCTAAGCCTTGGCGCCACGTTTTGAAACTTTGTTTTATCATTTCACAATCACTGTATGATTGGCTTCTGTACCGCGCGGCGGAGCGCAGGTGACTACTAAACATGTTTCTACGCGCAGCGCAAATGCCTATATTATCCATGGTAGTGCGACGCTGCGTTTCAGCTAAAACCACCAAACCTCTTTCTTTATGACCTTTTATGACAGCACAAACTCCTCGGTTTTTCACTCAACAATACTTATAGACAAGATATAAATCTATATCTATATAAATTGACTACAAATTACTCATTTTTAAACGCGCACTAAGATATTATCTTTTTTTAAATAGTTAAATGATCATTATTGGTTTTATGCTTAATTAAAAGTCATGTTCTGCAATAACGAGTTTTATTGAAAGTTATTGCGTAGAAAATACTGAAATTGTAGGTGTTTTTAAATGCAGTAAACAGTTCTAGGAACAACACAGGTATTAAAAATGGTATCGCGTCAAAAATACGCGGAAAAAAGGACGCAGATATTTGGACGCGAAAGAAAAGGACGCATCAACAAATGGACGCGGGGTCAATTGGACGCAAGTCTTTAGGACGTGGTCATAAGGACGCATATAATAAATATATATATTTATTGTAAAATTTGTATTAAAAATGATACAATTAAATATAACTAACCTATTTATTACATATTATATTATATTTACAACTGAAAATTGTGCGCGATTCCACGCAAGTATTCCAAAAGTGGTCGATTTGCATAGTTTGAAACGATTACTTTATTCTCTTTGCCGTGTCTTAATAAATTTTTTAAGAAGGTACAGTACAACCGGCTATTAATTGCTCAACCTTTAAGCGATTTAAGCTTTCTTCCGTATAAGGTTAGCACTATTTAATTGCATCTTTTTTAATAAAAAAATAAATTTAAAATAAATATATATATTTATTATATGCGTCCTTATGACCACGTCCTAAAGACTTGCGTCCAATTGACCCCGCGTCCATTTGTTGTGGCGTTCTTTGTTTCGCGTCCAAATGTCCGCGTCCTTTTGTCGCGCGTCCAAATTTCCGCGTCCTATAGTCGTAGCTTCATTAAAAAAGCTCTTATATAGAATTAGAGTTAGGAATAATAGCTTTGTTTGCGGTAAGGATTCTGAACCGATTCAGGACTATTTGCGTGCGCAGTTTAAATAGTGGCGTGCGCGAATCACAAAATTCTTTAACTGCACATGCGAATAGTTTTGAATGGGTTCAGAATCCTTATCGCGAACAAAGCTATTAGTATATAATTTACAAAGGATTAGACAACTACCAGTACTGCCCGGGCGTCGAGACGCGCGAGGGCTTTAATAGTGTATAGCTGTCTAAACCATGGTTAATATAATTATTTTTTTCCACACATTTACAAAATACTTATATTTACAGTATTAATAAATAATTATAAAAATATATATATTTAGTAGATGGCTTCTATAACTTTTTTTAATTAATTTACCTGTGCTTTGAGATTGGCAAGATCATTTATTTTTGTCTTGTCAGGTGGCTTTGCATTTGTTAATTTTTCTTGATTGATAAAGTGACAAAGCCCTTTTTAATTAATGTTTGTACAATTACTTATTTTAAGATTTATTACGATCCGACTACTATGCTCTTAACGAATATGGCTCAGTATTTTTTCTCATAGCTTATATTTACGATTTACAGTAAGTGATACTTTACAACATCAAACATCTCTGAGAATCTAATATCTATTTTCAATTATCTGGTTGCCTATCTACAAGAAATCACTTTCCATTCCATTTTCATATTTACCCGCTTTCAAATAGTAAATTGTTTTCGTTATTAACCCTGATTAATAATAAGTGTCAAGGTAGATTTAACATCGATTTCTAAGGTTAATAATCGGTCAATAATGGCCGTTTTTTAGGTTAGTAGTGGAAAAACTTTTAAAAGTATGGGAGTAAGAAAATATTTTAAAAAATAACGTCGAATGAAAACAAAAATTTTTTATTATTTATTAAATATAAAAACGTTCTATTTCATATACCTATTTTGAACTAACAATTTTGTCGGACGACAGAATCAAAATAAAAGGCTTCCTCGTAAGGATATACAGGGTGGGTAAACTAAAATCAGACAGCGTTGTTTTTGGATACTGCGGTCCTTTATTTTAAAAATGCTTCGAAACGCGAACTAAATTATTGAGGGGGACACTACTATATTAGCTATTTTCAACTGTTTTTTTTTAACTCCAATGAGCATGGGTGGAATAATCCCTAAATTTTTAAATGGCAAGGCGGGTAAATACTTTTTGGTACAACTGAAAAATTTTAGTTAAGGACTAGGGCAGCGGTAAAAAAAGGGAAATTAATTTATTTTATTATTATAAAGATTTTTGTTTCGCCACCCTGTATGTAATATTGATGAGATGATAGATGAATAACTTTCAAATTCCCGATGAAG
Source organism: Polydrusus cervinus (assembly GCA_935413205.1). Taxonomy (NCBI): domain Eukaryota; kingdom Metazoa; phylum Arthropoda; class Insecta; order Coleoptera; family Curculionidae; genus Polydrusus; species Polydrusus cervinus. The sequence goes on along the minus strand of OW284511.1, from coordinate 69,012,877 downwards.
CTGAAGCAAGTAACTCGCTCCAAACCTTTTTTGTAAAGCTACAGCGTAAAAAAACTTTTAAAAAATGTTTCAATTAAATATTTTTTTAAATTTAATTTTATATTAAATTACAAACAATGCTCAATTGTTGGGGAAAAAAATCATCAAGAAAATATTGCAAAAAATTTAACCCATCATTTTTGTAGAAGCAAAACATCTTTTAAAATATCGCTTTGTTTGTTGTAAAATGAAAATTGTTTATTTAAAGTTTCTACATTGCAGTTGAGTGAATTTTTCTGAAAATTAACAAGGCATTTTAACTTCACGGTTATTCTTATAATAATTTTTCACCATTTTTCGAAAATATTCCAGCACATAATGCATAAAACTGATTCAGATAGAAAAATTACACCGATCGCCTTTATAACATAAACGAAAAACTGTTATTATCGCGAATATTCCTTCTTTCCTCGAATTTACCGTCAAATCAAAACTATAAAGCTCATTAAGTAATTAATAGTTTTATGCTTAATTGAGCGGAAAATTCTGCAATTAATTTCTTTGTTTACAATTAACGCATAGACAAACGAAAAAACACTTACATTTTTTATTTGATTAATTGGTTAGAATTAGCGAATCCAGGGGGACTAGGGGGATGCCCCGAACCCCCCAGAGGCGTACCTGCCATAATATGCACGTGATATAAAAATTAATTTATGAGAATAGATTCAGAGAACACTTTCGTTCATTTCAGTAAAATTTAAAGACATCACGACGCCAACACAACGTCAGTTTTCTTTAGTTCTAGAAAACAAAATGATCACTTGTAAATACGCGAATACATTTTTTTTTAATTCGCCAACATCCTTAAGTTATTTAATAGGACAACTTCTCTCCTCCTGGACCAACCAAGTCCTGGTTACGCCACCCAGAGCCGTAACCAGGATTATAGTCCAGGGGGTGTTTTAAATTCCGCGATAGTCGTACTTTTTTTGTGTCAAATGGTGCAGTGCTGAGTGTGAGTTTGAAGGTACGAGCTCTGGCTGACTTAAATCAGAGCGCAAAATTAGGATAAAAAATTAATATGTAAATTATAAAACAGTTATGCAAGTAACCATATTACTTAGGTACCAGACTAACTAAAGTTAGATTAACTTAAGTATACAGGGTGTTGCGCCGTTAGGCTGACCTAATGAGATTTAGTAAAGAGCACTAGGAGTTGTGACCACCTAGAAAACTATTTAGTAGTTTTTCGGTGAGTGAGTTAGGGTGGATTGTTGAATTTTTCTGCAAATCTGTCATAATTATTTGTAACCTCGTATTACTAAGTTATAATAAAAACACCAGTTTTTTTAGCAATGACGTTTTAACTTCTCAAAATAAGATTGACGGGCATTGCTCACTAATACAGGGTCTCTAATAATAAATTACTAAATTGCAGAAAGATTTATGGAGCTTATCATCATAACTAGTTAACTGAAGATGGTTTATGCATCTATTATACGCTCACCACGTCAAAAATATTGTTTTTTTTAAGAACAAAGCGTAGATTAAGAATCTTGACTGTTTTCCTTAGTTTTTGAGATATTCCTTCTTTAAAGTGCAGTTTTTCTTAGGGATCATGTCACTGCAACGTAATTTTTCAATTTTCCTTCTTTATGTTACATAATTGTGTAATTAAATCAAAAATTAAAAGAGCAGGTTTTGTTGATTTTTTAATTATTATAATTTTTATTTTGAAAATAGAATCTATTAAGAGTGAAGTCTAGTGATCATTTCATTTTTTGATCAATATTTCTTATCCTTTTCGCTATATTCAAAAAGGGGCCAAATAACCGTCCTTGAGAAGCAATTACCTACAGTTTTGAATTTAAAAAAATGTTTAATAATAAATTAATAAAAGCAAGAAATGAAAATTTGTGAAATTTCTTTTCTTTTTCTGCTTTTATTACTTTATAAATTCAAGCTTGTTTAACTCTAAATTGTAGGTATTTACGCTTCAAATGTCGCTATTTGGTCGATTTTTGGATAAAAGGAAAAAGTAACGAAATATTGATAAAAAAACCAAATGGTGAATGCGTAACTAGGCCTCACTCTTAAATAAATTCCTTCATATTACTGCATTAAGGAGGCTAATTATTTATTTGCTTTTAGTTTGTCGTAGCCTACTAGGCAAGATAGTTTTATTATTTTATTAATTTAGTTAATAATTTGTTGGGTTGGAGGAACCAAATGTTATTATGATTAAAAAGAGCCCCAGAAAAAAAGGGGGAAAAATAGTAGCAAACTGTACGGAACATGGCCCGTTTTAGGCATTTTTTTCTTAAATCTTGTATCAGAAACCCATATAAATGCGATTTGGCTTTGGAAACCTAGCCTCCATGAACAGGGACTTTATGAAGAAAAATCTCAAAAATCAAAAGTTTACTTTGCGCTTCAAAAAATGTTAATAATATTTTCCTTCAGAATGATTTCCCATTTTCCGCCTAACGGTACAGCATAACAATATCATTCGGGGTTGGGCTGCGGAAGACTACAACCCGTTTGCCCTTCCAGTATTCGTATTAGCACTAGCCTTGTTCAATATTTTTTATAATCTTCCTTTAAATTTTCTTTAGCATAGTTTAACTTTTAGGGATGGCGCCATAATGCACCCTGAGCCACACTCCTAATCTGCCACTCTTACTCGGTTTTCTTAACTCACTTTGAAAAAGAAAGGCCGTGCCATACGAAAGTTAATAAAGTTCAAAAAACATATTGCTAAGAAAACAACAATATAAGGAATGCTAGTAATTAATCACTTTTTCACAAAAAGTGAAATTCAATATTTAATTCCAGCCCGCGCACATTCTTTATTCGTTGCAGCGAGTAACCACTATGAAATCAGTCTTTAAAAAACCAACCAAAACCTAAAAGTCCATTCACTCACCAGTAAGATTGGTAAACTCATTTTAAACAAAAATAACAAAAAAAAAAAACTACAACTTAACACTTATTCGCACCGATAGAACTTAACAATAAACAGTGTAATTTGTTCACGGTGGTTTATATAGATTAGGTTGCCATTTCTCCTCTAAACCTTTTAGCTATTTAGAAGCAAACTATAGACGGAGATATAAAATACGATAATTTAATTATCTTTCGCGATAAACTTACTGACCGGTAGGGAGGATCAAGAAGTGGTATTTAACGTACCAAGGGGCCTTAAGTGATGATACATCTAATCTCACGAGGGGAGATTGTCAGTGGCGGCGCCAGGATTTTTGGGATGAGTGGGCCCGATGTTGAGTGGGCACTACCCAAATCAAGAATGACTAAAAAAAAATAGGTCGCCGCTTCCTCACGTTCTATAACGCCATAAGCAGGGGCAAAGAAACTTCCCTCTTGTATGACGTCTAAAAAAACTCATCGTTCTCTTCAAAATAACATACAACACCACTCCTTTCTCATCAAAACTTTCATAGCCAAATCCCCCCCCCCCCCCCCCGGAAATTCCATTACAAAACAGAATCCATTAATTTTGGGTGAGCCAGTGCCTACCCTACCCCCCCCCCCCTGGCACCGCCGCTGGAGATTGTAGCCAAGCAAGGATTGATTTACCTTTTTGTCATGATGGGGGCGGGAGGGGATTTTTATAAATCAAAATTTACAGAAATTAAGATTATTAATAACAGAAACTAAAGCATTTTCAATATCTAATCGTAGCAAGACGTATAGGTATTATGTTATATAGTCTAGTACGATCCACAGTCGGTTGGGATTAGACATCCTGTATCTATAAATACGTACCTATATCAGATTAATGCCTATTTTGCTGTCATTGTGAATATTTTTTAAACTGGGTTATAAAGTAATTGTTTGTAGTTTTTAAATTCCATTGTCATTTTTCAGCTCTTCCATTATTATTTTCACTTATATTGTGATATATTAGTATTATACTAAGTGTGGTAAAACGCACGAACGGAAAAATCAGAAATGAGCCGCGTAGCGGCGAGTGCGGTAATTACATGAAGGCGTAATCGCTTTACAACGCGCAATACGTACTATACTTTTTTTACGACTCTTACTAATAGATTAAAGATCGGTTTATAATTTAAAAAGTATCGATTTGAACTTCAAATCTCAAATAATAACAACGTCACTCTAAAATATTTAAAACGTAATATAGATAAATGTCACGATTTGAATGGTTCAAGACTAACTTGATTGTTATACTAGGCATCATAACGCACAGTTGTACGTAAGAATGGATTAACTTATAGAGTGAACTGTATATTATAAAACAATGTTTACTAAATAAAAGTAGAAAAGAAATCTTCTATAAAATATAATTAATATAAAAGGAAGTTTTTCACAATATTTAAAATAACAGGAAAGCACAAAAAACATAAATAACAACTTGAACATATTTCTATTGCTAGTAAAGGCAACAAGGAGTGAAATGGCTATAAAAAATGGGTAACTGGCGAAAATTTTCAATGCAATTAGGCAGAGCTGTGAAAGTTACTTCAGAAAAGTAACTAGTTACTTTTTCGATACTTTTGCACAAATGTATCTAGATACTTATAAGGAATAGTTACTTTTACCTAAAAGTAACTTAGTTCTTAGTTACTTAATTAAAGTAACTAGTTATAGTAACTAAGATACTTTTACAGTAACTAGTTACATTGATTGTAACTACGATAATTGAAAAGTAACTAAGATACTTTTAAAGTAACTAGTTATATTGATTGTAACTACGATACTCTAAAAGTAACTAAGATACTTTTGAGTAACTAGTTATTTTAATTGTAATTACGAAACTCTAAACGTAACTAAGATGCTTTAGAACTAGATACCATAAATTTACCAGGTAGTGATAACATGTAAATGAAAAGTGTATAACGAATACGAATTTATTATACTTACAAACTTAACACATTTCTAATAAAAGTAGAAAGAAAAGATAAGTAACAAAAAACCTATTAACTAAATATAAGTAACAAAACTAAATAAATATTAATGAAGTAACTAATCCAAATATAGTAGAAACTTTTATAAAGAACCAAAAAAATTCGGAACGTTTTTAAAATGTCCCGTTGGCTTTTAAAAGTACCAACCTTTCAAAATTCTCATCTAAGAGGGCATGTCTGCGTGGAGCATTAATGAAAGTAGCATATGAAAATAAACGCTCCACGGGAGCTGAAGAAGGCAACGGGTTGTTATATTTGAGAAAAACCTTGTTAATGTCAGGATATTTTTGTCGCGACTTGGCGCTCGCCCCTTCGTAAAAATCTGATTAACGGCCGCCGATCGTCCCTTGGTCATCATCTGATGGACGGCACGTGTGCATTATTGGTATCCTAGAGCAACTTTTAAAGTACCTAACTTAGTTACTTTAAAATTAACTTAGTTACTTTAAAAGGAACTTAGTTACTTTAAAAGTATCTTAGTTACTTTAAAAGGAACTTAGTTACTTTAAAAGCATCTAAGTTACTTTTAAAGTATCTAGTTACTTTTTAAGTGTATAGTTACTCCTAAAAAGTCCCTAGATACAAGTTACTTTTCAAAAGTAACGAAGTTACAGTTCCTTTTGGCATGATTTAAAAATGAACTAAATTACTAAGTATCTAGTTACTTAAGTTACTCACAGCTCTGCAATTAGGTTAAGAAGATTTTGGGCACCTTTGGTCATTTAAAGAGGGGGAGGGTTATTGCCTTCATTTGACCTAGTTGTCAAGGACAACAATGACTCAGTTTCTGTAGTTAGTCCAGTGGTATATTTGCACTTTCGGAAAAATAATAATAACTAAGAATTTGGAAACCAGTATTAATCAAAAAACAAATATCAATGTGAAAATAATTAATTTAACTTTAAAGCAAATATCAGATATTTTTGGAATAGTACCTATAAGATCCACTTTAGCTCTTGTTTTGGACAGTTTAACGATGTCAGCAAAAAATTAAAATAATTTTTTTTTAAAGTCTCCTGGTTTTTTAAAGTTTATGAGTCGACTGGTTTTGTTTTGTGTTTTGTGTTAATGAAACACCCTAATTTTGGCGATTTTTTAGTTCCGAAAACGGCTTTTACTTATGAACATTGCCTAGATTCATGAGAGATGGATAGATAACTTAGCGTACATGACAAAGATACACACTGAACACTCCAATCTGTTGCCCTTTAATCAGTTAAAACCCCATCAAGAGCATGTAATCTCTGTCTTACGCTTTTGCCGTCGCATATCTCTTTCCGTACTTCACCAATACAATTGTCTTCTCTGCGTTCTTTCAATGTCACAGAGCCGGCCATTCGTTCACGTGTTGAATAATAAGTGCATTATTGTCGTTGTATTTGGTATTTTTAGAGATTATTTTGATACTATTTCGTGCGTAGACGTTCTGGTTATAAACTGTTGGACTGTGTGTATCTATAAAAAATTGTCCATTTTATGAAAAAGCAAGTGGGTATATATTACATAAAAACCAGTCCGACCCTAACCAAATCTTAAATTCTATAAAATAAATGTTACTAGAAATGACATGTGTCATCGACGGTCATTAAAAGCTTACGTGAAATACACTATATATATTTGTGTTGGTCATATTTTAAAAATAATTTCACGAAAAGTGGAGTGCCAAAAATGTAAAAGACGTCTATTAGTGCACTAAATATATTATTGAAAGTAAATATAATATTGTCATTAGCTTGCCTGCCGATAAGGCGAGCGTTGCTTAGATCTGCTTGCATTGAAGTCCGAGAATGTGCTTTCAGGCACCAATCCAGGGGGAGAGGCAGTTCCCCCTGTGACAACGACCCCGAATTGTGTTTAACAATAAGCAGAAGCAATTTAAGATTTATATATTAAGGATCAAGCTGCTGCAGTGTACGATCGTCATCGATGGCGGCCGATGAGCAGAAAAAAAGACACAAAGACATAGTAATGCGTTATTGTCTTTTCTTACATTTTTTGTTGCATATTTATCTGGCTCGGTAATACCTACTCAAGGCCAGCTATTTTTTGGCGGCTTGCTTGACCTATGTATTTAGTGTATTATGAAATTTCTTTTAAAAAGGTTTCCGGTTTTGACGGAACCCTAAAAAGTAATGGCGTTCATGAAAAACTTTAAGCGTATTGAAATTTCACCCAATTTCAAAGCCATTAACCATTTTTGTTTATTAATTATTATGTAATTGCGAAAAAATTGTTAAGCGACCCATGCACAATAATGTCAAATGGTTGTTACAGAGTTAACGAATTATTGCGGTTTTATTTTTCTATATATTGTATTGTTTGGCATCAGGGTAATGTGGATTATTATCGGATAGAATGTAATTTCGCGTCGGTATGATTGAGGGATTTTTTTAAAAGAACAAGGCATTTTTTATTATCACTAACCAGTGGTGGCTCGCGTCCTATAATACCATTACATTTGTAGTTCGAAAACAAAATTACGGATTTTAAAGCAGTTTATATACAGTTTGAAAGATTGTTCATTGCAAATTGATAGTGTGGTACACATATACATATGACGTAACCAGCGCGCCTTAATGTTATAAAGGGTGGGAAAGAATGTCGTGCAAAAAATTTAAGGTTTCAAGTAAGTCCCATTTTGTTAATAATTATTTTTCACGTAATATTATAACGCGCGGGGGTCGGGCGTGTAACCCAAGCTTCTTGCACTGCAGTCTAGTGGCTTATAGTGCGCCCCTGTCTCGCTAGAAAATATGTGTTTCTTTTATAACTTCCAGTAAATGTCTACCAAGTTTGTCATGCAGGAGGTTGCCACCGCATTGGATTCCTTTGAAGATTTTGAATATTCTTTGGGTCAGTGCTTCCCGGTTGTATATAATATGTGAGGCGGTTTCGTCCTCCTCGCGGCAAAGTCAACATTCAATGGGTCCATTGTAAATTCCTACTCGACGTAGGTATTTTCTTAAGTGGTAGTGACCTGTTAGTAAACCACTTGTTTCAACTGGATACGCGCTTAAAGTAACATTCCAGTTGATAGCTTCTTTGAGGGTTTCCCAATTGTGGCCATCGCTTGGGATTGACCAGGTGTTCTATGCCAGCGGGATAAGTGTTGTTGTGCCCACCTGTCTGATATTGCTTTGGTTGCCTGTTTTTTATTTATTTATTTTATACAAGTTTAGGAGGCTACAGAACTAAGATCTGCTTCCGCTGTTTACAATATATTTATATTGGGTTTTTTGACTAATTCTAAATGAAAAATTACAAAAGATATAATTCAGACAAAAGTCAGTGCTCGTTTCGATTTCGACTTGAATGTTGTGAATGTGGTAGAAAATGCTTCAATGTCGTTACAATGTTTATTAGAAATAATCTGCATCCTAATTAAAGGAGTATTGCGTCCCAAATTTGTTCTTCTGAACGGAACATTGAATAATTCTTGATTTTTAAGTTCCCTTGCAGGGACATTACAATTTAAAAAGGATAACAGTGGTGGCGAATCAATTTTATGGTTGATAAGTTTGTATATAAAACATAACTCTGATATGAACGGCAGTAGAGTTTTGGACTTGCATTGTCTTTATTTGTTTAGAATCACTACGTTTCAACTGGTAAGTATATCAAGCAAAGAAGAAACCAAAAATATGGCTTAGATATGTGGATGACACCTTCATTATTTGGAACGGAAACGAGGACGAACTCAGAGAATTCTTACATCACATTAATAACTTTGCACCGACAATTAAATTCACCATGGAAAAAGAAGAGAACAACCAATTACCTTTTCTTGACGTCAATGTAGAGAAAAATGGCAACACCTTCCTAACCTCAGTGTACAGAAAACCTACACATACAGGGCAATATCTCAATTATACATCAAACCACTCAAACAACACAAAACATGGCATAGTAAGAAACCTTGTGGATAGAGCAATTACTCTCTGTAACACAAACGAAGCTCTCAAAAGAGAAACTAACCACATCAAGACCGACCTCAACAAGGATGGCTATCCCATGAAACTGATTGATACAATATTGGAAAATCGCAAGAATCGGCCAAACACACGTAAAGCAGAGAAAGAGATACAACCAATACTCAATATTCCGTATGTCAAAGGAGTATCTGAGAAAATAAGAAGACTAGGAAAACGATACAACATCGAAACAGTATTCAGCTCTAGAGACACTTTAAGAAGCCACCTAACGAAGACGAGACCAGTAAGCCAGAAAGACAAGAAAAATTGTGTTTATCAGATCCCATGCGAATGCGGCCAGTCTTACATTGGTGAGACACTAAGACCACTAGAAGTAAGGATTAAAGAACATCGGAATAATACCCGAAAAGGAGAGACCGAAAAATCAGGTGCAGCTGACCACGCCTGGACGCACGGCCATCATATCATGTGGACAAAAGCGGAAATCCTGCAAAAAGAACCGCACTGGAGGAAGAGGAAGTTTAAGGAAGCTGCTACCATACACCAAAATCCAGGTTGCTTTAGTAAGCCTTCATTAGACATGAGAAACGTCTGGAAACCCTTGTTAAGTAAATGTAATCTTAGAATAAGACCACCCAAGAGTTAAACGCATGATTCACCGAGCATGACGTCATCGAGCATGACTCATCAAGCATGACTCATCTAGTTATGCGTCATCACCTAGCAACACGCATGACTCCGCCCACTAGTCATGCGTCACAGCACCTGCCTAGTATAAATAGAGCTGTAGTTACCGTACTTATTCAGTATTCACCTGAAGACGACTGGAGATACTTACCAGTTGAAACGTAGTGATTCTAAACAAATAAAGACAATGCAAGTCCAAAACTCTACTGCCGTTCAAGAAACGTCATTGTCTCCAACCTTTAAACAGACATAACTCTGATATGCTTCGCCTTGCGGCAAGAGGTAATATTTTAAATTTATGGACAGCAGCCTAGGGAGTACACTCAACTTTAATTGCTAAAACCTTCAGAAACTTATTTTGAATTGCTTCAATTCTGCTAGTGTGTACCTACTTTGTAATTTGGGTTCCATACAACTAAATCAAATGAAACTTTGCTGTAAACAAAAGCAAAGTAGAGCGATAGGAATATTTAGATTTTGTAAAACTTGACAACTTCTAATCATAAACCCTAACATTCTGTTCGTGTCGGCTATAATTTTATTAAAGTGAGAGCGAAACGACCATCTGCTGTTCAAAAGAACACCAAGGTCTTTTATTTGGTCAACTTTTTTTTGAAATTTGGAGTCAATAATGTAGCTGAAATCTATTAAATTAATATTTTTTGAGAGCGTTATTGAAAAACAATTTTCCAAATTCAAAAACAGGCGGTTGGTTTTGCAGTACTCAAGCAACCTACTGCAACTTATGACAGTCTTTTGGGGCCTTCATTATACGATAGACCTTAAGGTCATCGACATACCTACACTACAAAGTTACTGTATCGAAACAATCACTTATGTTAATTATGAAAAATAGAGCCCCCAAATGACTTCTCTGTGGGACACCTGAGTTTACATCAAATGGCTCTAAGTGGTACCCGTTAACAGTGGCGGCTCGTGATATTTATCGTAGGGTGTGCGCAGCAGGCAAAAAAGCGCGAAAATTTTTTGAGGTGCCACGCCCCTTTTCACCTTTGTATAATGTGATTTAAATCTGTAATGCCTACACGGCTCCAGTTCTTGTCCATGTTTATATTATAAAATAATAAGCATGGGAAACAAAACTGAGTTTCTAATATTACACCCACATATCCATTTTTTTTTTGTAAATGTCAATATTAAAATGTCTAATAAAAGATCGACCTTCTTTTTTCTTTTTACAAGTTTGATTTAATTTTAAATCCGGCGTAGGCCTTCCTAACCTTTTTATGTCAATTTTCCTTTGGAAATCGAATGTCGAAAATTTATTTATAATGTCCTCTACAGAATTTTGGTCCATAACTATATCACTTCGTGTGACACAATCCAAACTACTAGCCATTATTAATTTAAAAACAACACAAAAACATCCACAACACCGTCAATAAACTCCAAACTTATCTAATCGCGTCAAAAACTCATAAAACAATCATATTAAATGATTGAAGTGTGTATTCAGAAAGCGCCCGGCGACGCCCTCTCATCGGGCGATTAACCGAATATTCCCGATCAATCCGCATAAGGAAAATCGCACGAAAATCCATCCATAAGAGCGCCGAACGAATACACACCACAGCAGTCACAGCACACAGCCGGTGAGTCTGCTCACGCGCTCAGTCGCGCTTGAAGTCTTACGCCTTCGCCATTGTTATATTATACAAGTTCTTTATTTCAGTTACCTAAATATTTTTTTAAATAAGTATACATTTTATTTTTGCTGGTGCTTGACTTTCTTAGGCAGTGCGCGCGCACGAGCGCACTTGTTGACGAGCCGCCCCTGCCCGTTAACAACAACGATTTGCCTTCGACCAGAAATATAGGACCAAACCCAGGATAGCAGCCCCACTGACACCCCGACCTCACTAAGTCTCGCAATTAGTCGTTTATGACTAATTTTGTCAAAGGCCTTGCTGAAGTCGTAGAACGGCATCGACTTGTTTCTGACTCTTCATGGCCGAACAAATATTTCGGGCGTAGCCCAAAAGATTGGTCTCCAAAGATCTTCCAGGAAAGAAGCCATGTTGCTGTTCTCTAATTGTGGTTTTTACTGTGACAAAAATATTTTAACTAACTTTTTTTTAAGTATTTTTGCAAAAATACTAATTTTACTAATTGGTCAATAATTAGCAACATGCCTTTTTTGATATGCCAAGGGGGGGTTCAGGCCCCTGAATTTTCAAGCAGATCCAGCTCTAGCCAATTCATCTGCTTTTTCGTTGCCCACTTTCCCCGAGTGACCAGGAACCCAAAGGAGTTTAACCCTGTTGTTTCTTGCTGCTAGGTTATTCAGGTCGTTAAGGCACTCCATTGTGATTCTTGATTTGAGTCGGCTGAAGTTTTATAACCTTAGTCAATATAAATAGGAAGACAAAAATCACAAAGTCATGGTCTCAATCATATGCTTTGTGATTGTTGTCTTCCTATTTATATTGTTACTCTGGTCTCTTTGAGAAAATGGACAATTTTTTCGAACTTAGTCAATATCTCGAGACGTTTTCAGTATTTTTTTTAAGCCCTAGGCAAGAATTACCCTTTAACTTTTGTTTTGTTTCTTCTATCCAATGCATCTATATGGTGTATGACTGAAAGAAGAGGAAATGGTTCTTAGATATATATGTACCAGATGTCCCAAGTATCAGAATATAATAACATTAATATAATTGCATTATTCAAATTGAAAAAGTTTGAAGTGAAATATTTTAGTTATAGAAGATAATATTCACATTTTTTAAAACATTGTTGTTATGCTTCAGTCGATCTTTCGAGATGATTTGACAGTTTTTTATTTAAAGTTCTATAGGATATAAATTATCCTAATTATTTTGACAAGCCGCTGTTTTTAACACAGATATTTAAATTTCCCACAAAATTATACGCTTATTTTGTATACAATGTCATGTCTATGTTAAACCAAAAAAGTTGTTTTGCGATGTATTATGTTAAACCGGAAATTGTAACTTTTAGATAAAGAAAAAAAACTATAATAGAGAAGTGAACACAATTTTTCTCCCAGATGAACCGTTCCAATGTCTGCCTGACAAAGTATGAAAATTCCATATTTAAAACGTCAATATCGCAAGAATAATTGAATTGGGTATATGATATTTTATATAAAATAAGCGTAGAAATTTATGGGGATTTAGTGTTCCATCTAAAAAAAAGTATGTTTGATAAGCCCTGACTATTTGAGACACCCTGTATAATTTAAAATAATTTTAGATTGTAGGATTAGGTAATGTTTCCCTATAATTCTGTTTTTGAAAAATATTAAAAGTTATGTAGCTTAGATGCTATAAAATCCTGCTTTGAGGTTGGGCCACCCTGTATAGAAACATAGCATCAGTCCCTTGAAACTTAAAATTGTTTTCGAGTAGTTTTTAGTTCCTTTATTATGTCAACCTATAAGCTATTAATTTAGATGTTTCAAGGTAAAATTTGCTGCCTAAGCATCAATGTCTACAATATTTATATAAATAAGCTTAACCAATTTTGCAGGCCAGTGTGTTTCTTTGGTATATTTAAAAGTGTCCGCTGTTTCAGTGCTTTCCCCTACATTTAAACCAAATTGTCGATTACAAAGAACCTAATCAGGTGTTAATTTTTTTATTACTAATTATCTTCGGAGTTACTTTTAAGCAAATAAACCACCATTGTTCTTAGAAAAAAAAACGCATAATTTAGTAGAAATCCTACATGATTGTAATTATTATGGTAAGGTTGTCGTTAAAGGAATCATTATACAATGTATCCCAATGTTGTCAATGAAAATATATTTTTACCTTTGTTTTCAGGAAGTTTCACAAATATTATTGATGAATGTATTTTATTAAGAAAGCATTTTTATTAAACTAGCACGATTCCCACGACTCGCCCTCTAATAAATGGAAATTATGGCGTTTTGTTTCTAAGGTTCAGTCAATCACAGAATGTACAGTTGTTGTAAAATCTTGTGCAGTTGTTATTAATTGTTTTGAACAATCATTTTAAATTGATTCCAGTTTCCTTAATTTATTTCCAATATTGGCTAAAACTTTTTTTTGCTATTTTGGGAATAAAAGACAAATTAAATGTCTTATGTTAAATTGTACAAAGATTTTAAACCATAATTAGCCAACCAGCAACTTTGACATAAATTATATTGGTAGATATTGTTTTTTACGCATAATCAAAGTTTTCTGGTAAATAATTCAAGAATTAACAAAACTGGGCAACTGATAGAAAATAATTTTTGCCAATTTTGTTTATGTTAAAGTCATTCCTTTGTGTCACAGTCAAACTTGACTGGTTAATTAATAATTATTATTGTGTCTTTTAGAATATAGTATTTGTACATGGTATTTCTCAACTACTTAGGTAAATTAAAATTATTGTTAGTTAATAACATCTGATGGCGTGGACTCGGGTTGTTGCCCCATATATTGCAAGGCTTTTTTTAAAGCAGCAAAACTTTCTTGATTAGACATGCGTTCAGCTACTACCTCTCACTCTTCATCTTCTTTTTTCCGCAGGTGTCTACCTCTTCAGTTTGTTCAGAGGCAGCTATTTCCTGTATGGTCATCAGAAGCTTGCTAATGTTCATCAGAAAAGCAATCCAGTCGATTTGGGTTGCTCCGGAAATTCTGGGTTTCCCCGTAAAAAATACATATCACGCCGCCCGATGCCCGAATAATACGATAGTCCAATACCAATCAGTACACTTTACACACAACAGCCATAGAACCAAAGAAAAATAACCCGGCAACGGGTGTAACGTAATGATTGAGCAATGCGCAGCGGTGTCAAACTTTGGCTTACCGTTTTATGTATATCGTGATTATTTTATTAGAATAATAATATTTTTTTAGAATATTAATTTTTTTTTGTAAACTGAATTTAAAGAAATGAAGGGTGCAGGCAAAGAAGGGGGAATGTCAAAAAATGTAAATGTTCAGGAAAGCAACTTTAAAGTTTAAAATCCTATAACTTTATATAATGTGTTAGTTTTAGGCCCAATCTTTTTATGAAATAAATTAGGATGTGTATTGGACATTGAAAGACAAAAATGTGTTACTTAAATTTCCCTTACAATTTTTGTAAAGCGTAATAAAATTGAGAGTGGTACAAATCCTAACGTATAAAGAGGGGGAATGTCACAGAATCACATAAGAAATTTCCTAGTATTTTCGTATTTTCTTTCCAAAAACTATTTTCAAACGTAAATGACAAACTTTATTAAGTTTAACAAATATACAAACTCAAACACACAGACAAAAAGACTACCGCCAAGCCAAGGTCGTAATTTTATTAGCACTGTTTTTGTGACATGCCGCCTTCTTAGCCTGATCCGCGCGGACATTCCCTCTTTTTAGCCTGTACGGCAAAATTTTAAGTCACGGTATCTTTTGACTCTCCTTCTTTTTCACCGTAATGATGTTACTACACGATAGATTTTCTTATTTCCTTTCAAATGGCTTAATTAGTTTAAAATGAGGAAATATTGACATTCCCCTTCTTTGCCTGTACCCTTAAAATTAATAATTATTTACACCATGCCAAAATTGATGATTTTTTCAAAAAACATGTATTTTAGAGCTTTTGCCGAAAACGCTTAGTTTTTGAAATATTCATAGTGACAGTCAAAAAACAATATTACAAACAGCCTTCTATTATAATGCTATTATAGAACATAAGAAAACGCAACAAAAGAAACCCGTAAAGTAAAAATCTGAAAAACAGAAAATGAGATTTTTTGGTTGTTTGAAGAAGAAAGGTAAATCTGTTTATGTGAAAAAAAATAGTGATCAAGAAGAACTCATATGTTTTATTATGCATCCAAAACAAAATGGCACTTTAAGAAGGAATATTTCAAAAATTAAACATTCTCGACAAAAGCGGCGTTCAAACTAACGCCCCAAAATACATTTTTCCTGAAAAACCACCAATTTTGTCGTTATAACAGATAATTACAAAAAGTCCCAAATGGTATTCTCATCTCACTTCTCACCACGGTAAACCTCGTTCAACACTACAACATGTGTTAAAGCAAAGTGATGATCTCGCCCCTCCCCTTTCAACGAAATGAATGAAAATATTGTCTTTCCAAAATTTTTAAATAAGCAAAATATAAAAAAGTCTCTTTTCATTCAAAAAACTATTTGCAGAATTTTTTTAAATTTCATATTGTTTAATTACTGTTTAATCGTTACTGTAATAACAGCTCAATAATTTATTCGTTACTAATGTGCCTTAATTAAATATTTCTTTTTTGTGTATAAAGCGCCTTTAAAGACCCAGTAATTATACAAACAATTATTATTTTGCTTAAGTGTTATAGTGACCTCTAAATATATTCATATTTCGGCGGTTTTATAACAATAAGATCACGTTTATTACGCACGATGATAATCAACCTTGTTTTTTATATTTTAAAGATTGTAAAAATCTTCCATTAAAAAGTTATACTATAGAGTTCTTTGCTAATGCACTTTTTTGTTTAATTCTTCATATAATACCATTATCAGTTTAATCTATAGCTGGGCGATATAGAAAACCTAATATCGATATAGTCGAGAAACAGAAAACAATATCGATTTTCTTATGATACTTACAACGAACTCCGCCAGTAGCGGAATCAAACAAATAATTTTGTCACCTGATATAGCACTGTAGCATTTAATACTAGTTTGTACAAGAGTGGATATGATGTCTATAACTCACGAGGAAGTAAAACAATAGTAAACTTCCTAGTGCGATATGGACAATCCACTCGAGTTAAACAGTATATATTTTTTACGACCAAACTTACAAACCTATGCTAAAAAAAATTTGCAGGCTACCGGGCTTGAACTCACGATCCAAAGTTCGACGGTTTACCGTCTCGGCCAGATGATCATGTTAGGAATTTTGGTAAAACCAACTCAGTAGCAATGCTACATAAAAATAATTTTCTTTACACATTCACCAGGTTGCATTATTGATAAAACCGTTGTAGGCATATTTTGATATATTAAACAAATTAATAACATATTGTACCATATACAAATAAATTATATAATTTAGGGTCTTGAAAGACAAGGCGGAACCTTAGTAAATATAATAAACTATGATTGGTCAGTACTGTATAAGAACACCACAGAGAAATCTAATAGTTTTTAATTATCATTGTATACAAACAATATCCTGAAATCTTATGGTGTTTCAAGTATAATAAACTGCTGGACAATTCAAGCGGACCGAGCTAATTGTTAGGTGAATTTTGGAGTAAAATATTTTACGAACGAATAAAGCTATCGATGTGCGGTTTACAGCATTTAAAAGAGAATTTAATTCTTAATATGCACATTTTTTCCGATTTTTTTTACTTGTAACCTTTAACTGTTTACAGGGTTCAAAGAGAAGTATGTTTTTTTTACCAAAGTTTCTAAGTACCGAATTTCCACAAAAATAATTTTAAGTTACTTTGGATGGCATTTTCTTTATCTCCTATTTATAGAGAACAAAATAAATTCTCAAATTTTTGATATTCCTCTTTGTTCATGAAATTTCGATTTTTTTCTCAACCCCTGTAAATTTCAGGTATTTTTGTCATTAGGCCTTGCAATGTTTTGTAAGAACGGGTTTTGGTAAGTGATTATAACTTCTTTGAACAACCTCTTTTGCAACGGTTTTAATATGCGGAGGCAAAATGAAACAAGATTTATCCGATACACTTTTCAAAAAAATACACAGTTATAAAACGAATCTTTTTATTATTAACGGAACAATTAATTATTAGCAAATAAGATATTTTAAATAATGTTCATATGCTTACATGATTAGTCTTCCTTAACTCTCTACTGATTAAACGGCTAATGAGAAAACTAATAAATGGAGGCATATAAAATGAAAAAAAAAAACGATTATGGGTACGCCACTGGTCACGACGAAATGCAAGAAATTAAAATGTACTCGTTGCAAAAGAGGTGGTCCTAAGAAGTTATAATCACTTACCAAAACCCGTTCTTACAAAACATTGTAAGGCCTAATGACAAAAATACCTGAAATTTACAGGGGTTGAAAAAAAAATCGAAATTTCATGAACAAAGAGGGATATCAAAAATTTGAGAATTTATTTTGTTCTCTATATATAGGAGATAAAGAAAATGCCATCCAAAATAATTTAAAATTATTTTTGTGGAAATCCGGTACTTAGAAACTTTGGTAAAAAAACATACTTCTCTTTGAACCCTGTAGACAGTTAAAGGTTAGAAGTAACAAAAAATCGGAAAAAATGTGCATATTAAAAATTAAATTATCTTTTAAATGTTATAAACCGCACATCGATAGCTTTATGTAGGTGCAACTATATCCAGTAGGCAAATTGAAGCGGAATCCAATTTGCTCTTGTTAAACCATGTTGAGGCATGGAAAGTTCTAAAAAATGCTGGTTTGTGACCCTCCAAAATGCATATACCACATGCATTGCTAGAAGGAAACGCTGAAAGAAGGCTACATTTTTGTTATTGGCTACAAAACCATAATTAACAAAACGTTAAAATTTTAAAAACCTTTATATTGTATTAAATTTCTAAAGCTAAGAAATCCCTAGAACTGTTTTTAAAATTCCAGGTCCGTATTAAAAAAAAATGACCTGGAGAGTTGGTATGTGTTTTTTGTTTTTTTCCCCAGTCGTAAATAAAGGTGCAAAAAATTAAAACCCAAAACTAAAAATTTCGGTAGTTTTCGGATATCTCCGGAACCGAAGAGCAAGGCAAGGTTTATTCCGTAAATTTTGATCGCGGAGTGCGATAATTGCCATTTTTGTATCACCACGTTTCTTGATAAATAGAAATCTTTGTCGTACAAAACTCGATAAAGACTCCGAATATCAATATACCTTTTAATTCCATGATAAAGAGCAAAATATTGTTAGCCCACATTTTTTCCTTAAGGCAATAATTAATGTTATAATCAAAAATTCTGATAAACTGTGGGTGTGGGATTTGGATTTATTCTTTTGAAGTTTACATGGAAGACTTATGGCCTCGCCTCAGGCCTGTGTTCATCAAGCACATTGAACACCGCTATAGTTACGCCACTGCGACACGGTCGATAATCAATTTATTCACAATAGCATGAGATGCAATCATTAGGGAACTTTGCTACTAGGCATGCTTATGTTTCTCTTTTTATCTAAATATTTTAATTAGGGTCATTAAATCGAGCTTCCTTAATCTCATTGCTAAAGTTATGGCAATTAATTTGTTCTATTGTTTTTAACTTTAGAACGAGATTCTTGCACAAGGTCAACCGGACAACACTATACTATAGTAGAGATGCTTAAGTCTGAAAAATGTAAATGGTTTAAAATGGCAAAACTGAAATAAGGTAGCAATAAGTCTATTTCACCTAATTTTAAGAGTTAGGTCTAGTGACGCATTCACAATTTAATTTTTTTTTAAATATTTCGTATCCTATTCGCTTTATACAAAAAGCGAGCAAATAATCATCATAATTCAAATAGTCATGATAATTATAAAAATGTACTTCTTTGATCTCCATAACCACGAAAGTAATAGTATATTACGTATTAAGTGTGGTAAAAAGCATATTACGCACGAATGGAACAATTGCAAACGAAGCGGCGAGTGCGGTAATTACATGAGTGCATAATTGCTTTACAACACGTACCTTATACGTACATTACTTTTTCTTCGACTCTTACTAATAAATTAAAGATAGGTTTATAATTTATATAATAATGACAATGTCACTGTCAAGATGTATAAATGGCACGATTTGAGCGGTTCAAGCCTAACTTGATTGTTATATTGGGCATTATAACGCACAGTTGTGTATTTTTATGCATTATAACGCACAGTTGTGCGTACTTATTCTTTGCGCACAGTTGTGCGTAAGAATGGATTTACTTAGAGTGAACTGCACATACGTAAAACAATGTTTACTAATACTATAGGAGTAGAAAAAAAATGCTGTCAATACATTTATTACATACGCCGCCGTACTACCTACTTGCATTTATTTCATAAGACAAAAAATAAATTTTCCTCTGACCAACAACTTTATAATTTTAACTGCATTTAAATACCTAGTTTTAGTAGTTTCTATAGTACGCATTAAATAATAAAATTATAATATATTTAAATGAAGTCGATGAAACATATTGTTAAAGATGAACAAGAAAATCAAATCTAGAATTTGATATTAATGTAAATATCAGGTTATGTCGAATATAAAAATAAGTTGTTAATAAAGTGGATTTAACATTAACATTAATGGGTGGGTCCGCCATAAGAAATTACGTATCTCCAGAAAAAATTGAGTTTCTAATCTCAAAGCTTCTGTTAATTCGGTGATAACAAAATCACCAACTTCGAAGCCTCGTATCTCCGAAACGGTTGAAAATAAATATTGACAATTATACATTTTTAATGTTGGAACAAATATGCGAATGCAGCTGGCTTACTATAAGGTAGGGTTGCCATTTAAGAAAATCCAATATGGCGTCGTATCTGTCAAATTTGTAAACATAGATTTTTTTGACATCAAATTTGGTTTCTTCACTAAAAGCTGTTAGGAAATACATAATTTTTTTTTATTGTGGTCGATAGCAAAGTCGCCAATCGGGTGAGACACTTAAAATAATGTCCCTGTACCAATACAGCTACCATTTTAGCCATTAAAAAATAATTATGTTCGAATTAATAATATTAATTTAATCCGAATGTAGCTATGCATAATCGGACCACGGTTAACTCCCATGGACAATAATTATAAACACTCGTGCATTTTTGCGAGTCCCAGCCGGCCTTGTCCATTAGCTGAAAGCAAGAGAAGACCCAACACCCAACATGGCTTTGAAATTCACCGTCGCTATGGTTACGTGACGTCAGTCACGCAAACAGCATGTAACAATTTGTACTGTATGTATACTTGATGTTGGTGTTGTCTTATTAGTAATGCAATTTACGGGTCGGTGGACAGTTATTTAGTTGGCAACCCGCTGCGGGGTGTTTTTCTGAAGCAAGTTAATTTTAAATGGTGACACGTGAAAATGGTAAAATTTGAAAACAATGAACTAGTAGATATGGTGCTAATTTACGATGAGTGTCGTCAAAGTACGGCTGCTGCTTCGAGATTATACACAGAACGCTTTCCCGTGCGGGCTCATCCTACACCCAGAAGTTTTCTTAATGTTATTCAACGGGCAAGTTAGGTAGGACCGTATTCGATCCATAGTGTAATAAATAAATGTAAGTACCTTATTTTTGAGTTTTTTAAAAAAAGGTATTCAAAAATGTTGTTTATTTTAATGCCTTCTATACACAGCTAAAAAAGAAGTATCAACTTAGTAATCACCCTGTATACCATTCAGCATAATACCAGCATCAACGATCGAATTTTCTGAACACTGCAATTATACCTTTTGTCCCGCTGGATTCATTAAATCATATACTGTGCGCCGCCACTGTCTATGAGGCTGCGATGTAAGAAAGATTGGGCTGTATATCAGATTATTAGATTGGGTGGGCTTAAAACTCAACGCGAGGCGGCATACAATTTCTAAAAGCGGTCTGAACGCCGGCGCCGCTGATATTTTCAATTATGGTTTAATATTACCCTACAAAAAGTGATTTGATATCATTGATCATGGGTCTTCGACTCCTACTTAACAACCTTTTTATATTTAATTTTATCACGATTATTTTACAGTTGATTAAGTTGCACATTACCATTACCTTTAAAATAACTGTTGTAAAGCAATATTTCAGTATATTCTTGCATATTGCACATTTCTGCTTAACTTACAGACCCAGTTCTTTAAGTTGCAAATAATGTTTGGCTGCGTTGATTATTAATATTTCATTTGCCTTGAGTATTATTCCACCAAACACAGTTTTTTTGACATTACTTATGAAATAATTACTCTTGCGAATAATTTATTTATTTATCTTTAAATACTCAACGGAATACAACATTCCAATTGGTACATCCAAATATGACACAATTACTAGCCACAGAAGAAAAAAAAACATATTATAGAACAAACAACAGAGTAATCAAGTTAAAATATATTAAAATAATACAAGTCATTATAGTTTTTTTACTGAATAAAGACTAATCCTAGACAAATCGCAATCCTGAAAATAAGTATTGTAATTCCGCAGTAATCTAGAAATAAAGGCATTTTGTCAATAGTTGGTTCTATGAGTTACTTCAAAGAAAAGTTGCATCTGCCTCGTGCGCCTCGGTGGAACCAAAAAAAGCACACATTCAAGCAGGGCATTACAGCAAATTGTTCCATTCATAAGTTTATATAAGAAGATTAACAATGATATTCTGCGTCGGCATTCTAGACTCTGCATGCCACAAAGGAGAAGTCTTGTCTCCTATGATAAGTTTTGGTAGGGAAACCTGAGTTTGAACAGAAGATATTTAGCATATTATCTATTCTGAACACGTTCAATCCTTTTGATGTGGCATTGATAAAATTGGGACTCCATATAACGGAACAGTATTTAAGCAGAGATCGAATTAGTCCACCATACAGAGCGTTAAGTGCCTTTGTATCGTAAATTTGTTTAGTGTTTCGTTTCACAAAACCAAGCAATCTTAAACTCTTCAAAATGACGTTGTCTATATGTAGATTGAATGTAAGATCTTTATCAAAGATGACACCAAGATCGTTGAAGTGAGAGACAATCTCCAGGTTAGTGTTCTCAATATCATAGGTACTTGTGGTTTGTCGGAGAGTTGCATTTATAAAAGCGGAGGACCTTACACTTGCTCACATTAAGTTGTAAAAGGTTAGCTTTACACCAGGTAACCAACCTGTTCAGATCAGACTGCAAGTAGTTTACATCAGGAGAAATTTTGGTGTAAAACTTTAAGTCATCAGCGTAAACTAGACACTCGGACACATCAAAGCAAGAAATTACGTCGTTTATAAAAAGTAAGAATAAAATAGGGCCGATATGTGAGCCCTGAGGAACACGAGACGTCACAAGAAATTCCCTGGAGACTGAACCACATACAGTAACGCGTTGGCGGCGGTGAAGTAGATATGAACGGATCCACTTGAGATAATTCCCTTCGACTCCAATATCAGACAGCTTATTCAGAAGCAGTGTATGAGAGACACTGTCAAACGCCCTCGACAGGTCTGTGTATATAACGTCAACCTGATGACCAGCTTAAATAGAAGAGACTAAGAAGTTCTGATAAACTGCCAAGTTTGTCGCAGTTGAGCGTCCTCTGAACCATGATGTGATTTTTGTAGGTTGAAAAGATTTCGTCAGTAATAATAGATTCAAAAAGTTTCGGAATGGATGAAATTATAATGTTAAAATGTACAAGGCATATTTAAATTATACTACAGGATCTTAGAGTGCGTGTTATATGTGGCTCAAATTAAAGGAGTACACTTTTTAATTGTGAATATTTTTCTAGATTTTGCACTTTTTAAATTTATTTTTGGAGTAATGATAACCTAAAATCGTCTTAGTAAAATGTGCAATTTTTATCCAAATATTTTGAACAGGGCCGGATTGACAGTTTTTTTTAACAAACGTGCACTTATGCTCGTTGCAAACAAAAACTGATTTATTCATAATTCAGATAATATGTTTTTTTGGTAGATTAACTATCGAAACTTCTTCAGTATAAGTCTTACTCTCAAAGATTCTTAAATTCAAGAAATACAATTTATTTTGTTTATTGATGTACTAAAACATTCCGGATATCATTTTGGAAATTTGAAGTCGTTTGAACCATGATCGCAGCATCCATGACCGTTATTAAAAATCAAACTATCCATGACTATTATTAAAATAATAACAATATTTTTGACGTTTTGTAAGCTTCATGACAGCTTATCCGTACACAATGGCAGTTTTAAGTGAAGAGGATCGAATTCTTATCAAGTATTTTCGACAAACACATAATTACGGCGCAAGAAAAATTGTAAAGGAGTATCCTGAAAAAATTGGTATGTTGGAACAGTTGGCAAGTTTTTAAGACATCTTAGAGAAAATAATGGATCCATAAAAATAAAATTTGGAAGGGGAAGGAAAAAACTTCAAGAACTCAAGGAAATATTACCTGGTAAGAAATATTATAGAAAATGTACGACCTAAAGAATCTGTAGGTACCAGAAAAATAGCGAAAAGAACAAGAATCCACTGTTCTACAGTTCTTCAGAATTATTAAACATGATTGCCAACTTAAAGTTTTTAAAAAAGTTTATTGTCAAAAACTTGGTGCCAATGTGAAGGAGAAACGATTGGAAAGATGTAATCTATTACTACGAAGATTTTGTTCTTGGGAAAATATCGCAAAGATATTATGGTTTTCAGATGAGAAGATGTTTTACTTGAGGCCACCAAAGAATACACAAAATAATCGGGTATACGCAAATGTGCGAGTAAAGAGGGAAATCCCATTGGAAAATCTATTAATCGAGAGAAGTCACTTTTCACCTGGCGTAATGGTCTCTGTGACAGTTTCCAAATTGGGGAAGTCAAGTCTCATTGTTGTAGATGCCGGAGTAACACTCAACTCGGACGCGTATCAACAACAAATTTTACATCACTTGCTTTCTGAAATTGAAGCAATCTGCGACGATTACGTATTCCAACAAGACTGTGCTCCTTCCCATACCTCTTGGAGTACAAGAATGTTTTTGTTTGAGCAATGCCCCTATTATACCGAACCGGAGATGTGGCCACCCAATAGTCCAGAGTTAAACCCTGTTGACTATTCCAGATGGGGAATTTTCGAGGCAAATGTTCACAATGGTCAAAGGTTTAACACCATCGAAGAGCTAAAGGAATAGTTACAGTTTTGTTGGAATAATTTTAACCAGGACATAATCAATGCAGCTATTGACCTATGGCGAAGGCGACTGCAATCCGTGATAAAAAATCATGGTGGTCATATTCATAATGTTATCCTATAAATATTTATACTACTTTCGATTTTAAGTTAGTTAGTCTTGATATCAGTAATTGTTAATATTATTAAATTTGTTATTAATATTGAACAAAATTGTATTTCTTGAATTTAAGAATCTTTTAGAGTGAGACTTATAGTGAAGAAGTTTCGATAGTTAATCTACCAAAAAAACGTATTATCTGAATTATGAATAAATCAGTTTTCGTTTGCAACGAGCATAAGTGCACGATTGTTGAAAAACCCTGTAAATCCGGCCCTGTTCAAAATATTTTGATAAAATTGCACATTTTACTAAGACGATTTCAGTTCATCATCACTCCAAAAATAAATTAAATCAGTGCCAAGTCTAAAAAAATATTCACATTTAAAAAGTGTACTTCTTTAATTTGAGCCACAGTGTATATATACTTTTTATAGAGTATCATAGGATTATGGTTCGGGAGGGAGAGACCGGACCTATAAAATTTGAAATGCGTTTAAAAACTAATTTGGATTCGGGGGAATGTAAAAAAAAGACAGTTTTTAGAAATTTTAAATTAACATCATTTACAAATTTAAAAAACCTATATATATCAGGCATCGATTGTGTCACAAAAATTTCCTATTGTTATTGGATGTGACAATATCACCGGATGATATTAGAGATGTATTGGGTTGGTAAGTTTATATAATTAATATATTTTTTCTTCAAACGTCATATAAGTGATAACTTATGTGACGTATCTCAATGACATTAAATTTCATTTATATGACTAGGAGTATAAGTACTTATACTTCTAGGCGTATAAATACATTATATTAGAATATTAGTTTTGATAGATGCCAAATAAGTACGTATCCATGATAACGATACCAAAAAGGGAATATACCGTGAAATAAGTTAAAAATTCAATCTTGTTATCTTCATTAAAAATTCGTTTTCTTTTATTTAATTTATAATATGATGCACGTTTGAAGAAAAAATAGTATATGAGATTCGGAGAATAAGATACTTTATGTGCTAAATAACTCTTATTCTCCTAATATCATAATGTACTACTATTATATTTGTTCATATTATTATCCTACCTTTTATAAAATAGGTTACCTACTTTAATACCCCTCCATTTCTTCCTAGCCTACAGGAATGAACAAACTACGACTTGGGTGCCCACCCAATATTAAGCTATTCGGTTTTATAATGGAGTTTCCGGGGGAAGGGGGAGATTTGGCTGGGAAATTTTTGATGAGAAAGGAGTAGTATGTTAGGATGTAGTAATGTAATAAAAAATAAAGAGGACGTTGATCTTTTTTTTTCAGTTTGGACAAGAGGGGAGCTTTATCATTTCATCTGATTACGTGTACCGATTGTGCCGTTATAGAGCGCGGGAAGGTGGTGACCTTTTTTCTTTTCTTTTTTAGAAGTCAACTTTTTTAGAAGTTAACTTTAATTGGTACTTGATCCATCCAATAAAGTTAACATTGAGATCTTCGAAGTAACTTTAACCTGTGACGTCATTCTACAAAGTTAACCTTCCTTCATCTGTCAATTAAGTTTTATAATACACACCCTAAAACGTAAAATATTTCAGTCGGAATTTAAAAAATACCAATACCAATCAGTCAACGTGCACTACAAGAAAGCCCTATCTAATTTATTCTAATACATATTTTATTGGCCTTCAAAGCCCATTTTCCGCTTCTCATTGGCTTAATCAGCTAAAAATTAATATTGCCTTGCAAAACTCAACCAATCGACGGTATTTCTGATCTCTTTTCTCTGCCTTTATCTATAGCAGACCCTACACGATCAGACGGACTGACAGTCCTGAATGATGTCAATCCTTCGCCTTTCTCGCATCAGTATTTTTTCTAATGAGAATTTACATCAGTCTGGCCATCAATTTTTGAAATTTGCCCTTACATGATCATTATTCCTTTATCAAAACGGTCAGTGTCAGATTGTTGGATCCATTTTTATTGTGTTTCTTGTTCACAAAGATTTTTTGCTAGAATTTTTATACAGAAGAAAAAAATGTGAAAATATTTGTGGCACTTACTTTTTATTTGTTATCCTGACCGTTTGTTACAATATAAGTACATAGATGTTTCTTGTGGTTTCGATCAATAAATTGTTTAATAAATAACTAGTTTAGTTTGTTGACGTTTCATTTTTTGTTTGTTTACACCATCATTAGAACTAAAAATATAATTCGGAAATTATAAGATTGCTAACAAGCCAAATATCGCCTACATTATCATATCAATCTAAAGGTAGTTTTATAAAGACATACCTACCTTAAATTATTTTACACTTTACTACATTTTAGATAAACGAATCTGTGATATCGTGACAATGAACTAATGTATACATTTAAATGGTTTCAAGGATAAGTTATACTCTTATTGGAAATTTCAGTAATAAGGATTCTTATTATATTTTTGGTAAAAATTTGCAATTTAAGAATAATTAAATTGTTATAAATATAACTTAAATTTTCTGAATCACTTCTAAAGTTTACGGTGTTTTATTTTTAATATAAATCAATTAAAAAACACCGTTAACTTTAGAACTGAGACAGAAAATTTAGTAATATTTATAATAATTCAATTATCCAATAAATTGCAAATTTTTACTATATCTATGGGAAAAGTTACGCGTCAGATTACGTCGGTGTAGGTCTAGATCGCCTCACCGGAACCGTGAACGGACGACGCAAAACCTCGCCTTTCGCAAGTTCGGCAGTCTAATGGCGTTGTTTGTTTACCTTTACACTATTTAAATGTTTGTGGACTTTTCGATCAAATATATAATTGTACAATAACATGTTATTAAGTATTTTGGTACAGTTGTATGTTGTGTTTAAAAGAAGTAAAAGTTTGTTGTGTGTAAAATGCGTCGAAGATTTTAATCGTAGATTGCATTTAAAGCCATTGTTTTTATTATGGTTGTGCCATTTCTTGGACTTTTATGGAAGTAGGTTTAATTTTTATTTCTTAACTTAGAATAGTAATCACGGGCCACTGACCTCTATTAATCCACATTTCAAATAAAAACAAAATGCCACTCTCGTGCAATCTCACCCTTTCTTTAAAACTCCTCGTGACGACGTGGTCAAGCTATAATACCAAAAAATCAAATCGTGAATTGGTGAGAGAATATAGATCATATTTAATTTTTATGTTAGAATACTCTTAAGGGGGAAAATACCCCCTCAATAAATTTCCTAATCCTTCTGTTGTGAAAACTACACTAACACCGGTATGCCAATGCGCAGAAATTCTGTATCTCTCTTCCACACTGTGACGTTACGTACGAGGACGCTTTTAAGGCCGGTTTACATTAGGTGCAAGTAAATGATCGTTTTATTTTTGATTAAGAAAATAATCATATTGTAAACGATACTACGAACTGCCTTAATCCATCTCAAGTTACATATTTTAGAAGATAATTACAAAAATAGTTTTTATTTACCATTCTTTAAATTGATTTGGTCACCCGCAATTGTTTTGCCAGATCCTAATTTTTTTGGAGACCCAAAATATGTTATGTGTGCCTCTTTATTTTGGTTCCAATTGTTACAAATCAAATACATAACCGAGCCTACCCTCGCTGAAGGTACCGAACCGAGGCGATAAATATCCCTTAATTAATAATAAGTAGTAGGTAAGCTATATAACTACTCGAACCTGAACCGAAAATAAAAAACGACAGCCCTGCAGAATAGAAACAAACGTTTACTCGTGGGAATGAACATGCGCGTCTAAATTCGCCCGGTTAAAACCTTGCGTGTAAAGGCCGGTAATAAAATTTTCCCGCTTATTACAATGACAGGCAATGCGAAGTTAGAATTGTCGCTCGCGTCAAGCGGTTACTAAGTAACGTCCTCATATGTGACGACAGATGTTCAAATAACTATACATCAACAGTTTGTCCCATATTCAATACTAATTAAAAACTAACCATAAAACAAATATATTTTATTAACAAATCACTGGAAAAATAACAAAATAACTTACAATCATGATATTTCTAACCCATGGAAAATTCATATGAAGCAGGGTACTTTCCAGTAACAAACTGGTACAAATTGCATTCCAAATCAGCCAAAAGTCCTGAAGCACCAAATCTAAATAGATCAGGACTTAACCATTCATTGCCAAGCAATTCTTTTATTAAAACTAACCACGACAAAGCATCTTTTGCGTTTCTCACACCACCTGCAGGTTTTAAACCCACCTAAAAAACGAAAATATTTTATTGTTTATTAATTTTTAGTATCTATATATGTATATGTATGTACACGATGTTCCATGGTCGGCCTAATCTTTAAATAACAGCACAAATAAATAAGATTGGTATGCCTTGATTTATATTGCATTACCTTATAACCCATTTTTTGATAATATTCCTTAATGGCGCGGCACATAACTATACCAAATTGCAAGGTTGCATTGACTGACTCTTTTCCTGTTGATGTTTTAATAAAATCTGAACCGGCCATCATTGCAACTAAAGATGCTTTATAAACCTAGAAGAATATATAAGAACGTCATAAAAAAAACAGCTAATTAAAATTAAAAAATGTTAATTATGTATACTATCACCTCAAAGCAATTATCATAGACAAAACTATTTACGTTTCTCCTTAAGGACGTCCGATGTTCACAGGATAAGAATTTTTGTGCAAGAAATTAAGCCATTTACCTGACAAACTATGGCTGAAGCATGAGAAAAAGCATCCCCTTCATTTCATTTATTTTTCCGCGCGTTCCGATTGATACCCCGTTTTAGGGGTAGGAGACATACTTGTATCGCAAATATGATTTTAAACGTGTTCGCAACACAATAGCTGCTTGATGAAACAAATGTCTATGGTAATTGGTCCGAGACTATAATATGGAGCATAATATAAATATCCTATTATAACTAAGAATCCTATATCGAAAACAAACATAATTCTGATAAACAAGAATTAAAAAGATGTAGGTATGTTATCTGTCACATAGACGGTATTTTCAAGTAATGATTTGTAAGTAAAAAAAAAATTGAGATGTGAGGTGTGAGACCCTAAAAAAGTATCTCACCAAGTAAAGTGTTTAAATGTTTTATAGTTTTTCACAAATTGTGATATGTCCTAAATTACAGCTCTCCTTGCTTGTATTTTATGTTTTATTTTGCTTTTGAAGCTGGCATGTATTATTATATGTTAGTGAGAAATGAGCCGTCTCCCGGCAAAACTCGATTTATCGGTTATAAGTGATGTGTGGTAAAATAAAAAAAAAAGGGCAATATTTAAGTATAAACTTTATGAGCAAAAAATTCAACAATCTTGTTTAAAATGATTGAAATTGTTTGTTTAAACTCACATTATTTAATGTGCCTAGTTCTCCAGTAGACAAAATGGCTTTCATGTGAGCACTGCCACAAGCTTCTTTCATTTGCTGTATTTCTCTATAAAGCTCTTCCCACTGCCCAGTTAAAACCAGTGCTCGATCAATAACAATATCAATTTCTTTAGCTCCTTTTTCTACTGAGAACTTGATTTCTTCAAGTCTTGTTTTTAAAGGGGTCTGACCACAAGGAAATCCGGTAGCAACTACAAATATATAATTTGTTTTACTATTTCTTACACCTCTAAAATATGTTGATTATGGTAAAATATACAGAGTGCCTGTTGGAAAACTAGTTCCAACACTGGAATTATTAAATTTTCAATAATTATTACTCTCATTAAAATATCTTTAATTTGTCCTTTCTAAAAATCAATGCATCGAAAACAGAATAAATCATAAAATTTCCTCAGTTTAAAACTCTCAAATAGACAAATTTACACGTCTCAACTCGATAACATTCCAAGAAATTTCTATTTATAGAACACAGACAGACGGTTTGCATTTCTCGTTTGTCTTCTCTCACCCCTAATCTAAAATATAGATTTCTATTGGTCCTTATTTCGCGTCACTAATCAATCATTGGCCCTTCTGGAGGTCATAGGCTTCTTGCTGCCCCGCGACCCGTCGGTCAGAAGCCAGATACGAAGTAGATATCTCGGGGTCAAGACACGCTCGATTTTGACGTAAATCTCTCGCCGTTTCCGACACCCCCGTCGGTCGGTCTCTAAAGAAGATAGAAATAGTATCTCACATTGT
This sequence comes from Polydrusus cervinus, assembly GCA_935413205.1. NCBI lineage: Eukaryota > Metazoa > Arthropoda > Insecta > Coleoptera > Curculionidae > Polydrusus > Polydrusus cervinus. Next base: position 68,982,246 of record OW284511.1, on the reverse strand, counting down.
TCAGTCACGCTTTGTTTTTTCGGAGTTTTAATAAAATCTCGCTGGCAAGACACCCCCGTTCTGTACGTCAGCAACTGAACGTATCGCGCCAAGTCACCCTCGGCTTTCGGCAAATTCCTGTCAAACATTCTCGTTTTGGCAGTCTCCAATAAAGTGAAGCAAGACATCAACTGCATTTCTCACTGTGAATTTCCTGTCAAACACTCCCGTTTCTCAGGCTCAAAATAGATTAAAAATAACTCGTGTTCTTACAAAACTCGTGTTATTATCTCGTGGTTATACTCGCAGTTGACTGTACTCTTAAGTTCCCGTAAACTAATTCCACTCTGAAGGTCTACACTCTGACCTCAGTATGTGATATAAGAAAAACAGTTTTGTGATGTATTTGTATTTGTGAAATGTTTGATTATTTAACATAGAAGATCTGTAGATCAAGGTAGGATCTAATCTAGTTGTCAATCCAATCAAAGTACGAGCAGTTTTGCAAAGATTTGCAATCAAAAGAAATTGGTTGCATCCAAGTTACATTTGTATGTAAATGTAAAAAACTTGCATAGTTTTTAAAAATCATTCGACATTGATTTACCCGTTTTGTGGTTAATAAACAATTTATAAAAACCACTGTTTTCGTGATTATAAAAATAGAAAAGTGACTTTGACATTAAGTGAATCTTTTCGAATAAAAAGTTAATTTTTGAGCATTATTATGTTCGGGCTCTTTTAAGGTTTAAATGTAAAAAACTATTTTTGATTTATAGATTTTGAACAACTTTTCATAGGTTGTTGAGATTTATATTTATTTCATGATCAAAGGTTATTGTATTTTTGATTTAGTATTTTTTAGTAGTATTACTGTATATAGTTAGTTGTATTGTTTTGATCTTAAAACAATAGTTTATTTCAATCGTTACTGATCCGGTATTTAAATTTAAGATTGATTTCAGACAATGTCAAATTGTATTTGATTTAACTTATTGTAGCTTTCGTAAATAACGGAAGATACAGTAAATAAAATAATTTGTTAACACAAATTTAAAGTTCGTTTTTATTCAACTTGAACCACCCTTGGCATTTTACAGTCTGTTTCAGGCGATGTTGTAAAAACAACTAGCCACCCTTCTTTGAATATGTAAGAGGCTCGACAGTTTCTCACCAGTGCCCAAGAATCAAGATATTATATAACAAATTTATTTTTGTAATTAAACACCCTATATTTAAGGTTCCCCCAGACCAACGCGGTGCAGCGGTAGCGGTGACGGTGGACACCGAGCGGTACACCGCGTTTCTTCTTTTTTGTCTATTCACACCGACGCGGTGTGATTTATAATGTTCTGTGAATATAACCTGCAAAAATATATCAAAACAACAGGCAAAGTCAGCACAACAATCAGACAGATAACACAAAACACTTGGCTGAGGTGCCGGTTGGCAGCGAAAAGTGTTCACAGCGTTGTCAAAATAAAACGCTGTCACAGCGGTGTGAGTCGAGCTATTTACCGCTGTGTTCTATAGATAGATAGATAGATAAGCATTTATTTCAAAACAAATTTGTAAAATTTACAAAGTTTGAAATACGTCAAAATATGTTACAAAAACACATTATAAATTCTACAAACAACAATAAATTTTAAAATACACTCAATTTGTACCATCACAAATTTTGTTCTTTATAATATTCCTGAATTGTATAAGGTTCAATATTATTAATATAAACAAATAATTCTTTTTTGAAATTATTTATACACTTTATATGCTGTGGCAAAATATTAGAAAACGTGATGGCAGCATAGTGACAGCTGTGTTATAATCAAAAATTCTACCTCTCGTATCATGTGTGTGTTCTTTTTTACCTTGATTCTTTCTGAAAAACAAAATGCATTCATAAATATAAATACCCGGAGTTGTTAACCCAACCCAATGTGTGACCCCAGAATATTATACCGAAACGCAGTAAGGATAAAAAGTTGCTATGATATATCATACAAGATATACTAAAGTTTAGATATCTAGACACTATTCTGAGCATATAACAAGATGTGGCAAGTTTTCTACAAAGGGCGTCTGTATTGGTATTCCATTTAAGATTTGCATCGATGTGCATACCCAAAAATTTCAAAGTCTCAACAATATCAACATTGGAACTATCTATAGTGATAAAATTAGGAGTATCTTTCTTATTTCTAGATGTATTAAATTATTGGTTTTTTTTCTGTATTGAGAATAAGGCCATTGTCGTGGAACCACTTTTTTACTATTAAGAATTATTGTTCTTTCGAGATACCCAATAAATCAATGATATTTTTCTTTCTAATTAAAAGATTGGTGTCGTCGGTATAATTTACGATGGATACAAGTGGGCTTAATAAAATTATTGGTAGGTCATTTAGATACCTAAATAATAAACAAAAGTGGCCCTAGAATGCTTCCTTGTGGTACACCAAGGTTAATTGTTAACTTATCAGAGACGAACTTTTGACCTTGCTTATCCTTAACAACAACTTTTTGGGTTCTATCTTCTAGGTAGGATTTTATCCACGACAATGCCGAACCGCTCACTCCATATTTATATAGCTTATCTAATAAATCTGTATGAGAGAGACAATCAAAAGCCTTAGAGAAATCAAGAAAAAGACCGCACGCCAAATCTCCTTCCTCCAAGGCTTCCACAAATAAATCAGCTGACAAAAAATACTGCTTAAGTCGATTATAAAAAACCTTTTCAAATATTTTTGAAAACGAGGGCAAAATACTTATAGGACAATAATTCTCCAAGTTATTTGTATCACCTTGTTTGTATAAGGGTATGACAGACGCGTTTTTTAAAGTACTTGGATATTTACCTTCCAAAAGAGAATAATTTACAATTTCAGTGAGGCATGATAATATTGTTTATACATCTTTTTAATAAAAATAGTGGAATTTCATCATCACCTGCGCATCTTTTATTTTAAAAATTTTGGACAATATTAATTAATTCAGAGTCAGTAACCGGGTTAACTTAACATACATTGACTTATACCCATTGCCTAAACATAGACTTGAGTTACGGCCTGGCTGAAAACTACTATTATTACTCACGATATTTCTAGTTTACGAATAAAAATTTGAAATTGTTAGCCGTTTCCTGGGGGTCGCCATCGGGAAAAGTTGGGTTAGAGTCCTTTTTATTATTATTTGTCAAATTGTTCACAATATGCCACGCGGCTTTATTTTTAATATCGGATTCTGAGAGCTTCTTAGCAAAATAATCATTTTTGCATTGTTTTATTTTTTTTGCATATTTGTCCTTAAGATCCGCATGTATTTCCTTATATTGTGGTGAGATAATAAATAACACCGCGACAAAACCGTCACCGCAACCCCGCGTTGGTCTGGGAGATCCTTCAAGGGTATTTTATATTTCTAACAACCAAACTAAGTTAAGTTGCTTCAACGTTTCCTATATCTAAAAATTGCAGTTTTCAGATATTAACAATTGAGAAATTACATTTTTTGTACTTTGACAGGCTACAGAATCTTTATTGTACACATTAAAACATGACTTGTAGATATCCTTCTTAGTTATTTATTATCTATCCAACCTGTCAACACGTTTAAAACACTGGCACTAAGAGCTGAATCATCGAGAACACTCTCACTGGAGGATTAAAAATATTTACCTGAAGCAACAGATACTTTATCATAATATCCATGTCTCCTTAAAGTCTGAACTGCGTCATCTACCTTTGAAGGATAAACACATACCGCTGCTGTCCTTATTGGGCAATTTTCATCATATTTAAAACCCAGTTTACCAAGTAAGTCTTCAGCAATAGGTTTTGTTGCCTAGAAGAAGATTTAGGTAGTATTCTAAAATCTGAAGATTACTAAGGTCCTATACAATTAATTATTAAATTTAAATAAGTAGTAGCATCTTCCATTTACTTTTCATTATGTGCTCTCAGAGCCAGATTAGGTAGAATACAGTGTGGTAGTACCATCTGGGGTCCCACAGGGATCACATTGTAATACAGATTATTGATAAATTTGAATCCATGTATGATGCATCACATAAATTTCTCGGCCTTCTTAAAGCAAAAATGTGCATTTAGAATAAAAAAGTAAAAGTACAAAGTAAGACTGTAATTGGCCAGATTGTCTATGAAAATTGATGCTACTTAAAAGAAGACATTCACCAACAAGACACACATAATGACATTAATCAGCCCGACCCAAGTTTTAGGGATATTGTTAATCCTCAACTTAGATTACATCGATCTATTTAATCTGCTACCACCTTTTTTTAGACATACAACATTCACACATAGATAAAATAATAAATAAATACTTAAAATTTCTCTACCTGAATGAAGCCAATAAAATAAATTTTAAAATACAGAAACAATTTCACCCAGGATAATTTAGGTTATTTTTTGATAATCTTGTACTGTACAGTGTCTGTACCTGATAAATACAGATTAACTTCAGACAATCAGAGTTATCGAAAATTATTAGGAGTGTCAATTCAACATCAGGCAATAAATCTAAGAAAAATTAGGTGTCCATGAAACATAAAATTTGTCTTGTGACTTCTCTAAAAGCGATTTGGGAGCAAAAAAAAAGAAATGGAAGTTCCCATAAGTGTTTTTTAGTAAATACTTACCTTATAACATAATCTTGATACATTGCTTTGGGTATCATCTCCAGCTAATGTTGTTAAATCAATTAATGTGACAGCTTTTAAAATCCAAGCTGCACGGTGTTCATTTTTTATATCCCTGGATGTAGAAATCTTTTTGGCTAACTCATTAACTGCTGTAAGATTTATGTTTACACTATTTAGCCATCCAATATCTAAAAATAAGTATTTCAAATATTGTGCTATGTATTACATAGTATCCTAATGTTATAAAGTATAAGATTTATGTAAATTAGTGTAGAGTAGTACAGTAGACTATAATGGACTCAAACTCAAATATACTAAAGTAACAAAGAACATATTATGTATTGACAAAGTTCAACTATTTGTTTATATGTACTTATTTTAATGTGTTTAATCTTGTCTTGTTTAATTATTAAAATTTTATTAGGAACCTGTAGCTACTTCAGCTTCGGGTTGATCTTGTTTATACCTGCTGTTTTTTGAATAAAAGGGACTTTGAATTTGACTTTGAAAATATAAATCTTAAATTTGTTATTCAAAGTTCTTAATTGAAAAATATCCTAAACAATAATACTAATTGTCAATAGATTAGAAACAGCTACAAATTTATTTGTTGTCAACCATGCATTGTTCTTAAAAGGTCTAAGGTTTTAGTAAAATGTAATTGCAAAGCTGCAAACAAAATGTTAGCCTTTTAAATGTTAACAACAAAGGGAGCCCATTTACACCAACACATGTTTGCGACAGAATGGTGAATTATTGAATGCAAATATTTTAAGACATAAATCAGTCATCCTGTCAATTATTAAGATTTAAGAACAGACTTTAAAACAGTTTGTTGATTGGAGAATCCAGAGTGATTAGTTGATTCTCCATGAAAACATAGTGAGTAGGTGTATGTTTTAACCATTTAAATTAGTTTGACACACGCGTGAATCTTCCTGCAAACACGCTGTGCTGTTAATGTAACTTGGAAATAATCTGTTCTGTAACAGACACAAATAAAAAATGTATCCATATTAAGGATCTAAAAGGGTGCAATTAAAACTACTACTACTACAAAAAATATCTACCTAGCTCACAACCTGGGTTTCTATCAATTTCTTTCATGTTTGTAGTATTGAATAGGATTATATAAACTGATAAAATGCTACGTCATTAAAATGTATTTTTAATTTTCATGAATATCATCATAGAAAAAGATTACAATTTACAATACAATAATTATATTTCTTATCACTTCATTTACATCACATACATTTAAATTTTGTTTATTGTTTATTAAAACTTGTGTTTACAAGAATGAAGGTTTTTAAGATATTAGTGATGGAGAACTATCGATATATCGATAATGTTATCGAACATAGAACCCACAAAACACTATCGCTATCACACCATCGATAGAATTGATTTACTACTAAGGTAGTTCTATAACCCCTTAATCTAAAGAAGGCAATGGTAGTACTTAGTGCCATTGATGGGACCAAAAACTGTCGATAGTTTTAACTTTTACTATCGAATCCTACCCAGTGTCCATAATTCTCCACCATTGCAAGAAAGGGTCCTGGAACACAGAGAAAAAGTAGGCTGACTTGAACCAATGGCCAAGCATATAGGCCAGTTCCTTTTGCTTCTTTTTAGCAAAGTAAAAATCTTTGCTGCGGCACAAAATCATGGTATTCTAGGATTAGAAAATTGTCTTTACTTACATCGGACACAGTCATGGTCTTAACGATGGGAAGGTGGCGGCGGAATTTTTTTGTGATGTTCCCAAAGCGTGTTGAGGTAAAGATTCGGACAAAATTTCAAAGTATTTATTCAGAAATCAGAAGGATCTGAAAAGTAAAGATTATAATTCTCGCTTATTAAAAACCACTTGCTACATGGTGTATAGCTTTCTTGGGGCTTTTGTAATCAATAAATAATAAATTTTATTTTAGTAGGTAATACAAGAAAAATTGAAGAAAAGAGAATTTGTTCTTTTAATAATATTAGAGCAGAGCGCTTACGGCTTTCGCCATCATTAGTGCCTATCTGAAAGTGAGAATTGAAATTTTGTTACGCTACGCTATAGGTTAAATAATAGAAATTGATTTGTGGAATTACTGAAATTCAAAGAATTTAAAACATTCTTGTTGATTTAAAAAGATCTAAAATTTTATCAACAAGAGTGTTTTAAATTCCACAAATCAATTTCTAATATTTAACCTAGCGTAACAAATTTTCAATTCTCACTTTCAGATAGGCACTAATGATGGCGAAAGCCGAAAGCGCTCTGCTATAATAATAAAAAAAGCATTTACACGCCATTTTTTTTTGCTGGGGTTGGCGGAAGAGCCAGTATACTTAGGCCTATATGAGGCCCATTGTATCCCCTATCGTCTGGGTAATGTCAGCCAGACGGGACCTACAGCTTAACGTGGAATCCGAACCACGTGTATGCACTAGTTATCCTTTTTACCCCCCAGAAGTCCAGTCCATGACCCTCGATCTTCTCGGTTTCGTTATTAGGAATCACTAGTACGTGACACACTGCATTCTTAAATCCACTGAATTTCGGACATACCTACTTTTTTTATTGTACGTATATATGCCCATTGCCCACTCCGGGAATCGAACCAGGGTCGCGACGGTCGAATGCCAGTAACTCAACCTCTGAGCCACTACCGCGGTTATTTACACGCAATACAAATTTTCTTTTCTTCAATCCTATATCCAACGTGTAGCAGTGGAGGTTCGCGGTCTTAAAAAATGGTGAAGAGCTAGGTATAGTGCGGGTACTAAAACAAACATTGACTAATTTATATTTTAATTACGTACTTACATAGCAAGTTTTTGTAAATCAGTTCGATTCTTCGGTTGAGGTCTAGCGTTTTTCTTTAAAGCATCGGCAATAGTATTTTGATTTTGTTCAAAATTTCTTAACATTAACTGACATTTTAAGGTCCGCTATATCCATCTCTTGGTAATTTTACCAACAAGATAATTTCCAAAGAAACATTTGTTGAGACAATTGTTTCCATGGAAATTATCTGCCTGGTAAAGTTACCAGGAGATGGATCTAGCGGACCTAAGTGTTCTACAGAATCCCAGTGTTTATGCAACGATCGAGTAATATTTAAAAATCTGTAAATCCGTCCCTATTCTAAACGCAATGTTTATTCGAAAAAAGTAAACACGACCAACAAAACAATTATTGTAAGGCGGCACTACTACATAGCCAATTATATTCTGAAAACCAGGAACACTTAAAATTAATCTGACTGAGGCCCGTATTATTAATCTCCTGGTAACTTTACCAGCAAGATAATTTCCAAAGAAACCATTGTTAAGACAATTGTCTCCATAGAAATTATCTGGCTGGTAAAGTTACCAGGAGATGAATAATACGGGCCTGAGGATCTGACACTTTTTTTAAATTTTTTTAAAAATTCTATATGTTTAAGATTTCAGTAGGTCGTCCGTGTAACAGAACGTCTCTCTTATCCTCATCTGTCCAACGACTGAATGGAGTTTTCAACAAATTACAAACTATGTCATTAATTGGGTTCATTTTTAAAATACACAATAAAAATTAAACTAAGTAGGTTTCTACACATTACTGAATTAACAGAAAAATAAAAACAAAACTTTTTAAGCCCACAGTAAATCACGTAAAAACGATATCTATACCCGTAAGTTACGCGAAGCCTAAAAATAAATACCCGAACCGATGATAAAACAAGGGTGTATACAACTGATCTATTTTTAAATTGCCCTTCATTATTATAATGCCAATAACGCAAATTATTACATGGTGGCGCGTGCTGACGTCACGTAACCATAGCAACGGGAAATCAAGCCGCTTGAATGTATGTTGCTCTTCTGGCTGCTTTCAGCTCACCGACACGGTTGACTGGGGCGTGACAAAATGCATGAGTGTTTATAACTATTTTCCATCAGAGTTAACCGTGGCCCTATTATGCATAGGCACATTCGGATTAAATTAATATTATTAATTCGAACATAATTATTTTTTAAGGGCAAAAATGATAGCTGTATTGGTACCTAGTTTCACGGCTAACTTCCAGGTGAATAAAATAATTTTAAATTTGCTGCAATTTTTAGCCGCAACAGCCTATATATTTTCGGGTCGTGAAACTTCGTCTTTTAGCGTCTTTAAAAATCAATAGTATGCGTAAGACAGAGAAAGAAATGCCTTTGATCACTATTAAACAAGAAATTGTGATTTAATGCTTTGCAATGAATTTAAGAAACCCGCTGGCAATAGGTTGCCGTTAATTAGGTCACAAGAGTGGGGGAGCGGGGATATAAGGGTTTAATTGTTCGCTGTTTGAATATTAATAATAAATAAAATAAATGGCGATTAAAATTATGTAATCCAAATAATATGTTACGCAAAAAAATCTATTATCAAATTATCAAAATTTGACATGTGATGTGTCGGTGTCAAATTGTAATGATTGACGATATTGATAGAATGAAGTATGCGGACAAAGGACAAGGTGACAAGGTTTTTAAGTTATTTTGCGATTCGCAAAATTTTAATTTAGAGGACGAGGATCTTGAAGGTACTATATATAATCTTATTGGCCGATTTAAAATTAGCCTTTAGCCTCATTTCCTGAATTAAATTATGATAGGCACCCTGTTTCTTTTTAAATTGAAAAATTTCGCAGGTTTCTACTGACCTGTCTGTTTTTGTGCTCTATTTTTTAACAATAAATAGGCAGCGATTGGTCGTCTTCCAATGCCAACATAACAAATTTGCATAGTTCATTTGGACGTTTTTTAATAATTAAAGTTTAATCAACATTGAAAAAGAAATGAAAACTTAAAACGGAATTAGTTATAGGTAAAAATAAATATGTGATGTCAATATTACTGTCAATATTTCGCGAATATTCGTGTCTATATGAATTAGGAAAAAATCGCGATTTCTTTGCGTAAGTATATCCGCAATTCGTGATTCGCGTCTATGATGAACTAACATATAGGGATATATACTAAAAAAAATATTATCAAAATCGACAGGTGCTGGCAATGTCAAATTGTAACAATAAACGATATATTGATGAAAAGGATAAATCGAACTAAACTGCCCATGTTGTCGTTTTTGTTGCCGTTTCAGCAATCACAACACTTAGTTTAGTTTCGTATTACCTACCCATTGTTATTTTATGAATTCCTGAATTTGGGAGTGGATATCTTAGGATCATTTATTAGTTTTCTTTTTAGGAAATAAACCAAATTATGCAGTACCTAAATCAAAAAAAAACTGCGTAAACAGCGATTAACGGGAAAATGTTGTGTAAGTTGTGTCTAAAACAACAAACTGTTCTAATAAAAATTAGGATAATTCTTGCCCTGGGACATAAAACAAAAAAATATCAAAAATATTCCAAGATATTTTAATTTTTTAAAAACGCACTTTTTCAGGTCGGGAAATGGGCCGTAAAAGACTAACGGAATATTGTGGCCGGTTCTAGTTTACGAAGAAAGATAGCTTAAAGATCAGTCTATAACATATCCCATATTCTAATCAATAGCCCTTAAAACATTTTCGAAATTTTTTTCAAGGGACCCTTTGATCTATTCTACAAAAATTTTGGGAAAAAACTTTGTCCAAAAAAGTCCTTTCCTTACTAATTCGTATAATATAACTTCTAAATCGTTCGGTATATTTTAATGAAATTTAGAACAATAATATTTGAGTAAAGTCTTGCATTTTTTGACATATACAATGACAGCTATAAATTTCTAGATGACAGCTGGGTCCGCTTTTGGAATACATTCTTCTACTGATACCTCGTTTTAAAGGTATTTTAATGCTTAAGACATTCTCAAATAAAAAAATTAAAAAAATTTAATCACAAAAAAAATAAAATTAGTTTTTGCAAAAAATGTTTGCATATTTTGCGTTCCGGATATCATTCATTTAACATACGAACAGCAGCTTGGTAATTTCGACTAGCTTCGCCAAAAATAATAACCGCCTCAAATTTATCTTGTAAAGAACAAGCCATTTAAGACAATTTAGGGCTAAGAATATTTTCTGTCAATCAGACATTTAAAAATATTATGACAGCAATAATCAATGGACATCTAATAGGTAAAAAAAAAATTTGCAAAAAGTAGGTAATTTTAATTTTTTTTTAATTTTAAAAAAAAATTTATTTGGAGAATTGGAGAACCCCATGTTCATTTAAAAAAATATTCCAAAAGCGGACCGAACTGCCATCTTGAAATTTACAACTCTCATTGGTATGTCAAAAAATGTCAGACTTACTCAAATTTTATCTTGTCTTGGCCTCCTAAGAAGTAATCGAAATAAATAATAAATCTCAACTTTTAAACTCCACCTCCCTATTGTCGAAAATACTATAAAATAACCTTACCCCACTTTCGATCTTTGTCACAGTCAATCAACAGCCAAATTATTATTTAATTTTAACAATCGCGCAACAACGCTAACGATCGCGCAACAACGCTTAGGCAGGCCAACACTATTTAATGGACCAGCGCAAACATCGGGACAGTGTTGCCAGACCAGACTGACGAATTATTCTGCGGAGTGGATCATTTGCTGAATTGTGTATCAAGGTTGTATTATCAGATATATTTTTATTGGCCCCTTGCCCTTACTTCGTCCTTATCAATAGTTTCAATAAAAACAAAATTATGAATATTTTCATTGTATACTGTATTTTTAAATCTAATTGTTAAAGTATTCCTTATTTAATAAAAATTCTTTAAAAATCTGCACATTACGAAATGATTCTGCAGCTCTGCAAATATGCTTCCAAAAATCTGCTAAAAGCAGAAAAGTCTGGTAGGTATTTATACGGACGATAATTTGAAAAATATTGCTAATACGAAATGATTCTGCAGCACTGCAAATAGATATGCTTCCAAAAATCTGTTAAATGCAGAAAAGTCTGCTATTCTGTAATTCTGTTAGGTAGTTATTTATACGGACGATAATTTGACAAATAATGCTAATCGACTTAAGATAGGTATAGGTATATGAGTACGAGATCGTCTCGAACTGGGGATTTGCTGAATCCTAAATCCGAAAAGTCAAACCTAATCCTAATCGGAGTATGAAGTGTGGTGCCGACCCGGCAATAATGATTTTGCTCCAATATTGACATGTCTTTTGTTGTAAATTAAATTAAAAATTATTATTAAGGATACTATTTTAGTATTTATTAGCATGCCTAGTTTGAAAGCGTAAATTAATTCATGTAATGTTTAGCGATAGACAGGAAAGCATCAAAACGGTAGATCCACCGCTAAAACTAAAGATCTGGCAACACTTATCAATATTAAAAACGTCATTGGCTGGCTGCATTCCATTCCCTTCTACCCAGAATTATATTAGTATTCGGTTTTACTCGGCTGTATATATAGTGCGTATCATATGAACAATTCACCAAATTTCAATATTTCCACCTGGAAGTTAACCGTGAAACTAGGTGTACATTTATATTTAATATTGTCAAAAAAAATTCCTCCTGGTTTTATTTTATTTTTTTTGCCCCTTCACCTACTTCACCTGACGAGCAGCCACTGACGTGTAGGTACACAGTCCAGCCATAGCTAATTTTCTATAATATAAGAAAGGGCTATTAGGTATTTTTGTGGTGGCCACACTGTAAACCACTTTAATGGACATAAAATTCTTACTGTAATATGTTCATTTATTGTGGAGATTGTTTGTTTAATTCTTAAGAAGTATAAAAACTACGTTAATCCCACACTGTATATAACAGGCGTAATAAAAACCATTTACCCTTGCCCATCCCCAAGATGGCACTTAAAAATAACTTTTTTTGAATATTGAAGGTGTATTAAATTGTACAAATCATGTTACCTTCGCGTTACGACAGATTCGAGAGAAAAATGCTTTTAAAGTATCTATGTATAGTACATACTTATTTCAAAACGATACTAGGAATAATTTTTTGAAAAGCCATATTTGGCGGCAAATGTTAAGGTGTGATGGAGCGGGGTGCAGTGTATGGCTGATGGAAAAATACATGTGCAAAATACTTTACTAGTTTCGCGAGACTTCGTAATCTAATTTAAGCAAAGAGAACTTAAACGGATACCATAGTAAATTTAAAAAAATTAACATTGAAACATCCAATACTACTGAATTCAGGTTGTAAAAAAAATTGGTAATAAGTAGAGAATTGATGCACTTACAGTGGGCTTATCTTCAAGACATTATAATTGAAGGGTTATCCGTTATCCAAACCTAAGAACGTGCAAATCATCCCTGAGGGACGAAATGGCTGGAATAAGCGCTGGACCGGGTGAATTGTAGCACCGATTGAAAAGTTAGAGGCCAAGCACACACAACAATTTTCTGTGCTAAAGGTATATTTATATTTGTGGTTATGTAGTTGTGTCATGTTTTTGACTATTTTGTATTTTTGTGTTCATTTTCATTTAAGTCTGTGGTTTGAGCGTATGTTATGAACCAGTTTGTTTTGAAATTTATTTTTGGGATTTGGCTCTCGTTTCTTACATTTTAAAACTTTAAGCAATACGTATACTTCTTAGTTTATATTAATTAAAAGAGATGCTTATAAAAATCTCAACCAGAAAACAAAAATTTTCATTATCCACCGGTAAACGATGTTTAAAAACATTTTCTAGTATTCCGGGGCCCACTTCGTTGCCAGTCCTTGGAACCTTGTATAAGTACTTTCCAGTTATTGGTAAGTAGGCACTACAAAAAATTTAACACTTAAATGGGAGCACTAAGTATTTTATACCTTGCTTTGTGATCCAGTCAAGGATCCAACAGCCCAGGTTCTATGAGACATTTTTTTATTACCGATTTTCCCGAAAATTTTATTCTTGATAAATGTTGTTGCATGCACATGCAAACGTTGCACCGCATTTGGCTTCGCTTTTATTAGGGGTCCCCGTGTCGTGAGACGTGAGGTACTACTCAAAGTCTACAAAGTAAGCAAAATATTGCAACAAAGGTATGCAAATGGATATTGCTTTATCTCATTTAAGTTTGCTTCTTACATATCTTAAATTCTTTACAACAAACTGTTTTGAAAAATGTTTTAATATTACAATGTTATTTGCAATAACTTTTGTAAATAACATTGTTCCGGAGTTTAAAGAAAAACGGACTGTTAGATAAACACGTCCAAAATGTTAATATATTGCACACATTTCATATCATTTACATTATTAAATGATATATATAATAACCTTATAATTTGTTAATAAATGATTGATATACTTTCGGTGTTGAGTGTATAGTACAACAAAATAATTTATTTCCCAGAATTAGTGACCCTAAGGGCACACAAAGAAATTTCTAAAAAATTGGTGGTTTCTTTGTGTTTATGTTTATAAACTAAAATAGTTATGGGAAACTATTAAATAAAACTTTTTTAGGCACCTCCACACTCACAGAAAATAATTTTTGCATATTTTTTACACAATTTGTTGACTGATGTAATTGTTAGAGTCCTAGGGTCATCCTTCTGTTTCTCTTGTGGTGGCACTTTTTTATTACGTCTTTATATCCCCAAGTGTCTTCTCTTAGATAAGCTACTATCTGACAAGTTCTATATTATATTGTATTTTTGACAGAACTAATAAAACAAATATTTATATTTGTTATTATATAATTTTCAGGTAAATACAAGTTTGATGAACTGCACCACAATGGCTTTAAAAAATATGAAGAATATGGCCCAGTTGTTAGAGAGGAGATTGTTCCTGGGGTCAGTATAGTATGGCTTTTTGATCCAAATGATATAGAAGTAATGTTTAGATGCGAAGGAAAATATCCACAGAGAAGAAGCCATTTAGCATTGCAGAAGTTTCGACTAGATCGACCCAACGTTTATAATACAGGGGGATTATTGCCAACGTAAGTTAATTATGTAGTGACAAATTTTTAAAAAATGTTACAACTTTTCAATTTTTTTAAAAGTTTATTGTGGGGCTATCTATAAACTCAGCAGTCAACTACAAAGCTTTTCATAATATTTGATGAATTTGCCAATTTACCTCTCGGCGAGCCTGTAGGTATTTATCAAATAAAAATCGGACTTGTTTAAAAAAAAGTTTTAATTGCCAAAAAAAGAACAGAGCCCTGTTTTATTTAAACATTTTTTTTTCATATTGTATTTAACTTGGAAATGAAAGTAATTTATGACAAGTATGACTAATTAGTCATATGCTAATTAAAAAATAATAATAAAAAATGAAAGTACTTAAATCTTTATTAAATATTTTTTTTACAAATGGTAACTAAGGATTTTCTATTTGTACGCCTATACCTATAGAGGCATGGATCATGTCACCAAAGGGTACAGGGTCATCCAACCGGACTGTACTGTCTATTTTTAAGTTTCCCTATATTTTTGTTAAATACCAATATAGCCATCTTGTTTATGTTTGACTATAGAATCTACAATTGCCATTTAAAAAGCGACTCGGCTTTTAACCGTTGTTATTTTTTCAATGAAATACCCTGCATATTTTTCATTTTTATGAAAGGTTTTTCTTTCCTGATTCCCAAAATATATACCTAGTTTGTCTATATTAGCTCTTACCCTTTTTTAGATATGAGTCAGCAAATTTTTAAAAATCTATATTCATTCTAGTTTAATACGTCTAGAATGCCTTGGAAATTAAAATATTCAATAGGGCCCCCATAATGCCATCCTATTACTATTTACATGGTTTTGTTTTCTAAAGCACTCTAGACATATTGAAACTTTATTTTCCAACAGTTCCTATTGCATCACTATTACGGACGTTTTACCCGTCCAAGGCATTCTAGACATATTAAACTAGATTTAATATGGTTTTTTAAATTTTTTTTTGTTTATGTCTTAAAAACGGTTTGAGCTAATATTAAAAAACTATATAATTTTGGAAACAGGAAAGAAAAATCGTTCATAAAAATGAAAAATAAAGGTACAGAGTGTTCTATTGAGAAAACAACTTTACGCCACAGTTCCTTTGTTAAGCCAAGTCGCTTTTTAAATGATAATTTTGGATTCTATGGCCAAACATAAACAAGATGGCTATATTGATTTTAATAAAAAAAAAACAGGGAAACTCAAAAAATAGGTCCCTGTTCAGTCCTGGTTTTATGACCCTGTACATAAAATGAGTATTAATATTTAACAAGATAATCTTCATATAAATACGTTAACATAAACAAGTAAATAAGTTTAAAACATTTTTTAAATTATATGATTAAAATTTAATAGGATTTATATACAGGGTGTCCCTCCGGGAACCGCCTCGATCTATATAATGGAAAACTATACATAGGAACATTTTGAAAGTTTGACAGTATGCTAATGTTGATGGGCGAAACCCAGCTAAAATATTTTTAAAATGGTGGCACTTTCGGTTATACAGGAAGTAGGTGTCAACTTTTTTATTTTAAAAAACACCCTATATAGGTATTTAAAGGTTGGAGACTCGGTTGGAGACAATGATGTTTCTTGAACGGCAGTAGAGTTTTGGACTTGCATTGTCCTTATTTGTTTTGAATCACAACGTTTCAACTGGTAAGCATCTCCAATCGTCTTCAGGTGAATACTCATATGAAAAATTGCAGACTCTAATGGTGAATCGAAAAACGTCGTTTTCTATAAGTATGTGCAATTTTGCTTTGTGACTTCTCACTTCAGTTTTCTTGCGTGAACTTTTCTAATGGATTACGTTATTTAATGCGACCACATATTCTCTACTTACTATAATTTACAATAATATGATGAATACGCGGTTTCGTCGTCTATGCAGTTGCTTCAGGTTATGTCTCTCTTATGGTGTCCTAATAAGAATGAAATTGTACATCTAGATCTGGTCCTAGGGAACCAATTACTTGGTCGTCCCTGCCCTGCGAAACTAATTTAATACAAATGGTAGTATATATTATGTACCTACCACTCAACTAGCTACTATATTATTTTGACTTAATATAAATGCTGGAAACCTACAATCATATTTTTTGACAACCATGAAAGCTAATGACTTTTGTGTATTGACATGATGAAAACCAAAATGTATCTATCTAATATATTCCAGTCACTAACGGTATCTTTAATTTTAAAATTATATTAAATGTAATTGACACATTTAAAAAGTTTTTGGTGGATCTTAAATTTAGACGCCATGTATATTTTCCGCGATTGCTAACAAAGCTTGTCGACAAACAACAGTCTTGACTTTTTAGAACAGAACACACATGAAGATAGTTATAGAGTTATACTACTTTAGAAATCATTGACAATATCTTATACAGGATTTATGTTCCATTTTAAACACAGTGGCTGTTAATTTAAAAAATTTGATATTCCTTATTTGTGGCCAAACATCCAAAAATATTTTTTTAAAATGAATCAACCACAATCATATAGACATATAGTATATTGTTTTGGAATTATACGGCACGTTTTTAAAGGTTTCATTTAAAATGTTATTTAATGTATTTCAACTTTACCATCGTAAATGAAATAAAGATAAACCACGAACATAAAAACTAATTTTAAATTTAAATTATTCAAACTAACATCAATAAGATAAATTATTCAAGAGTAAAATTTATAGAATGTCACGACAAATAAAGAAAATGTAAACTGATATTCAGATGATATTTACCATTTTTACACCAATTTTAATAAGGACTAAGGACAATCATTTTTTGATCATGTTCAGGGTGTCTCAAATTTGAGGGAGGCCATTGGGATCTTGGAATCTATTAGGGATATAAACAAGTTTAAATTGTGGCAAAGTTGTATTATTTGGTGCACAATCAAAAATTATTTAAAAAATTGAGGATATTCCTAGTACTTCTGGAGACATCTGGAAAAAAAGCAAAGTTTTAAAATTTTGTTTTTATTTTTTCCTAATTTTATTTAAAGAAAAATTATGAAATGAATTACCCTTTTTCATTGCCCCTCTCTACAAATTGGCATTATCAATTTTTGAATCCAACGTTTCGATGTTTTGGACCCATAATTAACTTCATTTTTCTAAATACATGCCTGGATTACATACATAAAACATAGCCTATATCTGCCTTTATATTCAATGTGGAAAAATCTTACATAATGTAAATAATATATTAAAAATTGGTATGAGACAAATTATTATACGGTAAACCATTATTGCAGATTTGTGTTATATAAGAAAAAATAAAAAAAAATTTTGCTTTTTTCCACATATCGTCGGCGTACTACAAATATCCTCATTAAAAAAAAAACATTTTATTGTACACCAAATTGTACAACTTTAATGCCTTCATATGACTTATAATTTCCTAGATCCCAAAAGTCACCCTAGAATATAAGACACCCTGAACATTAAAAACTTAAATTTTTTTCAAAAAGACTGGCTTTTTTTATTGGTCCTACAGATTAATTTTTACTAAAGTAATAATTAATATTAAAGCATATTGCGTCCCTTAAGTTATGGAATAGGTTAAAAAGTACTGAAATTTCAAACGCTCATATTTTCAGTCTCAGTCTGATATTGCAAGAATTATGAATAAAATGCAAGGGGCAATTTTTCAATTTTCAAAACGGTATCTAGAAAATCGAGCAAAATCAATGAAGAGCAGGTCAAGGTCGACCAAGAAAAATTACTAATCATAATCAGTTTCTAACAATGTAATTTGTTTGGGATGGATTTATAATAAGTACAAAGCTACAAGCGTGGTTGTTAAACGTTCACAAAGTTCGACCATGTAAGTAAACAATACTCAATCGCGTAAATTTTAGATATGGTCCCTTACGTTTTATTCATAATTATGGCAATATCTGAGACGCTAAAAATAGTCCTTTTGCATAGCCATATTTTTCTGAAGATATATAGGACTCCTCACAAAGCCTAAGGAAAATGGCTTTCGGCTATTTTTTCTCAATTTTTAAAATTTTGTTAATCTTGACATCCTCATTAGAAGTATATGACTAGTTTTTAAGTTATGGCCTTTTAAAGTTGGCAACATCTTACTTAAATATTTTCTGCATTGTCTGGAGTTTTCCCTTGTTTCTTAAAAACTGTTAACTTTTTTATTTTTTTATATTAACGGAAAAGTTGGCTTTAGTTTTTATTTCACTCGTATAAAAATTAAATATGTACAGGATGTTGAATAATTTATAGTCGGATTAAATTAATAATAATACATATTTAAAAATTATGAAAATCCAAAAAAAAATATTACCCATTCATTGAATTTCAAATACAAACGGCTAGATTTTGTGAATCTTTTAATATCTTGTAGTATCAAGCTATTATAGAGTAGAGGTATAGATTGATGTACCCGGATATTTTATTTCTCAAAATAAAAATTAAAATTCACCTGGAAACGTTATAAACGACTTTAATTTTTTATACAATCTGTAAGATTTTTTTTACAATAATTATTTTTTAACACATTCTAGTTTAAGATATACAATAATTTTTTGGTAGAATTTCTACTTTGGCTCTTCTACAAGACGCATTTAAACTACCTGAGGATTCTAATAAATTGTAATATTTGTCCGTTTGTAAAATAATGAACTATTTACCAGACATTAAGACATTTCAAATGCTTTTAGAAAAAGAGCCAGTGTGAACTTTACTGTAAATAAAGAAATATATTCAAAAAGTTAAAACAAACCAAAAATACTTATATTTTACTTTAACTTTAGAACCATATATGAATTACAAAAAAAAACATTTTATTATGGCCCTAAGGTAGTTAAATGCGTTTTTTATAGGTAAGACCCAAGATCAAAATTCTACCAAAAAATAATTTATTAATATCATATGATTTAAAAAAACTTTTAATTTTTAAAAAGTTGTCACTAGTGTAAATTATTATAAATGGATCACCCACCAATTAAAGTCGTTTATTACGTTTTCATGTAAATTTTAGTTTTATTTTTTTTGAGAAAGAAAATACCATCTATGCCCATTCCGTTTTAGACGCAACTTTGGGGTCTGTCTGTTCATTCGAGATGATCTTTGCTGCCAACGGGAGGAGATACTGGAACCGAAAGACTTTGATGTAATGTGGTTTAAAATATCTTCATGCAGCGACATGCATTACAGGGCCCTCTTCTCATCACTAGCCAACACAATCGACTTCTTGCAAACCAATCATCCGAATGCCGAAGTTGCTATCTTTGGCGACTTTAACGTCCACAATGTCAACTGGCTTAAATACTCAAACACCAACGATGAGCAAGGCCGCGAGGCCGAATCTTTTGCGATCAGTTCTGGTCTAACTCAACTCGTAGAAGAACCAACGCGGATTCCAGACCGAGCTGGGGATTTTGCTAGTCTTTTAGATCTCTTTTTAACTTCAAATCCAGACCTATATACGGTCACCGTACAACCACCATTGGGCTCTTCCGATCACAAACTTATTTCAACCCTAAGCAAGCTGCCAATTAGTTCTGAACAACCTCCTAAACCCCGTAAGATTTGGCACTATACATCAGCTAAGTGGAAAGACCTAAAGGACCATTTTCGCAACTTTCCCTGGCTAAGTGTATGCTTTTCTTCGGATGATCCATCTGTCTGTGCAAAGGAGGTCTCCGACGTCATTCTAACTAGCATGGAGGCCTTTATTCCTTTCTCCAAAAAGCGCCCTTCCAACGGCAAGCCTTGGTTTAGCAAGAATTGCGAGCGTGCTGTCAGATCTAAAAACCTAGCTTACCGACAGTGGCGTAAAAACCCTACTCCTGAAAATCGCGCCATCTTTGTTACCACCCGAAACCAATGTAAGCAAATGATAGACCAAAGCAAAGAAGCTCATAACGAGAGAATCAAAAACAAACTTCTTGCCAGTCCTAACGGATCAAGGTCCTTTTGGTCAGTCGCTAAGGCCGTCAGCCAAAACTTTACAAAGTCAACTATTCCACCTCTAACACGTTCCGACGGCACAATAGCAACCACAGCCGGAGATAAAGCAAACCTACTTGCTGAACTGTTTTCCTCGCATTCCACTGTAGACTTTCAGGGAAAACCACCACCCAATATTCCCTCAGTTCAATCGCAAATGTCTGAAATCGTGTTCCGTCAGCGTCTTGTTAAACGGATTCTTAAAGGACTCGACGTCAATAAAGCTTCTGGTCCAGACGAAATTCCTATCATTGTTCTTAAGACATGCGCCGATGAACTTACACCAGTATTTTGTAGACTTTTCAACTTATCCTACAAAAAAGGAATATTTCCATCCTGCTGGAAGTCGGCGCGTGTCCAGCATTTTCCAAAGAAAGGTAAAAAGACCCTGCCAAGCAACTACCGACCCGTCGCATTGCTTTCAGTTATTTCAAAAGTAATGGAGAAAGCTATTAACCAACAACTCCTAAAGTATCTGGAAGGGCTTAACATTATCAGCGACCATCAATACGGTTTTCGAAAGTTCAGATCAACAGGTGACCTTCTGGCATATGTCACCCATCTTTGGAGCAACACCATCGAACATCATGGAGAATCCCGGGCTGTTGCACTGGACATCTCTAGGGCTTTTGATCGTGTTTGGCACGATGGGCTTCTAAGTAAATTGCGATCCTACGGTATGCCTCATGGATTTTGTTTATAGTTAACCAGCTTCCTTAAGAACCGTTCTCTGCAAGTGGCGATTGACGGGTTTGTCTCAGACACCTTCACCATCAATGCCGGTGTTCCTCAAGGGTCCATATTGTCGCCTACCCTCTTTTTACTGTATATTAACGACCTTCTAGTAAAAACCCAAAATCCAATTTATAGCTTTGCTGATGACAGCACACTTGTCTCATCTTTTACCTTGACCCCCCCAAACATCCGCTGCCGACGCACATCTTCGCAGGCAGCATGAAGTATTGCGCCTCAACAATGACCTGGAAGAAATTTTGGCTTGGGGTGACAGTAACCAAGTAGAATTTAATGCTAAGAAAACCCAGGCAGCAGTCTTCTCCAAAAAGGTTAACATTGCAGAACCGGATATAGTCATGGCAGGACACGCAATTCCCCTGACACCGTCTATTAATTTGCTGGGGGTCAATCTGGGAGGTAATCTGTCTTGGCATGATCACGTTGCCGCAATTGCCAAGGCAGCTGCACAGAAACTTGGTGTACTTTTCCGCACCAAAAGGTTGTACACACCTCATCAACTTTTGACACTCTACAAAGCCCAGAGTCGACCATCATTAGAATATTACTCTCATGTCTGGAGCTCTGCACCCAAGCACACCCTTCGGCTACTGGATTCCATTCAAAGGAGAGCCGTTCGTCTGATCGGCGACCCCGAGCTGACCAAGACCCTCGATAGCCTGGAGCATCGAAGACAGGTTGGTGATTTGGCTCTCTTTTACAGATATTTCCATGGCAGGTGTTTGACTGACATTGCCCACTTGATTTCACCTAGAGCAATGCAAAACAGAAATACACGGCGAACCACTGCCGCTCATCCATATGTTGTTCAGCTTAGTACTCCTCGAACTTCATTGTTCAAGAATTCTTTCATCTGGAGAACGTCATCTTTGTGGAATGATCTTCCTGAGGTCGTGTTTCCCAATGAATACAATCTTCAACGTTTCAAGACCAACGTTAATCGCTTTTTTCGCACTCGCACCGCTCCCAGAGCGCCTTAAAGGATTTTTCCTACAGTGCAGGTGTTTTATCATAAAAAAAAAAAAAAAAAATTTTGTTCCTCTATAGCTTGGTACTACTAGATTTTAAAATATCTAGCCGTTTGTTTTCAAAATTAAAAAAATGGGTAATAGTTTTTCTTGAATTTTCATATTTTTTAACTAATAATAATTATTTAATGCGCCTATAAATTATTCAACATCCTGTATATATTTTATTTCTATATAAGTGAAAGAAAACTTGTCGTTCTGCCCTCCTTTCAAATTAGGCTTTTTTCCTCTTTGTTCGCTGCCAGGGCCATTCCCGAGGGGACCTACAGTTTAATGTGGGTTCCGAACCACGATCCTCAGTCATGCGACACCCCCCAAGGGCTATCAACCCTTGGTTTATTGTCATTGCATGACCTACCGATTGGGGAGTGTGTACCTTCTTCCGCACCCCACGAGATGTCCGATCTCATCCGACCTGGTTACCGGCGTGAATGGGGTGGGTTGGAAGATGATGCCTTTTACACTCTTCCCTGCATTCTTAAATCCACTGAATTTCGGACATACTTTTTTTATTGTACGTATGCCCACTCCGGGAATCGAACCCGGGTCGCCGCGGTCGCATGCCAGTAGTTCTACCTCTGAGGCACAACCGCGGTTGAAAGAAAACTTAAGGTCTAATTTTCCGCCAATAAAGTAAAATAAAAAGTTATTAGGTTTTAAGTGAAAATTTCAGACAATACAGTAAATCTCAAAGTAAGGAGTGGCCAACTTTAAAAAGCCATAACTCAAAAACTAGTCAAAGGATAGGATTACGGCCATGGACACTTTTAATTATTATGTCAAGATTTACAAAATACTAAAATTCAGAAAAATTAGCCTAAAGCAATTTCCTATAAGCTTTGTGAGGAGTCCTTTATATTTTGACAAATTTGACAAGCGTGATTGATTGGCTAGAAACGTAAATCACGTTTTCAGTCCATAATTGGCAATATCACGAATTTTGCAGTTTAATTTTTTTTTAATTGTCACAAACGGCACTGTGCTGTAATGGGTACAGGAAGTACATAAACATAACATAAAACTTTACCAACACACTAATTAAATTCAATTTTCAGTGCTTCGTATTTTAGAAACACTAATTTTAAAATAAATAGATTTTACACGGTTTAATATTTTAGCCATAATCATGTATAAAAAAGGCATAAAGTAAAGTCAAACACATTCTACTATTGGTTCAAGAGACAGCCTACATAATAAACTAAAAATAGATCGAATTTTCATTAAAATATGGGCGTTTAAAAGTCAAATACTTTTTATCTATTCCATAATTAATGGACTCAGTATAGTCGTAAAACTTGTAATATTGAACAGCACTTTATTTAAAATTATTTTAGAAATGGTCCTGATTGGTACAAAATCCGTAAAATATTCCAAAAGGGGCTAAGCGGCCCACTAGCAGTAAAAAGGTTTTTAAATGGATCAGATGACATAATCAGTGAATGGTTGCAACGTCTAGAGTCGATCAGAAAACAACCTGATCTTGATTACTTACCTGAGTTATCAAGGCTTTTCCTAGAATGTATGTATTGCTTCTTTACAAGCAATTTCTGGTAGGCAATTTTTAACAGAAGCCGGCTTTAAAATCTTCTGTTAACATTAACTTGTCTCTATCTATTTTCATGGAAACAATTGACATTTTTTTACTATTCTCAAATTTTATAGTTTTATCATTTGGTCCGATAACAAGTGTTTTTCATCAATAAAAATAACGCTAGGTCATACCATCATTTTTTTAATGTCATACCAGTACATTATTGTGTTTTTATACCTTAGATACCATCTACATAATGGATTACTTTATGCCCGTGCGGGCATAAAGTACACATTATGGCCTGCGCGAGCATTAAGACGCAAAAAACAGTTTTCGATTAACTTATTCTTTATTAGCAAAATAACAAAATTCACAAAATAAATAAAAATTACGTATATATTTTATATATATTTAAAACGAACTGGTATGACATAAAAGTTTGTATGTACGACGGGTACTAATAGATATATACCCTCGGGCGACTTACACCCTCAGGGCATAATCACTTAGTACCCTTGATACATAAATAACTATTTCAGCTCAGTTAATAACCTGCTCAAATTCAAGTGAGGTGGTTAGGATAAAATCTGCTAGTGCGCATGCGCACCTGCCCTTCAGTGCTGAAAGGACATCGTTATCGATCGGACAATTGCAGCTTGTCACTTGTCAATATTATCAGCGTTCTTATTTACATTTGAATTATTGAACCATTATTTATTTGATAATGGTGCTAACTTTAGTGTGTTTACGTTTTGGAGGAGAAAAAATTATTTACCTTGTTTATCCAAAATTGACGGCGCTATATATTTTTTAATGTAATGTCATGTATATTTAAATAGGTTTTTTTGCGAAGTCGATCCCGAACACATTCAGAGTATTACCGCATGTGCCCTTTGAAATTGCATATGCGTGGTGATGAGTCATTTTAAGTGTGTTCGGGATCGACTCGATCGCAAAACAGACTAAAATGCTATCTATGAAAAGCTATAGGATTATACCGGGTGACAACGAATGTTGTTAACCCCCTTATTTTTTCCGTAGTTTTATTATTACAAATTTAAAAATTTCCGGAGATTCTAAGTGTACATTTTAAAAGTTTTTAGTAGTCATATTTTTAAAATCACTTCCGGTTTGACAGGAAGTGGTATCAACTCTTTTATTTTAAATAGAAACCTAATATTTTTATTCGATATTTGAATTCTACGGCAAATTTCCTTTAAAATGACATATCACACATTATCATTTGTTTTTAAAATGGCTTTCAGGAAAACTTTTCAAGAAAATCCTTAGATGGCCATGAACTCGCTAATATAACATAACTTTTTAAGAGTGGGCCATGGAAGTTTTAAAGTGGTGTATTTTAACCTTGATGCTTCTGTCAAAAATAATTTAAACATGTTATATTTTTTTAAATAATGAGAAAGAATTACTCAATATTTTTAAATGGCAATAAGCCATTCGTTTAGGGCCAAAAAATAGCTTATTAAATTATATTTTTAAAAATGTTTCATAAGTATGGTATTATACTTATAGGAGCGGCTAAAATTGAAAAAAAATCGAGACATATCATATTTAAAAAAAAATGGAGTTCTTCAAAGTTGTCTTCGTTTATTTCTAGATTTGTCATTTTACAGAACATTTAATAGTCTAGGTACTTGTTTAACATAAAACAGGTGAAAATATACCACTTTAAAACTTTCATGGCCCACTCTCAAAAAGTCATGTTATATTAGCGAGTTGGCCATCTAAGGATTTTCTTGAAAAGTTTTCCTGGAAGCCATTTTTAAAACAAATGATAATGTGTGATATGTCATTTTAAAGGAAATTTGCCGCAGAATTCAAATATCGATTAAAAATAATAGGTTTCTATTTAAAATAAAAGAGTTGATACCACTTCCGGTCAAACCGGAAGTGATTTTAAAAGTATGACTTTACTGAAAACTAACAACATATACACTTAGAATCTCCTGAAACTTTAAAAAATTTATTAATAAAACTACGGAAAAAATAGGGGGGGGTAACAACATTCGTTGTCGCCCGGTATTTAAAAAATGCTACGGTATAACTAACTTAATCAAATGTATAGAATAAGTAGTAAAACATATACAATACATGAACAAAAAGTGACTTCACCCTTGAGAGGACTAAATATACATTTATTTAGAGAAACACATAAAATATATTAGCTTTGTTTCAAACCAGCAAGAGGATGGTTTCTGAACGGTAATTTCCATCCTACCAAATGGATATTGAATTAAGCAATTGTTTGTTGAGCGGCTGGAAATTGCGGTTCGGTGACAGGTTTCTTGCTGTGTTGGAATATGTAATTTATTTAAGTTTTAAGTTAGTTTTGAATCAGCTACGATTGCAAATAGATAGTGTGTTATTAAGGGAAAATAATCAATGGCTAGAAAATGGTGTATATTCTTTTTTAGTAACAGGATATGCCACTCTTGACCTACGATTAAATAGTTTTGCCAAGGAAGGGTTACATAAGAATTCAAGAGCGTCCAAGCTAATCGATGCTGCGTTAGTAACAAATTCTTGCATCTTGAAGTTGGATAATGGACCGCAATTATGGAAAGTATTTGATACCTTCATGTATCGGAAACTTAAGAAATCTCAGTTATATATGGAGGAGTAAGTTTATGAAAATTATTTTTACTACAAATATTTAGTCGTTTCATTTATTGTTTAAAGTAACTACCATAAGTTCAAAAATATGATCAGTGACGTAACGTGACAACTTTATTACGCAATACAAAAATACAATACTGTCAAATTCAGAGCTACAGTATCAAAATATTGGTACAGATATTGATACGTCGCTAAGCATATTTTTGGAAATGTAGTATATTACGCGATACACTAACACCGGTATGCTAACGCGCATAAATGCTCTATATCTCGCCCAAATTTTGTCGACACGTGCAAGACGCTTAAGGCCTGTTTACATTAGGTTATATTGTGTACAAGGGAGGAGACGGGGGACGGGCGTGTGGCAAGTTTGTTATGTTTATTTTCGTAAATACCAGGCGTCAAGCTGACATGTACAAAGCAAATGGAAATACCGGGTCCCTGTTTATTTTAAGTCGATGATATTATTTAATATTACACAGGTGTGTAGTAATGTCTACCATCGGTCACCCGTTCACTGATATGACGGGGTTCTCAATGTGTTGCAAACTTAGCCACCTACTAAAATGTGATAAATAGTGTCGTCAAAATAAAACTGTCAAATTCTTTGTGACCGGTAGCTTTTATGTTAACAATAAGATTATAATTTGAGTGGTGTAATTTGATTGTAGATCCTGTCACATTCTCATCCCACTGATAACCTATTAGGCAATTCAACGACGTGTCAAAAATGACGGCTGATGTCAAATATCGCTTTGTTATTGGTACACGTGACCATAAAAATGACATTGCCATCAACCGGCATATTGAATTGCTTGGTTTGGATTCCCTAATTGACAACAATTGACATTAAAAACATGTCATTCCCTGTTAATAGAAATGTAAGGAGTAATAAAAAAAAATGACTCATGTTGCTAAAAGAATGAAATGATCCAAAAACCCTATATTTTTTTTTGTTTGGGGACCCATGAAAAAAAAATAATTATCGGCAGTGCTGGTACGAAATACTTATCACATGAAGTATAATATATGTGCACCAATTTTAGTGTCGCCATAGACTTGCTGTCCTTAAAAATGTCACTATTCTCGGAAAGAGACAATTATAAAAACACAACATTACTAGAACAGTATTTATCATGTCCCGATTTAGAATTTAAAGATGTCATTGGAATGGTGTGCGATTTTTTATTAGCTGGAATCGATACGGTAAGTTAAAATTAATATGTATTAACTAAATATTTGGTTTTCAGATTTAAGGCATTCGAATTTTAGGATAATTTGGTAGCAGACCTCAATAATATCTTTTACCGATTTTATTACATATTTATTGAATCCTTGGAAATGGAAATAAACCGGAAGAAACGGTATTTTGATGTACAAAAGAAATCTATTGTAGTTTTTATTCGCATTCTCTGATATTTTCTCAGATTTCTGGTCATATAACCAAAACTGTTAGGCTTAACACAAAAACAAAGTGTTTCTTCCAGTTAAGGTTCTTATCAATTGATAAGGCCGCTACACAGGGACGTGGATGTCTGTGAATATGTACGTACATCAACGCGCAAGCAAGAACGCTTTGTCTACAGACGCACGCTCAAAACTATAGTTTAGATCAGTGGTCGCCAACCTCTTCAATGTGTTGAGCTACTTTGTTAATTTTGGAATAAACAGCGAGCTACCCACACGGAAGCCACGTAACGCAACGTAAATGAAATAATCCACCGTTAATTTATCATTATATGTATTTATTTTACTATTTAACTGGTAATACATAATACATAGGTACTAATAATAAACTAATAACAAAATAACTAATATTACTAGAACGTACCTACCTACTTGTTCATAGCTACATTCCTACCTACCAAACGAAGGTGTTTGAAAAATAAACACAAACTTTTATCCAGCCACAACGGCATGTCACGTAAGATTTAAAAATAGTTAATAATAACAACAAAAAAGTAACGCACTATCATGAACATAAACATTGAAAAATAAAAAAGCACGTTCAATGAGAAGGCTGACACTCAGACTCATCGATAATTTTTTAAATGTTTGCAGTATAATTTGATACAGCCATTCGAATACAATTATCCAAATGTTCATCTGTAAGTCGATTGCGATATTTGTTCTTAATAAACTTCATATTGGAAAAAGAAGATTCACACAAATAGGTTGAACTGAATAATGCTTTCACTTTCAAGGCAACACGGCATAGAACTGAATATTTGTCTTTACTTACAATAGGCCAGATACATTTGGTACTTGAGACTAACGATTTTAAGGCTAAATCATTTTGAAACTCAATTACTTCCATTTCTGTTGCAGCGATGTCTTCGCCAAAGTTCTGCATAACACAAGTTGCAAACTGTTGGATATCAATTTCCATAAAGGGTGAAACAACAAACTGCGCTACTAAAGCCATTTCGTTGAAATCCTTAAAACGATTTTTTGAAGTTATTCTTCAGGGTAGAAACTATTTCTACATGATATTTGCTGTCATAGGGTTCTAATGGATTTTGAGATCTTTTTTCTGAAAGAATAGGAAAATGCTTGGTATCGCTGTTAATTAGGTTTTGTTCCCAAAACTCCAGCTTTTTGATAAATGCTTTTATATCAGAAATCATTTCCGCTAGTTCTTTGTCTCTCCCCTGAAGCTGCAAATTAAGTTCGTTTAATTTCTCTGTAATGTCCACGAGAAAACCAAAATCTCTAAGCCAGATTGAATTTTCTAGTTCCGGAGTCGGTTCATCGCGTTGTTTGAAAAATTGAACTATGCCAGATAGGACATCATTAAAACGTTTTAGCACCCGTCCTCTACTTAACCATCGGACTTCAGAGTGAAGGAGTAGGTCCCCGTATTGACAGTCAACTTCATCGGCCAAGGTTTTGAATAATCTTCTTTGTAACGCTTGAGCTCTAATCTTGTTCACAATTTTTACCACCAGTTTCATAACGTTGTTTAGTTTCAGGAAATTTCCACATAATGCTTGCCGATGGATAATGCAGTGGTAACAGAGAAATTGCGGAAAAGTTTCATCTTTACGACATAACGCCACCAGACCCTTATCACAACCCACCATAGCTGGAGCGCCATCGGTTGTCAAGCCTACCATTATCGATATTTGAATTTTCTCGGAAGAAATAATATTTTTTAAATGAGAAAACAACTCCTGTCCAGTAGTGTGTCCTTTCAGTGGAATAAACTTCAAAAGATCTTCTTTAATCGTAAAATCACTAAAAACCATCCTGACGAACACGGCCATCCGGGCAGTGTCAACGACATCACTGTTGATTCATCCAGTTGAAGTGAAAAATAAACACAGTTATCTAAGTCAGTTCTTAACTGTAAAAAAATATCATTGCTCATTACTTCTACACGTCTCATCACTGTATTAGCAGAAAGTTGCATAGATTTTATAGCTGAAACTATCTCGTCTTTATTTCTAAAGTTGGCAAATAACGAATCAGCAGCTTCTAAAAACGCCTGTTTTATCATTTCCCCGTCTTCATAAGGTTTCTTTTTTTGTGCAATTATCTGGGACACACGGTACGATGCTTCAGTTGCAGCCTTATTTTTGTCGACTGTTCTTAAAAATATTGATTGTTATCGAATTAACTGCTTTTTTAACTGTTTCAGTTTCTCCTTTCTGGCGGCAGAATGTAGTGGGAATGATTTTTCAAAATTAGAATGGAAAGTTTTATGATGTCTCTCAATATTTCCTTTTTTAGCAACGGAGACCGAAATATTACATAACAAACACACATTTTTATCTTTAACTTCTGTAAAAAAGTATTGTTCTTCCCATTCCGAATGAAAGTGGTATGTCTTTACCTTCTTACAACTGCTTGCCATAATATTATTTTTTGTTGTTCTCTACTAACCCAACCGCTGGACGTTGGTTACGCGTTCAGTTTTAAACTAAGCGCAATGTCGCCGCGCCGTGCGTATTTATCCCGTTCAAAGCAATCCAGATCGTTCTCGAACACTAACGCGCTGGTCGGTTCTAGCCGATTCTAGCTTGATGGCGTCAGCGGCAGATCCGCTGATGTTTAATATTATGACAATTAGATTTTTTTGTGGAATTTTCGGAAGCTTCTCTGATTTTTGCAGTTTGTATTTTTTAAATTAAAATTGTTGTGAGAGCTACCAGAATTGCCTCCGCGAGCTACCGGTAGCTCGCGATCGACAGGTTGGCGACCACTGGTTTAGATCTAGCAGTCGAGATGTTCAAGAATATGTCGGAGGAGACATTCTTGGGTGTAGTGGTAGTGGCGTGTGCTTATGTACTCGAAAACAAAGAGGAGAAGAAAAAGCATCGTCGAATCTCGTGTAAAGGTTGGCTTTTAAAAGGACAAAGCAATACCTTGTAGGCTTCATTTTTTTATTCCTATCTAAATAGTCTTAAGGTTTGTCTGCCACAGGTAGGGTAGTTCTATATACATTGCAATAACTTTCCTCTAAAATTCACGGGTCATTATTCTACAGTCAGACATTGACGACAAACGTATAAATAATCTGCAATTAGGTTGTATAAATTCATTTAATTATTACTAGCAAATTTTCCGATCAAATGGACATTACTGATCAAAAACGCACACTCGACGTGTTTTTTGCCTCCTCACCATAAAATTTACAGTGTTAACGGAAATGTGCAACGTTTTTTCTTTTTTTTTTCGGACAGATATCAGACGGTTTACTTTAATGGAAGGGAATCAAAAAGAATGAGAGTTTCATCAGGAGTACCGCAGGGCTCTGTTCTGGGGCCGTTACTGTTTTTATTATATATTAATCATTTAGCAAAGCTAGATATATCTGGTAGATTTACAATATTTGGTGATGATACCACAATTCTTTGGCTGGGCTCTGATGTGACCCAATTGGAGGCTGACATTATTTGTAATATGCTGAAGATTAAGGAATGATGCGACTCAAATTATTTGTCGCTTAATGTTTCTAAAACTAACCTATTCACTTTTAAATGCCATATTCACAGTATCGGATCAGAGGCTCATAGAGTAAATAATTCAGCAATAAGCAAATCTCTGGGGCTTTATATTGACGATAGATTAAGGTTTGAGCATCACATATCGAATTTTAATACAAGAACAGCTCGTGGGTGCTATGCTTTGAGGGCTATATCACGAGAGTTGGGAATTTTCATTGCAAGGAACGCATACTTTGCCCTTATAGAGAGTCACCTTCGGTTTATGGGTTATTGCGCTCAATACCTTTTCAGATCGGTATTTGTATTGCAAAAAAGAGTAATACGGTGTATTTGTCAGTTGAGTCGCCGAACGACGGCACATTATGTATTTGGGGATATTGACTTTGGCTTCTCTGTATATTCTTGAAACAGCATGTCTTATGCACAAGAAGTATAAATCTGAAATACAGACTTCATCGACAACAAGAACACACGTTATAGCGCTGCCAATTCCATCTTCTGCTTTAACAAAAAACTCTCTTTATTATAACAGCAAGAAGTTGTTTAATCATTTGCCCTTTAGTTTGCGTAAAATTGTTTGCCATAGGAAGTTTCGGAGAGATCTAAAAAAATTGTTAACCGAGAGAGCCTTCTATTCAATAAATGAATTTTTCGAGGTATCGCTGTAAGGGTCTTTTGTTTGTTTTAGGGTGTTTTTCAGCTGGTCAATGTATTTTAGATTTTAATTTATTTAATTTGTTTTAACTGTAGTTTTGTAATAATTTTAAGTTGCTTTGCTTCGTCAATGAGTAGATCTTACGATAATAAAGCTATATTTGATTTAATTTGATTGATTTTGGTGGCGCGTTGATTGTAAGTACATGTTTACAGACATCCTCGTCCGTATGTGGCGTATGTGCCTTCAAACCAAAAAATATTGAGCAATCCGAGCGGGCAATATTTTTATTAAATTTTATATCGATTTTAGACAACTTATACTACCAGCTTTTTATTTTACCATTTGGGAAAAGCGCCATCTATTCAAATGGGTCTTTTCGAGGAAGCAAGCAGATTACTACCAAATAAAAATAGCTCTGTAACGGAGGAAGTACTTAACGAAGCATTCTATGCGAAGGCTGTGCTGAAGGAGTTGTTTAGGCTTAGGCCCATTTCGGTCGGTATTGGACGAGTACTTAACGAAAGTGCTGTGTTTTCTGGTTACGAAGTACCTGAAGATGTAAGTAATTATTTTAATTTTAAATGGGTATAGTTGACTGACTAATATTTAGGGATATAAATAGTTGGATAATGTTCAGTAAAACTGCTCAGAAATTCAAAGTTTGTATTTAGCCTACGCTTCGACCTCTATGAGGTCATCCTTAGGGCGCTAATAATTAATAAATGTAAACCGTTTTTAGTAATAGTAGAAACTAACAAGAAGTCTCATAAATATAATTTCTAGTCACATATAAGCCATAAGAAGTTTTGTTAACGTAATAGATGGCAGCTGATAAAGGCGTACATATCGTAGTGGCATATCTTAGTTTTAAGGAAATCAAAAGAACGAAAATATGAATCTCGTTCAAACGGTTTCAGGTCAGAATTTTTATTTTTACAATACACCTTTACTATTAGAGATAGGGTTACGCCACTTTGACACGTGAAAAAGCACTAAAAAATATATATAGTCTGGCATGACTCAAATGTTAATTTTTTAAGATACCCCACTACATCAGGAGAACGACGATAAACAATTTGCTTAGAAAACGCCTCGATTTTTATCGTACCCCGACAGACAACACAAAAAGGCGTGCACAAAACAGGCCTTAACTGTGACAGTACGTTTACTAACTGTTTCTACTCCTATATAAGTAAACATTGTTTACGTACAATTCACTCTAAGTAAATCCATTCTTACGCACAACTATGCGTAAAGAATAAGAACACACAACTGTGCGTTATGATGCCTAGTATAACAACCAATTTAGCCTTGAAAAATAGTGACATTTATCTATCTTGCGTTTTGAATATTTGACAGTGACATTATCATTATTTGAGATTTAAAGTTCAAATCGATACTTTATAAATTATAAACCGATCTTTAATTTATTAGTAGGAGCCGAGGAAAAATTAAAGTACATATTGCGTTATGTAAAGCAATTATGCACTCATGTAATTCGCACTCCCGCTACATACGCGGTTCGTTCGCAATTTTTCCATTCGTGCGTAATATGCTTTTTATCACACTTAATACGTAATATACTATTTTCTACTCCCACATGGAAATTTGCTGTTTCCTTTACACTTTAGTGGCGGGTAAAGTAGGCTATTCCAGTTAACTGTGCGGCAAAATTTCATATCCATCTTAGTTAGGATATGAAACTGACCAATCACAGTAGTCAATTACAGAGAAGCCAAATTTACATGTTGTAAATTCGTTTTCTGACAGTTGAGAGAAGTTAGGTTAACAATATGCTTCAAAAATATCCAAATCTGCCATATGAAATTTGTTCTTTTTAAATTTAAATCAAAACATTTATCCCAGAGTCTATGTATACACAATATTTTCCTAAGGAGTACACGAAATGGTGCAAAAATTGAAGGTATAATAACAAAATTAATACCAAAATACATTTATACCAAATTATTGTTATTTTCTGACCGAACTAAAGATTTGCACACAGACCCACTTTCTTATTTCAAAAATATCTTTATTTCCACTTATTTCTAGACAATTACTACAAGCTTTGCATAAAATGTACTATATACCTATCAAATGAACGTTTTCTTACTAACCTTGGTTATTTTTTTCCCTATAAATAATATTATAAATATTTTTGCACGGGTAATTTTCCGATATATTTTAAACGGGGATCCAACCCCAATTGATATTAAAATTTTCATTATACGCAACAAACATAGAAAATTAACTCGTAATTCTTCTTTAAATGGTGGAACTTAAAGATAACCTGATAAAACAGACGAAATTATAAGATTTCTAGAAAAAAAAACCAAAACCATTTTTCACTAAAATTTTTATGTTATTTCTAGATTACTACTTACACTGTTGCCGCTTCTCTTTCCACGTTAACAGTGTTGCTAGTTTGTAAATTGGCGATTATTTTGAAAAATTTGACCATGGCGAACGTTAAAAATTCATATTAATGCACAAAATCCATTTTTAACTGTTTAAAACGAATTCTACAGCTATTTTGTTGTACCTACTTTCGGAGTTATAATTCTTACGCAAGCAGAAATAAACCCGCAAACCTTTTTTTCTTCTGTGCAATTCAGTAAAAGAAGTAATCAAAATACCTACGATTGAGAAAATAAATTGTTCGTGTTTATTAATACATTTATTTTTGTCTGTTATTCTGCAAAAAGCCGAATGTGAGAAAGATAGATATATTTAAAAGTGAGTTTGTATAAATATAAGAACTTACCCAAATCGATAAATATGTTACAGTGTAATTTGGTCAATGGGTTTGCCATCAAAATGAATTTTTGTTCAATTGTTTCTTATGACCGTTCTCACAAGTTCATGGCCAACTTAAAAGACAAGTTATGATGCCTAATTTAAAAAAATTCTTAGCATGAAGTTCGGATGTTAAGTCGCAGAAAAAATATACTGTACAACTCGAGTGGATTGTCCATATTGCGCTCGGTAGTTTGAGCACTCCGCCTACGGCGTCGTGCTCAATTTCCTTCCTCGTGCGATATGGACATCATATCCACTCTTGTTGTACAAACTACTATTACGCTTCTTTCACTAACTTTCTATCTCTATCTTGTTGACCTCACAAAGTTTTTACCTTTTTTTGTTAGAATATGGTCTAATTTTTTTTGTTTTTTTTTTAGACTGTAGTTGTAAGTCAAAACCAAATATCCTGTAGATTAGACAAATATTTTTTCAATCCTCACGAATTTAAGCCAGAACGGTGGTTAAAGAACCATCCCCTCTACGAAAAGAAACATCCATTTTTGGTAATGCCGTTTGGTCATGGACCCAGGTCGTGTATTGCTAGGCATTTGTCTGAACAAAATATGTTGGTGCTATTAATAAAGGTGAGTTTCTATCTTTAAGTAATTATTTATAAACCATACTTGTAAGGGATCTACAGATTATTTTATTAAAATTTGTTTACTTAGGACCTTCTAGCTATTAAGTGCCTAAAGAAGTCATTATTTTTTTTTGCCAAAAGAAATTTGGTAAATCATAAACACCGTTGTTTGTAATGTATGTACAATTTACATATACCCTCAGTTAGTAGTTATTTTTCCTATTGCTTGTTACAAAATAAAACAAATAACCTGTATACTTAAGTCTTTGGGACAATCTGTACTTAGTACTGGCATCTACATCTTTGTTAAATGTGTTTCAGGAAGCCTGAGTTATATTTCAGATTAGTCGCAAAACATCATTGGAGTTTCAGGTTCGTTATTTTTTTATTTGAATATTATTGTACATACATTGCAGAGTACTAATTTGCATTTCTAAATTCATTTCATATTTTATCAAGTGAGTTTCGGAACTCACTAGGCATATTTCTTTTTACAATGGACTTTCCACTAAATTTTGATTTTAACCCTATTGTACACGTGTTCCAATATCACGACAAATTAGAGTGATTTAAGGATCCCTCAGACCGGCGCGAAAGTTCCGCTGACACGATCTATGCGGTACCGCGGCGGATTGATATACACAGCTTTATACGAATGTGTTTACACCAGCAGACGCGGAACCGCTCTTGTGGCGGCAGTGCAACGTTTTTCATGCGAATGGTCTGCTTCGAAACGTCAATGTTTCACGTCGGTCTGCGGGATCCTTTTTTTGACAACTGTTGGAGAAACGTAGTTTTAAAATATCTTTTATAATGCCAAATATCCTGTCTACAAAATATTATTCTTTGCGACGCATTTAAATTTAAAATAAAAATAATCTACGTCGGCAATATCAAAAGCACTCTTCTATGTTAATCTTATTGAAAAATAGGAATAAATTAAATTCATTTCTGCCAACGGAAAATATCAACGGCTGATTGGTTAATGTCAAAAGCAGTTTACACCCTAACCATAATGGGTTCCAAGTACCTCCCACCAGCTAAGTTCATTGGCCGTGTGGAGGAGCTGTTACGGGGTGGTGGACAGGGTAGCTGTTGGTAGTTTTCGTGAGTTCAGTGCTTGCTAGTAACTCAAGTAGTGTTCTTCCGTACCCGAAAATGGAATTCTTACGCGGAAATTAGTGCTTGCTTGTTTGTCATGTAGTACACTCGTTTTCTGAATTTATTCCGTACCCGAAAGACAGGGACTACCGACGCGGACATGTCGACGCTCATATTTTTCATAATTCACTTGTGTTTTTGCCATTAGAAAGAGGAGTAGTTTAACGCGACGATTCTATAAAACCCTAAGGATGTGTCGATAGTGCAATTTTGGCTTATCTACTTCATGATTATGTAATTTGTGATTTACTGAAGAAAATAAATTTTTTCACAGTACCGTCTTCTGTCTTAATGAACTAAAATATTTGAACCAGCGACCAAACCTATAGAAGTATTTTTCAAATGAGTGAAAATCTATTGGCAGTATTGGCTCCGTACTTTGTAGTTTAGAAAAACCAAATTTTATTTCCATTCCGGCCTATATACTTCAGCACTTGTGGGACCCAAATTAAATTCCACTCGGCGTCGCACAACAACTAAACACACAAATCCCGTAAGGAGCACTCAGAGTAAAGATTTATTTTCACTAATATAGAGACTATAGATCGACTTTTCTTAGATGTGTGAAATTATGTTAGCCTCTGCGTCATCTTTGCGTCACCTCAGCACGTATGCAACCATAACTAACGCAAAGTCCAACATAACCTCACTTTACAAGAAAACGTAATATTGTCTCGTTCTAACTCATTCGAAATTACTTTATTTGTCTATTCATAATATTATTCTCTTAGATCGTAAGACAATATAAAATCGAATGGACTGGTTCTTCTCTGGATTCAAAGTCGCTTCTTATAAATAAGCCCAATGGACCAATATCAGTGAAGTTTCATCTCAGGTAAACTAGGTTAAGTCTAAAAAAATAGCCTATATTTTATAAACGACACTGCAAAATGGCTTTGTGTTTCTTTTTGGGTACATGGTGTCCCAAGTTCGAGCCTCATTAAAATATCGAATACCGTAAAAACTAACTCTTATTCCGTTTAAAATTTTCGAAAAAAAAAACTTTCAAAAATATTCTCGACTTTTCTACATATTTGATATAATTTTACATACTCGGGGGACACCTTGTACACCGATGATATGTGAAATCTCCAGTATTTACACTAATATATTTTTATAAATTTTACATTTTCTAAAATTATTCCGCAAAGCCAAGTTTATTCGGCGTTATTGCTATCAGCAATAATATTGTAAAGTCTTAAATCATTTATTGGGTTTTATACAAGGTGTATCAGTTTTATTAAGGGTGAACACAGTTCAAAACTCAAATATGAAGACTGCATGATCGTATGGATCAAATGTTAAAAAAAATTCTTTTTACCATAGAAACATTACAGTATTTACAGGAAATGATTACTTGTGTTTCTTAACTTATACGTCATTAAAATCGTACGAATCAAATCGAAGAAATATGGTCAAAACAAAGTCTAGTTCCATAAATATTATAATAGATGTGCCTAATGTCACGGTTCCTAAAAGTTGTTCCGAAAGTTTTAAATCAAAAATTTAGGTCTAGTACAAAAACAATGTTATCCATACATTTAAAAGATCGTTCAAGAGCACTTTGCACAATATTTTTATCAACAAAGATACATGAATATTTAATTTTTTTAGACTATCTTCATTTAGAGGACTTTTAGACACCGCCGTATTTTTTTACTATTTTTTTAAATTATAATATACTCCGTATTTTATAAAAGTCTGTACAACACCCAATATTTGAAAAATGAGATAAAGTATTCTGGATTATATAAAAATGGTCCATTATTATATTAATGTAAAAAAAATCTCAAAGGTGAATCTAAGTAAGAAATTTTGTATGGTAAGAATTATGAATTATCAGTGATAATAAACTTCGGTTGTCGAAATATATTTTGTAATCCTTTACCAACATAATATTAATTGCAATTTTTTAATAATATAGTTATTTTCAATTGCCTAGTCGATATACAATAAGCACTCAGCAGTGATTATGCTTAAAATTATGGTCTATTTCTTTTCGATTGCGAACGATGACAGAAAAAAAATTGAACAAAAATTCACCTAATTGGTTAAATCATGGACCAATTTACTCTACATAAATGCATAGCCAACTTATAAAAGGTTTTTTTTTTAAATCACAGAAGAAGAATAAGAAATTTCCGTTCGATTGATTTCTAGCAATTACATATATGCTAATTATAAACCTTTTAGCAATTAAAAATAACTTTTAGCTCTAGTTATATTACGAAACAAACAATCTATTAACTTTCTGTACATAAAGTCGGTTAATTTCACGTTTTTCTGCAACATAAAATAGTAAACCTATGCCTACTTTGTGTTGAAGCAAAAAGGATGCCCGATTTATCGACAAAATATAGAAGGCCATGCCAAACGCCAAACATTGTGACATAACCTAGAAATTCATCTTTTTAAAGGCCGCTTTACAGTTTGCATTTTTTCTTTCACGCAAGTTGTCTTGCAGCAATTAATATTGCGGCAATAAAAATTTCACTTCGTTTTACAGCGTGCAATGACTTGCCAAGATCGTAGGTGATGTTCCACTTGCCAACCATTAAAATAAAAATACATTTGGTCAGGACTTACCGGCGCTTTTTGTGCATTCATTTTAACAAAATATCATTACAGGACATGAAAGCAAACCAACAAAAACAAAACGTACCCGCTATAGGTTAGAAAAAAACATAAATTAATGTCAGGGATTTTTATATTTAGTTTGGTGTCTCATAAATCACCAGAAAATCCTCAGAATTGCGCTTGCAATGGCAATAAAAATACGGTTCGAGTGATATTTCTTGCAAGCAATACAAATTGCGCCAGCTGATCACTAGCCTTGTTCTGCGCATACTTTCGGGCAATCTTTTCTTGCGTCAAAGAAAAATTGCAAACTGTAAAGCGGCCTTAACAAGTGTTAATTTAAAATTCTAACCGCTATAAACAGTAAACAACAAAATGTCAGTTATGACGTAAATCCCTAACCTTACTTTTTCAACTTGTCAAAAATGAAAATTCTTGCATTTTTTTATTGTAAACCGGGTTTCTGTCATCGTTCACAATCGAAAAGAAATAGACCATAGAGAGCATCTTAATTTGTGCAGCAAGTTTTTCGGTTTTTGTTTTAATTTACTTTATTGTAATGTCAAATCATTTAAAATAGCTCTTATTACCATAAATATGACGAGAAGAAAAATACGTAAACTGCTTAGGTACTAAAAGCCGTGTTCACTAAAGGGTTCTAAATTTAGAATTGTCTAAATTGAAAGTTCTGGTCTTAAAATGACAAGTTTCAGAATAAGTTAACTTTGTTACATATAGTACATTATCATATTAGGAGAATAAGAGATGCTTTATGTGCTGAGCGTGGAAAGTTTGTCTGACGAACGTAGTGAGCCAGACAATCCATGCGAAGTATCTCATTCTCCGAATATCATATATTATTTTTTCTTCAAACGTGCATCATATTATAAATTAAATTTTAAAAAAAACGAATTTTTAATGAAGATAACAAGATTGAATTTTTAACACATAAGTTATCACTTATATTATGACGTTTGAAGAAAAAAAATATTTTTTTAGTTTTTTTTTCTTTAATTTTATAAAGAAAAAGGTATTTTGGTACATACATTCTGTGTTCTTTAATAGAACTAAAACTATATTTGCAACATCCCGTTAAAATTACTTATCGGTAAAACGATTTAATTGCAAAAAAATCAAATATGGCAAATCAAAATAATGGCACGGTGAAAACACAACTGCGACACTATTGGTCTAAATGTAAAACCCTTTAGTCAATACAGGTGTAAAAGTTTGAATACTTATTTATGAAGCGGGTGTGATGGAAAGAAATCCTGGTAGGTAAAATCGAAGTTGTCATGTTCTATAACTATAATAAACTTTGTTACTCAAAAAGAAATTAATACTTACGTAGCCTCGATTCTAGATATGTATTTATTTTGGTAGAGAGTTAAATACCTCGATTTGTTATGTTGGGTTGCATAAAAGTTAACTTAATAATTAACTAAACATACAAATTTTATTGTGACACCACTAACATTGGCAGAAATAAATAGTAATATATATTAAATAACAATAAGGTTTTGTTTGAAGGTTGGAGACAATGATGTTTCTTGAATGATAGAAGAGTTTTGGACTGACAATTCAAGTCCAAAACATATATCATTTAACAATAACGTTGTTTTTAAATATTTATTTTACTATACATATGGTTATATGATCTTCTTTAATAAACGTATTCCTGAACAACGACGAGAAAGCAAAGATAGACCCCGCATTCCCATTTATCAAAATAAATCGACAAGAACTAAATCCATGCTACCACTTAGTTCCTGACGAGTTCTAAGAATTAAACTCAACTGCTGGACAATTGCTTTCGAGCAAGAAAAATGTCGCCTAAATTTAACAGTTCATATTTTCTGAACCAGATATGATATCGACCTACGGTATTAAATGGTTGATAGATTAATCCCTTGGGAAACACTCGTCAATGTTGGATTTTTTTTAACTGTCAGAAAATTTTATATACAGGGTGTTAAAGAAGATGATGATTTTTGCTCCAATTTTAATGGCGTGTAACTTTCACAATAATATTTTTAAATTTTATCACTCTACGTCAATTGAATCACTGGTTCATAGCAAAGAAAGTAATTTGTCAAATTTTTGATATCTGCTATATTTTAAGAAATACCGATTTTTTTGGAAAACCTTGCTTTATTTTAATTTATTGGTAGCTAGATCTTACTGTGCGTTGTATCGCGCAAACTTTGCGAGTGATTATTTTATCTTATGAAAAGCTTGATTATGTTCAGTAACAATAGTTGTACCTAAATGTTATGATGTACAGTGGCGTACTTATAAACACTTATATGTCTATGGTTTATGAGTAGGTAAAGTTAAAAATTAATAAATAAATTTTTTCCAAAAATTAAATTTCCTTTGTTAAAATTTTGTAAACACACTGTATAATATACATGTAGTGCGATATGAAAAACTAAAAAATAAGAAAAAATTCACCTAATCTAGGGGCGAGTACTTTCCAATATAAAACAATTGTAAAAAATTGAGAGATACTCATAAACCATAGACATATAGATGTTTATAAGTACGCCACTGTACATCATAACATTTAGGTACAACTATTGTTACTGAACATAATCAATCTTTTCATAAAGTACAATAATCACTCGCAAAGTTTGCACGATACAACGCACAATGAGATCTAGCTACCAATAAGTTGAAATAAAGCAAGGTTTTCCAAAAAAAAATCGGTATTTCTTAAAATATAACAGATATCAAAAATTTGACTTGATTTGAAACTGCTATAAACCAGTGATTCAATTGACGTAGAGTGATAAAATTTAAAAATATTATTGTGAAAGTTACACGCCATTAAAATTGGAGCAAAAATTATCGTATTCTTTAACACCCTGTATATAAAATTTTCGGGTAGTTAAATAAAATCCAACATTGACAATTGTTTCTTAAGGGAAAACCATTTAAAACCGTAGGTCGATATCATATCTGGTTCAGAAAATATTAACTGTTAAATTTAGGCGAAATTTTTCTTGCTCGAAAGCAATTGTCCAGCAGTTTATACGGAAATAGTAGGAAATTTTTACGAACGTATAATACGCTGTTGCCAAATGATTAAAAGATTCTGCTATTGTGGGTTTTATTTGGACTCAAATTAATAGGTATATTCTTTTTTCGTCGGTGAATTCAACCAGTGGTGAAACTGGTGAACTTATGATTGACAGCTTGTGAAATGACGTCATCAACTGGTTGGTGATTTATTTTACGATCTCTCTCTCCTTGACGTTAATAGAAATCATCAAAAATCCACCATGTATAAAAGAACATGATTTATGTCCAACCGGTAATACAATAGGCAATTTAAGAACGCGAGCTTCTGTGACTGCCACGAGAGGTGGTATTCTCGTATATCTAATAATTTACCACATTTCCATGAAGTACCTATTTACATAAATCGACCTGAATACACGTAGGGAATTAAAAATGTTACCAACACAGGTATTGAGTTCGAT
Organism: Polydrusus cervinus; assembly: GCA_935413205.1. NCBI lineage: Eukaryota > Metazoa > Arthropoda > Insecta > Coleoptera > Curculionidae > Polydrusus > Polydrusus cervinus. The sequence goes on along the minus strand of OW284511.1, from coordinate 68,939,549 downwards.
TATTCAAGGTCGAGTTGGCATATTTTATAATTATAACTGTATTGAGATTTAAATGAAAACCGCAAAAGAATCGAACTTGGAACGTGATTGTCAGTTTGACATCACTTAACCTCACTTTTGAGCTGAACTGCTGTCAAAATTAATTATAAAACAGTTATCTTGTCAAAACAATTTAAGTATACGACATAGTCATCTATTCTTCATGAATTCGAGAAGTAAATATATATTTTAAAACACAGCGAATCAGCATTACGATAACATTTTATAATTGGCATTAACATACAGTCAACAAACAGTCATAACAAATTTATTTAGTAGATCGATCGTGCAAAACTTGGCAACGTTTGCCTCCTAGCGGTAGCCAGTGAAAATACGGAAATGAAAAAAGACAATTTTGAGATAAAGAACAATAAATTATTTATTTCCAGGTTTATTAAATAAAAAGTGGTGAAAGTTTTGAAAGTTTTGTGGGTTAACTATAAAAAAACGATATGGTGACACAGTGTCAGGTTAGCAAAATAACCGATTTATAGTAGTTTACACATGCTATCACCCTCTTATAAACAGTGAGTTGTAGGCTCGGCGCAATTTTATGAATGAGATGCGGGGTCTATCTTGCCTTTCTCGTCGTTGCGTTGTTCCTGAAAATGTTCTTGTTAGGGACAATTCTTATTTTTTGTTAGTATATTTAAAATCATAACTAGTTAAGAATATGAAAATACTATTTTGTAAATGTTTGTTAATAGTGCATACAAATCAAAAACCTATAAAAAATATTAATAAACGCAGCTGGTTTGACGTTAGATATAAGCAAATTTTGAAACATTTATTATATAACTTATTCATTTATTTCATAATCCGTCTGGTTAGTTAATTCAAATCTTCGTGCCACCCAACATAAATGTATAATCTGATTTTGTTAATAATGATTGTAATTCCATATATTTTGTAAATTTTACAAACATTTTTTTAAACTTTCATTTACTTATTAAAAAAATAAATAAAAGAAATATATATATTTATTTTACTACATTTTACTGCTTTTAATGTACAAGATCATTAAAAAATATAAATCTATTAATTAAAATCTAAACTTACAACACTATGTTAATGTGTTCAATGAAAATAAAATAAATATTTCGAAAATTATACTCTTATATTTACATACTATTTATATTATTTGATAGAACTTATAAAAGAAGTACAAAACTTGTATTATTCCAGCAAGAGGTTTTTTTCTTGTACTACATAAAATGAAGGTGCATGAAACTGTAGTGATTTTCTTCTTTTCGCAAACAAACGAACAAACCTTAAGAATCAATAAACAGAATTATGTAAATGTCAGTCCTATTCATATTTTCTATTGTAGTACGTAATATAAAAAAACAACTGCAGCAATAGAAAATATGTTTTTTCCATTTCCATTAGCGTGGTCTCGGTGCTAGTTGCATAAATAACTATCAGCACACGCCGTATTGTTACTTTACACGACCGTAGCTACATATGTCTGCCAGTACAGGTTGCTATTTTTATTAAAACTATAAATGTATCTAGTTCAATGTTAATTAAACTCATCGCAAAGTCGCAGCATTTACTTATACAGGGTCCTGCGCCTCACCTCCCGTCATCTATAGCTCACTTATTAATTCAATTAGGATTTTGATATTTTGTAGACTTTACCTGTATCGTAGGGCGCATTTTAGGAACTTATTTTTGTTTATAGAAGGTGTTCCAAAAAAGTGTGACGTCATAAGGATCTATTTTTTAGATTACATGCCATAAATATTCTTACTTATTCGGATGCCTCTTATAGTTGCCTACATACCCCCCAAAATTTTAATGAAATCGGTTCAGTATTATAGGCGAAAAATTATAAACACTAAGAAAAAGTAGTTTTGGTTTAAAAAATGGTTTTAAAAATTGATAAAAAATAAAAAAATGCCTTGTTATTAAAATTATACAAAGGTACTTAATAAATAAGGTCGAACAATCTCGATAACGACGTTTGATTAATACGAATTGTACAGGGTGTCTAAAGTTTAGTGTCAAACTTTCCAAACTTTAAAGCAATTTATTTTGTATAATTTTATTAACGAGGCATTATTTTTATTTTTTATTAATTTTTAAAATCAGAGGTGCAAAACTGATTTTTTTAGTGTTTATTTTTTTCGCCTATAAAACTGAACCGATTTCATTAAAATTTTGGGGGTATGTAGGCTACTATAAGAGGCATCCAAATAAGTAAGAATATATATTTAGCATGTAATCTAAAAAAATGGATCCTAATGACGTCACACTTTTTTGGAACATCCTGTATAAACAAAAATATTTTTCTGAAATGCGCCCTAGGATACAGGTAAAGTCTGCAAAATATCAAAATCCTAACAAAATTAATAAGTGAGCTATAGAAGACAGGAGATGAGGTGCAGGAACCTGTATTTTAAAAAAAGGATCTGTCAAATCGAATATTAATTATTGTGTTTTTTGTTACTGAATAATTTTTTAGTTAGGTGTTTTTTAAAATGATTTGGTTACGCTCCAAAACAATAATTCCAGTTTCCCACTTGTCAAAATTAGGATATGCACTACAATTAAATAAAATTGAAACCAATTCATACCTCACGGTATGATTAAGGGCCAGTTCAGTTTAAACTACAAGGGACAGTTAAACTTAAGTTTATGCATTAATGTAACTGGATAAAATTAAGTTTAACTGTCACTTGTAGTTTAAACTGAACATATACAAGTGTCCCTTAAAACTTTTAGCAACTGAGACCTACACATACCCGCAATAATAATTGCTACAATTTTAGCGATAAGTGGAAAGCGGGCATTAAACATGTACGGCTGCCAAAAATAGTCATTACTTTTTATTGTAAGATTTAATGTGTAAAAAAATATAATTTTTATGAAAGTTACTCTAAAGTGATTTTATTACAACTTTCCACATATTTTCAGCTATATATTTAAAACTAAATATAAATAATGGGAACACTTCTTAGTTATTAATAGTAATTACTTTAAACAAATAAGTATATTTTATGGAACTAATAAAATACTTAATCTGTAAAGAGAGTCACTGTATACAGTTTTGTAAATATATATTTCATTTCAGGAGGTTGCATTCCAACTTTTGGTCAGAAAGACCGTCACTTTGTTTTAACTTAAAAAGTACTGAAAGTAACAATACTTACATATATTTATAAAACGTATAGTTTAATGACCATAGAATCAAAAAATAGATTGTGCGATACTAATTAAACATTTAAACATTTGATTACCAGGTAATTGTCTAATAATCTTAAAATTCTTATCTAAGAAATTATAGCCACGTTATGGAACTAGTAAATATCTTCGCACATATCTTTAGATATAATACACAGCAGTGTCAGTATTAAATTTGGTAACATTACCCGTGCATCGACACTCACGACATGATTATGTTCTATTGATTTTTCATCGACCGCATGTTGGTAGGTTGACTCTGAAGAAAGCGTTCAGTTCGATCAAGCTGGCTAAGATCAGAAACACTGCGTACATTAAAAGACATATCATGCCCACACGTTTGTCCAATCTGAATTTATTAAGTGCGAATGCTACATAGAGCATCAGTAAGGATGACAGCAAGGAGATGGCGCTGTATTCTATTCCAGCGGAGTTTATTCCGACCTAGAAAAGGCAAGTATAACATTTTAAAATTATATATTTTGTATGGCGATTAAAATAATGCATCCTTAAAGAATGTAGGAGTATGTACGTTGTTGCCAAATACATTACCCTCTCCAAAAAAAATATGAAAGGCGTACGTGTACGTATATTGTTCATGGTTTTTGGCATGTTTTAAACGTGGCGGTATCGATCGTGCAACAGCGTTTAGGCCGCTTGTGACAGTAGCGGCTCGCGGTCTTAAAAAATGGTGAAGAGCTAGGTATAGTGCGGGTACTTAAACAAACATTGACTAAAAACCCGTGTAACAAAACGTCTCTCTTATCCTCATCTGTCCAGCGAGTGAATGGAGTCTCTAACAAATTACAAACTATGTCATTAATTGGTTCATTTTTAAAACACACAACTAAGTAGGTACGTACACTACGGAATTAACTGAAAAATAAAAACAAATCTTTGTATTCACACAGTAAATCACGTAAAAACGATATCTATAATCGTAAGTTTCGCGAAGCCTCAAAATAAATGACTTAAGGTTAGGCGAACCAATGCTAAAACATGGTGCATACGACTGATCTATTTTTAAATTGCCCTTCATCATAATGCAAATTATTACATGCTATTTGCTTAACTGATGTCACGTAACCATAGCAACGGTGAATATCAAAGCCATGTTAGGCGTTGGGTCTTCACTTGCTTTGAGCTAACGGACGCGGTCGGCTGGGGGCGCCAAAATGCACGAGTGTTTATAATTCTTGTCCATCGGAGTTAACTGTGGCCCTATTTTGCATAGCTAAATTCGGATTAAATTAATATTATTAATTCGAACATAATTAGTTTTTAAGGGCTAAAATGGTAGCTGTATTGGTACATTTTTTTCTACTTCACCTGACGAGCCTCCACTGGCGTGTGATAATAGCGGCCCAGCAAAAACATCGGGTAAATTAATTATTATTTATTGATAAAAACATTAATGGCGCTACATTTCGTTCTATTCTTTTAAATTTTTTGGAGACCTTGCTACATCAGTAGTGGTACGCAAATTTTTTGGAGACCTTGCGACATCAGTAGTGGTACGCGATGGCGAGTAAACAAGGAAAAACCATCAGGTGTAAATTTCTGGTCAAGCTTAAAAGTGAGATGAATTTCCCAAATTGTAAGAATTCGTTAAGAAAATTTTTAAAATCTTATTAGAAAACCCACATATTCTACATCTGCGATACAAGTTTATGAGAAATATGAAAAAGTATCGAGATGAACAATTATATACTTGGATGAAACTTGGATTATTAATATTAAACCTAAATTATTTTTGTGCATGGAAATAGGTACTAATATAGAGGACCTATATTATCAGTCACTAAACCAAGCTTAATCAAAGAAACAGTTTTAGAAACCAGCAAAAAAAACTCATTAAATAAAAGAAAAGATTCACATTTCAGGGTTTGGCAATCAGACGAACTTTCTCGTTATTTTTTCAATCACGCCGAAAATTAATACCAAAAATCTGAGCCAGCAAACTGAGCGACGATTTGGACATCATCATTTGTTGGTTTGAGATTTCAAGGTCACAGACAGAAATGATAGATTACTTTTTGACAGTTGTTATATTGACAATTTAAGCGATATGTTTTCACATCACACTCCACAGGATTGTGATACAAAAAGTAAATAATGTACCAAAAAAGAATATTTAAAAATGAAAATAATTTAAAATAAAAAAATATTCTTTTATGTAATAACTTTTACCTTGAGAGGCAACGCCAGTTGCCGATTTGCGATATGCGGCTTTTACATATCGCTCCTTTCGGGCGATATGTATATATCCCCGTTATTTTAAAAATGTTCGACTTTTGTCGTTGTCGTCGCCGTACTGGATTTTTGAAATTTCGATTTTTTTTCAAAAGTGGTAAATTTCAAATGATTTATGTTTTTTGTAAACCTTAACCAAGCACGCTCTAGTAAAGGTTATTTAGACGCGGCATAATCCTGTCTAGATGTGAAATAAAACGTTCCTTATCGGTAACAGTATTTCTCTTCTCTAGAACATTTTAATTATATCTATTCCCAGATGCATGTGGCCACATTATGGCTCATCATCCATCAGTGAGACTATAGTACTATACTATATCAAATAGTTCAACGCCTACAAACAGCGAGAGCTTGTAACCTGTGGCTACATCTAGTGTCGAGGTTGGACACTTATATTAATGGCCTATTACTTTGGTTATGTTGAAGAAATGTAACATAATATATTAATCTGAAATAAGAAAGAAAACTAATCAGAACTTTGTCATCTTCAGATATAACAGTTATACTTTTGAAAATGTAACACTAGTTACTTTTAAACAATGTAACCACATGTTATTGTAATATAACATGTTTGATGGGCTAGTTTCTATGATTTCTGGTGATTTCATTAGTGACTAAAGAAGTCATTATTTACTGATTTTAATGATGAATACCAATTTCCTAAAAATGTTTAGTAATTTTAGCTACGATTAATTCATAGTCGTGGACAAAGTATAGTACCCGCATATATAATGGTTCTTATTCCATTGGATGAAGTTATACGTGTAAATAACTACCACCATTATATGATCATTGAATAAACTATTATTAAATATATTTTGCCTATTTGGCAAAAAATATAATGCTTTTTATGCCCCCTTTCGTCTGCATTCTCTCATTCGCTGACGATAACACAAAACAGCTGATATGTACTTTCCGTAACGAATGGTCAGAGAACAAGAATACTGTCTCTTTTGATATACAAAAGCCCTGTAAATAAAATAATTCTCTAAAAATGTTTAAGACAATATATAATGAGAACACCATACCTTTTTCATAAGTTATATAGTATTTTAAACATTGTACGTAAGATTCGTCAGTTAAATTTGAAAATTCAAGTTTCCGATTTTTCACTTTAATAATTTCCAGCAGCGCCTATTACAATTCAAATTATTTATTTGTATTATTTTTGAGTTCATCAAATACAAAATATATCGATTGAGGATTGCTTCAGTTTTAGATATTATATATAATATAGCAGACATAGATTATATGATTTTGATATCTGAAACTACCTGCTCGAAAATATAGAAGACACTTTCTAAAATACAATATACAAATATAAACAATACACTTGGCTTGTCTTACCCAGTGTTTTCCCGCAATAGTTGGCATAAATGTTGCCTTAATAAACCACGGTAGTCCCAGGCAAAGTAAAATGTCAAATGTGTTTGATCCAATGGAATTACTGATTCCCATCGAGCCATGCCCTAAAATATATAAATTCAATAATTGTGACGTATGTTGTGAATTAAATATTACTAAATGGATATAATCCGCACAATACATTAGGAGCTTATATTTTTTAACAATTTTCTTGTAATTATGTAAAATAAAACGAACTTTGTTATTTGTCAATAATTTGACCAATGGACACTTAATTTGGATAACCCTATAGATCTTATCAGAAATATATACTTTGTTATGTCATTTTTAACAAGTTTCGGCGTTACGGTCGTTTCGTAGTACAACTATGTGTTCGTAATGCTGATGATGATTGTTGTAACTTTATAATGACACAACAAAGTATACATTTTTGATAGGATCTACAGGGTTATCCAAATTAAGTGTCCATTGGTAACCAGGTTGGGAATAAAGAATATTAATAATTTGGATAACCCTGTATATTTGCTATGCAGGTTAATTTTTTATAAACATAAGTCAATCTAATTTGTGCATGAGCTTCTATAATACAATCCTTTAATTTTTAAACATACCTTGTCTGGTAACAATGACACTGGAAACGGCCTCAGGAACACTAGTACCTGCAGCCAAGAACGTAATACCCATAACAGAATCCGGAATTCTCAATGTATCCCCTAAAATAATTTAAAATAAAACTTACCGTAATGTATATTGAAATAGAAAAATCGCCCAATACACATTTGGTTTTAAATACATGTATTTACAAAAAAAAGTACTGCAATTAAAAAAATTATGCCTGTTTGAAGGTTGGAGACAATGATGTTTCTTGAATGATCGAAGAGTTTTGGACTTGCATTGTCTATTTGTTTTAAATCACAACGTTTTAACTGGCAAGTATCTCCAGTCGCCTTCAGGTGAATACTAAATAAGTACAGTAACTACAGCTCTATTTTTAGGTGCACTGGAGCATAACTGAGATGGGTGCAGGCATGCTCGGTATTACTCTAAGATTACATCTGCTTAACAAAGGTTTCCAGATATTTTTTATAAGGGTTTACTAAAACAATCCGGGTTCTGATGTATGGTAGCAGCCTTCTTGAACCTCCTTCTTTGTGGTTCTTTACGCAGGATTTCAGCTTCTGTCCTCTTGATATGATGGCCGTGCGTACTGCGTTCAGGCATGGTCGGCTGCATCTGACTTTGCCGCTCATTTTAGCGTATTGTTTCTTTTCGACCATGCCTGGATGCAAAGCAATGATATCAAATGGACAGAAGCTCGAGGAGCAGCAGAGCACAGCAGAATCTGTATTGTTTTAGTTAGCCCTCATAAGAAATATCAGGAAATCTTTGTTAAGCAAATATAATCGTAATACCGAACACAAACTGAACGCATGACTCCACTCATCTCAGTTATGCTCCAGTGCACATAGCTAGTGTAAATAGAACTGAAGTTATTGTATTTAGTTAGCATTTACCTTGAAGACGACTGGAGATACTTACCAGTTGAAACGTTGTGATTCAAAAAAAAAATAAAGACAATGCATCATTAAAAATATAATTAATTACATTTATAATGGGGGTTTAAAATATTGTCTTTTATTAAGAGCATTGGTTTCTTCATATTTAGGGTAATTCTTCAAAGTCGGTCAAAGTATTTAGGTTACAAAAGAAAGCCTTAAGAACTATTGTTCAAGCGCATTATAGGGAGCACTGTAAACCTCTTTTTAAAGATTTAAAAATACTAACACTACCATGCATGTACATTTTGAATCAACTTTTATAGATTCATACAAAAAAAAATGAATTGCAGAGTAATTTAAATTTTTTTTTTTTTACGGTTTGCCGACTACGTAGGCCATCTTGAACCGGTCATCGACCACAAATGTGATCTACCGACTGGGGAGTGTGAAACGGCACCTTCATCCTACGAGATATCCGATCTCATCCGGCCTGTCCGGCGTGAATAGGATGGCTAGGTGTCGATTCATTTTACACTATTCCCTGAGGCAAGAGCACGCCGTGTTCCCAAGCGGTCACCCGCCCAAGTACTAACCGCGCTCGACACCGCTTAACTTCGGTGATCTGCGGGAACCGGTGCTTAATATGTCGACAGGCCCTTGCCCGAGTAATTTAAATGTTCATTAATATTGCACAAGATCGGCTGAGTTTATTAGACCCACCAGATTTAGACTTGAACTGTCAAAAAGAAATTCACTTGATAGTGAATTATATAATATTTTACCTAAGAGTATTAAATTTTAAATATTTTAAATTAAAAATTAACGACTTTTTAGTCAAACAAACATTTTACACTGTGAATGAATATAAATCATTTTTAAAATTAAATAAGGACGCTATATTGTAACTGTTTGTATAGGTGTATGTATATTTTAAATGTAATGTAATATTGCTAACAGGTATATTTCGTTAAAATTGTTTGTAGTTTACATATTATACAGGGTGATTCACGTTGAGGGGCCTATTAGAAGATCTTGGAAACCAGTAAACTTATGAATGGATTTTTAGTTTTAATTACTTAGGTTTCACGTTTTTTATACAGGGAGTTCTTAAAATTGTGCCAATGTTTCCATTTAAATAAATGTGCATAAGTCAATTTTTGCAAATGGAACACCCTATTTTTTTAGCTTACTAACGTGTAGAGAATTAAATTTTCTATCTAAATGCCTAACATGTTACAATCCACATTTTTAGTTAGTGGGATTTTCATTTGACTTTGAGCTTTGTTACCATTTGTTATTAAGTGCCTATGTTTGTTGCTTAGCTATTTTTGATTTTTTTTAAATAAAATTATTTTAATCACAATACATAAGTAACTAAGTAACCTGACAAAAAATTATTATGATACGTAGACACTCACCATGGATATAAAATATATTTAAAATATCGTTATTAGAATTATTATTATTATTCGCCATTCTCAGATTACCAAGAATGAACGTAATTTTAAATAAGTTAACTAGAATATGATAACAGGGTCAGTGTCACCTTTATAATCATTTTGGTCAAAGCCTACTTTACAAAAATAATGTGGCATTAACACAAGAAATTTTAAGATTGCTCATAATTCCAAAACGACTAAAAATGTGGATTGTAACCTATTAGGCATTTAGATAGGAAATTTAATTCTCTATACTTTAGTAAGCTAAAAAATAGGGTGTTCCATTTGCAAAAACTGACTTATGCACATTTATTTAAATGGAAACATTGGCACAATTTTAAGAACTCCCTGTATAAAAAACGTGTAACCTAGATAATTTAAACTAAAGATCTATGTATTACTTGAAAGCTTACAATATTTCAAATGTTTACCTTTATTAGTTTCAGAGTTACTAAACTTTCTTCCCGGGGCGTTTTTACACAAAAAAATCTCTTTATAATTCATATCTCTAAAACGGTTAGAGAGGAATATATTATTATTAACAAAAGTTATTTAGATTTTAATAATGTTATCAAAAATGCTAAAATCTTCAGGGTGTTCCATTTGAAATAGCAAAGTTGGCATTGACTTCCTGTATAACCGAAAGTAATAAAAACGTCAAAATATAATATTTTAAAGCTCAAAGCCAATTATGCCTGATGTCAAATTTTTAGAAAGATAAGTTTACTCGTTTCCGAGTTCTTCTAATAGGCCACTTAACGTAAATCACCCTGTATATGTGTTCAAAATTGACTTGCTACAATTGTAATTTAACAAAACGTAGTCAAATAAACAGTTCTTTCTTTGTTTTTGCGATTTTAACTTGGTATTTTTTTGTTAGTATCGGGCTTTGTTTTGCTCTTCTTAATAATGAAAGAATACTGATGATTTACGGTTTACACAGTGTCCACAAAAAATCTGCATTAAATGATATATTTTTTAATTTTCTGGTTTAAATAAAATTTTCATTCAAGCGTCTGCTTGTTCAAGATTTAAAAATGAGACATTCAAAAATAGTCGCGTTACTTGAATTATCTACAAAAAATTAAGTACATTAAAAAAAATCGAAAAATAGCGTTTTTTGCAAACTAAAAAGAAACAATTAGAAAAACTTTTTTGGTTTAGAATTTTATATCTGACTACACATTTTGAGCCCTATCAACACTTATTTTTAGACTTTTTAAAGATTTTGTAAATTTAACTTACTTGCTTTTTCAATACACTTTATAATTTTTTTTCGGTAAAATTTAGCCTAATAAATTATATTGATGGAAAAATAAAGAAAAAACCTAAAAAAGTACCAAGCCTCTCTTATTTGATAGATGTCTCTAGTTATTGAGAAGAGAAGTACAACGCCCGATTTTAAAGAAAATACCAACCTTCTAAAAGAAATAATTGCCGATACAATGAAATTGTAAAGAAAAAGAAACCGCCAGTGCACTTGTAAAAGTAGGTAACTCGATTAAAATACTTACCAATGATAGTAATCATCCAAGCTACAATATAGGACAGTGATCCGATCCATACTATACACATCAAAAATGTAATTGGAAACCATTTTTTTAATTTAGGTTTCTCACAATCTGGAATAGTCAGAAAAAAAACTAGTCGTATTGGCCATGTTAGAATCCACGTTCCCTACAAAAAGCAAAAAAAAATAAAAGGCTAAAGACCGTTGTTTGGTTCTCTTTTTAACTAACCTTATACATCTAAAGTATATTACTAGTATATTGATTTTTACCTTTCTAAAGGCCCCTATTTTGCTAGGCCATTTCCAAAATGGTAACTCTTCTGCGGTATCCCTACTACTGAGCTCTAACTTTTTCGCTTCTTCTTTTGTTCCTTTGATTTCTGGTTTATTTAAAGTATTGCTTTTTAAAGATCCATTTAAATGGGATGGAGGGGGTGGTTCACAGTTAATATCGTTTTCCTGCTTGTCTTTGGAAGTCGTTATAGCATCCATGGACACCATGACATTATTGTCGTTGTTATCATCTATGGGTTTTGTGTTGACGTTAGCAACTAAGGTATAATATTAATATAATAAATAATTTAACGTTCTAAAAAAGGAATTTTGTGAAATTTTAAATATTGAAATCACTTTAAATGAAGACAACAAGAAAGAAAATAGGACATATAACCAAGTGGCGCAACGTTTTTTTACAGAAGAAGGAAATGTAAAATAATAATGTTATCTTTGGGCGATAAGTTTACTTGCAACGGCTCTGGCCTGGTTACATAGTCTGTCACATAAGTATAAAGCACGATTTTAATGAAAAATCATACTAAATGAAACATTCACCAGTACAATAAAACTTTGAACGACAGACTTGGCAACAATGTTCTTAAACCTCTTTAGTGATTAAGGTCATGATAAAGCTTACCTATCGCGTTATTCGTGGTTGTATTGTCTTGTGGTGTTGAACCTTCTCTGTGTTTAAAACGGTGCTTCCTTATCTTTTTCATTCCTCCTAAAATACCACTAATTAAGATTTACAGGAAAATATTCATAAATGGTTAAAACAATTAATGTCAGCTAATTATCGCAACCGACATGTTTCTGGTTTTTAGAGAAAGAGAGAGAAATTTATCTAGAAGAAACCTTTAATTTAAAAGTCTGAAAGGAAGGAGTTCAAAGCTATTTCCATTTTGCTACTGCTACGACGGAAATGAGGTCATAGTACACTTCAACTTTCAAATATCACTGTTGACAAGTTGACTTGGAAGACATCTTCGTGTGATAAGTGTGCTTTTTGTGTTTAAATCATAAAAAATTAGATCTATACTGTATAAACAAGACTCCGCTACGTAGTCTGACTTAGCACAACGACGCAAAATCTAATCTTGTACAGCGTACAGTACAGTCGATCTCTCGTTCACCTGCCTACAAAATTAAAACTCCTAACCTCAAATTCGATTTGTTTGTTGTCTTTTCTACGTATTTTTATTAAGGATGGTTTATTGTAATTTTAATTTCTTTATTTAATAATGGACATGTTAATATAATAGAGTATGTAAGTAAAGATAACAGTATTCCGCTTTAAAGAAACCGGGAAATGTGACGAATTCTGGTGATTTCAACTTGCATTACAAATAAGTGACTGAATTTTCAATGTTAACGAAGTCGCAGTGAAAAGTAAAGAAAATTTTGCAAAACTACAGTTACAGTATTGTTCCGTGTGCAGTCACAGCAATTTTAACAAAGTACCATTTTACGTTTTCATGATTCAAAACAAAATCTTATTAACTTAGTTTATTTTAGAAAGGTGTAGAATAATAAAATGGGAAATTCCGTCCAGTTCGGCTCAATTTCGGTGTCGGCCATAGGCGTAGGTAGATTTTGTGAATTAAATTATTTATGATAACTAACCAAGGAAAAAAAGAAGAAAATTAGATAAAGAAGGAACTATTAGCTATAGCAAATTTACACAAACATCGTTTTATTAAATATGTCGTGGCAGAAGAGCTGAAGCACATAGTGTAACTGTGCTGCGCTCACCACCATATCATTGCGAACTAAATTCTATAGAACTTATATGGACGCAAGTGAAAGGATTTGTAGCAAGACACAACACGAAATTCAAAATTAAAGACGTAAATCTACTGTTTGATCAAGCCATTAAGGAAGTGACACCAGAAAACTGGCGAAAAGCAGTCCATCATGTCATTAAAGAAGAGGAGAAAATGTGGGATCTTGACCACCTGATCGATCGGACTATCGACCCGTTAATTATAACGTCAAGAGACAGTTCCTGAGAAGACGAAGAATATGATTATTTATAATTTAATTTCTGTATAATGTATTTTTTGTATTTTGTATTTTTTTATAATGTTTAATAAAAAATAAGTGTACCTAATACTATGTACATAATGCACGCCTTTGTCACACAATTTTGAGTGTTTGTGAATGAATAACAATAGGCAAAACCCATAAATTGACCCAAACCAGGGTGGTACTACCTGCGCTTAATGAAGTGAAAGAATTTTGCAATTAAATCAATGCCAAATTATAAAAGTGGCTTAAATATTCGTTGGGTCACTCTAGTCCCTTTGCATACCTAATGAGCGTTTATTACTCTACACCTTTCTGAAATAGACTATAACACTTTTACTTTACACGGTAAGCGACAGACGATTAGATTTTCAGGCGATCGATGTGCCGAGTCAAATTCTACATTGAAATAACGTTGTTTCTTTGTAAAAACTCATCCTGCGGTCTCTAGTGCTAGGGGGGTAATTAAATCACTCCTTCCTTTCAGCTTTTTTATTTATAGGGAGAACAATAGTACATTGTAAACTTTTTCCGAAAATCGATCGGAAATATTGACATTTTTGATAACATTTCTGAAAGAAAAAGTGAATATTTCCTTACACTTAGTAGTTGCTAGGCAATGGAAAATAACTGTTAGGAAATATTTATTATTGTACTGTAAGGAAATATTATTTCTGTACAGCTACTTGTAAACTAAAATGTGTTAAGCTTGACAATTCAATATTACTGTGTTTCCATAGTTAAAACACAAATATTTAATGGCATCCTTTATTTGTGAACACAGTTAATAAAAGTTAATTGTAATACGTTAGGTATGTCCTTTTAATAATTTTCGATTTACGGAAAAATAGTATGTTGTAGAAAAAGCCACATTCCCGGACTCTGTATTGTCAGTCTCGGCTTGCCGTCCGGGAATGTTCAGCTTTTCCTACTAGGTATACAATGTACTATTGTTCTAAAATCACTAAACGTCAAGATAATATAATTCGTTATGTCAAATGGTAGTCAGATCATTTAAGCTTTTACCCTAAAATTGATAGAATATTACATTATTTTTCGAAAAATGAAAGAAGGTCAACATCACTTATTCACACAATCTTAAAATTTGCGACTAACATTTTGTTTTAACCGAAGTAAAAAAAAAACCTAATAAATATAGTCACCATCAACTATAATTTATATTTTTACCCAAGAAACCCAATAAATACTACTAAAATGACTCGTTAATCAAACTATAAAGAATTTTTGAACACAATTATTGTTCGAGACAAGAAGTTAAAAGTGAAAAATATTCATGTAATACATGAAACTACAAAAAATTGTTATTCATGGTACATAAAGAAATAAACTTCCAAAGGTACGTTATACTCACAAGGCGACTGTCAATAGTAGTCGTCTATGGTAATGAAATTTGGTATATATTATGTGTAAATGGTTTCTGGTGGGCATAATGCTAAATAAATACAGTATGTAGAAAACAACAAAAAGTGGGAGATTTTTTTTTGCTTCTATCTCAAATGTGCATTAAGACCCAATTTTATCAATTCATCTTAAACCTAAGTTTAATCCTAGGTTTAAACCGAAGAATAGTTCTAGAATCGTAGAAATGAGTGATTTATAATGTGGGATTGACAGCAAAGTTTAATTCTTAAAACTTATGTTACATTATATTAAGTTATGATCATTTTTAACTCGAACGTGCTGTCTATATCCCACATTATAAAAAGACAATTTTTTATGTCTTTGTTTCAAACTGGACCTTGGTTTAAATGGACTTAATAAAATTGGGTAAAAGAACATCTATGATTTATAAACAGAGGTCCAATTTAATTAAAGAAATTGGTCAGTTTATAATGTAGGATTGACAGAAAAGTTCGAGTTAAAAGTGATTTTTTACCTGGTCATAACTTATTATAATGAAGCATAACATAACAATTTATGACCAAGTTGATTACTCTTAAATTGAATTTTTCTGTCAATCCCACATTATAAATGAACCATTTCTGGCATTTCTACGATTTTAGAATTATTCTTCGATTTAAACTTAGGTTTAAGAGGACTTAAGGGAGTAGAAATTTAAAAAAGCCTTCATTGGCGGTGAAAAAGTACATATTCAAACTATAATTATAAAAACTAAATAGTACCTTTGCACCGTTAAGATGAAGTTGTAATAAAATATGCATTTGGCAAGGATATTCAAAGAACTCTCCTTTATATTTACTTAATTACTACGTCACTTTGGCATACATTGATTGGACAGATACCATTTTAAGTTACCTTTTTACAACAAATGTAATATTTTTTATTTATTAAAATACTGGGCATTGAGGTACTAAAAGGGATCTCTTATTCTTGTGTTGAAATATTTAACAAAATAATTACTGTAAAAAAGAGAGTATGTTTTAGTTTAACATTTTTTCCTTCTTCTCTTTATCAATCGATATTAATATATTTAGATTTTCTCATTCATATGCGTTTATTTCTAAAAGCGTAGAATAAGAATTATTTTTTATATTGTCATTACCTTCCACTATGTTGTGGTATCTTCGATGGAAATACCTCCACGGTGAGGGGGGTTACGTTATTAGCTTTTGATGTTATAATTAGCACAGCACTGACAGTTTGGTAACAAATGGTATTCTTGTCTAATCGCATTAACTAAGACACCATTGACATTTCTTAAAGTTTGGCAGACAGCCGATAGAGTTATCCAAACCGACACGACCCTGGATATTTCTGATATCACTTTTCGTTCCTGAGATATAGTTAAAAATTTGACTTTTTTGCGAAGTAGCAAAAAAAATGCATGTAATTTAGTTTGATGTTCTACTGTATACCAAATTTCATTCAAATCGGTGACGACCGCTGCTGTCGGCCTCCTTGTAAGACCACGATTCCGCGTACAAGACTTTAATCTTTGCACTTACCTCTCGCACACTTTTGTATTGCCTTATCGAAGTACATGATTAGGATATAGACAATGTAAAGAAATACTAGTATTAGAGCCTCATACCATTCTATTCTTTCATCATGTATTATACAAATGAGGATGGAAACTGTTATTCCATAAGCTAAACAGTCTCTTGTGAGCGGCCACCAGTCGAGTGGTATTACTTTTACTCCACACTAGAATTTAAAAGAATTACATTTTATATGGTGATTCATCAAGGGTGGCCACCGGCCATTTCTGGGAAACTACTGGGAATTGAAACTCAGCGGAAAAAAATTAGTAATGAAAGTGACCATGAGAACATCCTGGAAATAATTTTTAAGTTCCGCATTTCGCCGCAAAAGGGCACAATTGAAAATTAAATATTACAATTTTATATTTCCACATTAACGTATATTTTTTGTAACATTATTAGAAATCTTAGATAATTCTCGATCATTTTGGTCTAAGCCTCATTGGCGTACCGACCTTGATAAGAGTGATTGAAAATGTATGTATTAAAAGTGTAATCAGTTAAAGTGTTGTAACTTCTAAACGTCTTATTCGACTTTAGACAACTTAAGCTTGTTTGCTGAGAAAGAACAGCAAGTTCTTTTAATGGTCGTATTGATTGGTACACGATAGTTCCTGATAAAATTGTTAGAGGGCGTAAATTATAACACTACCAATTTTTTTCATTTTATCCCAAAAACTTAAATCATATGGTATAACTAGGACATCATAATCGGAAAGTTGATTAAATTTGTAAAAGAAAACGTCAAACCGTAGATCGATATTTTCATTAACTTCAGAGTTATTTACAATAATACCAGTTTCCTTGATTTTATGACCTCATAATCGGAAAGTAGAATAAATTTCCAAAAAACTATGCCAAGACAGCAATTCAATATCTTCTTTTGTTTCAGAGTTATTATTGCCAAAAGAATAACTTTTTCCAATTTAATTGTTTTCATAGTTCCCAAATCAATCATTCCACTACAATAGTAATACAAACACAGCAACTTACCATTCCAGCACAGACACCGCAACAGGCCGCTACGGCAAGAATATTAAATACAGCTGACCCTACTATGGTTCCTATTCCTATGTCACCTTCGGTAATGAAGGTTCCTATGACATTAACAAAAAGTTCAGGCGCAGACGTAGCCGCAGCCATGAAAGTAGCACCTGCAACATCCGCTGACATGTTGAGTGCTAAAAAGAAAACAACGGTAGTTATTTAACATCATCATGATAAGATAGAAGTAAAATATATATTCCGGGCACGACCTAATTGTTAGTAGTGATCCAGCACCGTGAATGGACCCACCCGCTTTCCTCGTCTACTTCACCATCAACGATGGTCTTGGTTATCATTATCAGGTTCTTTAACGTTATAAGAAGCCACGTATATTAATTACTTACCCTAAAAATATTTTTTTAAATTTATAAGCTTTACTATATTTTATATTGATTGGCGACTTTCCTACCGACCACATTAGAAAAACAATTTAGTGTTCCATAATAGTTTTTCATAAAGAAGCCAAATTTAATGTAAAAAAATATATGTGTACAAATTTGACAGATAAGACGCCATATTGGATTTTATTAAATAGCACTACTGTAAGCCAGCTCCATTCAATTATCAACATTTATTTTCAGTCGTTCCAGAGATACGAGGCTTCTCAGTTGGTGTTTTTATTCTCATCCAATTAACAGAAGCTTTGAGATCAGAAACTCTATTTTTTTTAAAGATACGTAATTTTTTATAGCGGAAACAACTATATGCTATTTTCGAATATGTCAGATTTCAAAAAATGACAGATACCACGCCATTTTGATTTTTTGACAATCAATTTACTTCCTTGTGAGATATAGACATCATATCCACTCTTGTTGTACCAACTACTATTCCGTAAATGCATATAGATAAAAGCGTTGTTTAAGATGTTGGTAGACACTAGTAGTTATGACTTACCATGGCAAATTTTCTCTACTGCTGGTACGAAATAATTATCACAGACTACAGCTAGGGCTACGAACATATATAACGATACTAAAATATGGATGGCGATGGCTCCACCTCGTCTTTGGTCCTCTGTCAATAAATCGGAAGGGAAATCATCTATAGCGGGTGGAGTACAATTAAGTCCTAAAAAAGAAATATATTTAATTTTTAATAAATAAGTATACTAAAGTAATTCGCGGTATGTCAGCTCAATGGTAGAGCTGCCGCGGTGACCCAAGTGCGATTTAAGAAGTAGATTGCAGTATGGCACTCGTCGACCATGATACAACTACAAGAAGATATGATACCGCGCAGGTTTTCGTGACGTCACTTGTGTTAAAAACCGCCATATTGCGATATTCTCCGTTGTTTAAGTTAGAGTTCAAATTACATGTATAATTTTGATCGAAACAAATTCATAAATACTTTAATTTTCCTTCCAACATAATCACATCTTCAAGTTGAAGTTAAAAGGAAGGTAAGTATATTAATTTGAGTTAGCGCTGCCTAGCGGGACTCCTGTAATTGTGACGAATGTCTTTACAGGCGACTTCCTCTTAACATATACTTATTTCTATAAGTTTGTTAGAGGTGCTGGTATGCTCAAGAGTGTCTAACAACGACACAGATGGCGCTCCGTGTCATATTTTACCGGTGTGTCCCACCAAGTGCTGCCTTAAGTAGCTTCGAGATCCCTTTTCTTTTCGTCGGATCCTAGCTCTCCTGATGAGTCATGATATGACGAAACGCGTCTAGAGAGATGGATCTGGCGAAATGAAAAGGAAAATCTTCGTTTTTAAGTAGGTATATTAAGTTTTAAATCTTGTCTTGACAATAATCAATCTATCTATATAAAATTTATGTTTCAAGATTTAAGTCACAGTAGAAATTCTAAGACTAATATGATTTGAAATAAATTTATTAAAAATTTCATATAAAATTGCCTTTTAATAAGGTAATCTACGCTTTGCCGTATAATTCGGCGCGTTCAATTCAAAAATTCCTCACAATGTGACGTCACGATCCACTGCGCACTCTGTTGATATCATACCTTGTACAGTTGTATCATGCTTACCGACTCCGAAACAATCACTTCAGAGAGGATTAATCTGTCTTTAGGAGACCTCATTTAGAGTGAATAAACCTGCCCGTGGGGAACTGACGAATAAACCAGTGCATACGCGTGGTTCAGATCCCGCGTTAAACACTAGGTCCCGTCCCAGACGTTAAACAAGGGATACGATAAGCTGTTCGGCTACAGTATAATGGCAATATGTCAATCCTTCTACCAGCCAAGGCTCGAACTATTGGCGTTAAGTCCTTTTGAATGAGCACCAAAAGCTGACAGTGGAAAATAACCAAACAATACAGGGTGATTCCTAAGTTGATACTTCTTTTTTAGCTGCGTATAGAAGGCATTAAAATAAACAACATTTTCAAATACCTTTTTTCAAAAAACCCAAAAATAAAGTACTTACATTCATTTATTACACTACAAATCAAATACGGTTCTGCCTAACTTGCCCGTTGAATACCATTAGGAATACTTCTGGGTGTAGAGAAGAAACATCCGCACTTTTACGACACTCACAATAAATTAGCACCAAAATTAGTTCATTGTTTTCAAGTTTTACCATTTTCACCAATTTATTAAAATTAATTTGCTTCAGAAAACCATATACGCGCCGCGAATTGCCAAAATAAATAACTGACGACCGATCCGTAAAATGCATGACCCACATACAAAAAACGGAGAAAAACAAGGGCTACGTTTTGATTACGAGGCCCGCACTTAGATTTTTTACTTCTATAACTCGGCTATTTTTAAGTTTTTTGAAAAAAGGCATTGGAAAAAGTTGTTTATTTTAATGCCTTCTATACACAGCTAAAAAAGAAGTATCAACTTAGGAATCACCCTGTATTTTATATTGCTTCATAATACGACTAATTTTAGTTCTCCAGCAGTATTAAATGATTTTAGCTCACATTAGGTGCTGTGGAGAACTAAAGAGGGCTTTGGCTGTACATTATTTGGGCACCTGGTTGTTTACTACTATTTTTATGTGTTGATATATATATACGACGTAATAATTGCAGCGATTTAAGACCTTTTTGACAAAATAGTGTTGAGGTCCCTCGTAAAATGATGCAATTAACCTACGCTTGAATAATAGTAAGGGAGCGAGAACTACTCACGAGTAGTCGGAATTATCTTAAGATATGTAGCCATATGATGTCATAGGATATGCCCTTACGAAACCAAAACTTTATCGTGTTCGGACTCTAATTGGGACGATCTACTGCCAGCGAAACAACCTCTGGTAATGGTTGTAGAAGAGTATCTGGTGAGTGTTGGCAACTAATAAATGACGAAAGGAAAGGAAATTCTTCTTCTGTAATAATTATTTGTATATTTTGTAGGTTAAATAGATGATATTTGTTATAATTAGGAGTAAGAGTTTTTTTGGTGCTTTTTAAACACTTTCGAACTGAGTGCTCTGTAAGTCTCGAAATTTAGATGGATCTTTTTTTATTAGGTAGTTTTTTTCCATAGTAAACTACCATAATTATATCTAAACCACCCCTGTTGTCCAATATTATTAAAATTTAAAAATTGTGTTTGTGATTAAAGCCACCATATTATTTTTTCTACTCCCACATCGATATTTGCTGTCTCCTTTACATTAAAGTAATTGGGTAAGTTAGCTATTCCGGTTAACTAAACGGATATAATTTCATATCTCTTTTAGTTAGAATATGAAACTGACCACTCACAGTGGTCAATTACAAAGAAACCAAATTTACACGTTGTAAACTTTACCCGTCGATTTATAACACTTAACAAAAGTATGGTTAAGATTATATTTTAAACATGCAGATCTCTCACATAAAATTTGTTATTTTTTTTGTTTTGAATCAAAACATTTATCCCAGAGCCTATGCATACACCAATTTTTCCCAAAGAGTGCACGAAATGGTGGAAAAATTAAAGATATAAAACCAAAATATATTTTTACCGAACTATTCTTAAGTTTTTTCTGATCGTACTAAGGATTTGTGCACAAATGGCCTTCCTTTTTTCAAAAGCCTCCAATTTTTCACTTTTTTCTAGATGTTTACTACGAGATTTAATGCATAAAATGTATATAAAATGAACATCTGTACTTGCTTTGTTAGTTTTTTGCGATGACTGGGCTCTAACCCCAATCGACCGTAAAAGTTTTATTATACAAAAACAACTGGTAAATTTTTTTTTAAATGGTGGAAAAAGAAGTAGGTACATAAAACTAGATAAAACAGACAAGATTATAAGATTTTTAGAAAAAAATCCATTTTTTAAGGTCATTATTTTCTTCTGGATTACTAATGGTTTTAAGGTTCTATTTTTTCGTTTTGTTTCGCACAGAAATGAAGGGTTTGTTCGGGTTTGTAACGCATTAAGTAGGCAAAGGCTGTGGTTTAGAAAAAGAAATTGTCCATTTGTATTAATAAATATATCACCCTTAGTTTGTTATTCTGCAAAAGGCCGAATGTGAGAAAGATAGATATATTCAAAATGATTTGGTGTAAATATAAGAAATCACCCAAATCGACAAATATGTTAGTGTAGGTAATTTGATCCATAAATTTTCCAACGAATGAATTTTTCTTCAATTGTTTTTTAGTGTTCTCACAGGTTCACGGCCAACTAAAATGACAAGTTATAAAATAATGTCTGGTTTAAATTAGTAACTTTTTAAAATTTTAATATGAAGTTCGGAAGTTGAATCGTAGAAAATATATATTGTACAACTCGAGTGAATTGTTCATGTTGCGCTATGAAGTTTTACAACAATTTACTTCCTCGTGCGATATGGACATCATATCAACTTTTGTTGTACAAATTACTATTACCATTCAGCAACCAAATGCTCTTGAAATCATCATTCTGTGCCTTCATAGCGCTGGTAAACTCCCAGTATCATTTCTATAGTTCAGCGAAATAAAGAATATTTTATGCATGGCTTATTAGGGTAGTGGCTTCTATATCCAATAAACATTCCATTGTAGTTTTGCATTACGAGCAATAAATTCGCTGGTCGGAAATTAATAAAAAGATAATGGTGCAAGTGTTTATAAAACTCTCTTGGATTCGGTATAACCGCTGTTTTTCACCGTTTATTGAATAGAGCGGAAACACTAATAAGTTGTTTGTTGAATAAAAATATGTTTTCTTTACTTGTGTCATGAATGGTTGACATTTTATTGACATAAACTCAACCTCTTTTTGCCAGTAGAATGTAATTCTTAAGGTTTCCTTGGAAACATTTCTTATAATAATGGACTAGATACTTTGGGCACAAGCAGCTACTTTCTTTTCAGGTAATTTTCATTAACAGCAGGGGTAAATTAAAAAAAAATACTTACCGGAGATATTAGGAATTTACCAGAAAACGCGCTGGGTTGCCGGTTTTGAGAAACGCTGCTGAGTGTCCACAATACCCACCAATCATTTCATGCTGTCTATGTTTATCAAAGGGGATTAGACACGAATAGTCGATAAGCATTGACAGTCAAACTATCAACTCAGTCAGTTGCGTACATAAATTATGAAAACATCAAAATTCCAAAAAACGATAATATTTTTTCATGCTAGTAACAAAATTTTAAGGACATTTTTCATTGCCTAACACTGACGGCCAAGAAATCTTTTGAGACTATAGAGGTAGGTATGTAGTCACTTACAAAAAACCCATTTTCTTACCGAAGGTAAAGTTAGTTTCTAACCTGTCCTAATAAGTTGTTTGTTAGTGAGGGCAGTCATATTCTGACTTAATTTAATCAATCGTACGTGCAACCAGCCCGGTTAGACTTCGGGCGGGATCGAAGCTAGTGACGTCAGATCTCCAGACTATTCACTCAAGTTAGAACTTACGTTTATCCCTATCGCTTATGTGCCAATATTACACCTACGTAGTTATTTATACAAAGTGAGCGTGTTTACTAAGGCATACGAACTTGTTCTGACTATATTTGTCTCTTTTTACTTTAACAACCGGCGGATTGCAGAGAGAGACGGCAATATGGCAACTGGCACGAACAGTTTATTTTATAATTCTACCTCACTTCCCAGTCTGAAGCCAAATGGAATCATCCAACCAACCTCGTCCTATGATGAAAATGGCTGACAGTGATTATTAATTTAATTTTTTTTATTTTCTAATTGTTAATGAAAAAGAGCATCGTCATTTTGCTAAAGGTATGTAATTCAAACATCTTTTCGTTAACTTTGATTAATAAATTTTATCTTCATAATTATACAAATCATCAAATTCATATTAGTCTAAACTCAAAAACTGGCAAACTTTTTTAATTATTTTTCTTATTAAACTCATGAAATAATGTCTTTTAGCTCTTTGCCGATTACTGAATACTAGTAGAAATCGTTTCAGCCCACACTTTAGTCAACTGTTTTTGCATTGTGTATTTTTGCTTTAGATTAGCTGTTTCTTATGAACGAATGCATTTTGGAGACATAATTTGGTCGTTGCTCTTCAGCTTGCCAATAAAAAGTTTCAAACCAGGCCCAGGCCGACTGTGAGTACAACGGATCTTTTTTGAAAATACGAACATTGCTAAAAGAACTTGAAGTACCTATAGAATGAATGAAAAACCTGCAAACAAGGAACTGGTTAAGAAGATTACGAGGAAGTATAAGACTCTAATGATAACTGTGATAAATGTACGTCTAATTTTTTAATAAAATTATTGCAAGCTGCATTTCTGGAATTTTATTTTTCATTTTTACAGACAATGATACCAATAAGTTAAAAGGAATTATTTTAATTATTATATTAAATATTACTTAAAATATTGCTAACAAAAAAAATTACAAAACTGTAGGCATTTTAATGCCCCGCTTCTTGACTCAAGGTTCTCGCCAGATACAATGGTGACGCCACTTGTTTTTGACGTTTTTTTACTTCGGCCAATTAACAAGTTTGTTGGTCTTATTTCTCTGTTTGTCTTTGTTGCGTGCAATAATAGAGAATTATTGAGAAGATAATTTTTACGTCAGGTCTTAATTTTATTTCTCTGAAAAATAACTTATTAGAACGCTTTCTTTTTTACGACAGCGTTATTTTTAACCTAACAAGTATATTTTTATTCTTGTGTTGTATATATCTAAACATTTAAAGTTAGTAACATTGTTGTATAGGTTGCAATGTTACCAAACCCCAATTTCTGTTTTAAAGGGCATTTTTCACCGTACAAAGATTGTTTGACTTATGCTGATTAGGCAATCCAGCTATCTGTCAAAAATGGCAGCTGATGGCAAATACTGCTTTGCAATTGGTACACGTGATCATAAAAATTACATTGCTGGTGGCATTTAACGGGTGACTCGATACTTTTTGCCATCAACCGTCATATTGAATCACGTGGTTTGGATTCCCTAATTATAGGCCATTCGCGTATTTGTCATTCTAAAATACCACAATCGAGAGGTATATTTTAAATCAACGTTTAACAACGTTTCCTGTAGCATCATTGTATACAGGTTTTATGAAAATTTGTGCAATTAAAAATGCATCCTGGAGAA
Organism: Polydrusus cervinus; assembly: GCA_935413205.1. Lineage (NCBI taxonomy): Eukaryota > Metazoa > Arthropoda > Insecta > Coleoptera > Curculionidae > Polydrusus > Polydrusus cervinus. Next base: position 68,914,437 of record OW284511.1, on the reverse strand, counting down.
CATGATAGTTCATGTAGACCTTTATTTAAAACATGACACCTTGAACCTAACAGAAGGTGCGTCGAATTTTAATGATTGATAAGTTCTCGTGACTGAAATTTATGTTGCGTGCATTATTTTCAATATAAGAACGGGAACTGAGTGGGTTCAAACAACTCGGCGCTTAATCTTTAATCAAGTGACACGTAAATATAATTTGTTTTATTGGTGTATTTTCTTTCTGACAGAACGAGCGGAACTTATCTGAATAAGATGTAGATAGTTTTCTTATAACGAAAATTGACTCTACTTTCGCCCTTCCGGCATTTTTTTCAGTCCGTAGAAGTTTTTTAACTAACAAACCCTCCATCTTTCGTTGTACGGGTACATAAAAAAAATTGGTAAAATAAGTCAGAAGTGTAAGTCTCAGGGTAACCTTCAAAATTTCCCCCTTCGGCACGCCACTACGACCTTATAAAAAAGATCGCAAAATTCACAACTATTATTTAAATAATTTTACAGAATACATCGGTAAAAAATAAGGTAAGTAATCAAAAATAGGAAAAACTAGCAAGGAAAAAGCACACAAAATAAGAAGCCAAAAATGAATTTTAATTATATTTAAAAAAGGGTAAGAAAGAAAAATTAAAACAAAACATAGATTATTTTTGTTTTTCTACAATATCCTATCATTTTTAAGTATGAACCGAGTAAAAATAAAATATAAATGAAACGCAAGAACAAATATTTAACTTTTAATAAATCTAATAAAAAAAAACAAAAATGCAACAAAATTTTTGCTTAATTATCTTTGGTTTTCATAATCACAATCAACTAAAAGGTTAAACGTCATAATACGTATATATATATATATATATATATAATAAGTATCAGTTTTACAAGACTCTTTTTCTTGCTTTTAAATTTGAAAATGTTTGTATTATCTCATTAGAGTCTATGGTTTTTAAAAGATCTGAATTTACTGACATGATGGCTAAAGATTTAGTCTTTCTTGGGCAATTGAATTTCTAAGATAGAGGGCGCCGCTGTCAGATTGTATAAAGGCGGCGCTACATGGATTGCATCGGCATAAAAGCCATTTCAATACAATCACGATATAAGACATTTACCGCCTGGTGCTATAGCACCCATGTAAAACCGACACTGCCCGGGGGGGGGGGGGGGGGGGCTGCTACCGGGCAGTCCAATTGCAACCTAATTTTGCGCCCCACACTTGCACTGTTAATATAAATATTTATTTAAAAAATGTAAAACCAACGCAGCACAAAATTAGTATATTAGTTTGCCTTTTTTTACCTAGTTACTTATTACGCGCTCACCACGCCAAAAGCTCACCATTCCAAAAATGATGAATTTATAAGGAATTATATATTTTTGGCTTAGATTACGTCTTAGTTATTGGTTTGTGATGTAATTTTAAAGGAAAATGAGTAAACATAATAATATTTAATAGTGTTTTTTATATACTTCTCTGTCCCGTTTTCCCTTTTTAGAGCTATTTTAAATCAACAAATATATAGCAAAATGCAATAAAATATTTTTACAACAAAAACAGATAACAACCATCGGTCTCCTTTATTTATTGAAACAGTGTAATTATTTACAATAAAAAAATAGTAAGGGAAGAAACGAGAATGCTTCATTATGAATCCAAAACCTAACCTTTTTACAAAACGGCAATTCAGGACTATTTCAGAATCTAAGCATTTTAACAAAAACGATCTCAGATCAATTCAATCACTCAAATTTTGGCATAGTGAGTGTATAAAATATATTTACTGTATTTTTAAATATGAAAAACGGAGCCCGAAAAACCCTGGTTATTCATATACACTATTGGCAAACTCGAATCTAGGGTGCCGATATAAACGCATCAGACGGAGATTATTAGTAGCTTTTAACACGTTGAACAGAGAACACGCTATTCCCTACCTCCCATCTTCCATTCTTTAGATTTAGAACACGCGGTCGAAGCAGTCGACGTATCGAATGCTTCGATACATGATTGAATTTAGGGCTTAAACAGATTTCAAAAAATAAAATAAAAAGTGCAGGTCGGTACTAAACAAATCAAAGTAGATAACAATTTCACAAAAACGACACGATGTGCCAAAATTCTAAAAAAAAAGTAGTATAAAGCTAAAAAAGTTGCTGTAATAATTTTTTTTTTATGATAAAACACCTGCACTGTAGGAAAAATCCTTTAAGGCGCTCTGGGAGCGGTGCGAGTGCGAAAAAAGCGATTAACGTTGGTCTTGAAACGTTGAAGATTGTATTCATTGGGAAACACGACCTCAGGAAGATCATTCCACAAAGATGACGTTCTCCAGATGAAAGAATTCTTGAACAATGAAGTTCGAGGAGTACTAAGCTGAACAACATATGGATGAGCGGCAGTGGTTCGCCGTGTATTTCTGTTTTGCATTGCTCTAGGTGGAATCAAGTGGGCAATGTCAGTCGAACACCTGCCATGAAAATATCTGTAAAAGAGAGCCAAATCACCAACCTGTCTTCGATGCTCCAGGCTATCGAGGGTCTTGGTCAGCTCGGGGTCGCCGATCAGACGAACGGCTCTCCTTTGAATGGCATCCAGTAGCCGAAGGGTGTGCTTGGGTGCAGAGCTCCAGACATGAGAGCAATATTCTAATGATGGTCGAATCTGGGCTTTGTAGAGTGTCAAAAGTTGATGAGGTGTGTACAACCTTTTGGTGCGGAAAAGTACACCAAGTTTCTGTGCAGCTGCCTTGGCAATTGCGGCAACGTGATCATGCCAAGACATATTACCTCCCAGATTGACCACCAGCAAATTAATAGACGGTGCCAGGGGAATTGCGTGTCCTGCCATGACTATATCCGGTTCTGCAATGTTAACCTTTTTGGAGAAGACTGCTGCCTGGGGTTTCTTAGCATTAAATTTGACTTGGTTACTGTCACCCCAAGCCAAAATTTCTTCCAGGTCATTGTTGAGGCGCAATACTTCATGCTGCCTGCGAAGATGTGCGTCGGCAGCGGATGTTTGGGGAGTCAAGGTAAAAGATGAGACAAGTGTGCTGTCATCAGCAAAGCTATAAATTGGATTTTGGGTATTCACTAGAAGGTCGTTATTATACAGTAAAAAGAGGGTAGGCGACAATATGGACCTTTGAGGAACACCGGCATTGAAGGTGAAGGTGTCTGAGAGAAACCCGTCAATCGCCACTTGCAGAGAACGGTTCTTAAGGAAGCTGGTTAACCATAAACAAAATCCATTAGGCATACCGTAGGATCGCAATTTACTTAGAAGCCCATCGTGCCAAACACGATCAAAAGCCCTAGAGATGTCCAGTGCAACAGCCCGGGATTCTCCATGATGTTCGATGGTGTTGCTCCAAAGATGGGTGACATATGCCAGAAGGTCACCTGTTGATCTGGACTTACGAAAACCATATTGATGGTCGCTGATAATGTTAAGCCCTTCCAGATACTTTAGGAGTTGTTGGTTAATAGCTTTCTCCATTACTTTTGAAATTACTGAAAGCAATGCGACGGGTCGGTAGTTGCTTGGCAGGGTATTTTTACCTTTCTTTGGAATGGACTGGACACGCGCCGACTTCCAGCAGGATGGAAATATTCCTTTTTTGTAGGATAATGCTGTAATAATGTTGTATTTGTTTCTCGGTAGCGGTTAAAATAAGTCAGATAACACTTCACACGTCCTACAATTTTCAAGGTTCAAGGTCAAAAACACCCATTTTGTGAGGCTCAGAGGGGGGCTGCCCCCCCCCCCCCCCTGGATCCGCGCCTGACATCGAGGCGCTATTTAGCTATAGCTAGGCTTAATTTAATGACTAAAACTTATATTAAACACGTTAAAATAACAATAAATACAACAGACCTAGACCTAAATCTTAAAGATAACTTATAAACTGATAACACGAGGAATAACCAAACAAACTGATTTTTTTAGTTTAGCAGTAAGTTTTAAAAGTAACAATAATGTAAACTCGAAAATACCGTATTTCGACAAAATATAGAAAAATTATAATTCAATGCATTCAATTAACAATCTGTTTATTTTAAATCAAAACATTAAAGAATTTTATGAGGGTACTGAAACCCGGCCCCTAATAAAAAATCATACTTTTTCCTTACTTTCGCACTTTACTAATTCGGTACCCCCCACCCACCCAAATATTATAAAAAGTAATACATTTTAAAGTGCTGCATTTTGTTTCCGCTCTTAAGAAAAAAAATTAAATAAAAACTGCTATCGGTAGTTTATTTTCCAATATTATGAATATTTATCAAAAAACGTAAAAGATTCGTCCATTTATTAAAAATATTGTAAATGCGCTTTAAATAATTTTATACTGCAGAAGAGTTTTGGATTTGTATTGTCTTTATTTGTTTTGAATCACAACGTTTCAACTGGTAAGCATCTCAAGTCCACGTGGCGTATGGGAGGCGGGGGGATCAAGTCTAATTGCAACCTAATTTTTCGTCTTGCGCTAGGACTCTTAGTTTAAATCTTTAAATATTGTATTCTTGGCTTAGGTTACAAAGGTCTTGTAGAAAACGTTAAGTTCTTAAACATTTCCTTCTAAAAGTCCCGTTTTATATAGAGATTAAAGTTTCGGACGCATATCGTTTTAGTTATTGATTTATGATGCAATTTTAAAGGAAAACGAGTAAAAAGAATTATATAATATAGTATTTTTCTATTATATACTTGTCTGTTCCGTTTTTCCTTTTTTAGAGCTATTTTAAATCAACAAAAATATAACCCAATGCAATAAAATATTTTTACAACAAAAATAATTAGGTATTTATTTTTAAAGAGAAAAATTAGAGTAAAAATTTTAATTGAAACATTTTTTATGGAAGAAGTGTGATAATTTATAATAAAAAAATAGTGCGGGAAGAAACGATAATGCTTTATTATGAACATTACAAAACGGCACTTAAAAAGGAGTATTTCAAATCTTAAGCATTTGCACCAAAAACTGCTCTTAGATATACGCTCCTAAAATACATAATTTTTAAAAAATCATCAATTTTCGCGTGATGAGCGATATTTATTTTATTTTTAATCATGAAAAACCTAGCCCGAAAAATGCTGGTTAGAGTCATATGTTAAAATTTTGGTTTGACACCAATATTCATATTTTTCACAAAAATAATTTTTCTTAAATAAAGAGCCAGCTGGGAATATCAAAAAAAGTAAAAAAAAACATTTACAAAATCAAATTTAATCCAACTATGCAGAGGGGGAGAGGTAATAATTTAATTTTCGAAATTTGATAGTAGTTAGGTGAATTTTAAACGAACTTTGGGCGTGGCCCCGAAAATTTTTCGCCTACGGCGCTTCCGCCTTCTTTACTGGGTACAATATCAAGAAATACATTTAGTCCCGACTGTCCTTCTCTCTAAAAAAAAATATGTCCTACTTACACCCACTGAGCCCATCCCGAGCATATTTTCTGGCTGCGCCACTGTCTAGTCGTCTAGGAAAATCCTAACTGGTTCATAGAAAATCACACCCAGTATAATGAAAAGGTTATTACAATAAAATGGCGGTTTGAAAAATTTGCTTTAATAATTTATTAGTACTTATACTTTTAAAGAAAATCACTTTTTAATTAGGAAATATGTCAAAAATGTATTGAAGTCCTGTTAAGACTGCCGCAACAATCTATGCACACTTGGCAACCAACATCGGGTTATTCTGTGCTGGGTTCCTGGACACTCCAAAATAGATGGCAACGAGGCTGCCGATGCGCTCGGGTCTGTTCCGGACATTGCCTCTTCGGTAGACAGTCCGAACGTATGCAAATATCCACTAACGACTTCTGCAGAAGTTGCAGAGATGAGGAAGAGGAAGAAAGTATTCAACATTTTCTGTGTGAATGCCCTGACCTCGCAAGAAGAAGGTTCACTACTCTGGGTGAACCATCTTTCGAAAGCCTGGAGGAACTAAGCAAGTTACAACTTGGACGGCTGAGCAGATTTCTGAACAGTAGTGGCTGGTTTGAATGAGTTGTTAAAGTCCTTCCGCGGTTACGTCGCACTAACCATCAGAGATTTGATGAAGGTGGGTTCTACGGAACACGTTTGGTATCACACCGGACCTAATCAGGACTACGTGAGACTGTTTGGTCAGAAGCAAGGGTCTGCCACTCTTACCTTACCTAACCTAACCTGTCAAGAAGCCCGATTGGTAACCTTACAGTGAATGCAATTTAATAACTAGAATGTAAGAATTTTTCTGACTAAAGGTTCCCATATTGCTTTGGGTAAGATTTTTTCACATTCATTGCTTTTCCAGAGTAAAGAATTTGCGCACAGTACCTAAAGTATTTTTATCTCAATTTTGTTGAAATTTAAAGATTTGAAAATTTTTTACAATGTTTAAAATAAAGTTATAGTAGTATTTACACACCAACAAATCTATTATTTACCTGGCTTTCAATAGATTCAATTTCAATCTCTGCCTATAGTGGGCGCGTCACTTGTACTATTGTTAAATTTTTGTTTACGATAAATTTAATTGGGTAATCCAATACGGTCCTTATTATATAGAAACACGCAACTGATTTTTCCGTTTATTTTACCTGTTAGATAAGTTTTATATCATTGTTATTTAGTTTAAGGAGCACAATCGTAAAACAACGTTTTTGAACCAACAATTTTTATAAACACATTTTTGCCAATACATTGCTAAACAAATAAATGAAATTAGTGTTTCGTGCAAGCAAGTGTCATTCGTAATAATAAAATTATATTTTTAATGAAAAGTACCACTTTGGACATTATAATATGTTCAAATTTTGCCGAAAATTGTAATTTTTGTGTAAGAGCATTAATGTATTGGGCTACAATAATATAAAATTAAATGCCATAGAAGCGTTTCGTACGCAGTGGTGGCGCCCACATTGACCGGTTCAGCAGTCGAGTTACTGGGGGTGGGGTGGGGGCAGGAAGGGATGCTTGGAGGAAAAGGGAGGGGGATTGTTTTTAGAAGTAGTAATTTTGAATTTGAAAGTAGTGGTATAAGTTTCACCTGGGGACGCCTTTTTATAGAAGTCAGTTTAGACTGGGGGAAGGAAAAGTTTCACCCAGGCCAAAGAGGTTTTTTTGAGCAGTGCCCACCCTAAAATTATTGAGCCCGCATGTGCCCACCCATTGCGAATTTCCTGGTGTCGCCGCTGTTCGTGCGTCAAAAGAATGAAAATTGGACAATAACAAATTCATCGTCCCCTCTCACCACATACACCTCGATTTACATTTACCATATTGAAAAAATGGCAGACCAGTGTTTCCTAATTTTCTCCAATATTGTTAAAAAATAAACGTTAAAGAAGAAACTTAAAAAGGTAACTAGGTATTTGATAGTTTATATTTAGTTTTGAAAACAGTACGTAGGTACTAATATACTTTTTGTTTCTAAAAACCAAACAAAAAATATTTACAACCTAAACATAGTTACCTTATTCTGACACTTATCATATCAAACTTACAACAAATGTCAATTTAGGATGTGAAATTTAAGACCATGTAGTAATACGACTCTTTAAATTACTTGAATGATAATTTAACTTGATGTAATTTAGAAGTAAGTTTTAAATTCACTCAGCTATTATTCACAAAAATGCTTATAAAATATACAATTCAAGTCAACAAACATCGATTACCAATTGTTGACGAAATTAACTAGACAGAAAAAATTCTACCCAAAAATGCCTAGTTTGATAAATATTTGCTAGATCTGAGATAAAAAATTAATTAGACAGAAATAATTCTACCCAAAATTGACTAGTTTTATAAATATTTGCTAAATTTGAGTTACGAAATTAAGTAGACAGGAAAAAGTCTACCCAAAATTGACTAGTTTTATAAATATTTGCTAAATTTGAGTTACGAAATTAAGTAGACAGGAAAAAGTCTACCCAAAATTGACTAGTTTTATAAATATTTGCTAAATTTGAGTTACGAAATTAAGTAGACAGGAAAAAGTCTACCCAAAATTGACTAGTTTTATAAATATTTGCTAAATTTGAGTTACGAAATTAAGTAGACAGGAAAAAATCTACCCAAAATTGACTAGTTTTATAAATATTTGCTAAATTTGAGTTAAGAAATTAAGTAGACAGGAAAAAGTCTACCCAAAATTGACTAATTTTATAAATATTTGCTAAATTTGAGTTACGAAATTAAGTAGACAGGAAAAAGCCTACCCAAAATTGACTAGTTTTAGAAATATTTGCTAAATTTGAGTTACGAAATTAAGTAGACAGGAAAAAGTCTACCCAAAATTGACTAATTTTATAAATATTTGCTAAATTTGAGTTACGAAATTAAGTAGACAGGAAAAAGTCTACCCAAAATTGACTAGTTTTATAAATATTTGCTAAATTTGAGTTACGAAATTAAGTAGACAGGAAAAAGTCTACCCAAAATTGACTAGTTTTATAAATATTTGCTAAATTTGAGTTACGAAATTAAGTAGACAGGAAAAAGTCCACCCAAAATTGACTAGTTTTATAAATATTTGCTAAATTTGAGTTACGAAATTAAGTAGACAGGAAAAAGTCTACCCAAAATTGACTAGTTTTATAAATATTTGCTAAATTTGAGTTACGAAATTAAGTAGACAGGAAAAAGTCTACCCAAAATTGACTAGTTTTATAAATATTTGCTAAATTTGAGTTACGAAATTAAGTAGACAGGAAAAAGTCTACCCAAAATTGACTAGTTTTATAAATATTTGCTAAATTTGAGTTACGAAATTAAGTAGACAGGAAAAAGTCTACCCAAAATTGACTAGTTTTATAAATATTTGCTAAATTTGAGTTACGAAATTAAGTAGACAGGAAAAAGTCTACCCAAAATTGACTAGTTTTAGAAATATTTGCTAAATTTGAGTTACGAAATTAAGTAGACAGGAAAAAGTCTACCCAAAATTGACTAGTTTTATAAATATTTGCTAAATTTGAGTTACGAGATTAATTAGACAGGAAAAATTCTACCCAAAATTGACTAGTTTTATAAATATTTGCTATATTTGGGTTACGAGATTAAGTAGACAGAAAATATTCTATTCAAAATTGCCAGTGTGATAAATTTTTGTTGGTTTGGAGTACGAAATAAACTAGATAAAAAATAGTTACCAAAATTGACTAGTTTTATAAATATTTGCTAGATTTGAGGTATGAAATTAAGTAGACAAGAAAAAGTCCACCCAAAATTGACTAGTTTTATACATATTTGCTAGATTTGAAGTACAAAATTAATTAGACAGGAATAATTCTACCCAAAATTAACTAGTTTTATAAATATTTGCTAGATTTGAGGTATGAAATTAAGTAGACAAGAAAAAGTCTACCCAAAATTGACTAGTTTTATACATATTTGCTAGATTTGAAGTACAAAATTAATTAGACAGGAATAATTCTACCCAAAATTAACTAGTTTTATAAATATTTGCTAGATTTGAGTTACGAGATTAATTAGACAGGAAAAATTCTACCCAAAATTGACTAGTTTTATAAATATTTGCTATATTTGGGTTACGAGATTAAGTAGACAGAAAATATTCAATCCAAAATTGCCAGTGTGATAAATTTTTGTTGGTTTTGGAGTACGAAATAAACTAGATAAAAAATAGTTACTAAAATTGACTAGTTTTATAAATATTTGCTAGATTTGAGGTATGAAATTAAGTAGACAAGAAAAAGTCTACCCAAAATTGACTAGTTTTATACATATTTGCTAGATTTGAAGTACAAAATTAATTAGACAGGAATAATTCTACCCAAAATTAACTAGTTTTATAAACATTTGCTAGATTTGAAGAACAAAATTAATTAGACAATAATAATTCTACCCAAAATTGACTAGTTTTATAAATATTTGCTAGATTTGAGGTATGAAATTAAGTAGACAAGAAAAAGTCTACCCAAAATTGACTAGTTTTATACATATTTGCTAGATTTGAAGAACAAAATTAATTAGACAGGAATAATTCTACCCAAAATTGACTAGTTTTATAAATATTTGCTAGATTTGAGGTATGAAATTAAGTAGACAAGAAAAAGTCTACCCAAAATTAACTAGTTTTATAAACATTTGCTAGATTTGAAGAACAAAATTAATTAGACAGGAATAATTCTACCCAAAGTTGACTAGTTTTATAAATATTTGCTAAATTTGGGTTACTAATTAAACTAGGCAATTTAACTTACACCTAAAGATCTTTAAATATATGAAAAATTCAAGCAATAATCCTTTATTTTTTTGAATGTGCCAAATATGTAACAGAGTCGATAAAAATCCCTTAGTTAATAATTATGTTTATTTATTCGTTTCACTATCCAATTCTCTTTAATATATATACAGGGTAATTCCTAAGTTGATACTTCTTTTTTAGCTGTTTATAGAAAGCATTGAAATAAACAATCTTTTCAAATACCTTTTTCCAAAAAAAACTAAAAAATAAGGTACTTATATTCATTTATTACAGTATGGATCAAATACGGTCCTGCCTAACTCAAACATAATCTTGAAGCAGCAGCCGCATTTTGATGACACCCACCGTAAATGAGCACCATATCTACTAGTTCATTGGTTTCAAATTTTACCATTTTCACGTTTCACCAGTTTAAAATTAACTTAGAAAAACACATCGCAGCGAAATGCCAAATAACTGACCACCGACCCGTAAATTGCAGGACTTATAAGAGATAATATAAACAATATAAAGTATGGCAGGCTACGTTTTGATGACCAGGCCCGCACTTAGATTTTTTACTCCTGTATCTCGCCTATTATTAAGTTTTAAAAGAAAAGGTATTTGAAAATTTTGTTTATTTTAATGCCTTCTATACACAGCTAAAAAAGAAGTATCAACTTAGGAAACACCCTGAATATATATTAAAGAGAATTGAAGAGTTGAAGTTTGATTTTTGGTGAATTTCTGTCATTAGTGACGAGACAAAATGGCATTATGAAGCTTCCCTTGGGAAACACTTGAAATTATCAAGTATATTATCAATGTACTTAAGGAACGACTATAAATATGGGCATTAGTGAATACGGTTGAAAGTGACCTTTTATTTTTTTGTTTCAAAATAATGCCTAACGTCTATTTAATAAATTATCGGATAAATCCTGGTTTAACAATAGCATCTTAACATCATGATGAAACTGGCACATCAAAATTATTTAAATAAATATTTTAACTCAACTATGAGGTTATCAGTATGTCATTTATTCGGGTTTGTTCGGTTGTTATTAGAGTTAGAAAGATAAAAATACTTAAGAATGTTTTGTGTAATTTATAGCTGTTGTTAAATACCCACGGCATTTAAATTTTGAGATATTTTAATAAACCCATGGGTGATTTTAGAAATTCCCGATTGTCTATTTTTTTTTCAAGTTTTAATTAAATTATTTTTAACAACCCGACGAATACTAAGCGCTAAAACTTACGTAAATTCCATGCACTATACTTATTTATGTAGCGGCCAAGCTCTTGTGACGTCATGCGCTGAAATATGACATCTGTGCAGAGGCATATCTCCGTTATTATTTGCGATAGAAGGCGGTTTAGACTTATCATTTTTAGTTGTGTTTTCTTTATTTTTTTAAATCAAGTTGTTTTTTTGGCGCACATCCCCTTAAGGGCTTAATCCAGGTAAAACGCAAGAAATTATGTTCTCCACTAAGGCTCAACATAAAAATGATAAAATGGAGAAACTGTTAGGCATAACTCTGGATGGAGGGTTAAATTGAAGACCTCATATTGACGCAATTTCTGCATAATTAGCGTCTGTAATTTATACGCTTAGAAGATAAGGATCAATTATGAATAAAGCTACCCTTTTAACGGTATACTATTCTCTTTTTAACGCCCATGTATGGAGTTCATATTGTCGGTCAAAGTATTTAGGTTACAAAAAAATCCTCAAGTTCTATTGTTCAAGCGCATTATAGAGAGCACTATAAACCTCTTTTTAAAAATTTGTACTTAATATTTCTAACATACACTGAGTCCCAGAAGTAATGTCTAAATTCATTTAAATTTCAGCGGTAAGTTTTTTGAAAAAACGCTCGTACCCGTCGATTTTTATTTTTTAATGTGTTTTTTTTTGTGGTAATTTCATGTATACAGGGTAGCTCAAAAATAACTTCATTTTTTCAAATGAAAACATATATTTTTTATTTCATTTTTGAATTTTGCATTGAATTCTAAGCATGTTTCATGTCCTATACATAAACTCAACAGTTATTGAAAAAATTAGGATTAAACATATCATTTAGGGAATCCAACGATCTATCAAATCTTTTGGCAATATGGCATTTTGGGCTTCCTAATAAGTAAAAGTATCACTGTCACCGTTTATTTCTATAGAAACTGTATGACATTTTTATTTCAAATAAGTATAATTATTGTCAAGCGTACTTTCAAAGTTGCGGTTTTCACAATAATGGTGAAGTTAACGGAACGAAAAAAAATTGAAATTCTATGCATGGTTGGGTTTGGTGATAAAACACGTACTCAAATAGAAACAGCCCAATTATTTAATGAAATCCATCCTGATCGTCCTCCTATATGTCAAAAGATGGTGAGTAGAATAGAGGCTAAGTTTAGAGAATTCGGTCATGTTAGAGATTTGTCTAAATCTGGTCGTCCTACTAAGTTATTCCAGTGCATAAGTTATTTGAAGATGATTTCGATAGGCGAAATGAGTTTTGCGAACGCATGCAAAATATGTGCAATCTAGATAATAATTTAGTAAAAAATATTATTTTTTCGGATTCTATTTGAATGGTAATGTGAACAGACAAAATTGTCGATATTGGGCAACAGAAAATCCGCATTGGATGATAGAGGTTCACAGCCAGTACCCTGAAAAAATAAATGTTTGGTGTGGAATCGTACGCGGAAGAGTAATTGGTCCATTTTTCTTTGAACAGTCTTTAACTGGACAAGTATATCTCGAATTTCTACAACTTGAATTAATTCCAGCATTATTGGCTTTATTTCCGAATCCATTGGATCCAGACTCCCCTGACGAAGAACTGATATTGCAACAAGATGGTGCTCCTCCGCACTATGCTGCCACTGCGCGCACAGTTTTCGATGAAACCTTTCCCAATCGGTGGATAGGAAGGAGAGGCTATCGAATGGCCTGCTAGGTCGCCAGACCTAACTCCGCTGGACTTTTTTTTGTGGGGTTACTTCAAATCAAAAGTATTTGTTAACAGGCCAAACAATATGCAGGAGTTGAAAGAGAAGATCCGAAGAGAAGTGCGTGTCATAACTCCGGAAATGGTTGGAAACGTGCAAAGAGAGTTTATTGATCGTCTTGGATATTGTCAAGCCGTAAATGACGCACATTTTCAACATTTAATTTGATTCTGTTTTTTTTTTTAATAAACAGTTCTTACTTATAGATATGTTTAATCCTTATTTTTTCAATAACTGTTGAGTTTATGTATAGGACATGGTACATGAAACATGCTTAGAATCCAATGCAAAATTCAAAATTGAAATAAAAAATATATGTTTTTTTTGAAAAAATGAAGTTGATGGTCGTAACTTATTTTTGAGCTACCCTGTATACATGAAATTACCACAAAAAAAACATTAAAAAATAAAAATCCACGGGTACGAGCGTTTTTTCAAAAAACTTACCGCTGAATTTTAAATGAATTTAGACATTAATCTGGGACTCGCTGTATATATTTCGTTGTATCAGTAGTACTACTAGTTGTTGGATAAAATTGTTTGTAGTTTAGTATGTTTTCAAAATTGACTTGCTACAATTGTAATTTAACAAAACGTAGTCAAGTAAACAGTTATTTCTTTCACTAAATTATTAAGCCCCAAAATACGCAACTTTGCCCTTATTTAGCCATCTTCCTATCTCTTTCCGGTTTCGAGATCCCCATATACGCACACAAATTTGAAGCACCCCGTATTATTGATGCATTCGCTGTTTAGTTTTTTGAACAAAAAGGCTTTACTTTTTCGTTTCCTTCGAAAATCGGTCAGCTACCCATTTTTAAAGCACAATCAGCTATAATTTCAAGTTACAAAAGTTCGAATTTGTAAAGTTCTAAAAGCAGAAAATAAAATAAAGCAAATAAAACAAAAAAAAATATTGCTTAAAAAATTAAATGGAAAATGGCCCTGTAATATGTGCATTCCAAGTATTTATTCATAGTTTGTACATTATATTAATTTTTATTAATTACTAAATTAAATTTGTGTTATATTTCTTTTGTTACGAATTTAATAAGAAAATGAATTCATTCATTTTGTAATAAAATATTTGCGTTGAATGTTTTGTTCATATTAATAAGAAAATAAACTACAAAACAAAAATTAATCATTCAAAAGTGATACCGAAATTCATGAAATTTTAGTTGTTGTACCAAATTTACGATATTGGAATTTATATACACTTTTTATGTTAAATTTACTGTTAGTAACAATACATTATCTCTTTACTGTAAAGTTGTCTTCAGCTATTTTACAAAAGTTAGTACGTAAAAAACATTGTTATTGAATTGGACAAAGATCGTCTGTAATATGACAAATATGTTATTATCAAATAAATAACAATTAATCAAAATCAAAATAATTATTTTGTTGAACTTTTTGCTAATTTTAGCTGGGCGGTGTTGATATAGTATTAAAATAATAGAACATTCAAAAATGTTCATCGACAATTCATAACTTAAAGGCAATTTAAAGAGATATATTGTTCTGGCCAACATAAAAGGAATATATAGGGTTTACAGTAATAGGATTAGTTACTTATACCACTAACTTGCAAGGCAAGTAAATAGATGGTCTTTTTTACTATTACGAGTACTTGCATAATCTGTTTACATTGTAGTAGAAGTAGCTGAGTCACTGGTACAGTGGCGGATCCAGGATTTTGTGAGGGGGGGGCGACTAAAAAAAATGCCTTCTAAAAAAAAAGAGCGTGCCGGCTCTAAAAATCTTCCTACTTTCAAAAATGACTTCTAAAAAAAATTCTGACCCTTCACACGACCTACAATTTCCAAGGCTCAAAGTAAAAAAATACCCATTTTGTAAGACTCGGGGGGGGGGCGAAGTTGCCTCCCCCCCCCCCCCCCCCCTGGATCCGCGCCTACACTGGTACAAGTAACTAATCCGTTTACTATACCAATTTAAACGTTGCTAAACACCCATAATAGAACAACAAAGCAATATTGAAATTCCGAATAAGAATAAATAGGTTTTTCGCAAATTAATAGGGAACAAATTGTTAAAAAACAGGTTATTTAAAATCATAATTTTCTTAAAAATTTGATAAAACTGTTTTTAGCAATGTTTCTAACTGTAATAACAACCTACATCAAAATTGGGATACACTCTATACATTATTTTCATTACTCAAGAATGATATACTACAAAATATGGGTACCTCTGCCATTCCATTTAAGTTACTTTTTTAGACGTACAGACTATTGTGAGAACAATCATTCACTTAATACACGGAATTTAACTACTTAATTCATCTCGGAGCACGATAATAAAGTCGGCGAAAACGTCGTTTCCTATTTTATTTATCTTTAAGTTTAAAGAAGAGTTTATGAAGTAATTTTATGCATAATGCAGCGTGAATTATTGGTGAGAAGTTGGTGATTTTGTACTATACGACATTTGGTAGGTTTACGCCTTTACGCGATATAAGGGTAGGTAGTGCTTCGAGTGGTGTTCTGCGAGGTAATTACTCTTAAGTCAACTAAAATATTTGTAAATTTTCTTTCGAAAGTAGGTGCTTACCTGCTGCCAGAGTTTCGAAGTCCATGGTTAATGCGCGTGGTGGTGCTGATAAAAGTTCTGACCCCCGCCCTAAAATCCGTGCTGGCGGTATCACTCATCTGCTCCACTTAGCTCTATTATACACCGACTGAGGACGCTTAACGGGCAACCGTACTTGTTCTATTGTGTTTTTATAACTGGCCCATTGTCAGCGATCCGACATAATCGTAAACAACCGAACTCTTTGTTAAAGGTAATTTTTGATAATAATCATCGCGTAGTCGGTGTCGGTGCTGTACGATGCTCTGTCAAAATGCCAGGTTGACGAGACTCTAGGGTTAAGTGGTCACTAAAAATTTACTTGAGCTAATTAGATAATTAAGATTTTTCCGTTTATATTTTGACCTCTCCTTCGACGACTTTAATAATTATCCTCAATATAATTTTATGATTTTAATGTTATTCTTTTAATAATGAGAATTTTAAATTTTTTTAACTAACTTCAAAAAAGGATTAGGTGCTGAATTCGACAGCCTTATATTTTCTATATTAAAAAAGGCCGATCTTCATGTTTATTATTATTAGGGGCAGCGGCGCCGGGGGGAGCACTGGTCCACCCTGGTGCCCACCCAAAATTAAAGGATTCTGTTTGTAATGGAATTTCCGTGGGGGAAGGGGGACTTGACTATGAAGTTTTTGATGAGTAAGTAGTGGTATTATAGAAGGATGTAATAAGGGATAAAGAGAACGATGATAACTTTTTTAGACGTCAGATTGAACAAGAGAGCGACCCTTTTTTTTTAGAAGTCACTTTTTATTTGGGTAGTCCCGCCCAAAAATTATCGGGCCCACTTGTGACTCACCCATCTCGAAAATCCTGGCGCCGCCACTGATCAGTGGCTGCTCGTGGATATTGAGTATGAGAGGGCGCAAATCTAGTGCTTTGTTTACATGCGCGTGGCCATAAATTTGCCACTAAGTATTGGTTTTAACCTTTGGGGATCCATAGTAGGGGAAGACGGGGATCATTCGGCCGTAGGGAACATTCAGCCACTGTGAATATTTTCCGTTTGGGTTAAAATTCGCGCGCAAACTCAGGAAAGACATTTGAAATAAGCGATTTTGTATCAATCCGTTGTAGTTACTACACGTGTTTGTTGTGGTGGAAATTAAAAATAAATAAATTGTAAAATCACCGTTTCCAATAGAGTTTTTTTATAGTCGTATTTGTGTTGATATTTTGTGTATACATGACATAAAGGAAAACATAAAGTTATATACCGTAAGTATATATATTTGAGCTATTATTGCACGTGTTCATTCTAACCTAAAACTATTTTGGACCTTGATTTATTTTAGGTTTTTGGTAATGGCCCGCGAGGGAAACATTCGTCCATGTGGTCAGGGGAACATTCGGCCGGGCGGCCAATTGTTTCCAATCTTTAAACTACCATTGAAAAAAATAATATGGGAACGGTGGAGATTGCAGATAAGGAAGGTGATTGCAAGGATGTTTCAAGCATATTAGAAACCATTAATACACCGTTATGTAGTGGTATTAACATAAAAGTCCCCAAAAAGTTAAAAATTACTCCTGAAAATATAAGACCATATCCTAAAGCAGGTGAGAGAAAAAGAAAGGGTAACAGGAAGTTAGGTGGTTCTAAAATTTACACTGATACTCCAGAGAAAAACCTATTAGAGGAAATTGAAACAGAAAAAGAAATAAAGAAGGAAGCAACAAGGAACTTATTCGGGAAAACGGTCAAGGATAAACGTCAACCTAAAAAAATCAAGATGTCGGTCACACACTTTTCCGAGTCATCAGATGACAGTGGTGATCTTTCGTTTCATGATGATTCAGGGGAAGATCTAAGTGACGAATATGAAAAAATATCTGAAATCAAGGATAAATCAGAAGTAGCTAAAAATGATTTTGTGTTAGTGCGCTTCAAGGTAAAAAGTTCGATTATCCACTTCATTGGCCAAATTTTGTACGGTAGCGATACTATTAAGAGAATCAAGTTCCTCAGGAGAAAAGGACGTTCCAATACGTTTTATTTTCCAATAATTGATGACGTCTCAGATGTGGCAAATGATGATATCGTAGCAAAGCTAATCACTCCGACAAAAACTGGTACTGCAAGAACCTCGTCGTATTTTACTTTTTATTATAACTTTGGCAGTTTAGTTGTTCAATAGCAAAATATGATTCTTAAATAAATATTTTAAGTTTTGTTAGTGTTTTTCTGGGTAGACGAATCATCCCCCTCTGGTGGACGAATGTACACCACGTAGGGGATCATTCGGCCAAAAATCAACAAAATACAAATGATGATTTTTTTACATTTACGACACTTTTTTCCACAATTGAGCGTCATAAAATGTCAAAGAAAGTATCATATTTGGTCATACGATGTATTAAAAAAATATTAAGACGTTATTAATTGCTCCATTTCAAAATACCCTCTTAGGTGCCGAATGATCCCCGTCTTCCCCTATAGGTCCGTGGTCAAACTCTGCGCTAGTTGCGAAGTATAGAATCGATGGCTTGTAAAGAACAATATATTACGTGAAAATGAATAAATGTTTTTACTTTGTGGCTTATTTAGACAGATAAGTTTAAGTGACGGCTACGTATAAGACTCAAACGGGCTCAATTCAAATTGTAAGATATCAATAAAATATGTTATATTTTTATACGGCGTTATATCAATTTTTGGAACAAAATTAACAAAAATATTTTTTTCTTTTAACATAGACGCATACACTTGAAAAATTGTTATATCAGATGTAAATATTTGTACAATAAACAAACAATTAAAATGTATTAACATTCATTCCACTTATTGGCGCTAATAGTAGGTACGTAGTGGAAACAGGTAAGTAGAGGAAAATTTTTATTTATCTCAAGTCTTCCATAGCAGCGTGAAACGCGGCATCGTTTCCTGGCTTGTCTAATTGAAGATTTAATACCTACAACAATTTTACTAAGGGAATTGCAAGAACTTCTAGTTTGGCGGATGATATCTTATTTATTAATTAAAATTTCAATTATATTGGTTAAAATAATATAATCCGCCATGCAGAACATAAAAATAGAAATATTGCGGCTATTCATGTTAATTTCTTATTTTCTATTAAAATTACAGACAAAGCCCCGATATTTATATTAAAAATCTCCAGTGACGCCCCGCAACGTAACAAATGGAGAAGCCACGTACACGTAAGTTAAGTGTAGTGGCGATGTCAACGGTGTTAAAAATTATTAAAGGCAATATTTTGGAAATTACATTTTTGCCTACTCTGTTTTATAGGGCTTTGCACGCAACTGCTTGGTACCTGTGGTACTGCCCACCGTACCTATGTCGTACCCCTCCATGTCTAGTGAAAAGGCCTTTAGTTTAATAAAATAATTGTAGTGACTATGCACCTTGTAGGAAACGCGCCTATGGATGTATCTGATGAAATTAAAGGAAATTCTTTTTGATTATTATAATTGGTTTCTACTATTGTAAAATCAAGTAAATGCCTAATAAGTTCCCTGGTTTAGTCTTATTTGCACCTAAAAAATACGTGTTTATTATTATCGCGAGTGTATTAATAAGTCAAGCAATTTTTGTTGTATTGTGGAGATATCTCTAAAAAAAGTTGACGCCTCATATTTGCTGCAAAACCTTTGCCAACTATCTTGGAAATTGGAGATGCCATTTGCTGTACGTATGGTTTGGAGGGAAAAAGACCATCCATCTGATTGCTATTATTTATCTCACAAGTCTAATTAGTAAAAATATTACAATGAAGAATAAGGATAATTTGAGATACCTTAATATATCGTCTGCTGTTCGCTCTATGTCTAATAGTGAGCTGTTCCGGTTCCACCTAAGAAATATAGTATTGATTCAAAAGAATTAAATGTGAGAGAGGAAGAACCCTCAATCTCTATGGACCGAAATGTCCCTTCTGAACTTCATCATCTTTTAACTCACCCCATTCACGCCCATGATACAACTACACAATATATGATATCAACAGGGTGCGCAGTGAATCGTGACGTCACCTAGTGAGGAATTTTTGAATTGAACGCGCCGAATTATACGGCAAAGCGTAGTTTACGTTATTAAAATGCAATTTTATATGAAATTTTTAATAAATTTATTTTAAAACACATTAGCCTTAGAATTTCTACTGTGACTTAAATCTTGAAACATACATTTTATATAGATAGATTGATTATTGTAAATAAAAATTAAAACTTCTTTTTACTTACGTTCCGTAAGTCAAACTTTTAGATGTGATTGTGCTAACAGGAAAACTTCTTTAAAGTACGTAGGAATTTATTTAGACTAAAATTTTACATGGAAACAGCATGTTACTTATTTTACAAGCAAAAATATTTTATTTTTAAATTATTTGAAAATATAAATATTTTGACTCCGAGTACTTTAATGATGATATGCACAAGTAGAATTAATAATAAATGATGGCATTGTTTGGAAAAGTTAATAATAATAAAAATAATATTAATAATAATAATAATAATAATAATAATAATAATAATAATAATAATAATAATAATAATAATAATAATAATAATAATAATAATAATAATAATAATAATAATAATAATAATAATAATAATAATAATAATAATAATAATAATAATTGCAGCAGACGCTGGATATACAGCCCTCAACTTAAAGCAAAACGGACTACCTAACATCATCCGCGCGCCGCCAAGTCAACAGCTTGTAACTTGGCAAGAGAAAGCTCTACACGGCAAATACCCTACTGCACTCCAAAATCTACTCATAGATAGAGAAATGTCACTGAATTGGTTAGAGAAAAGGCAGCTTCACGCTGAAACAGAAGGTTTTATTATCTCTATCCAAGACCGTGTCATTCGAACTTGAAACTATTAAAAGGTCATCATGAAAAGGAATGTGGAAGATGTGTGCAGAAAATGCAACTGCCCCGGAGAGACGATAGAACATATCACGGCGGGTTGTGGTGCTATGGCCCCCAACGCTTACCTGGGGAGACATAATCAGGTGGCAAAGATCATCCACAAGGAACTGACCCATAAACTAAGGCTAAGGGAAAACCTTCCACCATACTACCAATACTCACCCGAGCCAGTCCTTGAATCCCCTGAATATCTCTTATACTGGGACAGGCCAATAATAATGGATAGAACAGTAGACCACAACCGTCCGGATATTCTTCTCATCGAAAAAACCACCAAGAAAGCTTTCATAATCGATATAGGTTGCCCACTAACACACAACCTCTCTAAAACCGAATCGGAGAAGAAGACCAAGTACTCGAATTTGGCTATAGAGATAAAAAATATATGGAAGCTAGATAAAATCGACATAATTCCGATCATAATATCGGTGGAGGGAGCTATGACGAAAAATTTCAAGCCCAACTTGGAAAAACTGGGCCTATCAGGTTATTTATACCAACTAATCCAGAAAAGCGTCATCCTCCAAACATGCCATATAGTACGGAAGTTCATAAACAGTACAGGTTAAGATGAATTTCTTCTCTGTACTGTAAATAATACCAGCAATACCAACAAAAAGCTGTGAAAACTAACATTGAGAAAAAGTACCTATCTTTATTTAAAATAATTATAAAAATAGACATAGAAATGAATATTTAACCGTTCACTTTAAAAGTTGATATACTTAACACGAACAAGTTAAGTAGGCATACATTGCGAAGATGGAAATTGAAAAACGACACACTGTCCAATATTTTTTGTATAGAAAAGAGCTTAAAATATTTTTACCCGTGTCTAGTATTCGTTCAAAAAAAAAAAATTGTTCTGAATATATTTTACATAAAAAGTTTTAATACAAAATTTAGGTTATTGTTTATTTTTCATTTTTCTTTTTCTAGAAAGGGTCGTATCATTTTAATTCTCTGCTACAAAAATACATCAACATCAAAAAATAACATTTTTACCCTTCGAACATAATATCGAAGAGCTGATTTCAAAGAATGAATATGCAGAGTAAAAAAAAATAAACAAGGCCGATATTTGTCAGGTGTATTTTTCAACAATTCGTGTTTCAAAATTTCATTCATGCATGGTCATCGTCACTGAAATGTTTGGAGCAAGCACCAGCATTTTTAATTTTTAACTTATCGTTGCGTTTACACACACGCTTCCAAACACCTTGTAATTCCTTAAAATTGGACATCAGGCGTAAAACTCTTGCGTTTATTATCGACATTATAAAACCATATACCGCACACCTCATTTTTCAGTAACTTTACAAATCAGTTATCAGAAATAAACGACTGGTACATAATTCAAACTGTAACGTAAACAACGGAGAATATCGCAATATGGCGGTTTTTATTCATTAGGTGACGTCACGAAAGTCACGCCCACCTGCGCGGTATCATATCTTCTTGTAGTTGTATCATGATTCACGCCGGTAACCAGGCCGGATAAGATCGGATATCTCGTGGGGTACGAAAGAAGATACACACTCCCCAATCGGTAGGTCATGCAATAACGCAAGAAATCGAGAATTAATAGCTCTTAGGGGAAGTGTCGCATGACTGAGGATCGTGATTCGGAACCCACGTTAAGCTGTAGGTCCCCTCGGGAATGGCCCTAGCGGCGAACGAAAGGGTGACATGACAACAAATTTAATACATTTAAAAAAAATAAATGTAATACTGGGAAACCATCCCCTTCTGGCTCGTATATTCGACGGGACGTCCATAAATCCTTGATAACGGCGCGGCGTCAGGTTTCTCAGACAGCAAAGACTTTAAAAACATTTCAGTCTTTATTATATTATAGAATTATATTTTGTTTATGTCAAAGATTTTTATTATTATTTAATAGTAATTAGCCATGTCCAATCTTATTTGTTTTGTTGACATTAATAATTAAACATATCAGATCCAGAAAAAATAATAGATGCAAGGCAACTTATATAGTTGCATTAATTGCAACATATTTATCTTCATGTTTTGCTTGATTGACATGAAATATAGAAAGTATTTAAAATGCGTTTAAATTATAGACCAATCATACCGGATGCCCCAAATACTACATACTATCTATAGTGTTATGGTTATAATGGGCTCTTTCACTAAATTTTAATTTTGGTTAAAAACTAACTGTATTTTTAAACCACCCTGTATATCGCATCTAAGATTTGGGCATAGGGTTAAAAGCCCCCTGGTAATATTTTACCATCCACCAATTTTCAGGGTTCTAATATTTCAGAATTCAAAAATATTAACATTTTTTTAAGTTAACGCTTTTCGTCAAAAAAATGCAATTTAATTATTATCTTAGAAACGGTAAGGGATAAGTATAGAATTTGTTTATCATTAAAAATATTTTAGATAAATAGAGCATGTTCGTTTATGTAAACGTGTCAAAGTAAGTAGCCAGTTTTATTATATTTACAAAAAACAATTAAATAAGTAAAAAGTTTAATATTATTTCATTTTCAAAAATATCTTACTTTTCTAAATATTTTTTATTTATTTTTCCCTGTGTCTTGTCGTATTATTCTCCATGTATATAACAGTTAATACCTTGAACTGGTATCTTTTAATTTTAATATACAATTGTCATGTCATTATTATGCTGATTTCTGTTAATTATAGCCTTAGCTACTTTATAACTGAGAGGGCTTATGGTTGACGGTAACCACTTTTTTCCCTGTATGAAGGATCTTGCATAAACTGGGTCTTTAATATCAAACTGTCTTAAACCTTTGCCATTCTGCCCTTGGCGTTCCTGTTTCATGTCCATACTCTCGGTGAAGTCTGGTACTAGTCTGTCTAAAAGTGTATTTACTTTCCGTCCCATAAGGAGTTCTGAAGGTGCTTTACCAGTTAAACTGTGTGGAGTTATGTGTTGTGTCAACAGATATCTTGATAACGTCACTTCGATGTCTGTTCCCTGCATTTTCTTCAGTGCTGACTTGATATTTTGAACCATGCGCTCAGCCTGCCCATTACTACTAGGGTGATATAGATAGATAGATAGAAACGTATTTATTTTTGACTCGGCGAAGTTCAGCTTGCTGTTTGCTTAACCGATATGGTGCCACTCGAGCATGTCTTATGTTGTTCCTTTTTAGGAAACTTCCAAATTCTTCTGAAGTAAAGGCGGTGCCATTATCTGAAACTATGACATCTGGGACTCCGTCCGAAGTACTTTAATAGTACATTCTGTGGATGGCCCTCTAACGATTCTAACCTCAAGCCATTTAGAAAATGCATCAATAACTATTAAAAAATATCGAGCATTTACTGGGCCTGCAAAATCCAAATGCAGTCGAGTCCAAGGAGCTCGTGCCCCTTCCCAGGGCTGTACCGGTGATCTGCTTGACGTGTTTCGATTCTCTTCACACTGTTCACATATGCCTACTTTTTCTTCAACATATTTATCAATGTTTGGCCACCATACATACGACCTAGCAATCGATTTCATCTTCACTATACCAGGGTGTGAGGCATGTAGTAAATCCAAAACTCTTTTCCTCAATCCTGATGATACAAATCTTGTTTCTGGCTCTGATAATACTAGAGACGAGGAAGTCAACGAAAATCCTCCTTCAAGTTCTGATGAAACTATTCAAGTTTAAGAAGACCCTTTGTCTATTCCAGATGCGAGACAAGAATCTAAAATTAATCAATCTACTAGAATACGTAAACTCCCTATATATTTAAAGGACTAAGAATAAACAAACCTGTGGAGAATATCGTATTATTCTCCATGTATATAAGAGTTAATACCTTGAACTGGTATCTTTTAATTTTAGTATACAATTGTCATGTCATTATTCATATGCTGATTTCTGTTAATTAAAGCCTTGAGTTTAGAAAAGGTTAGTCTTATTTCATATCTGAACATAAAAAATATTAAAGAAGAAGATTTTCGTTTTCATTTCGCCAGATCCATCTCTAGACGCGTTTCGTCATATCATGACTCATCAGTAGAGCTAGGATCCGACGAAAAGAAAAGGAATCTCGAAGCTATTTAAGGCAGCACTTGGTGGAACACACCAGTAAGATGTGGCACAGAGCGCCATCTGTGTCGTTGTTAGACACTCTTGAGCATACCAGCACCTCTAACAAACTTATAGAAATAAGTAAATGTTAAGAGGAAATCACCTGTAAAGACATTCGTCACAATTACAGGAGTGCCGCTAGGCAGAGCTAACTCACATCGGTTTATTAACCGAAAACAAAATAACCATAAACCATAAACCATAAAAAATATTGTTTTATATATAGTTCACTCTATAAGTAAATCCATTCTTACGCACAACTGTTCGTAAAGAATAAAAACGCACAACTATGCGTAAAGAATAAACACACACAACTATATGCATTATGATTCCTAGTATAATTATCAAGTTAGCCTTGAACCACTCAAATCGTGACATTTATCTATCTTGCATTTTGAATATTTGACTGTGACATTGTCATTATTTAAGAATTGAAGTTTAAATCGATTTTTCATTTATTAGTAAGAGTCGTAGAAAAAGTATGGTATGTATTGCGTGTTGTGAAGCAATTACGCACTCATGTAATTTACTATTGTAAAATTCAATTAATCAAATAAATATTTCAAGAATTCTTTATTTTTTGTTAAGTATCCTTAAAATAATCCTGTCTTGTCTCGAAATCAAGATAAGATGACATGATTAAGAAATTGACGATACATAAATGACATAAGTAGTTATAAAAAAATTTAAAAAAAAACTAAAATATACATACATACATTACTGTATTTATTGATCAAACGATGATCCCTCTGTAGTTTAATTTGCAGTGAAGTGTTATTAAAAGGTGGATGGAAAGATTGTTATTTTTATCCTAGTTTGTAAATAAACAATCTGAGGCCAATTTATTTAAAATCTCGATAATGCAGAAGTATCGATAAACTATAATAATGTAAGATGTTTATTTTTGTTCTTCATAATTTTCCATTGCTGATAGGATAGGGTACTTTAGGTATTCAGATAAAGATATTCGAGAAACTATATATTTGGTCAAGTATCTCGACTCAGGTTTTACTTTAGTAAACTCGGTACAATAGACTTTGACTAGTGTTTATTTAAACTGTTTTAATTTTCTTTTACGGTGTTTGTAAATTTGTTTTTTTACGATAAAAATTTAAAAGACTTCATTGAAAACAAAGTGAGTGTTTTTTTTTAAAGTCGCATGACCTTCTAATAGTAAGTAATTGAACGTTTTAACAAATAATGGGAATGTTATTACGGACTAAGAGCAGAAAAGTGGCCCTTGGGCTTAAACTAGTTTGTATTTCTACTATAAGTTTAACTTATTTAATAATTGCGTTGCTCTCTAGAGGAAAAATTGCACATGTAGAGGAAATTAAATTAGGTAAGTTGTTTTAATACCTACCCTTCTGGAAAAAAATAATTAAAATTCTCTATATTTCAATATGTTTCATATGTATCAGTTTTATGGTGTTTTATTACTATACAGTGTGTCTGCATAAGTTCGCACTATATGGAAAACTTTTCTTTCTTTTCTTCCTAAAAAGTACTGCATGGTCCAAAACCTAAAATGCATGCCGAACAACTTTCCATAATTAGAGTGTTCGATATTGTCAAAAATAAAGGTACTTTACTCTTGGGCAAAATTCATATTTTTTGACAAACCTCGTATACGACTGAAAAAATTTAACATCTAAAGGTTGCATTTTATGTTTTAGACCATATAGAACTTTTTATAAAGAATAACTTTTTTTTGTAAAATTAATAAAAAAATAATTTGCCATATGTTGCGAACTTAAGCTGCTGTTATTATGAGTATTCTCAAAAACCGTCTATAGGGTAATTTAAAAAAGAATTATATTGCTTAAGTTCGCACCATATGGAAAATTTTTCATTCTTTTCATAAAAAGTTTTGCATGGTCCAAAACCTAAAATGCAACCATCAGATGTTGAATTCTTTCAGTCGTATACGAGGTTTGTCAAAAAAAATTAATTTTGCCCAAAAGTAAAGCGCCTTTATTTGTGACAATATCGAAAACTGTAATTATGAAATGTTGTTCGGCATTATAAACTGATTTAATAAGCAATTACACTGAAAAATATTTTTTTGGTTTTATAAATTTATCGGTCCTAATTTGACACAAAATTTGTAAAAATAAAAAAATATTTTTTAGTGTAAAAACACATTAGAATAGAGTTTTTCATGCCGAACAACTTTCCATAATTACAGTGTTCGATATTGTCAAAAATAAAGGTACTTTACTTTTGGGAAAAATTCATATTTTTTGACAAACCTCGTATACGACTGAAAAAATTTAACATCTAAAGGTTGCATTTTAGGTTTTAGACCACGTAGAACTTATTGTAAAGAATATGTTTTTTCGTAAAATTAATAATAACATTTTTTTCCATATGGTGCGAACTTAAGCAGACACACTGTATAATATACGTTTTGCTGTTATTATTAGTATTCTCAAAAACTGTCCATAGGGTAATTTAAAAAAAATCATGTTGCTCCATAGATTATTGAAAATTTAATGAAAATGCCTGTAAATGGCGATGAATTTCAATTTTTGGGAAAAATGTTCAACCAAATAATATTTAATTTTACCTTAAAGTACCAAGAGACGCGATTTTTTTTATTTTAACCTTTCCAATTTTCCATGGTTAATTATCGGTTAAAGACTGAATGTGCTTCATTATTTTCCATAATAAACTTTTTTCCAAAAATCGAATTTAATCTACATTTTGTAAGCGTTTTTGTTATTGATTTAAAAAAAAAACATTTTATTCTTGCTATAAGTTTCTGCGTTCCCTTAAACCAAAGAAGCGCTCATTAAAATTTAAAAAAAAGTACTGGATACGAGGGAAATTTAATTTTAATAAAAATGATTCCTTAGGCGCGAATTTTTAAAAAAAATTTTCATGCTCTAGGGAGATTATAAATGAAGACTTCTAATTTAGGCATAATTCTAATATGGTGGTTTAAAAAATAAATCTAGATAGCCGTAAAACAAAATCAGTTGACAAACCTGCCAATTTTGTTTTCCAGCTATCTAGATTTTTCTTTTAAAATAACATATTATAATTATGTCTAAATTGAATATTTGATGATTATGTTATTAATAAGTTGTTTTTGGGCCATTGGAATGACAAAAATACATAATAATAAAGGTTAAACATTTTTTTGTCGTGGACTGCTTGACCTTGGAACTATAAAAATAATCACTTCTTCAATTATGGTGTTAAAAATTATTTTGGTAATAACTCTGAAACGAATTAAAATATTAAACTGCGGTCTTCACATTTTTTCTTACAAATTTAATATACTTCCCGATTATATTGTCATAGTTACACCATATGATTTGAGTTTTCGGGATAAAATCAAAAAACTGTTATTATTACAAATTGCGTTCTCTAGCAATTTTGTTACGAACTATTGTGTACCAATGGATACGACAATTAAAAGTATTTACTTTTCTCTTCCAAATAATATTTATTAAGGTTACTAAAATTGGATAAGTCGTTTAGGAGTTACAGATATTTAAATGATTACAGTTTCCCCACTCTTCAATCAAGATCGCGGTACGTCAATAAGCCTTAACACAAAATGATGCAGAATTATCTAAGCTTTCTAATGATGTTACCAAAGGTGGGAATTTTAGGAGAAATTTAGAATTTTAATTTTTAATTGTGCCCTCTTGCGGCAAAATGCGGAACTTAAAACATATTTCCAGAATTTTCTCATAGCCACTTTAATTAATTTTTTTTCCTTGAGATTCTATGCCCAGTAGTTTCCAAGATATGGCCGGTTTATTTATAATAATAATACCTTTTTTATAGTATAAAATCCTTTTAGAGACATGGTTAACAATATTTCAAACAATACTTTCGTTAATATCGTACACTATATAATCCTGTATCTCAAAAACTGTTTAGTAGATTTTATGGTAGCCATGGATACTTTTATTATGATCAGAACATACCAATCTGGAAAATTGTCTCCAGGGACATTTTCCAGAAGAAAATAGTGGGATTACTTCCTAAATAATGAAATTGATCAATGATAAGGTAGTTATCAGTTCATGTCAACAAAAAATTAAAAAGCGTTTATACAATAACAATAAAATCGAAGTCAGCACTATACATTATATTAATTAATTAGATTATTACATAAAATAATAATTTTATTATCAAAAAGGTTAATTGATGATGATATTTTCTATATGAGACTAACATCTCGGTTTCTGCTGATATGCAAGATGGATACAAAACGTTAGTTCTCATTTTATTTTAATAGCTTACTTTGCACACATTTCTACCAGGACGATGTTATTCTTAAAGCTGAAATAGTTGTATCCGAACCATATTTTTACAAACGTAAATTAAAAATGCAAAACAAATAGTTATACTCCTTTACATTTTATATTGCCCTTGTGAAAATATCTTATGATGCCGTGCAAACGTCTGTTTTTAAAAGTTGTCCGCTGCGCGACACCTGTTCCGTAGGTAAGTTGCATCCTAATTTAATAAAACCAAATCAACACCGCAATGGTAGACAGCTCGCAAAAATCTTAAACCCAAAGCAGCCGAAGTTACACTTACAAATTCGAGCCTCATCATGGCTATCTCTGAAGCTGTAAGAGATACAGCATCGTCACAAAGTTTCAGAATATTATTCTCTTATTCCCACTAATATCGTAAAAAAATTGACCTTTCTTTTTTACTTTTTGAAATATTCGAAAAATACTAACATTTGGGGGTTTTGTTTTTTTAATTTATCTGACTTATTTTAACAGCTGCAGAAAAACAAACACAACATTGTTGCAACTTTTTTAGCTTTATACTACTGTGTCTATAGAATTTTGGTACAACGTTTCGTTTTTGTGAAACTGTTATTAACTTTAATTTTTTAAATACATATCTGCATTTTTTATTTTATTTTTTGAAATATCTTTAAGCCCCAAATTCAACCATGTATCACACTGAATAATTTATAGACGTTTCTATGTTATCTTTACATCAGCAGGAGTTTGAAATTTATGTCTAAGTGGCCGTGGCAATTATTTATGGCATAATTGCATACAGAAGGACATGAGTACTATATTATATACGTAATATATTATGAAAAAAGCCCAGCAACAAAAACAAGAAGAAAAATCTTCTTTATATTAGGTGTTCAAACAAGCTTCCTTCCTTTCGAATGCATTTTTGAGGAACCCTTCGCTTTTCTAAAGCCGAAAACATAATTTTTCTTTAAAATTCAAAATAAAAAGGTGACTACTCACTACATCTGTCAACATAATTAAGCCAAACAATCAAGTATAAAGTTTTTATCATAGTCATCATTTTTGTTTAGTTTTGTTTCCTACTTTGTTATCATTTCATTCAACGAGAGTTTTTTATTCTTCGGCACATTTTCTCAATTTTTATTTCAAGTCTTAATTGTGAAAAGTTATTCTAAATAAGATACAATCTGTATTAAAATTATAATATTGTAGAAAAAAACTTCATAATATGGTTGAGTTTATTTTAAGTCACAGATTGCTTTGTACGGCGAGTCGCTACTGAGCTACAGCAGTTTGCTTACACTTAATACTCTGATACTCTAGCAACAGATTCATTAGCTTAAAATAATAAGTATTTTTTATATAATATGATAAATATATTTACTTAAAAAAAAGCTGCCTATAAATAGTTCTTAAGTAGGCATATAAAATTCCTTTTTGCACGTGAAACGTTAGAGATGAATAAACTTTGATGGATCAAAGTTTCAGGGAGCTAAATTTTATAGATTATTTTATTATGTTGACACAAAATTTGTTCTGCCAAGGTACAAATAGCCATCATCCAGGTTCTGCAGAGGGTGCGATTTAAGTAATTATATTATATTATACAGGGATACTGGTTATATTTTTAACCTAAGAAGTAAAAATATTGAGAACTTTGCAAAAGTTTCCAATTTTGCTTTTTTGGTCACGTATGCCTTAACAAAAATGGACATTGAATCACACTAGGTACTTTAAGTATTAAAGATAACGTAGATATTTACAAATTTTTGAAGCTATTAGCATTTTTAAAACAACAAAATCTAGGATATAACTCCAAAAAGTCAACCATTTTTTCCAGTGAGAACATTGCGGCATTTTTGAGGAATGCACCTGACGATATGCTACCGATAAAGGTTGCACTCATAATTGGTGTATCATGTTGCATGACGAATTTTATAAAATAAAAGTGATTGATGTTAATATCGTGGAAAATGAGGTTCACATCGAAATTCCAACATCAAAAACTTTCCAGTCATTTATAGTGAATAATGAAGAATTGGTAATGGTAATTAAAAAATATGTTATCCTTCGTATATAGACATTCAAAATGAAAACTTCTTTTTGCAATTAAGATTTGGCAAAATCACTCGTCAGCCATTTGGCCACAATTCAATTTCCCCAAAAAAAATGCAGTGTTTCTAAAGGGACCCTGCTTGCGAAGAACGGCAGCCACACTTTTGATTAATATCTCCAGGTAAAGAGATTAGGGGGTGGAAATCTTTATCCTAACGGAAGGGTACCTCGATGAGTCTACAAATTTTCAGGTTAAAATTGTCACCAGGATATCTGGCGAAATGCCACTCCACAGTACTAAACGCGTTACCATTTCTACGCAAGATGTTCAGCTGGACTAACAATTTTCATTGTCGCTTCATTCTACAATTAACTTTGTGATATTTAATATAAAATAAATTTTTTGAGAATGTATGTACGTACATACGGATAGAATTTTATTATACAACGTATAAGAAATACATTTATTATAATTCCTAGTAATATATAGGACCATAATCCAGTATAATATCGTTTACATATTATATTTCCTTTAGTGACGGTTATTTTTTGTAATATAAATTATTATATTATTTTGTAATCTTCATAATAGTTTTTATTTATAAAAATTTTTATGTTTACATTACAATATTTTCTAATAAGAAATATTATTTTATTTTCTTTAACTAGATTTTCTTGTAAGAACCATAAAATATTTGTATAGTTATTATTAATTAATATCTTATGGTATTATATCGTGTCTTAACCTTTATTATCTGAGATTAAGTACCTAGTTCTAATATAATTTATTGTAAGATGTTCTATTTGGCTATTGTACAGGGTAAGTCGGTATAAAGTACAATTACTGGCTGGATGCACGTCAGCTTCTGACGTAATTTTTGATTCGAGTCATGTCTTTGATTAAATCGTATATTTTTAAATCAGAATTTAAGTAAGCTTCAAAATGAGCATTTCTTTTTTTGCTGAATAATGAGACATATTTTCAGAATATGTTCTATCTAACGATTTTTTACTTTTAAATTACTTTTAACCCATAAAATCGAAAAAAGTTTTTCGAAATTACAAAGGTTGTTAAAGCGAATTTTATGTCAATTGACAGGATCCTTTAATTAATACCAGACATACCTTATTTTTTGTTTCTGTTATGATGTATTTCCGAGTTGTGACGTGCATCTAGCCAATAATTGTAGTGATGTAAAATAATTAAGGACTCAACAAAGTAAGCGTTACTATGTGATCACTCGTTCCTTTTGGCTTTTTGTTACTTATGCTAAATTTAAATCTAATTATTTTACCCAGAATTTTCAACGGACGCTTCGTTAATAGACTTGATTGCAAATGACGGACAAAACGTATCATAATTATTTTTCATCCTGATATTGTTTTCATATTGTTGGGCGACCGACAGATGTTATATTGTATGTTTCTATGTGTTTTAATTACATATTTGATAATAATTGACATATTCCTAGATTTAATATATTTATACTTCGAAAAACAAGTATTTGGCAATCGATCAAAGCTATAACAACAATAACACAATTAAAATAAAAGTAATGTTTTACATAAAGTGACGAGTCCTGATAGTAACCGAAAACTTACATCACTGGTACGGACTATCCGTAATAATAAAATAGAAAGAAAACTAAGCGGTGTACCTATCTTTACACAAAGACGCCAAAACAATGGGTTCTCTGGGGTCCAGGTAGACAATGACGGCCGTTTCGTCCTTACTAGAACTCTGCGGAAAGCCGTAAGGAACTGCAGAAACGAGTTATTCCTGATAGGAAGACGGCATAAACTTATCAAATATTGTTTCTTGGCATTGTCGTCCTATTTATTACTAGATAGCTGAAAATATGTGGGAGGTTTTATTGAAAACTCGAACTTTTGCGTCTTAACCGTAAGTAACCTAAAATTGTGTATTATGTTAACCAACCAGATTTATGTCTTAAACACAATACCTATATTTTTATACCGCTAAAGTTTTAGCTCCCAGCTTACAGTTGTCGAGCCACTGGTAAGTATCACCCGGTAATGGGTGATATGTCGGTTACGCAACGCAGTGTTGCATTATCACTGCATAGCTTATCAGTTTATTACGTGCTTTTTTTTTAAAGATAAGGTTGTCTATGTGTATATATCACTTTTATTTATCAATAAGTAATTAAGAAAATCGTATCCACTCTCCAGAAGGGTCATCATTAACTGAATGAAAAAGGAAAACTTGCAAAAAAGCAAAGAAGGTAAAGTTTCTCAGTGAAGGTTCTTATTCAGTTAATAAGTAATTAGTTTTAGTAACATTAAGTGGATCTGAGCGCACTAAAATTTGCCATATTATATTGCGGTTCTTCTTCGTTTGAATTACAAAAAAACTCAATTATTAGCAAATTATTGAATTTTTTGTTCACCAATGGAAATAAGGTGTAAAGTAAGTGTGGTAAAATTATTTTCATGCAGAGAAAAAATCGAAGAAAAAAATATAAGCCAATGAAAACCCTAATAATTACTAAAGTTCATTGTATTGCAAAAAATATTGAAAATTATTTTTTTAATCAAAATAACTTTCCCCAATATCTGTAGAGTCCAAATTTAAAAAGCTTTAAAAAATCCTTTGATAAAGATGGCCAGGATTCGGGCCAAGAGAACGCAATGTTTGCGGTCTAATTTAATATATAATATACAGTGACAGACAGAATTCTGGCTCCATATGGAAAACTTTTTTATTATTGATTTCACAGAAAATTTCCCTCATGTATAAAAGATGTCATAAGGGGTGTGCAATTTCCACTGAATTACAGTGGAAATTGCATCACTGGAAATTGTACTGTAGCAACCATAGCAACAAGTAATAAAGAAGTCA
Source organism: Polydrusus cervinus (assembly GCA_935413205.1). Lineage (NCBI taxonomy): Eukaryota > Metazoa > Arthropoda > Insecta > Coleoptera > Curculionidae > Polydrusus > Polydrusus cervinus. The sequence goes on along the minus strand of OW284511.1, from coordinate 68,880,432 downwards.
ACTTTGACGTTTCTATTTTAATAATAATTATTTGTATGTTTAAATAAAAATTTATAGTTTGAAACAACGATGAAAATAAACTCATGCAGTTATCAAAAAACATTTAATTTTCCATAATTTTCTGAAATTTTTATGCACTTATGGCATTATCCCCGAAAATTGTATTCCTAAGAAACGTATTCGCTTTTCCTAAAGTTGAAAAGAATTGTAGTCACACGAGGACGATTCACTTTTTTAAAAGTTTTTCAAGAGTAAATTACGCTTATTTTTCGTTTCAGATTCAATTTTAATTTGTAAAGGTTGTTAAGAATGTTAAGTTATGTTCGAATACGAAGTAATGGCTTTCTATTAAAAAAACGAAAAAATGCATATTGTTTGGTCTTACCCTGTATAGAGACTAGATTGAAGAGATCAAATGGCTTTGAAACTTTCTTTATAATGCTTACTTTTGGAAAAAAAAATTCCTAGGGCCCGTCCGTGCGCTGGATGCACTTAGGCCTGGTTTGGCCCATTGTGCTCACCCTGTTTGGTTGTTACACCCACTCCGTGATCCCAGTTCCTTGCACTAGTTTGTGTAGGTCAACTGGGGAGAGGGTCAGGATGTCCTCTGGTTCCAGTTTTGGTTGCCCGAGTATTTGTTACCTCTTCTGATCTAGTGACTCAATGGCAAACTATGTGCTGTACAGTTTCCCTGATGTGTCCCCATAATCTGCAGTTAAGGTATCCATTGAACAGTTGCATTCTTGACAGCCATGATGTCCTGTCAGAATTCCTGTAATGGTTCTCAGCTGATTCCTATTCATTTGAAGCAGCTGTTTCGTAAGTCTTGGGTCTGGATTCCCAATGAAGCTTTTGCTATGGGCTAATCCCTGTCTGTTACTCCAGTGGATTTTGTGTTCATTCCTGATCCATCGCTTTATTGCATCTCGTGCCGTGCATCTTGGCACTCCGAGTGCCGGTTCTGGACCAATGAATGTGTTTTCGGAGCTGTAAAAGTTGTTAAGAATGTTAAGTTATGTTCGATGAAGAAAGTAACGTCATTCTATTCAAAAAACGTAAAAAATACATATTTTTGGCCTTACCTTGTATAGAGACCATAGAGATCAAATGGTTTTGAAAATTTCTTTATAATGCTAACTTTTGGAATATTGGTCAGACTTTAAGTTACTCGTTCTTTTTAATTTTTCTTAAAGCATTCTTTTTTTTTTATGATAAAACACCTGCACTGTAGGAAAAATCCTTTGAGGCGCTCTGGGAGCGGTGCAAGTGCGAAAAAAGCGATTAACATTGGTCTTGAAACGTTGAATATTGTATTCATTGGGAAACACGACCTCAGGAAGATCATTCCACAAAGATGACGTTCTCCAGATGAAAGAATTCTTGAACAATGAAGTTCGAGGAGTACTAAGCTGAACAACATATGGATGAGCGGCAGCGGTTCGCCGTGTATTTCTGTTTTGCATTGCTCTAGGTGGAATCAAGTGGGCAATGTCAGTCGAACACCTGCCATGGAAATATCTGTAAAAGAGAGCCAAATCACCAACCTGTCTTCGATGCTCCAGGCTATCGAGGGTCTTGGTCAGCTCGGGGTCGCCGATCAGACGAACGGCTCTCCTTTGAATGGAATCCAGTAGCCGAAGGGTGTGCTTGGGTGCAGAGCTCCAGACATGAGAGCAATATTCTAATGATGGTCGAATCTGGGCTTTGTAGAGTGTCAAAAGTTGATGAGGTGTGTACAACCTTTTGGTGCGGAAAAGTACACCAAGTTTCTGTGCAGCTGCCTTGGCAATTGCAATTCAAAAACATTAGACCAAAATTCGTTTATTTTGGAGAAATTAGGTTTAAACCAAAATTAATTTTAGAGAACAAGTTTAGGATCTTCCGAAATTACTTAAAAAATTTCTTATCTGACCAATTATAAAAATTAAAAAACTTAAGTCTTTATACAGGGTAAAACAAAAAATAAGTATTTTTTTTCGTTTTTTGAAAACAAGGCCGTAACATCGTATTCAGGCATAATCTTTAATTCTAAAAAACTTTTACAAATAAAAATTGTACTTAAAACGAAAAATAATTGTGCTTTACTCTTGAGCAACTTTAAAAAAAATTAATCTCTCCCGTAAGCGCTGCAATTTTTTTCAATTTTAATGAGTGCTTTGAATAAAATTTTCTGTGAGATCAATAATAAAAAAAATTTCTATATATAGAGCCAGAATTCTGCCTATCACTGTGCATTCTTTAATGACGTGCTAATATTTTAGGATAAAGTCATTTTATAAAGGAAAAATCATATAAACATATGTCCTAAACGGCTTACATTTTTTGCTACAGGGTTTTAAATTTTGTTTTAATGCGTTTTTTGTAAATTTGAATTGACCAGGCTAATTAGAAATAATACCCACATAGAAAAATCTCAGTGGCGTACCACTTTTTTCTAAAAAATGTCAGACATGTTTACAGGGACGCCACTGGTGGGACAAAAAAATAACATTTATATCTACAGCATGTGGTTTTATGTCCTATTAGTACATGCCAAAATTGAAAATATTATCTAAAGTACATTCGGAAATATCAAGTAATAAAATGACGTAAGAAATCACACCCTAAAATATTAGCACGTTATTAAGGAACTCCCTGTATAATTTTACATTGGAAAATAATTTAGAAATTATGTTGGGATGCTCTTAAGAGTATTTTTTTAAAATAAATGCAATGTACTACATATCTTTAGTTTTAGGTACCTATAACTAATGTGTTAAAACGTAAATGGTTACAATAACGCCCTACACATTTAAACAAATAAAATATGGACTGCGCTCCATATGTTATACTGTTATACATTTATTATTTATTTCAGGTTCTATAAGCTCTTTTAATAGCCGGCAACTACTAGCTGTAGATATTCAAAATGACTCTAGTTCATCCACTACTTCATATACCAGTACAGCTTACACAATTCAGCTATTCTACAACCAAAATGCAACAAATATCAGTCAAGTCAGACTTCGTTCAAAACCAAAGAATTGCACACCAGCTGCTATTAACGAGTTTCCTTCCGATGGATTTACGAGGGAAGAACGCCAACAGGGATGGATTATTCTGCATGTTATACTTGCATGTTATTTGTTTATATTTCTGGCAGTCGTATGTGATGATTATTTCGTACCGTCCATCAAGAAACTTTGCGATGGTAAGGAAATGTTTATGTTATACAGTGAAATTTTATCCTGTCAACAAATGAAGTTTAAAATCAGCTGATTGGCCTCAAGATCCTCGCAAATTCCCGGGTTGTACCGTCAGTTCTCAATATTTTATAATCTGTAATAATAATAATGTCGGGTTGCACAAAGAATTTTAATAATAATTAACTTACCAGCAAGTTTGACTGTGACATACATGATATTGGCAGACATAATTTTCTCACAATTATGATTATGTATGCTGGCTCGGTTATACCTTAATTTTTAATTTACTAATCAGGCACCTTTGATTGTGAGTACATAATGCCTGTTAAAGTCATTTATGCCACAGTCAAACTGGCTGGTTCGTTAATTATTGTTAAAAACCTTTGGACAACCCAACATAACACTTTTAAAATAAAACAAACAACAACTTTATTACGAAGGCAAACAGTAAAATATGAACAAAAATTATCTTAGTGAAGTGTTAAAAATGCCCACCATTAATTGTTCTGCAATATGCCAATCGGTCTAACTAAACATTATTGTTGTACATTGTACCAGTCTGTCATTGTGTATCTACCTATATAAAAATACACTCCTACTGAGTAGGATTTTGATTTATAAACTAAATCTTCGACATGGCCCTTAAAAAAATCCAGCGGGTTAAGATCAGGTCATCTAGGTGGCCATTCTATTGCTCATCTATTCTACGTTTTTAAAAAATTCTCTATTAATTAAATTATTTCAAATATTTTTAACACATATTCTTACATTTCACATATCGTGTGTTCAAAATGAAGTCAAAGATAAAATTCTAGTGTTAATATTTTGGAAATAGATGAAGATAGATATGGTATAAATGTTGCTTGAAAAATGTCTAGAATTGATTGTATGATCCAAAAATATAGTTAATATGGTTGGGACTCCTAGCACTGTTCCGATTCACCTTGTATAACTTGTTTTGTAAAAAAACATTTAAAATAAATATCTCGGCAAAATAAAATTGACAGGTCTGAGCAGTTTTTTAAAAAAATGGGCGGTACTCCATATACTTACAGGGTATTGTATAGTTAGGCAGGACGTAACAATAATATACGAAATCTGCCTAAAATCGTACGTAAAATCTAAAAATATAAATATATAGTGTGGTGTGATGTTTTCTACCCCTTGCCCGAGAGTTCTTGTGCTGATATTTTTATTTTCCTAGACGTGAAGTAAAATATTAAGATCTCTGTCATTGTTTTCTTCAGCTCTCTCATGATTCTGTACTGTGCATTTGAATGCAGTTGTTTATTAAAGTGTCTTTCGCTTAAAACTAATAATAATAGTAATAACTTTTTTTATTGGCGACTTGGTAGGAATGGGTCTATCAGGGAAATAAACGAAAAACATATCAGATACCATACTTAATCTTTTCCCCGCATAGTACCATTTTATCATAGTGACTTTTCTTCTGTTGTGTAACTCATAATAATGTACTAGATAAAAAAATTATTACTAGTAAAAAATCGAATACTTTCAAATTACATTTGACCATGACAAATTACAGGTTGACAAGTCCAATCAATACTGGTGTCCGCAGCATAACCTGTTGAATTCCAATGAAAACCCAACCGCAATCCTATTCAAATAAGTTAAGATTGGGTTGTCCAAGATTGTTCAAACTCCGCATGTGCACTCACCACACAGAGACTATAAAAAGCCTCCCTACAACCCCATTCTAAAGTCAACAGGGGAGCAAATATTTGGACAGTCTAAAACTTGCATTTAAATTTATATTTTTCCAACCACGATGAACCATCCGGTATAGATCGAGGCGGTTCCCGGTGGGACCACCCTGTATTTGTTTTAATTATATTTTTATGGGCTTAAGGTACATCGTTTTAAAGAACGTCTGAAAAGAAATATTTCGTAAAGATCTCAAATGGCCCCCTTAAGAAATTGTAAAATTCTAGTAAGTAATTGGAAACAAAAAGGAAAATTAAAAGTTTAATAAATTAAAAAAACTAATTCGACTAATATTTGTTTTTCTGAAATTTCTCATAAACTTTTCAAGATTAAAACTGTCCTATTATAGCCATCCTTTTAGCTCTAACAATAACCCAGATATCAATGATAACCATCGAATGGGACACACTATTTATTAGATATACTTAATTATTACCTATTTCGCTAAAAGTGTTTGCCTGCGGCATTACTTTAGTGGTAGCATATTATTTTATTTTTAGTATTACAAATGAAAGAAGATGTTGCAGGAGCTACTCTTATGGCAACTGCAAGTTCGAGTGCTGAAATTTTTATAAATAGTATTGGTACGTTCATTACCCAAGGAGATCTTGGTGTAGGGACGATAGTTGGATCTGCTGTTTTTAATATACTGGCCGTACCTGCGTGCTGTGGTCTATTTGCTAATATGGTAAGGAATTCAGTACAGTATTGTTGAGTTACACAAAGATTTTTAACAATATTTACCTAACCAAGAAATTTTGATTGTGACATTGATAACATTAGCAGAAAAGATGTTTCCACGATCAACCTGGCCCGGTTAACTTAATTCTTGGTTTATTGTAACCACGATATACTAACACCACTATGCTTAGGGTTACCATCTATCTAGAATATTTTTCAGGACAAACAGGCCCGAAATTCCGGACAAAGTCCGGATATTTTTCTTTGGAGGCGCAGGAAATGAAAAACGAAATTTATGTTTTTATATAAAATTTGTCATTTTTTACCATATATTATACAAATAATGACATATATACTACCTATATGTAACCTAGGTATACTTAGCCTTTCCTTTTACTTCTTTTAAAATATCTGAATTTTCAGGTAGTGACATAAATTCATAAAACTCAACTCATTGCAAAATTAAAGCTCGTCATAATATGTTTTACAAAGTCCAGCAAAAGTATGTTTCGTTCTTTAGACCACTGGGCTGTAATTAGTGAAAAAACTCGTTCCACATTTGCATTATGCGCTGTTATAGCAAAAAAAAATTGGCAAACCTTCAAAAGTTCTGAATACTTTTCTTCAAATAGACACTTTGCAAAACACACCACCCATTTTTTGTGTGTAGGTAGATGTTGAAATTCTGATTTCTTTTCTTTAATTATTTTTTGCAAAAGACATATTTCATTAAACATTTTAGTATCGTCTACATCGTTGCCTTTTTTAATCATATAAGAAATAGATGGTGAAATTTTTTTTCCCAGGCCAGATTATCAAGATTTTCTAAACTTACCCATTTAAAACAGGAAAATTCTTGAAAAGGCTCCAGCCAACGATTTAAGTAAGTTATGGATATTTCATAACATTGACAAATATTATTTCTGAAAACTTGATTTTCTTGTGTGAACCATTCATCACTCATTTTTTTCAGTATGTCTTGAACTTTGAACGGAATACATTTTTGCTGCAGTCTTTCATTTAGAATATTAATTACCAATTCTAGAATTTTTATCATTTCAATAATGGAGTTATCTTGTTTCTCCATTTTTTCTATATTACTATGAAAAATAGACATCAATGAATGTATGAAATATAGATATGGTTCAGAGAATCTATTCTCAAAAAAAGATTTTAATAAAAATGGAGGGTTAGCCTCTGAAAGAAAATATGATTTTAAGGGCTGAAACATCTTTAAGATTCTTTTTATCGCGGGAAATAAGAACAACCATCTACTTTTAGAATGATTCAAAAGCTGTTCATATTTGGTACCCACAAAATCGCAAAAGTATTTTAGAGTTGACAGTTACTGTATAAATATTAATAATATGCTTTCACGGCCGTGACCGGCTAAATTCCGGACCCGGTTTGCTTTTCCGGCCGGACGCAGTCCGGACGCCCCTAAATTCCGGACATGTCCGGAAAAATCCGGACGAATGGTAACCCTAACTATGCTAATGCGTATAAATTCTCTTATCTCTCTCCCACATTGTGACGTCACGTACGAGGACGCTTTTAAGGCACAGTTTTAATACCAGAACTTCATAGAATGTTCTCTAATTATGCAAATCTAGACCAAAGGATATTTTTCTAGCAGGATGGAGCCCCTTGTTACTTTGTAAAAAATGTAAGATAATTATTATGTTACATTTTTAAATAGGTGGATAGGACTGCAAGGAATTATAAAGTGACCGCCCAAATCTCCGGATATTACACCTTTAGATTTTTATTTATGAGGCGATTTGAAACGAAGGATATATGTTATCAGACCTAGAAATCTAGAAAAGTTTAAGGCAAGGATTCGGGCAGAGATACGTTTAATCACGCCAGAAGTTTTGAAAAGAGTAAGGAAATAGTTAAACCATCGGTTTGGTATATGCTAACAAAGTCATGGGGCACATTTTCAACAATTGCTATGCTAAAAAAGTGACATTACAGTTTTATGTTGCACAAAGATTTTTAACCACAATTAACTAACGAGCAAGGTTGACTGTGACATAACTGACATTGACAGGAATTATGAACTCATAATCAAAGGTGCCTGATCCGTAAACTAAAAATTAAGGTAACAGAGTTAGTATGATTGTGAGAAAAGTATTTTTGTCACAGTGTATATTACAGTCAAACTTGCTGGTTAGTTAACTATCATTAAAACTCTTTGTGCAACCCGACAAAGTTATTGTTAATGTAATTGTTCCCTAAGTTAGTTTTTATTAAATTTTTGCCACATGGTTTGACAGATGTAAAAAAGGATACAAATTTCTTTTTCGATAAGCTTTCCAAAAATGTGCCACAAGTGGTATCGTCTAATTTGAAAAAAAATAGTTGGTTAGGGCTGCGCCCCACCTTTTACATAATAAAAGCGAGGCCCATAAAAATCTTTTTTGGATAATGGAGATACATCTTAATACAAGAGCCGCTATAAGCAGAACTGAAAATAAAAAACAACAGTCACAGAATAGAAACAAGCGTCTAAATTCGCGCGGTTAAAACCTTCCATGTAAGAGCCGCTAAAGAAATTACCCGCTTTATACAATGACAGGTAATGTGGGGTTAGAACTGTCACTTCCGTCAAACGGCACCTAACTAACCAACGTCCTTATATGTGATGCCATGCGCAGAGATAGATATTCAAATTTTGCTCAGTTTGCTCATCGGCATACCGTTGTAGGTATATCGTAATTGTAACCAAGCACAGGCAGTGAGTAAATAATGTGTGTAAAAATGTGCTTACCTTATTGCCTACTACCACTTACAAATTTAATAAATTTCTCTCTTGAATCAGGTACTATTCCGGACATATGGAAAAAAGCTCTTATAACCCCTGTCCCCAAAGTTGAAAATCCCACTTTGAATGATCTTAGGCCTATCAGTATTCTACCTGCTGCATCTAAGGTGCCTGAAAAAATCATTAAATACCAACTCAATGAGTTTGTCACATTACATAATATTTTACCCAAATATCAATCTGGGTTTAGGCCTAGTTATAGCTGCACAACGGCGCTACTAAAAATTACAAGTGACATCACTCAATTTTTGGACCGAGGAAACTATTGTCCCCTAGTTTTAATAGATATGACCAAGGCATTTGATTCCATTAATTATGAATTGTTATTATCTAAGTTGGCTTTCTATAAAATAGATTGTAATGGTTGGTTCCGGAGCTATCTATTGGGCAGAGAGCAGGCTGTTAGGATAAGCAGGGAAGGTGAGATGGAGACATCAAGCTGGAAAGAAGTGCAGTCTGGGGTCCCACAAGGGTCAATCCTCGGACCAATCCTTTTTGCCACTTTTATCTCAGATTTAATTAGTGTCATAAAATACTGTTTACATCACATCTACGCGGATGACTTACAAATTTACTTAGACGCATCCCCAGAAAATATTTTGAATTGCATCTTAGCCATAAACGATGACTTGGTTAATATATCGCGCTGGGCAGCAAAAAACTCTCTTGTAATTAACCCTAATAAGACTCAAGGTATATTGTTTTCTAAGACTGATGTTAATGTTGACAATTTACATATTTTCTTAAACAATGTCAAAATACAGTGGAAAGATGAAGTGAGAAATTTAGGACCCACGATGGATAAAAAATTAACCTTCAATAAACACGTCAATCAGATATCCCAGAGGTCTTACCTGAGACTTAAATCATTGTATGAATTTAGGGACTTATTGCCCACCACTGCTAAAACAACCCTGACTGAATCACTAGTGCTTTCCATTCCTGGTTACTTAGATATAGTATATATGGACCTTATCTAACAAATTTCCATAAATACAGAATTCAAAAAATCCAGAACTCTTGTGTGAGATTTGTACATAACTTATCGCGTAGAGATCATGTCAGTCAGTCATGTTGTTAATACATTTAAGTTTAGTATGGGCCAAAGAAGGTTTATACACATGAGCTGTTTAATTCATAAAGTCATATCCCATAAATCTCCATCCTATCTATGTGATTTAATGATCAGGCGCGAGGAGATCCACCAGGTAAACACACGTAATAAGCAAATACTGGATATTCCTAAACACCGTACCGAATTCTTTAAATCTTGTTTTTTATATATTTTTGCTCATGTGTTTAACCTTTTTCCCGCTTATTTTGATTTTAGCAGCATTAACTTTAAAAATAAGATCAAGAAATACATACTAGACACCCAGTCTTCATTATAAATATTCTTAATTATTGTATAAGTAACTAGGTATACTTATACTCATATTTACTACAGGTGGTTACTAATACACGCTGTGCGGTCTAACCACCTTTTGTTAGTACAAGTATTTGTTCTTTCAATAAAATTATTTTATTTTATTTTTATTTTTTATTATTTTGATTTATGTCACAGTCCTTAATTACTTAATTTATTGTTCAAAATCTTTGTGCAATGATAATGATATAAACTGTTAGGTTTATGCTTGTATCCGACAAAAATACATGTATATTTGCCTCAATCTAAAATTAACTGAAGATAAAATAATAACAATAATGATACATACAAAATTATAATCTATACTGGGTGATTCACGACGAGCTTGCATTAGAACTTTTGAGGAAACTATTAAAAATATTTTTTTAAGAATCTATGGTCTCTACTAAAATATTAACATGTTTCTGAGTTTCTGCCACTTCCGGTTATACAGGAAGTAGCTTTAACTTTCATTTTTTAAATACAATATAGCATTTTTTATTATATTTTTGGTTTTTGCTTTAGATTTTATGGAACACGTATTTTACCTAAGTCTACTAATTTCTGAGATATCTACATATTTTGTAATTATTTCGTAAATGCATAGCTATGAAATTATCCGTATATATTTTTTACCTTAGCTCTTGGACTAGAATTTTTTGCTATTGTATAGTTAAAGAATCAACTAATATCAAAAAATACTTAAACTTGGCATAAAATATACTGAGAGGTCACAATTAAGGGCTCATTGTAACAAACTTTAAATATTAAAAACTTTCTTATTTTAAACGGAACACCCTGTATATTTTTATTATATGATGGTAAATTAACTGCTCCTTAAAATTGCTATAACCTTTTCTATACCTATAGCAACGCGTTTCAAAAAATGAAAGTTGAAGCTGCTTCCGGTATAACCGGAAGTGACAGAAACATGTTAATATTTTAGTTTAAGAGAGCATATCGATAAACTTAAACCTACAGATTTTCAAAAAAATATTTTCAAAAGTTTCCTCAAAAGTTCTAATGCAAGCTCATCGTAAATCACCCGGTATACAACTTTTCCTACGACCACCTATGAAAATGAGAAAAAAAGCACGGTTAACTTGGCTCGAAAGCGCCGAATATCACACGCGTGTTGAAAGAAAATATTTCAACTATAGAGTGGAAATACAAGGCACACTATTTAATTTACACATATTATGGTGCCAATTTGACAGACCGCACCTATATATTTATTAAAAAGAATAAATTTTAGAAAGCAGTTTATTGTCTAACTTATTTATCATGTATTTGTCGAGTGATTTCGAATTAGAGTGTGAAAATACGCCATCTGAAATTATAAAAAATATTAATAATAAACTGGAAAATCTATTACCAGTCAAAACAAGCCCCGCTGAAGAAAATGTCATAATATTTAATAAGAAATGTTTATGTGTAGCCATAGCGTAGAGACTAGAGGTTGGTCTACAGATCGAAAGGCCACAGGTTCAAATCCCATCAGGAGTATTTTACTTTTTTTTATAAAAACATTAAATAATTTATAGAATTAGGTACTTATTTTGAATTGAAATCTTCCTTTTTGGATGAATTTTTTTAATTTATGTTTAATGCATCTTTCCTTGATTAAATTTTAAAAATTCATCCAACAAGGAAGATTTCAATTCAAAATACCTAATTCTATAAATTATTTAATGTTTTTATAAAAAAAAGTCAAATACTTCTGATTGGATTTGAACCCGTTACCTTTTGTTCTGTAGACCATAGCTCTAGTCTCTACGCTATGCCTACCAATAAATATTTTTTGTTTAATATAATATATGACGCTTTCTTCAGCGCGGCTTGTTTCGAATGGTAATAGATTTTTTAGTATATTATTAATATTTTTCATAATTTCAGATGGCGTATTTTCACACTCTAACTTTGAAATCACTGGACAAATACATAATAAATAAGTTAAACACTAAACTGCTTTCTTAAATTTGTTCTTTATAATAAATAGGGGTAATCTGTCAAATTAGCATCATATGTTTAAATTAAAGAGTGTGCCTTGTATTTCCACTCTAGAGTTGAAATATTTTTTTCTCATATCAAAGGTTTTTTTAATAATTTCTTGTGGTCGTAGGAAAAATAGTGTACATTACTCGTGTGAAAGTGATTATTCTAAAACTCGGAGAATTTCTGCACTCGGCTGACGCCTCGTGCTAAATATCTCCTCGTTTGAAAAGTATCACTTTCATCACTTGTTATGTATTATACTTTTTCGTAGGTGTTGGATTTGGAATGGTATCCTTTAACACGTGATAGTTTGGTTTATGGATGCTCAGTTATACTTCTGATAGTATTTTTACAGGATGGAAAGATCTTTTACTATGAAGCTTTAACATTAGTTTTACTTTATACTTGTTACGTTTTAGGTAAGTGGTTCTAGTTGTTTTGAGGTTTAGCGCTAGTATAAATAAATAAAAATGTTTAAAAATACAGGGTGAAGTTGAGATTTGTTTTTTAGCTGTGTATAGAAGGCATTAAAATAAACAACATTTCCAAATACCTTTTTTAAGAACATAATCAATGATTATCATTTAATAATACATAAGCTACTTAAATAAGGGTCAAATCACATTATTAATTAGATAAAGTTATTTAATAATCATTAATAAATCTGCCTTTCTTGCAGTTATGATTTTTAACAACAGTATTAGTTCGTGTTCCCATAAAACGGCGGCGAAAATAAAAAGAAAAAGCTACTATAAGGAAGTTATGAGCGAAGCCCATCCGCTACTATCACAATATAATGGAAAACTTAACAACTACAACAGCGGAATACACGATATATTGGATTCTGAACTTACTCTAAAGGATCTAGAAGAATTAGGTAGGTAAGCTACTTATTACAATTGACGTAGTGCTGTCGTATCATTATTTTCCTTTGAATAAAAGTACGGAAAAAAAGGAGTTTAGTATATTATTAACCAAGGTTTAGAAAGCTACCATTATTACCTGAGCGTTGAGTTTAAGTCACGAGGAGCGTAGCGAGGGGTGTAATAGTACAGAGTGTCCGAAATTCGATGCTCACCATGGGCATCTCGGAGACTTTAAGGCACTCAATTTTGCGTATCTATCTATAGATCTACGCCTTTCCATACTCGATATCCACGAGACGCCACTGGTAGTACCTACTATACAATTTAAATACATAGTTTTTTGATATCTAACAGTGTATACGGAAAATTTGCTCTTTAACATTAGTTATTTTAAGTAAATGTGGGGAGGTGGTTGTACACTGTGTTCTGAAGAAAAGAAAAAGTATTTCAGTGTAACTATTTAAACTAACTAAATAAAAATAGTTACACTGAAATACAACATTTTCCCTGTACTTATTTTAGTCCTTATAGTATATAGAATTATTAGGTGATTCGAAAATCGCAGTTTTCTTGCATTTTGTTAGTTACTTATTATATAAAATCGTTGTGCGACCCAGCGTTTTTCTTATCTTTTGATCAGTTTTAAATTTAAAGTTCTAGTTAATATCTTGAAGTAGTTGATTTGTTAAAGAAACATTTCGTTTTTGTTTCCATCGCTTTTAGCGATGAATGCAGTCCTACCCCAATTTTACTGTAAATACATCCTAAAGAAATTGCTCCAAAAGTAACAAGGTTGGGTTTAGGTGAATAATGTGTGATACCTACGTACAAAAATAAAAGCACTTCAACGCTTTAACATTAATTTCAAAATTAGATAAAAACCTTATTTAATACATAAATACTTGACATTGAATTATGATTATGATATATTTGTTATTTCATATAATAGTGCAAATTGTTCTTGATAAGTTAAAACAAAATTGCGTAACGTCGTTAAGAAATACATGGTAGGTCAATGAACTTACCAAAAAACTCCACTCAAGATTATACATTCCTAACAATGTTCAAACCCCTAAAATCTCTAGGCGTCTTCAATTCAGAGCATTTTAGTACCGACTGCTTCACAATTTCATTATTAATTAAATGAAGGATGGTGTAAAGGCCTATTCTTATAAATGTAGTAGCAAGCGGCAACAATTAGCATTATTTTATATTATTTAGAGGAATCAACAAATATTTGGCAGTGGCCAGTTGAAGATACAAAGAAAGCAAAATGCTGGTGGACTCTAACGTGGCCTATCTCTTTTATATTGTTTCTAACCACTCCAAATCCAAGAAGTCACCCCAAAATGTGTCCGATTACTTTCCTAATGTGTGTATTTTGGATTGGGACAGTATCTTACATTGTGGCTTGGCTTATAACTGTAATAGGTAAATATGCTTTTGTAATTTTTCACAGTAACAGCCGCTTCTAATACAGTAACAATTATTATTTATAGGTGATACTTTGGAAATACCAGATTCCGTGATGGGCCTAACATTTTTGGCCGCTGGAACCAGTGTACCAGAAGCCGTTTCCAGTGTTCTGGTTTCGAATCAAGGTAAGTTGTTTCATAAATTTCCATTTTATTCTAGAAGTATAGTATATACGACAAAAATGTAGGTAACAGCCGTATTCACTAAAGGGTTCTAAACTTAAAATCGCTCTAAACTGACGGTTCTATGTTTAAAATGACATTATTGTCGAAATAAGTCAACTAAGTTTTGTATTGTAAATATTTTTTTGGTTTTTCTTCAAATTTACAAAAAAAACGTATTTTAGTAGGTATGTACAGGGTGTCCCAAATTCGATGCTCATTATGGATATCTCAGACACTATAAGAGATACAGCATCGGTCAAATGGTTGTAAAGTTGCAGAATTTTGTGCCCAGTAATATCGGAAAGCATATTAGATATATAATTATTTTTATAAGCATAAGAAAAATGAGCTCAAATGCAAAGTTTAAAGTTAGTTCCTGAATGGAACTTGGAAGTTGTCTAGAAGAACTTTTACTTGTAAATGTAGCTAATTTTCTACAGCTCACTTAATGCACTTCGCTTGTTGTGAGAATATTATAACAAAACAATATGGTAAAATGGTACCCAGTAGGTGAAGTAACTTAGTGCCTAGAGATTTTTATTTGAAATTGAGAGTTCATATGATAGAATGTCCTCTAGTAAACAATGAGTTGTAGGCGCAGGGAAAAAAATACTTTCATGAATGAATTGATTTGTCTATGTTGCTTGATCGTCATTGGCCAAGCGCAGAAAAGTCACACTTGCAGGGGATGGACTTTGGCTAATTTGACAACTTGTGCATTTTCGTGAAGGAGTGTTTTTTGTTAATAACCGTGCGTAATTTTGTTAAGGTATTTATCTAGGTAACTACTGTTATTATAGTGTCCGTTGTTATGGATTCTACAACAATAATTCCTGCTTGGTCCCATAATCCGGCAGCCATGTGCATTTTGTACTGGCGTTTTTTGAGGGCAGACAACACTTATGGGCCGATTGTATCGACTCAAATTTTGTTTCTGGATATCAAAAATGTACCCAACCAGATATCATTGTCTGTCTTATTGAAAAATCAGTATCTGCAAAACTATAAAAAAACACCTCAGGGGAAACTGCTGTTTCGTTGTTAGGCAGATCTATTTAGTAACCTTTATAACGTAATTATTGTTATTTCTAGGCCACGGTTCAATGGGTATCAGCAGTTCCATTGGTTCAAATACTTTCGATATACTACTTTGTTTGGGTATACCATGGTTTATCAAATCAGCTTTCTATCCTAAGGTCCCAGGAGAACACTGGATAACAATTAATTCACAAGGAATAAACTATAGCGCTGCTTGTCTACTTACCACGCTTGTACTTTTGTATATAAGTATGTACATCAATAAGTTTAGGTAAGTAAACAACTGACTTTGTGCTTTCTTCCCATATCCCACAAGTTTTTAAACCTCGTTTAGTCAGTTCATTCTTAAATATTTAGCGTTATATAGTAACTACTTCTTTTATTAAAATTGTAGCAGAGCGCTTTCGGCTTTCGCCATCATCAGTGCTCTTCGTCAATATACAATGATATCCTCATTTAGGTAGGATGGCATTTCGCCCACTTAGTATTTTAAAATAATATTAAATTGGTGGTTGGTTAAAATACTAAGTGGACGAAATGCCATCCTACCTAAATGGGGTATTGTATATTGATGAATAGCACTGATGATGGCGAAAGCCGAAAGCGCTCTACTACAATTTTATTAAAAGAAGTATTTACACGTAATACAAATTCTCTTTTCTTCAATCCTACTCAACGTGTACACAGCCACAGCTAATTTTCTAAAATTAATAATGTTTATTTCAAAATCATAATCATTGATTGTAGTAATTTATGTCTATTTAATAGTTTTCGATATTCGGAAAAAGAGTATGTACTTATACCTTGTAGAAAAAGCCACATTCCCGAACTCCCAGTCTCGGCTTGCGCCACGACATACAATCTTTACGATCGTCCGGATGTGTTTAGCTTTTCCTACTAGGTATACAATGTACTAATAATTCCGACTTTTTTTTGCAGATACTAAATAAATATGTTCTTTTGTTTCAGACTAGACTGGAAAATTGGTTTAACTTGCCTTATGATGTATGTGGGATTTTTAGTTTTTGCTTCGCTGGTGGAACTTAATGTGTTCTTTCCAGTTAACCTCCCAACTTGCTTTAGATGATAGTAACCATACGTTTATTTCCTTAAGTATTTACTATTTAAACATATTTTAATTTGTTTTACAA
The DNA here is from genome assembly GCA_935413205.1 of Polydrusus cervinus. Lineage (NCBI taxonomy): Eukaryota > Metazoa > Arthropoda > Insecta > Coleoptera > Curculionidae > Polydrusus > Polydrusus cervinus. The sequence goes on along the minus strand of OW284511.1, from coordinate 68,863,919 downwards.
TGGTGTTAATTTATGCTATAGTAACAGCGAATACTTTTTTTATTTTAAGAAAAAAAATACAGATTAACATTTGATCTTACACAAAGTATTAAAGCATAGCAATTAAAGGTTTTTATGTTTAAAGCCTTGCTGTAAATACCGTTAGAAGCTAAGGTCGCCCCACAACTTATTTTACTCTCAAGGATAGTTAAGATCAACAAAAGTCCAAAATTACTGTCAGTGATTCATCGCTGTTATATAGAGTACGGAGGGATATGCGAAGTTAAAGGAAACAATGGACTCTTTCACTAAAATTTGATTTTGGTTGTAGCGTATAAAGAAACAAAAAATACAATTGGTGGTACTATTGGAACAAAAACACGGACTTTATCGAACACACGTCATGAAAATGGCAGCTTTACAACGTTGCCAATGGTCTCTAAAATTTTGATATTATAATAATGTCAAAGTCTGAAAAGTCATTCAGTAGAAATAATTGTCCAAAACGATGCGGAAAAATTAACAAAATTATCATATTATTTCCAAAATGTTATCTATATTTTGTCTTAAAATATGTTATTAAAGTTCAAGAACAAAATAAGTTAACTAGCATAAAAGGTTTCACATGTGGCAACACCGAAATTATTGACAGAAGACCAAGCAATAAAATGACAGTTGAAAAAAGTCTAACCTGCGATAATTGAGATATTTCTGCTCTATGAGCAAATAAATAAAAAGAACAGTTATTTTTAAACAAAAATACATTAAAATTCCACCATAATTCGGATCTAAGTGGGATATAAACAAAAACACCGACATGATAAGTGAAAGATCGGTAACGATGCTCACAGTAAATTTGTATCGGATCGACGTCATCGAGTAATCGGGCCAGTTTTGCGTTTTTAAAATTTCTGTAAATTCTGGATGTTTTCAATGAGTAGCAAAAAATTCATGGTATGACCTAGCAATAGTTTTATTGATGATAAACTTCTATTATATTACCGACTTAACAATTTAAATGTCAAAACCATCAAATATGAAAATAGTGAAAGCGCCCATTTAAGTGGATTTTTGATATTCCAATAGAACAGAATATTTATTTTCATGAAATTGTTTCCCCTCACTTCGTACAACGCGTTGGTCTCGATATGAAAGCCAGTGGCGAATTAAGGGGGGGGGGGGGGGAGACAGGGGCGTATGAAGGGTCGATCTTTTTTTGGAAGTCATTTTTAAGAGTAAGAAGGTTTTTATTAGAGCCGACATACGCTCTTTTTTTTTAATGTCACTTTTTATAGTCCCCCCCCCCCGCCAAATCCTGAATCCACAACAGATGAAAGCGATAAGTCCCTGACTGTAATTTTGGATCTGGAGTATAGTTAGCGTAGGTAGACTATAATCATACAGATTATTATATTACAACATGAATCTTGAGATATGTAGATAAAAGTAATTCCTTACATATTGAATTTTCAAATTCGTCGATTATAACCCAGAATTTCTTAATGTGTAATTCTCTTGAAAACAGTTCGTGCACGAAATATTTGATAATTTGATGGATTTTTCATAGAGATTCTAGGATTTAGGATATGTCTGGTTTCTGGCGAGCGGTTCTAGCTACGCAAGATTTTTGTACTGCATTTTTATAAAATATTATAATTCATTTGTGGGAAAGAGTAGTAAATAATTTAATTTGCAACGTTTTCTTATGTTTCATTGTATACTGTTTGATATTTGAGTGGTATAAAATCAAAGCCGGAAGTCTCTGTTACTCTAAGGCACAATTTTATAAAGATTTCTTAAACCTAGGTTTAAGCTTAGGCTCTGAAATGTCAATTTTATAATAAGAGTTTAAACTAAGGATTCCTCGCCCATAGCCTTCTCAGTCCTAGAAGGCTCATGCATCCGTCCGTGAATAATTCCAAACCAATCAGAGTGATCGGCATTTGCTAACAATCGGCTGTGTCACATTAAAAAATAATTACTTTTGGCGCATTTCTTCAAGTGAGGTTAAGAATTTCAATTTTCGTTTAAGTTGGTGGTTTCGTACCATACTTTATAGGTTTTATCATTTATATTTGAATGTGTTAAATATTGTTGTGTTATTTAAACGCAAAATCCCCAGAATCCAGCAGAAACGAATGGATTTAGAACCCAAGTATGTTTTACATATAAAAAAGCCCAGATAAGTTCCATATTAAAATTTTTTGTGTTGTAGGGAGGTTAATCTTATTACCAAGTTTAAGATACAGATTAAATTAAGTTATAACTAATCAGACAGGCTCAATTTTATAAAGTCGATTTAAACCGAGGTTCAGTTTAAATTAAAGAGATGTCAAAAATTGTAATTTTATAATAGATTATTGAAAGAATGTTCGAGTTAAAAGTAATTTCCCAGATCATATCTAAATAAAATGTAACATATCAAGTTATGACTAGGTTCATTGTACCTACTCTTAAATTAAACTTTGCTGTCAATCCCACATAATAAATCGACAATTTCTGACATTGAATTATTCTTCGGTTTAAACCTCTAGGTTTAAACTTAGGCTTAAAACTTTATGGGTTTGGCCGATTGTGTTACGGAACGTTGCTTAGGCAGTGACGATTATTCAGGTGAAATGTCATTTCACCAAAGAATCTTCACAAGTATAAAAATTTAATTTGCTAAAATAAGTGTGAAATACCCGATGGGATATGGCTGACATGAACCGACGGTTGCCATGACAACGTCAAGTGATCAGTTTGAATACCATCGTAAAGTAATTTTTCCACTCTTGAAAATGAAAATATTACAAGAGTGTTCAAAGGCAGGAATCTACTTGAAAAAATGAGAATCACTAAGGCAAAAAAAAGCCCCGTACGTACCTTAAAATCTTTTAACTTAGATAACTAATTCAACTTCGTCCTCGATTTCTTATTAGACTAAATTAATGTAGTGTATGTGCATTGTTTTATTTATTAATTAGCTTTTTTTTGAGGAAGTAGTCCATTCTTAAAGTGGAGTTAATTTATAGGAATAAGTAAAAACATGAAGTCTTTCTCCACTGGTTTATTGAAATAATAAAAATTATTAAATTCTACATGTTTCGGGTGTAGTAACACCCATCATCAGGAAAAATACAAAGAGAGAGCATTAGTAAATAAAGGAGCAAGATTAACTGGTAGTGAACTTCGATGGAGCTCTATCGAGCCATCAGAGATAAAAATTAAGAAATGATGATTTAAAAAATTGGTATACTTAGAGCCTCGAGGCTAAGTTTGGACACTGACCGTGGGCAAAAGGTAACAGTGACAAGAGGGCCCGTTAGGGCTGAGAAAAAGAAAAATATATAGGAAAAATGGAGACTCATGGGTCCAGAAATCTCATCCTGAAGAAAGCATTTTCTCTCCCCATGCTTTCTTCAGGATGAGATTTCTGGACCCATGAGTCTCCATTTTTCCTATATATTTTTCTTTTTCTCAGCCCTAACGGGCCCTCTTGTCACTGTTACCTTTTGCCCACGGTCAGTGTCCAAACTTAGCCTCGAGGCTCTAAGTATACCAATTTTTTAAATCATCATTTCTTAATTTTTATCTCTGATGGCTCGATAGAGCTCCATCGAAGTTCACTACCAGTTAATCTTGCTCCTTTATTTACTAATGCTCTCTCTTTGTATTTTTCCTGATGATGGGTGTTACTACACCCGAAACATGTAGAATTTAATAATTTTTATTATTTCAATAAACCAGTGGAGAAAGACTTCATGTTTTTACTTATTCTTATTAATTAACGTTTGTTTTATAAGGTAATAATTTATTCAATTTGGTTTTTCTATAAGCCTTTTATATCCTTCATACTATTTTTGGCATAATATGATGCTCTTTTAGAGCTTAACATAAGTTACCATAATCATAAGTAATTAATGAACCTTGTAGCGTTTAAACATAGATTTAAACTTAAAATTATGACAGATGGTAAAATAATTTCAACCTTTAAATTTAACATAAAGTTAAAACAATTCTTCTTTAAATCAAACTAAAATATTACTTTATGTTCAAAATATCCAAACAACAAAACGCGAAATTACAAAAGAACACCGTTCACAGTCTTAAAGAAAAAGTGTAGCCATTAACGTCATTGCGCCGGCGCCGTAAAAATTTGCAGATCGCAGAAGAGCACTCGCTAACGGATTCAGAGTAACTAGATCTGTAAATCGATCGTATTACTCCGTGTGAGAACACAATTGCTGTTAGAACACTTGATATTGATAATCGAACACGCAAATCTCGGGAGAGCCCTCTCAGAGTGCCCGAGAGCAGTAAACCGAAAATGCTATTAGCGAGACCGAGATATGATAATCGGGTCTTTTGGAGAAAACTGAAGACTTTTTCAAATCCAATTAAGATTATTTATCGATAAAACGATTTAATTGCAAAAAAACTAAATTGAAACAAAAGTCATATGGCCTATCAAAAAAATTACACAGTGAACACACAACAGGAAGACTGTTAGAGCTCAATATTTTTTTTATTTATTAAAATGGAGATTGCCCCCTTAATTTTATACCCCTCTTTTATAAAAAAAAAAACAGTCAGAAAATGCAGCATTTTTCGAAATTTTTATATTAAAATGCGAACAAACTATTGGTTGTATGTAAAACTTCACTTGAATATATAGTTTATAGAAATTGCATATGTGTTTCATTTACATTTTAACCGACTGGTATATACTTTTCATTACTCTTAATCTATAAATCTCTATATTGTTACTATAACAAATTACTTACGGGAGTAAGTAATTTTGTAAGGGTTTACATTTTTATAGCTATTAATATAACGATATTATTATGCGATTTATAATAGTCGAGGACATTACTAGGTGACGAGGCAACAGCCGAGTCACCCGCAATGTCCGAGACGGTGTTAAATCGCTAATAATCGAGTTGTATTCAAAGCTTTATCGTATCATTGACAACGGCGATGCGAAAATAAAAACAAGGTTTTATGTCATTTCATTTTGGCATTTCAAAAAGTCATCATTAAAATCATGCAAGGTTTTGATATTCCTGACGATATATTAGCTGCAGCCAACATTATAAGGTTGAACTTGCTTCCGGACAAATCTAAAATCCATTATGAAAAAGAATATCGGCAGTTTTGTAAGTGGCGAAATAAAGTACATGTTCAAGGAGCAGAAGAAACGGTATTGCTGGCGTATTTCGCAAAACTCTCTGAGGAATACTCTGCTTCATCCTTATGGCCGAAATATTCCATGTTACGAGCGACTTTAGAGCTGAAGGAAAGAGTGGAAATCGACAAATACGGCGCCTTAATACGTTTCATCAAGAAGAAAAATGTTGGATATAGAGCAAAAAAATCAAAAGTATTTACAAGAGAACAAGTCAACGAATTTGTGTGTTCTGCCTTAGACGAGAAGTTTTTAATGATGAAAGTGGCTTTTTTAATTGGAATTGGAGGAGCCTGTCGAACTAATGAATTAGCGAAGATGACCACGGAAAATGTTGACGTTTTAAAGGACAAGCTGAAGGTGTGTCCATCAAATTTGAAAACTGTCAAAATATTGTTTTACATGTTCATGAAAAATAGTTCCAATATTATCTGGTATCTAACGTATTATGCTTTCGTAACTAACGTATTAAATTATGGTAACTAATGTATTATGAGTAACTAAGGTGTTATGTAGGTTTATGATGTTAATAATTATTAATAAAGATATCATATAAAAATGACTTAATCTTTAATGATACGATAAAAGTAATTCACACATTAAAAAATTAAATATTGTTAAAATCACTGAAGTGAGTCAACGATAGAATACATTTTCCCTCTCATCTTAAGAGTTAGATCAAAATTTGAAATACAAAAGTTGTAGAGATCAGGTGCACATTTTAAAATTATATTGGAATTTACTAAAAAAACGTGCTGAATATAACTTAGTTTTTTTTTAAATGGAACACCCTGTATATTATTGCATTTTTGAATTACACTTAGAACTCTACACCTATTTTATAAAACACACTATATACAGGGTGCTACAAATTCGTGTGCGTACAAGAGGATCTTGAAAACGGCACAATGGTGTATGAACCATGGTGCGTTAGTTATTATTCGTAGCAATTTGTTCTGATATGTTTGTATTTTGCTTTTCCCCGTCATGCAGAGTGTTGAACATGATGCGGCGGCATACAGTAGTGCTGGTCTTATGCATAGTTTGTAGATGGTAACTTTGTTGCGGGTGTTTAGCTTGCTATTTCTATGTATTAGTGGATAGTACTGGTGTAGGAGCCTGTTGGCTTTGGTTAATGTTTGGGCCAGGTGTTCCTTTCAGATAAGCTTGGAGTCGAAGTGTAAACCCAGATATTTGGCTTTTTTAGACCATGTCAGTTGGGTGTTATTTAATATGATTTGCCTGGGTAGCGGTTTCCTAGATTTGGTGAATATAATGGCTATTTTTTGTTGGCGAATCATCGCTACTGGATCGTAATAGCCAGCGTCTAGCTACCTGGATTGCTTATACAAATAGATCTTCATCTCCCAGTCGATGCACCGTTTCTACTTAAGAGATATCAGTGTGAACTCGGAGGAATGACTTCTTAAGAAATTCATTACTTTCAGAAAAATCGAGCATTTCCGCCATTTCCTGTACAACTGTGGAGAAAATTTACCTGTACGTGCAGGTCTTAATGACAGATAGATGACAGTATTACCAAACCAAAACAGACTCTTTTTAAAAATAAAGTTTAACGATGGCTGGAAATTATGGAAAATATATAGACCGATCACCGTTTATATGCGCTGTAACTAACTAACAAACCTAAAATCACCATAATTTATGAATTTAATTATAATACAATTGTAGGCAGGAACGGTATCTGGCGATCCACGTGAAACTGCTGCGTTAGCTTTCAGGCAATATAAAGTCGTAGACGAAATAGAATCATTAAAACATGATGCGAAGATGTGGAAAGAAGACGAATTTGTTCCACCGCTACAATTACCTCCTACGAAAAATGCTGCATTTAGAGGAGCACATACGGAGGTATGAGTATTAATCAATATAACCATCAATATTAAACTTTAGTAAAAACATCGATATGTGGTAAAACGCTGAGTGGTTTGGCTTAGTTAGTTAAAACTCAAGAAATCCATATTGAGACGGAAGTACCACCGTATAAATTTGCCGTTGCAGATTTGCAGGTGACAGTTGGTCGTTGGCTTCGAACTTTGTTAGTGTCACGGTTCCAGTTCGCGTTCATTTTATGTGTTTGTCATTAAGCATCGTAGTCGTTAGTGTTAAAATTCGGAAAATCCGTATTATACGACGAAAACTGTGCCAAAAATAATGATTTCTTCAGGTACAATACATTTTTGGACATAAATTAGGAATCTAAAAACGATTTTTGGCGATCATGCTTAGCTTTTGAGATATTTCTTCTTAAGCGTGGTTTTAGTACTTCTAGTTATTTTACTTTACCGCCAAAACATAAACAAAAAAAACCTTTATTTTTTCATAAAAACATAAATTAACAGAAATCAAATTTATTAAAATGTTGTGATTTTATTAAACTATAGTCTATTTCAGAAAGGTGTAAAGTAATCAAATGGGAAACCCCGTCCAGTTCGGTTTAATTTCAGTGTCGGCCATAGGCGCAGGTAAATTTTGTGCATTAAATTATTTATGATAACTAACCAAAGAAGAAAATAGATAATTTGATAAAGAAGGAACTATTAGCTATAGCAAATTTACACAAACATCGTTTTATGAAATAAGCCGTGGAAGATATAGCTGAAAAACATAGTGTTTAGTGTAACTGTGCTGCGCACACCGCCAGTCCATTCTCTCATTAAAGAAGAGGAGAAAATGTGGTACCTTGACCACCTGATGGATCGGATCGTCGACCCGTTAATTATAACGTCAAGAGGAGATGACAGTTCCTCACATGACGAAGAATATTATGATTTTTATAATTTAGTGTCTGTATAATGTATTTTTTTATAATGTTTAATAAAAATTAAGTGTACCTAATTTATGTACATAATGCACGCCTTTGTCACACCATTTTCAGTGTTTGTAAATGGATAACAATGGGCAAACCCTATAAATTAACCCAAACCCGGGTGGTACTACCTGCACTTGATGAAAATAAATAATTTTGCAATGAAATCAATGCGAAATTATGAAATTGGCTTAAATATTCGTTGGGTTCATGCTGTAGTCCCCTTGCATACCTAATGAGCTTTTATTACTCTACACCTTTCTGAAATAGACTATAAAAATAATATACGAGTATGCACCAACCCCGCGTAATTTAGCCGCAAACCTAAGGGTGGTTCTACACTAAAGAGAGCATTCCCCTGGGAAACTACGCCACAGTATACCAAGCAGAAATACGTGCTGTACCAGCATGTGTACAGAAAAATATCGAAAAGGGCTACCACGACCAAGAGATATATATTCTGTCAGACAGCCAAGCTGCCCTCAAGGCCCTGAATTCCAATCGACTCAAATCGAGGATCACACTGGAGTGCCTAAACGACTTGGCCGCAAGGAACAACAAGGTAAAACTCCTATGGATTCCTGGTCACTCGAGGATAGCAGGCAACGAAAAGGCCGATGAACTGGCTAGAGTCGGATCATCTCAAAAACTCATGGGCCCTGAACCCGCCCTTGGCATATCAAAACAGGCAACCAGAGCAACATCAGACAGGTGGGCGCAACAACAACACCTATTCCGATAGAACAGGATACCTGGTCATACCCAAGCGAGGGCCACAATTGGGAAACCCTCCAAAAAGTTATCAACTGGAATGATGCCTCTAACGCGCACCCAGCTAAAACAAGTGGTCGGCCTACTAACAGGCCACTGCTTAAGAAAGCACCTAGGCCGAGTAGGAATTTACAATGGTCCCATTGAATGCATGGCTTTGCGGCGATGACGACGAGACCGCCTCACATATCATAACTGCGAAGCACTGACCCGAGGAAGACTCAAAATCTTCGGAGATATCCAATGTGGGGATAACCTCCCACATGACAAACTTGGTAGGAATTTGCTGGACCTTATAAAAGGAACAAATCTTTTCTAGCAAGATAGGGGAGCACAATAAGCCACTAGGATGCAGTGCAAGAAGCTTGGGCCGAGCGCCCGACCCCCGCCTTAAACCAACCAACACTAAAGAGTTGATATAAAACTTGTGAACAGAGGCTTTTTAGTTTTTGTAAAAGTAATTTATGAATATGTTTTTTAAGTTATATTTAATATTGTCACCTGCTGCGCCATTTTTATAATTAATCTCTATTAATCATATGCCAAAAACTATCAAAATCTCTTAAGCTGGAAAAAGTTAAGCACGTACAAACAAACAAAATAGTATTTTGTAAGATATTCACCAGAGAAATATCACACAATCTTTATTTTTTAGATCAGTGAAGTTTTGAGACCCCCAGTGCAAACAAGGTATCAGCAGTTGATTAGTGATTTAAAAGACACGCCATATTATTCCTTTTGGAATGCTCAAATCGGAAAAGGTTGTGATCCTACTCCCGGATTACCTATGGGAATGAAACCTTTAGAAGTAACATTTGGAAGACCTACAAAAAGAGGTATTGGTACACGTTCCAATAGAGCTCTCTGTTGCCGTGGCCAAGTCTGTGGCGGCTCGCGATCTTAAAAAATGGTGAAGAGCTAGGTATAGTGTGGGTACTTAAACAAACATTGAATAAAAACCCGTGTAACAAAACGTCTCTCTTATATATCTGTCCAACGACCGAATGGAGTTTCCAACAAAATACAAATGTCATTAATTGGGTTCATTTTTAAAACACACGACTAAGTACACTATTGAATTAACTGAAAAATAAAAACAAAACTTTTTAATCACACAGTAAATCATGTAAAAACGATATCTATAACCGTAAGTTTCGCGAAGCCTCAAAATAAATACCTTAAGGTTAGGCGAACCAATGCTAAAACAATGGTGCATACGAGTGATTTATTTTTAAATTGCCCTTCATCGTAATGCAAATTGTTACATGCTGTTTGCGTGACTGACGTCACGTAACCATAGCGACGGTGAATATCAAAATCATGTTAGGCGTTGGGTCTTCACTTGCTTTGAGCTAACGGACGCGGTCGACTGGGGTGCGCCAAAATGCACGATTGTTTATAATTATTGTCCATCGGAGTTAACCGTGGCCCTATTATGCACAGCTACATTCGGATTAAATAAATATTAATAATTCGAACATAATTATTTTTTAAGGGCTAAAATGGTAGCTGTATTGGTACATTAATATTTAATATTGTCGAAAACTTTCCTCCTAATTTCTTTTGGTGAAGAACCCCTTCGCCTGACGAGCCACCACTGGACCAAGCCTTGATTTTTATTAAAATGGTAAAGTCCATCCCAAAGTATATCGTCTTGATTTTACCCCTAATAAATAATTTATATAAACATACCCATTGTCACTGCATAATTAGGTGTTTAAATGTTATCATTACTACCTAGCTGGCTACCCAGGGGTGGAATAGATAAAAAGGGTCGGTCGGTATTATATGGTAATTTTAGGTAAAAATAATCACTTTTTTGCATTTAACTGAAGTCCACCTCTGACGCCTAGAGTAAAATATCTAGAAGGGACCCATTTTATTACCTGGGACAGATTATTGAGTTGAATAAAAGCAAAAATCAAGACGATATACTTTAGGATATACTTTACATCAAAAAATAACAAACGGATGTATGTTTAACTAACCATATTTACATCAAGGGGGTAAATGGTTGCCATATTTTAAAACAGAAATATAGTAAACAAATATGACTAGGGAAAGCTTTGTAAATTTCTTGACTTTCTTAATTAAATCTTGATTGATAAGTAAAAATAACACAAAAAACAAAAAGTTTTTCTTTTACACTTTCTCTAATACATTTTTTGTGAAATATCAAAGTATACTTTTACCCTCTTATGGGCAGTTAAAAAATATGCTTGTCCCTTGCTTACCATACATACATGTGTCCTCAATGATTTGTTTTAGATATAGAGGTTCAGGAGTTAAAAAAAAAATTGTTTTTATCAAAAATCTCAAAAACGGTTCGAGATATAACTACATTTTGGTATTGAATATTATTATAAAATTGAAAAGTATAAGATAAGAAAAAAACATATTTTTTAGACTTCACATTGAAAGAACTAGTGAACCCCCCAAAGGGACGCTACCAGGTATTGGAAGAAAGCCAAGTTGGCCATGAAATGTACAAAAAAACGCATAATGATTACAATCCCGCAGAAAAATTGACCAGGGGGTATGATGATTTGAAAAATATATTTAATATTTTTAAAAAGTTTAAACTAAACCATTTTTTCTTTAGGTATTATCAACCTCCCTTTGACCCATATAAATGTTTTGGAGCCAAAACTAAGTATGACCCCAGAGGTATTTGGGTAAAATGTGCTTGTGATTGGTACAAAAAAGAACCCTTAGTACATGCAACCAAATTTCAAGCAGATTATTTAAATAGAACTAGGCCCCAACTTGGAAAAGTTCTAGCACCGTAAGTTAAACAATTTCCAATCCATTCGCGTGATTTAAATTTAAAACAGTTCTAATTCAACAATTAAAGGTATTAAGTGACAATGAGGTCTGCTTCTTTAATCGTGATAGTATTATCAACGGAATTTTATTGACTGGCCTGATTGGCAGCCACATAAATGAAACTGGCCCGAGTGTACATAAGACAGGTTAGTACAGTAAACAAACATTTTAATATATTTAATACATCTATCTACATCTACATTTAATATATTTTAATACATCAAAATCTATTGTGGTAAACTATTAAAAAAATATTTTTAGGTTAAAAGTGAACCAGTTACAAATAGTACATTATTTGTAGTTTAACTTTTTCATATTTTATATATCATAAGGAAGAACTAATCCTGGATTGACTTCTAGATTAACCAGAATGAAATATTTTAAATTTAATCAAGAAAAGATGCATTAAACATAAATTTAAAAAATCCACCCAACAAGGAAGATTTCAATTCAAAATAATTCTATAAATTATTTAATGTTGTTATAAAAAAAGTCAAATACTCCTGATGGGATTTGAACCTGTGACCTTGCGATCTATAGGCTAGAGCACTATTCTCTACGCTATCGATACCGATAAAACTTTGTTGTTTAATACATGACAATCTCTTCAGCGCGATTTTTTTTTCTGGTAATAGATTTTCCAGTATATTATTAACATTTTTTATAATTTTAGATGGAGTATTTTCACACTCTAATTCTGAATCACTCGACAAATACATGTTAAATAAGTTAAACACTTTACAATTACTTACTGCTTTCTAAAACTTGTTCTTTTTAATAAATAGGGGTTGTCTGTCAAATTGGCACCATATGTTTAAATTAAATAGTATGCAATGTATTTCAACACACGTGTGATATACGTTCTAGCCAAATTAACCGTGCTTTTTTTCTCATTTTCGTAGGTGGTTGTAAGAAAACATATTTTTATTTACTACAAAACTGTTATTGACAGCTATGGTTGATACTGACGTTGCACATGCCAAATCTTTCTCCAGGATCAGGATACCCATTTAAACATATTAAGTTATTTCCATAACGCGCTATATATTACCAATATAATGCTGTTGTTTTGACCCCAGCATGGAGCGTCTGAAGCGGTCAGTGATCGTGCACATTTAGCAACATTTTATCTTCACGTAGACATTAGACGGGGTTAAAATTATTTTAATTAATAATTAATATAAAATTTATGGAGTGATATTTAGGATGTAATATTTTGCATAATGTGTTATTTTTTCATTTAGCGAAAAAAATATGTGAAAGTTTTCTATTGTGACATTTTATCTCTTATATTAGAGAATCTAAACAACGTGAGTTTTAAATGACGCCTGTGGGCAAAACGCATTGAGCCGCTAGTAAAATGTCATCAGTGTACCAATTACAAGGCAGTAAGCAAGTTCAGTTTTTACCTCGCAGATGAGACCACATATATACATACACTATATTGCCAATACAAGCAGCCGCACGAAGCAAGAATACACCCATCGTGCGATTCAAAATAACCTGAGTTGGGGGCCGTGGCGCTTGCGCAGTAGGGAAAACATTAGGCAACCCACACAATTTCTAACAGAACGTAAACAGAACCCAAGGTCTGTTAAACAGAACCGGCTCGCCGTTATATTCTTATTAGTCGCCATCTTTTGTTTCGTTCATTCGTGTGTTGTTATAATTTCCAAGTTTTGGGTGTTAATATTTATAAAACTTTACTTTAGACATTTTTTTTTGTTGGTTTGTAAGTTATAGTCGTTTCCATCTTTTTTACGTTGTATTCGTTCGGATGTTCCGTGTGTGATTGTGGATATTATTTTTAAGTTTTGGGTGCGAATTTAGGTATAAAACTTCACCAGACATTTTGTTATTGTTAACGACTTGTGTCTCAAGATGGGTAGAAAAAAGTGCATGATCCTTTTTTGCACGAATCGCAGTTCAATACCAGGAATAAGGTATTTCAGGTATGTAAAATATTGGTTACCTACTTAGTTTTATTTGACCCTAAACTGTACACTGTACACACCCGAACTAAACGGGTAAATTTAAATAAAAGCTTGTAAAAATATTTTGAAAGTCGGCCCTGTCAAATGTTTACATCAAGAAGCAAATTTCCGATCTGCGCAAACTCAACGGTCCCTGATCATCTGCTTACAGTAGTGTCATCATTGAATTATGGTATTAGCAATATAGTGTATGTATACATGTGGATGAGATTAGATTATGTGATCACGAATGATTCAGATGACATCGTACTTACCGCACGATCTTGATGGTTTCTATTTTTATTTTCTAACCTAAGAATTTTGTAAAGTTGTATGTAAACAAGTTTAAACAAAAAACTTGTTCGGATTCATATCATATTATTTGTAAAGTGCAATAAAAAATAATGTTGGCGAATTTCACGAAAGGTAAGGTTATTCTTATCCCTCAAACAACGGCAACGGTTAGATTTTAAATATTCCCGCCTTTCGAAAATATAATTTTTAAAATATGTCGAAATTCCCCGACGAAAAATATGTTCCTACATTTGCTCGTAGATATGATAAATGAACGATATTCAGATTTCTTTTAGTCCTCTGAAACATTAAAGGAACGGGCGCGGAGTAATCTGATAAAGCTGAGGGTAAAACCGAACTCGCTTAGTATTTGCCCACAGCAGCCATTTTTGGCACATCCTACTGACCTAATTGAGAGTATCCCACCATCTGACGTGTTCGCACATGAATTCAACTGGTATACACCCAAATTTACGCATCCGAAACTAATATGTAATTCAAAACGAGGGTTATGCGCTTTTCGTGCGAAATTCGGTATTTTTCGTACACGAATTCATTCAATTATGACAAAGTTTAAAATTTGACCACCCGGTATATCTAAAAAATATATATTTCTAGAAACAACAACATAGACCGTGTGCCAAAGGGGCATGTATTTGGTGACCCCTCAAAGCAACAATTTTATGCAGTTGAAGATTTGATGAAGGACCCAGATGTTGAACCGTGTGTGTTTAAAAGGGATTTTTATAAATGGCTCTCGTCCTTGAATAAATTTAGAGTATTAATGAAAAAGCGTTGCAGGGAGGGCTTTAGTCTAAGGGATTTCTTCAAGAATGCATTATATTATGACAAGGTAATATTAGAGAAAATATTTAGTTAGAAAATGTTTTAAAAAATAAAAAACATAGTTACACGTTTTTGTTGATCTCGGAACCCTTAGGCCTTGTATGACAAGCGGTGAGATTGATGAACAAATCGTCAAAGCAAGAACAAGTTCATACATACATTATAGCCATTTTAAGCTAGTGGTATCGGTCATCGACTATGTCGTGCTTTTCATGTAAAAACGAACTTACTGATAAAAAGGTCATGTATAAAATCAACTGTCATTTCTGCAATGCTACTACATGATATGAAGCTCTCAGTCCTCAACCTCAGACGCTCAGTTCTTTCAAAAAAAGATTATTACAGAGTTATGCTTTGTTTGTCATAACGTTATTGACCTCATCAAACAGCCGGCCAAAGGATCGATAGTGTGCTTAAAAGAAAAAAAACGGGCCGTTAAAAGTTCTTCTTTGGAAACTAGTAGGTAATCCCCAGCAGGTCTGCTTTTGTTGAGTTTTTTATGGTTCTCTAGAGGTTCATTTAACTGTTAGGGAATGAGGCGGAAAATTTTCTATTTTACTAGTGACGCGAGCTAAACTTCTCTGTTGGTTACTTTACACTCAACTGCTTCCTGATCCGGTGCAGAGAGTAAGCAGTACCTAGGAACCCTTAAATCGACATGTTGAGTCAGGACCACTTGGAGATTAAATTATAAAAATGCTAAAATGTAAATAGACATTAAGTGAACGAATATTATTAAAAAATGAACTTAACAAAAAAACATTTATTTGGACGACACACGCTTGTGTGGATGGACCAAGCCCTCTTTTATTATCCATCAATGGTGTTCCTCTTGCAGAGATCTCCATGGTTAAAGATCTTGGTGTTCTCTTGGATAGGAAACTAACATTCATCTAACATTACTTTGAGAATTGGTATTGTGAATAGAATGTTATAAAAAGTTCATGCAAATGCTTTTTACTTACACTCAGGTTGTTATATATTTTTATGTAAGATCAATTTTGGTATTTTCAAACATAGTTTGGTCACCATAAGATCAAATTCACGTTAATAGACCTCAAAATGTACAACATAAATTCATAGCATTTTAAAATTCTATTTGTTCAGAACAGGGCCAATTTGAGTAATGATCAATCTGTCTTACCTAAATCTAAGTACGCTTGCTTGTAGAAGGGACTTTTACAACGTTTGTTTTGCTTTCAAAATATCAAATAATATCAAAAGTTCAGACTATCTTAGCCTATTTTCATTTTACGTCCAACATAACAAACTTTTAACCGTTTAAAGGTTGGAGACAATGACGTTTCTTAAATGGCAGTAGAGGTTTGGACTTGCATTGTCGTAATTTTTTGTGAAACACAACGTTTCAACTGGTAAGCATCTCCAGTCGTCTTAGGTGAATACTGTATTCACCTGTTTGAGACTCTATCTCTGAGAGAAATGTCTAACATTGCGCGTTCCATTGCTCTTTGTGCCACGCGGATTTTGTGTATAATTTTTCAGTATTAATGTTTCTGCTCCGTAGGTCAACACAGGTAATACGCATTGGTTAAAGGTCTTTCTTTTAAGGCACATTGGGAGGTCTGATTTGAATACATAGTTTAACTTTCCGACGGCTACCCAGGTTAATCTTATGCGGCGGTTGAGTTCGGTAGTTTGGCTGTCTCTTCCAATGCAAATCTTGTGTCCTAAATATTTGTACGACGTAGTTTGGTCGATTACTTTTCTAGCTAGTTCTATATTTTCGCTGAGCACGAGGTTTGTCATAATTTGTGTTTTGGCCATGTTAATTTTCAGTCCAGCTTCCAGGGAGGAAAGGTAGGGCCTGTCTAATAAATTTTTGGCTTTAGTATGATTCCTAAAACTAAAATTAAACTCAAAATGTTTCCGAAAGATATGTTATAATAGTCTACTTCCTAATTTTTAATTTTTAGTTTTAATTAAGTACATTATGTAAATTAATTCAAAACTTTTCTTTTTCTGTTCCTCAGGTAAGAAAAAAATATATTTTACAAAATTTCCTTAATCTCTTTCATTCTTTATATAAAAAAATTTAAAGTAAAAATCTTTAATACAACTTAATTATTCCAATGTTTTCTCTTAGTTTAAAGATGCAAGGGTCTCTATTCATGTAATACATTAATTTGATTTCGCTGATGATGAAGGTTTTTACCTTCGAAACATGTACGATACGATACTAAGGTTTTTCTAAATAAGAAATCCTTCTAATAAAGCAGACTGTGTGTATTTTTTTCCTTGCTTATAATATCACTCCACTAAGAGATGGACTACCTCCACAAAATAAATTATAGTTGTTTCAAGTTCTAAGAGGGTATTTCGGCGATAGTTTTGGACAATTGACAACCTTAAGCACCTGGACTCTACTTCATGTAAAAATATTTTCAGGAAAAAAGTGGCTGGCTTCCAATTAATGTATTCTATGAAGTATGTGCTTGTAATGACATCACTTTTCCCAAAGATGACATAGAGGCTCTGTGTAATCATTTAAAATATACAGTAGATGGAAAAATAAACTACAAAAAATTCGTAGAACTTATGGATATTAATAATGACATTAGCGATATTAAACCAGTTGATGGTAAAAGAACGCAATTCCTACATTGGCTACGTTTCATTTGTATTTTTTTAGATATCCCTCAAGGAAATAAGTATTATACCTCGACATATCAAGCTGCAGGTTGTGATTATTTAACTATGGATAATACTGGTATGTACTAGATTATATATTAAACAGGGTGGGTTAACTGCAACAAATTCGCTAGAAGTTATAGTAGAAAATATTTTTGAAAAATGGAAATACATGTCGATTGAGAAACATTTTGGCACTAAAGAAAATCTTTTTTACCCCCTGCATAAGGTTGAAGCATAACCAAACTTTATTTTCTAAATGGGAAGATACCACTTATATTACCTTTTTGGAAAGTTCTTTTAAAGAGGAAATTGAATATCGTATTGTTTTTAATTTCAATTTATTTTCATTCCCCAGGGTGGGGAACAAATTCGCTAGAATGCTGAAAAAAAAAATATATAAAAATATTTGTAAAAAATGCAAAAATACGGCGATTAAGATGATTTATAGGATATTCAATTTTCTCTTTAAAACAGCTTTCCAAAAAGGTATCATAAGTGGTATCTTCCCATTTAAAAAAAAAATAAGTTGAATTATGTTTCACCTTATACAGGGGGTAAAAAAAATTTTTGGTGCCAAAATGTAGCTCATACAAATACTCAATCGACGTACTTTTCCATTTTTCAAAAATATTTTTTCCGAAACTAATTAAAATATGTTGCAGATCTGCCTGTAGCAGGAATACCATCAATAAGATATGATTTGCCACGTCCTGTTCCTCCTCCTGGAAAGTGCAGAGCGGATCTCGAAAACCTCGGTGACGAAACGTCAGCTAAATCAGTAATAAATCCTAGCGTTTATACAAATTTTGGATTAACTTACAGGGACTTTTTTAAGGTAAAGTACTGTTTTACGTGCAATACAAAAATGTAAAGGAACATATTGGATATACTAGATTTCTAAATCCAGGAGATCAAAAGTTCTGTTTTAATAGCACAGAACAATTTCATTGTTCTGGTGATTACTTTATTTAGTAAGTATGCTTTTTAATTCAAATCGAACTTTTTATTTTTTCTTGTAACGATGAAAGACACCATGTGACTAGGCAAGAGATATTAAGTTTTATACCATTAGCGCAGAAAATTGTAAATACTTTTTTAAATTATTGAGTATAAAACGATAAATAAGTAAACGAATCGGTTATTTTAAAAACCCCACATGTCCATGCTGTGGTTATTATAAGGATTTCTTTAAAAATAAGTCATTTGTAATAAAACCCATGGTCTCTAAAAAAAAGCATAATGTTTCTGAAGATGTAAAATATCCATTTATTTTTAAAACACCACAAATCTATGACATGTGGGATTTTAAAAATACAGGGTGATTCCTAAGTCGATACTTCTTTTTTAGCTGTGTATAGAAGACATTAAAATAAACATTTTCAAATACCTTTCTCCAAAAAAATTGAAAATAGGCAAGATACAGAAGTAAAAAATCTAAGTGCGGGCTTGGTTATCAAAACATAGCCTGCTATACTTTATGTTGTTTGTCTTATCTCTTATTAATCATGCAATTTATGGATCGGTGGTGAGTTATTTGGCAAGGCGCTGCGGTGTGTTTTTGAAGCAAGTTAATTTTAAATTGGTTGTTTATTTTAATGCCTTCTATACACAGCTAAAAAAGAAGTATCAACTTAGGATTCACCCTGTTTATGGCTTATTACAGATGTCACCATAAGCATTTCATGCATTTTTCCATACGTGAAGGCACAGAATATATAGTAGCTATATATTCTCTAATGAAGGTGATCGAAAAAAATACAGTACTTCAGAATGGATAAAACCCGATAATCGATCTCTTCGGCAAGTATACCTAATTTCAAGTAATTCTGAGATGAAACATTTTGACATTCTTTTTTATGGAAAAAATTATGGAAAAATTGCTAAAAATATAACCTATTTTTGACCGTTATGGATTTGCTAATATCGCTCGAAACGACTCGAAAATTTATATTTTTGTAGCGAATTTTTGTATTTTTCGTTCTATGTAATCAAATTTAAAAAGTTTTTTCGGAAAATGGGTAAAAACTAGCGATTCTTAACTTGCCGACGATTGGGGATTTATGTTATGTAACCTTACAAGCCCAGATATTTTTTTTATATATTCGCAAATAATAATAATAATAATAATATCTTTATTTTTGAGCCAAAGAAAGAATTATATCCTATATGCAGGTGAAATTAGGTATGGACGACATGTGTGTTTTAAAAATAGGCGATTCACATCACAGAAGTTTATCGTTTGAAAAATAATTTTAGCCAAGGCCACCTGAAACCATAAGAAAACTGTTCGAAAAACTTGGTTACAACTTTCCAGGAGACAGTTTTCAAAAACTTTGGGAAATGGGCCTAAACATAGATCAAACGGGCCTAGTTTGCGTAGACACATTTAAAAAGCTGTTGCAAGCGAAATGTCCACCGCTGAAGTTGCGTGTTGATGAAAAACAAATTGAATGCGAAAAAAGTGCTTAATATATTTTGTTATTTTTCAATTTTATAACATGTTTACATAAAATATACACAAACACCCTGTACAATGACTTTTCTTAAGTTGTAAAGACAAATATAAAATATATTGATTGGCCAATATTCTCGTGCAAAAAAAATAAACTTAAATACGTCAAAAATAGTATGCACTCGCCCTGCAATCTGACGGTGCAACCTGATGGTTATAAAACTAAGTTCCGGATACGCCAACGCGCATGCGCTTAATTTAACCGATTGGTTTGTATTTTGAAAGATTAATTAATTTTTTGTTGTAATTTTTGAAGGTTAAGCACACCTAAGGTAAAACTGTCACTAATTAGTAGTAATTCTACGACTATAACCGAAAAAAAGGGTAACTGTTGTACTAATACTGTATACACATACAATTTAAATTTAATACATTTTTAGGGCATAAATAAGACAAAATTTAAGTCTTTATTATTTACAATTTTTGTAATTATATTCTACTAGAATAAGAGCCTTCCATACCAGCGTGAAACGCGGCATCGTTTCCTGGCTTGTCTAATTGAAAATTTAATACTAAAATTATACTAAGGTGTTTACAAGAACCTCTAGTTTGGCAGATAATACCTTTCTTTTTCAAAAAAAAAAAAATTGAAAATGTATTTGAAAGTTTCAATTTTATAGGTTTCAATTATATCATCCGTCATGCAGAACATAAAACTAAAAACATTAGAGCTATTCATGTTCATTTCTTATTTTCCTTTAAAGTTACAAAAGATGCTAAGGTATTATTTTTAAAATCTCGTGAAATTCGTTTTTATATTTTGTATATAAAAAGATATTTAATTGCCATCGCCAGATATAGGCGATGTCATGGAAATGCAATATTTGTTTGTGATGACTCATCGACTACTGTTTGTTCTTAAGATATTTAATAACAATTTTGCCACAAGAGCAGTCATTATTTTATAAATCCTCAACGAATTTTAAATTCTGACAACAGTGTCGGGCCGTTGAAAATTTGCCAGTTAAGTCACGGATACACACAGAGTGTTATGAAAATAATGCTTATACTTAAGCGTCCTAGATAACTTTACACGTTTCCGAGATCTTTTAAGTCCACTTAATGTAAATTATCCTGTATTACTTGACATTTTAAATAAAAACAAACGCATGGATCGTTCTTTGTCACTCCTCCAGTGGCGATGCCGGCTGTCGATCCATGCCATGAAAAAAACAAATGGTGAATTTTCCAGTTTATTATAACAATGCAACATTTAAAAATATTTTTCTAAAACGTGTTTTCATATTTACAGTTTTAAATAGAATGTATCAATTCTATAACACCCTGTATAATTGATCCGTCTAATATAGACCGAATAATTGATTGGATGTATTTTTTTTCACAGAATATAACAGTTGATTTTATATATAATACACCAAGAACAATACGAAAACACAAGTTTAACAAAAAAATACTTAATTTGACTTGATCATTCCACATTCGTCGAGTTTATACAGGGTGTTATAGTATAGCCCTATTATATTTAAATGGGTGACTCTTTGGGTGTCCTAGAAAAACACTCCATAGTTTGTTTTTTTTAATCGACCATCTAAAAAGTGGGGTAAGGACCCCTAAAATCGGCCCGACGCCAATGAAGAAAAGCCATGAACTTCTCAATGAAAAAGAGTGAGAGATACGAACAAAAGCCTAGCCTCGCGAGTGAGAAAGATGGATGTCGCAACGTTGCCAAATATCAAACTGTCAAAATCTTGCTTTAATAACATGTTGTTTTTGTTGTGAAATATGGGTAAGAATTCGTTTATTTGATTGTGGTTTCTATGCCAGTTTTTAAGGATTCTTGCTAACGTATGATTAATTTTAATTTCCAAAAATTTGAATGTAGCTAATGACATAAGGTCAGTGAACTCTTATTTAGAAGGTCACTGTCATGCAACATTATAAAATCACTGACCTTCCTCTTTTAGTTTGACAGTTCAAAATCAAAACAAACCCACGTCGGTAAGGCGTGAGTTCAAAAACACATATTCTCACTTATTAAAGCAAAGCGACATTTAAAAATATGTTTTCTTCAAAGGGTATCATATCAGAATTTACAGGTTCAAATATACTAAGGCAAATCCATAACACCCTGTATATTAGACCAAACCAGCAGCCACTATCAAAAAACTGCATTTGCAATTCACTGTATCATTTAGCCATTTCATAGTAAAAAATCGTCAATTAAAATTAAACATTTTATTTTTATTATACTTCAATTTTAACTCAATAATATATAGTCGCCTTAGGACCAGACTGTCATATGCAAATATTTATAAATTTTACAGGAAAGAGTTTTAAAGTCCCTACAATAGTAGCATGCAATATCATTTAAAGCAGGGTAGGTAAAAATGTTACAAAGAGGATCCATGGGAAAAGCGGCTAATAGACTTTGAAGTATTTGAAAACATTCTTGTGCTACTAATTTTATTCCACATAATTTGGTATAATTCGAGAATCAAAGAGGCAGTTTTAGAGTATTCTTTCTTACCTCCCGTCTTCTATAGCTTAAATTATTAAGTTAGGATTTTGATATTTTGTAGACTTCACCTTATCCTAGAGCGAGCGTTCCAGAAAAACATTGTGAGGTGAACGAAGTGTGACGTCATCATCATATATTTTTAGAGATCACATGCCCTTTAATGTGTTGCTTAGTTAGACCATCTTACAATTACCTTTTCATTGAAATCGGTTTGTGATATCATAACAATTCATTTTTATGTCATTCGATACGGAATTACAAAAAAACCAACCCTACCCCAATTCCCAATACATTAAAAGTTATTTGCAGAACATTCGTTTTATAGTAGCCATTTTAAAGAACAAAAAATTAAAGATGGCTTTAAAACATATTTGTATTCTTTAAATTACGACAATCATTTACTTAGTGACGTGTTTATATTTAACAATAATATTTTAAAAGTATTACTTTTTAATAAGAGGTCGCAACTGTTAACTTTAGAAATAAATAACAGGTTTGAAACTATACAACGCCTTGTTACGTTGTTGTGATGCAAATGTTTTGGTTGCACGCTGTCATCGGACGCGGCTAACCCGACCCGAATTATTACAGTAATAACAGTTTATAGAGCGACAGTAAAATTTTGTAAGGAACTACATAACAGAAACCTGTTATTTTTAAATAACAGCAACAGTCGCAACTGTTTTGCCCATCTCTTTTGCTTCACAACTTAGATTAGATAAAAACCAATAAAAGAGGAAAGTCTATGGCAACGTGGCGCATTTACGGAATACGTAGAAAATTTACCACGTGTAGATATATACGCGATAAGCCTCTCAAGTTCTATTCAAGAATCAACTGGAACTTTGCTTTTGAGCTCATATTGTCGTGCGCTTATAAAGAGAAAACAATTAAAGTCATAAGGGAATATTTTTTGGATTCATTGGCAACATTATATTATTCTAGCTTAAAAATTTGTTCATAATTCTAGGAGGTTCCATTCATGAACTCGTAAAGAACATAGTGGACGTTTGCATATTATGTCTTATTCTGATAAAAGGGAATCTTAAGTCTATAATACTCCGTCGTCATTGATCGGTGGCGTAGCCAGAAAATATGCTCGGGGGGCCTCAATGGGCCTAAGTAGGACATTTTTTTCTGGAGAGAGGGAAGATAGTCGGGACTACATGTATTTTATGATATTGTATCTAGGGAAGAGGCGGAAAAGCGCCGCGGGCAAATAATTTTCAGGGCCACGCACAATGTTCGTTTAAAATTCACCTAACTACTGTCAAATTTCGAAAATTAAATTATTACCTCTCCCCCTCTGCATGGTTGGATTAAATTTGGTTTTGTAAATGTTTTTTTTTGATATTCCTAGCTGGCTCTTTCTTAAAAAAAAACATTTTTTATATTTGTGAAAAATATAAATATTGGTGTCAATCAAAATTTTAACATAACACGTATGTATGACTCTAACCAGCGTTTTTCGGGCACTTTACTTTAATTTTTCTCTTTAAAAATAAATACCTAATTGTTTTTTGTATTTGTTGTAAAAATATTTTATTGCATTGGGTTATATTTTTGTTGATTTAAAATAGCTCTAAAAAAAGGGGAAAAGGATAAACGGAACAGACAAGTATATAATAGAAAAATACTATAAAATATTATTCTATTTACTCGTTTTCCTATAAAATTGCATCATAAATCAATAATTAAACCGATATGCGTCCGAAATCTTAATCTCTGTATAAAACAGGACCTTTGTAATCTAAGCCAAGAACACATTATTTCAAGATTTAAATGAAGAGTCCAAGCGTGAGACGAAAAATTAGGTTGCAATTAGACTTTTAGACCCGAGCATTCGAGGGGGGCGCCACTGTCATTGATCGACACAATAAATGTGTTGTTTCCTTTTATCGAAGGTCATATTTCTTCCATTTACACAGGAGATGTACTCAGATTATTAAAAAGTTACGCGGGGACCTAATGGTTCATATTTCATAGAAATGCATAATTCATTTGTAAAAGAATTTAATATTTAGTATAACAACATAACGATTAGAACTAAATTAAATTAAAAAAATAATATGGGCAATGCTTTATGCCACTGTCCCAGAGTATGATATCTTGGCTCTTATTATTGACCGACCATAGCTTTGAATCTATGGTAGTAAAAACGCAATACATTATACAATAAATTATACATAAAACGCTCTGGTTCTAAGGTGGCGATATGTAATTTTATATGTAGGTACGATGTTTTTCATAATTTGTAAGAATTTACTTTCAGGTAAATAAGATATATTAAAGTAAAGTTAACTCCGTTGTCTATCACGATTTCTTCTATCATTATATTCTCTATCTCTCTCCCTATCATTTTCTTCTTTAACTCTTACCCTTTCCCTTGATTTTGACCTTCTTTCCTTTTCTTCCTTTGTCCTACCTCGAGATCTGGAGTCTTCAAATGCCTTTCGTCTGTCTTGGAGTTGACTAATATTGTCTTCATATCTACTTTTCACCCACTCGTAGTCTTTTCTTTTTCTCTCGTTATTACGACCAGGAGAGTTGTTGGATTTTTCTCCTGATCTGTCTCTTTTTTCCCTTCGCCGCCTATCTTGTTCCTCTTTGTCCGATACTAGTCCTCTTTTCTTTCTCTGCCTGTCTTCATGAGGTCTATGACGGGGATCATTTTTTGTTCTGTGTTTGGTTGCATCTCTTTTCTTTCTATTAGACGTCTTATCTTCAGAACTCTCACTTGATTCTAAATAAAACAAATTATATTTATGTACAGGGTGACAATGAAATTACCACCCAGCTTGTCACGTCCTTATCAAATAAAATATTATGATGAAATTTTGGTAGGTTATATGGTTATACTGTGTACACGTTTTCAGTATGCAAACGTCTGACTGTCACTTTCGGTTGAACCGGAAGTGCACACAACTTTATTATTTTAACTAAAACACCCTATATATTTTTAAAAATATGCATTCTACGAAGCATTCTATACATAAAACATGTACCATATCCTATACCTAAGACAGTTCCTGAGAAAATGGCGTTGGAAACTCTCAAATTAACCACACATTTTATTGTTTTTACGAAAAACAAATGAATAGATAACTAAAAAAATTTAATACTAGTCAACCGCGGCAGTGGCTCCATGGTGAGTTACTGGCATTCGACCGTGACGGTCCGGGTTCGATCTCCGGAGTGGGTATACGTGGGTAAAAAAATGCAGTATGCTATTAGTGAATCCTAATATCGGTACCTAGAGAGTGGGGCGCCGAGGACTTCTGGGGGAGTAAAAAGGATAAACTAGTGCATACACGTGGTTCGGATTCCACGTTAAGTTGTAGGTCCCGTTTGGCTGATATTACCCAGAGGATAGGCGATACAATGGGCCTTATAGGCGTAAGTATACTGGCTCCTCCGCCAACCCCAGCAGCAACAACAACAACAAAAATTAATGAAACACAATTATTTCACTTCCGGTTTAACCGCAAGTGCTGTAAAATTTGACATTCAAACACAAATTTCTCCAATAATTGTAATGGCACTACCCCTTTTAAATCTAATTTTCAAAAATATTTTACTTTTCTAAATATTTTTTTAATTATGCTTCTCTATGTCTAAACTTTTTTAGTTTTTAAGATATTATAAGCAATTAAAAGTATAATAAACAAGCAACAATTTATGTTAGTTTATTGATTTATTCATAGTTTTATCTACACAGATCTGCGAGGATCCATAGCTACCTTAGATGAAACTATAAATAAATTAATTAATCACTGGTTGCTTGTTACATAATGTAACTAAACTTTTAATTGCTTATATCTTAAAAACTAATAGGTTTAGACAATAGGGAAGCAAAAAGAAAACATCTTTAGAAAGGTAAGATAATTTTGAAAATTAGATTTACAAGGGGGAGTCCTATTCAAATTATTGAAAAAAATTGTGTTTGAATGTCAAATTTTGTAGCACTTCCGTTTAAACCGGACGTGAAATAATTGTTTTATTAAATACCCAAAAATAATATTACATTTTTCGCTTATTCATTTGTTTTATGTGAAAATAATAAAATGTGTGGCAAATTTGACAATGTTCAACGCTATTTTCTTGGAAACTGTCTTAGATGGATACAGGATATGATACATATTTTATTATTATAATTCTTCACAGAATCCATATTTTTTAAAATATATTGGGTGTTCTATTTAAAATAACAAATGTATATGCACTTCCGGTTCAACCGGAAGTGACAGTCAGGCGTCTGAATAATGAAAGTATGCCAACAGTGCAACCATATAACCTACCAAAATTTCATAATAATGTACTATTTTTTAAGGACGTGACAAGCTGGGTAGTAATTTCGTTGTCACCCGGTATAATTTTATACACATATTAAATTAGCTTCTAAATTAATGGTGGGCAGATCCAATAAATCGGATCTTAAGAGAGATTCGGACTGATCCGAATTATAAAATAAATCAGATGGTTCACGGATCTTAAATGAAATCGGATCTGTGTGTAAACATAACTTTTACATGGAGAAAAAAAAATAAGGCAGAGAGGTGAAAACAATTATTCTCTAAGATGCAACGTTGCAATGCTACAGCTTGTCAAAGAAATATATTTTAAATGTCAATATCTTAAAAAACAATTTAATTTAGATATTTGACATTTGATGACAAAATATATGTGGAATTTTATAGGAAATTAGAAAAATATAATATACCGGGTGATTCACGATGAGTTTGCATTACAACTTTTGAGGAAACTACTGAAAATATTTTTTTGAAAATCTGTAGGTTTAAGTTTATCGATATGTTCTCTTAAACTAAAATATTAATATGTTTCTGCCACTTCCGGTTATACCGGAAGTAGCTTCAACTTTCATTTTTTAAATACACTATAGCAGTTTTTATTATATTTTTGGTTTTTGCATTAGATTTTAATCACATTTTATAGAACACGTTTTTGAACTAAGTCTACTAATTTCTGAGATATCTGCATATTTTGTAATTATTTCGTAAATGCATAGCGATGAAATTATCCGTATATATTTTTTACCTTAGCTCCTGGACTAATTTTTTTTGTTATTGTATTGTTAAAAAATCAACAAATCTCAAAATATAATTAAACTTGGTATAAAATATACAGGGAGATCACAATTGAGGGCTCAACTTTAAACATTAAAAACCTTCTTATATTACATGTGTAACGAAGTTACATAATTTTTACAGGGTTGTATACGTATCCGTTATTAATTTTCTTATTTTTCATCGTACGAAGTCCGTTCTTGTTTGTAAATAATTCATTTTAATCGTACTTATTAGTTTTCTAAAGTTTTCCGTCGCAAAACACCGGGAAATAGCTTTTCTTAGTTTTCCGTCATTCCCCACTGTTCTGACTACGGGTCGGCGCGGAACCGCCGTCGCCATCGGTACTTCTCGATGTCGCGCGCCGAGTGGAAGGGGATTCGCCCGGCTGAGAGCCTTCCTTAGCGAGATCGTGCCGTCTTACAATGAGAGTACCGCACTCTCATCTCGCGTCCGGTTGACTACTCCGACTAGCTCCCGACCATCACCGAGAGCGACCGACGATTAATCAACGGTAAGAAATATCATGTAGACTGCTAAAATTGTATACGCGCCGTATTACACTTTCTGGTTCACCGACACATACATACAAGACACTGTTCTCTCTCTGACACATATACCGGGATATAGTAAGTTACATTCTTTATGATTCTAATACATGAGACCAGGTTGCTTGGAAAACCATCGATCAGGTAGCTTTGTCTCGTTTTATTTTTGCACCGACTTTGTTTAAATATTATCCTATATGTATACGATACCGGACTGCTTGGAAAACCATCGATCAGGTAGTTCTGTTTTGTTCTAACTTATACGACATATACATATTACACTGACACCGTTATACCTTTCCCTCTTTAACACACATAATGACCGGTAAATAATTATCCCATATACGATTCCGGGCTGCTTGGAAAACCATCGATCAGGTAGCTCTGTCTCGTTCTATACGACATATATATATTACACTGACACCGTTATACATTTCTCTCTTCAACACACACAACGACCGGTATAATAATTATCCCATATACGATACCGGGCTGCTTGGAAAACCATCGATCAGGTAGCTCTGTCTCGTTCTAAATAATATACAACGTTCTATCTTTCTCTTTTCAAACGACCGATATATTAATTGTTCCATATATATACGATACCGGGCTGCTTGGAAAACCATCGATCAGGTAGCTCTGTCTCGTTTCATTTGGTTGATACACCGGGCTAAATCCATTAATGTATTATCTCCGTTCTCTCTCTCACACACGCACACACACACACACACACACGCATACCGACATACCTATCTCTGTCCGACACATACAACACTCACATTTACAATTTGCCTGCAAACACTGTTGAACCGCCAGAACGTGTAATTCCGCGAAATTCATATATAAATACATAAGTACCGCAAAGCCGGCCTACTATTTTAACCGCTACTAAACTACTAGTCGTTTCTATTCTCTTCTGGAACTTTTTACCGATACCACTCAACGTATTTCCGGCCGCATCTATTTTTTGTAAGTAATTTAACCACGGGTTTCTTTTCCGATACCTCAAGTAGGTCGCGTTCCGTTACTGATATCCGCAAGTCCGTTACTGTTCCGACCTTTATACTGATACTTGCCGATCATGTCTCCGTTTGCGCCTACGTACCGCTGCCGTAAAGCCAACCGCCGGACCGCTTGCAAATATAGAATCGCGAAACCATCTAATCACGCCGAAGCCGGAGTCATTTATTTCAGCCGCGAATAATTAATAAATAAAAGATATATTGTCGCGTACCGCTGAACGTATACAATCCTCCTCTCTCTTTAACAGGTAGATTCACTTCATTTTAACACCGTTAATAAATGGGGCATGTTTTCATGTACAGTACTTTAAATACAAAATGTTTTAAAACCGATTGTTTTATTATTCCTTCGCACCATGCATATGCAGTTGAACGCCTGGATTATTTTCTCCACTGTCTAAAAGCTACTCGAAGGTAACTGTGGGCCTCTTACCACATTAATCCAAGAGGTGGCGCCCGAGACTCCGTTGGAAAAGTACTTTTCGTCCTATAGTTGCATGCAGCAAATCACTCATAAGCGACCTAAGCAATAGATTAGCTAGATAGATAGATAGGAATATAATACGGATCTCACCCGAAAAACGCCTTCTTTACACATGGAACACTCTGTATATTTTTATTTTATATGTTAATAAATTAACTGCTCCTTAAAATTGATATAACCTTTTCTATACTTATATCAACGCGTTTTCTTAGAATATCAAGTTATTTTTTAAATACAATTTTTTTAAGCTTACCATGAAAACAAATGTACATGCAACGTGTTTTATAAAATGTAATTAAAATTTAATGCAAAAACCAACAATATAATAAAAACTGCTATAGTGTGTTTAAAAAATTAAAGTCGAAGCTACTTCCGGTATAACCGGAAGTGACAGAAACATGTTAATATTTTAGTTTAAGAGAGCATACGGATAAACTCGGAAATTTTCAAAAAAATATTTTCAGTAGTTTCCTCAAAAGTTGTAAGGCAAGCTTGTCGTGAATCACCCGGTATAGGGTGTTCCATTTAAAAAAAAAGTATGTTGGGTTAGCCCTAACTATTTTAGACACCCTATATACCCAATTTAAAATAATTTTAAATTGTAGATTTATGCCTCCTATAACCCTGTTTTTGAAAAATATTAAAAAGTTGAGCAGTTTAGATGCTATGGAATCCTGCGTTGAGAGCGGGCCACCCTGTAGATACGGAATCCCGAAAGATACATTACAACTTACCAGAGCTACTGTCCTGCTCAGATGAACTAGAACTTGAAGAACTCGAACTACTACTGCTTTCTTCCCCTTTACTTGGCACTGGCATATTTTTAGGAATGTTCTTTAAATGTTCTCTTAGTTCATCAGTGAGACCACCAAGACCAATTGAAGTAAAAAAGTTAATTGAGAAACGAGTGTTCTTAGGATTGTCTCTTGGAAACAGTCCGGCAAAGTGACCTTGTAAAGTCCTAAAAAAATATGATTGGAAGTATCATAGAAATACAGATTGTTTGAAAAAATATGAGACATGCAAAATTCCTTGGCCGAAAAAATGAGTTACAACACCTGTACATGATTCTTAAAATATATGGTCCATAATTTGAGGTTGGGTAGTGACACGGAATTTCTAATTTAGATGGTGCCTCCACCATCGAGCCAGTAAAAACCCTATTTATGCGTCTGCGTTTCAGGTCGACAAATAATATTTTTTTTGTGTGTTTCTTTTTATACCGACCAGATATCCATCGCCGGGTTTTAACATTCTTTTAGCTGGCAACTTTTCATGATGTCACACCACAAATTGGTGTTCCCTAATTTTTGTGCGTGTGTTTTAGTAGTCAGGTAGGAAAGCTTAATTAATATTTTAATTTATTATTGTAATTACTTTAAACGACATGGCGCTGACTGCTGTTTTCCGTTTTCAGCTAAAAACAAAGATTAACAGAAGTAAACGTATCGTGCCCCTCTGCAGTTGCTTTATTTCTTCGAAGATCCGTCACAGTAGGTCGGTTAAAAATGTCAAAATTTCTTATTTTCGAAACCGTTGTAGATAAAAATTTAAAATTTCTTCTTAATATTTTTTTATTTAAAGTTGAATCGTTTTTAAATAGTTGAACTGTTTGTTTACTTAGTGTGCTTATAAAAGAAAAACAAACCGATTAAAAATAACATTTACAATTAAATTTAAAATATTTAATTAATGTAAATTAAAAACTAAATAACTAATTTTAACATGCATAAAATTATAACACCTACTTAATAGTTTTTGTGATATGCTACATGGCTTTCATAATAATTTGATTTTTTGCAATTAAATCGTTTTACGAATAAATAATTTTACCAAGACGTAAAAATAGTTTTAGTTCTATTAAAGAAAAATATAACAACTTTAATACAAAATTTAGTTTACTTATGTGGGGTTGCAAAAACCTTTTAACAATAATGAACTAACCACCAAGTTTGACTGTGATATAAGTGACATTGACAGGCATTATGTACTCACAATCGACCCTGACTAATTAGTAAATTAAAAATTAAGTAACCAGGCTAATGTGACTGTGAGGAAAAATATTACTGATAATGTCATATGTGTTACCGTTAAAGATGCTGGTTAGTTAATTATAATTAAAAATCTTTGTACAACCCGACATTAGTCTGCCAGTTTCATTATAAACCTACAACTATCAATTTAAGGCAGTTTTAAATTCAAAACTCTTTGGTGAATAGGGATGTATGAGTGAAATAAAATAATATTTTTTTATAGAGTATGTTTAAAATAGGCACCATACCATACCGATATTTTTCAGACCACAATTATTCAGCGTACAAATACATACTACCGAAATGCTAAAATTTCAAACTTTTATCTGTAAAGGTCTCGAAAATATTTAGCAAAAACCATTTTCTGAGTACCTTATTTAGGGGAATAAAGCTCAGTGTAAGTGGACATAGGACATAATTTAATAGGAGCTTCTAACTCTATCTTTAACTAATCTATTCAATCAAAAATTATTGACAATACGTCTTAGGACACCCTGTATAAACATATGCTCTAAAATACTTTTGTTAAATTACACAAAGATTTTAAACAATAATTATTTAAATAGACAACATTGACATTTTGATGAAGATGATAATTTTCTCACAATCAAAGTGGCCAGGTTAACTTAATTCTTGATTTCCTAATCAATACTTTTTTGATTCAGTGACCGTTTACATTGGTTACACAGGAAGTGTCTGTCAATTTTGTTATTTTAAATCAGATATGATTATTTTTATTGCATTTTTTGTTTTTTTCTCAGATCTTAAATTGTTATTTCTATGTAAAAACCAACCGGCAATTGCAATTTTTTGAATCTATGGGTAAAAAACAAGGAATGGGCAAACTGCGTTTCCCTAAGATGCACCGTTAAGATGCTATAGCCAGGGCCCGCTCTAGCAATAACGCCGCCCTGGGCAAAACAAAAAATTGCCTCCTTTTTCATCCCTTCTTCGTTTTATACCTACCACAACAGCAAATTGTCTGTCTATTCCTCGCCGGCTTGTCCTTTGCTGCGACGCTGCCATGACCAAAAAAAGTACCGGTGCCGGCGTTGTTCGGCTTGCTTTGTCGCGGAATTGCTTGATATTATTATAATATTAAAAAGAAAAGGGATCCGTCGAAATTGTCACCGTTTTAAAAATAAGACGGCAGGGCACAAAGGAAATTAAATTTGTTAACTGGGAATTGGAATGGTTCAAACCGAGGTTCAAACTTCATATATACCTAGGAACGTAGGTAGGCAAAACGGGGATTTATGGTGTTTTTTTAGATTTTTCATGCCGCTTTCCAACTTGCCGCCCTGGGCAGGGGCCCCGGTTGCCGCCCCCTAGAGCGGGCCCTGGCTATAGCCTGTCAGTTTCATAAAGGTAATTTTTCAAAGGTTATTATCTCAAAAACTATTTAAGTGTCCTGTTCTGTAACATTATAATCGATCTGGTAATGGTAAATAGAATAATTATGGGTAACCGGATGACCTAGGCCTAATATGTACATTCCGATTTTTATGTGGGACATCGTGCGTTTCTGATACTGGTATTTCTCAGACAATATTTAGCTAATATTTTAATTATTCTGTGCATATTAGACATTCTGGTTGTATAATGTTAAAGTATGTGTATCTGTGAAATGTTTCTTTTTATTGAAAGTAACTTAGCAATATTGTCAAGGTAATGAACCTACAGTCAGTCTTATTCATAGCGGTTTTTGATCAAAATTGAAATCCAGCTGACCAAACTTTAAGTTCTTCAAAATAAAGTTAGTAGAAATTAACAGAACTATATTATCAACATTCAACAGCCATTAAATAACGAGTTAGTATAGACTATTGTACTTGATTATTATTAAACTAGAAAATAAATGTATAAAAATTGATATTTTGCAGTGGGTAAAATAGATACCAATGTGCAAGTTCAAAGGTTTACATCTCATTATGGTTATGGTCAGCATGAAAGTAGGTTCTAATAGGATTCTGCATTTTCAGAAAAATTCCTACTAACTTACGGATCTTTCAGCCTTGTATTTAACTTTCCTAATCCCATATATTCAGCTAATTCTTGAAACAAAATTTTAATAAAAATTCTGCTGGAGCTATTCGTATCATCTTCGTTCATTTTCATAATTTCCAGAACTTCCCAACTGATGGCGTCAGTAAAAAGCAAATGTGCAAAAAATTTGCTGACATTACGAAGTCTGTTTGCATCCAATCTGTGTGTTGTAGAATAAGTGTCTTTAAAAATTTGCTGAAATGGTTCAATATACGTCCTATTTATTTGGCAAAATCTTTGGGCAAGCAGACCATAAAATTTTTCATATGTCCTTTGTTCGGCACAACAATCTGAAAAAAAAACACAAAAAGCATAGATACTTGCAAAAATAGAGTTGAAATATGATTTAATATAAAAGAGCTTTTTTCCTAAATTTTGATTTTGACCTTGCCACATAGAATAATAATAACAAGTTTATTATCAATATTTATAATATAATAAATGTGTTTATTTATCTTCCTCAATAAACTTTTTCTTTAATCCCCCGAAGACGTGCTTGTCAGGGGCAAATCATTATTATAAATATATAAGAATATTAAAATATATTTTTTTAAATATTTGTTAATACTATATAAAAGTTAAATTATAAATAAAAAACATTTAAGTATACCGTGTACAATCACTTCAGTAATCTCTTAGCTTTAAATTAGAACAAAATAATTGTATTTTCTTTTAGCTGATTGTATTTATTGCACATGTTATTACCAGGTATGAATAAATTCCTTATTAATAGTACTAAGAAATGGTACCACGGTACCAATATGGTTCCATTTGGAAAAATTGAGTTTTACCCCAAAAACGATTACGATGAATTTTATTTGCTTATAAAAAACGCAATTTAGTATTTTTGACGGGACTTCGATTTTTCTAGCTTAGACAGATCAATTGGAATAAATCGGAATCGTCATGGCACACCTAAATGGAAAATTAAAAATTAAATAATAAATATTTTTTACGCTTGAAATGTCACTTTTGTAGTATCATTGGATTCAGAAAATTATGCAGAATTCAAAAATGTAATAATATACAGGGTGTTCCATTTAAAAATCGAAAGTTGGTGTTACTTCCGGCGAAACCGGAAGTGAAAAAAAATCATTTGTGGGTGAAAAAATGCCGCTTATTATGTATATGGGATATCCCAAGTTTCAATCAATTACCTTTAAAACTAACGGATATACGGGGGTGTACCATGATCCTGTTACACACGGTATACTTAAATGTTTTTTATTTATAATTTAACTTTTATATAGTATTAACAAATATTTAAAAAAATATATTTTACATACACGGTATGTATATAAATATGAACGCAGCAATAATTAATTAAAACATTTCCAAAAATGTTTTTAAGTTATCTGTTTGCAATATTCATGTTTTTATTTCGACTTTATATTTTTTTAATGAAATATATTTTTTAAATTTTTATTGGTAAATAATCGTTTAAATAAAAACATAAGTAAGTATTTGAAATTTTTTTGTTCCATGGACTTATTTATTTTAGGTTTTATGGTTCTTTCATTTTTATGACGTGTATTATGATTATGATTATGATTTTTAAACTGTATAAGATTTTAATTTTTAAATATGTATATTAAGATGTTATAAATGTAAGGTCTAATATATATTTTTTTTTGTTACAGAATAGAATTTTATTAAAGGATAAAGATAATATTTAGTAAATATAATTTTCAGAAACCTTTTCTGTAATATTTCTAATTTTTTAACCAAAGTTCTATTTATTCCTCTCCAACCTAAAATTCCGTAATTTAAATGAGTTTAAACTAATGCATAATATAATATTTACGTACAAAATTTTTGTTGTTTCTAAAAATTAGTACTAAACTTCTTAATTTTTTAATCAAATATTCTATGTGAAAATTCCAATTTAATTTACTGTCAAAGATTATTCCTAAATGTTTTACTTAATTAACTTTCAAATTTTAAATGTCATCATCATCATTTATGGTTAAACTATTCATATTTTGTGGTATGTTATTTGGATTTAAATTAAAAGGAAGATAATTAGTTTTATCAAAATTAATTGTTAATAAATTTTTATCAAACCAATTTTTTATTATTTTAAAATCATTTTTAATTTTGTTATTTATGTTGTCCCAATTTGTATCGGTATAATAAATTGCAGTATCATCTGCGAAACTATGAATTTCTCCATCACAATTTACATTAAATAAATCATTATTATAAATATTAAAAAATAATGGTCCTAGAATTGTTCCTTGAGGAACACCATATTTAAAACAACTTCTACTATTTCAGTTTTTGTTCTTGAATAAAATTCTCTCCTGAGATAATAATTAAACAAAACACGCCAAAACGTATAACCACGGTATAGCAAACCAGCCAGTCGACAGAGGCCAATAGCGTTCTGTCCGACGCGATTCCACCTGAAGGCTTGTTTCCTGTTTCTAAGTGTAAAATTAATATCAGTTTGCTCAAACGTAGTAGAGAAAATATTATTTGTATTTCAGATAGGGTAAATGGTATTTCAGATTGTATTAATTTGTTCAGATATGGTAATCGTATACAGGGGCGTAGACTAGTGGCCAGAGCTGAAGTCTCTGGCCATCCTCGTGATGATTTTATTATAAATTAAGGCGTTCAAATAGAAACGCTTTGTTTAAAAATGTTGAAAACTTGCATCTGATGTCAGCAATCATCAAAGCGCATGCTTTCAGTGATGCGATTCTGTAAGGGAAAGCTAAAGATATTACTACGTTTTCATGAGGACTGAGTTCGATCTGAATATTTTTTACCCTATTACATTCCAAGGCGTTTTCATAGCAGTTTTCAAATCGAATTAAAATCGATTTCAATTCGGATTTGAATTTTCGACATTTGTCAGCTGTCAATGCTGTCATGCGTCAAACCTGTGGTTATAACCGCTCTTTTTTTGTACATAGACAAGTACAAGTTAGGTTATGAAAATCATATTCCGTTCCGATCTCGAACCGTTATCATGATTAAAAATTTCGGTACGATCCCCATACGATCCCAAAAAATGGCAAATTGACCTTGAACTGAAAACGAACTCAATACGGTAAAAATACCTGTTTTCATGTGTTCAATTCGGATTCAAATCGAACTGAATCCTCATGAAAACGTAGTAATTTATCACAACCGACGTCAAACGCTTTTACGGACGAGCGAGAGATCGGCAAAGTACCGAATGAAATTCCGAATAAAACGCGAAAACGAAAAGATTGTCATAGCGCTGTGACAAGTTTTTACTATTTTTAGGTTGTAATGTTCTCAGTGTCACTTGTGTCTGTTTTTTAAAAATATCTTTACACTATAATGGCTAAAACGAATGCGACCCAATGATCAGTTATTTTAGATGTTGCAGAAGAAAACTCCAATATAATAACAAAAATATTTTCCCCTTTTTCTTTAAAATTCCTGTGGCATCTAATTATTTGCACCTTTTTCGATTTATGATCAATCGTATTTAATCGTGTTATAACGTCAAAAGCAAGACGAAAGCGTAGAATGACGTTACAGTGGTGAGATTCCATAATTTGCGTTATTAAGAGGATTCCATACACCTTTAAAATGAAACATTTTTTACAAGTTTCTTAATTGATTAGGATTTTAAAAAATGTTGTACATAAAAGTTTCTAGACATTAAACAAAGAATATTGGAAAGTCCTTTTGGTTTGTTATACATGTGTTAAACTGAATTTTTAAGCCCAAGGGCATATAGAAGATTGCTCTTATTGTGTTTTTACATGATTTTTTAATATGTGATAAATGATTTTTTTGTTTCTATTTTAATATTATTTAAAAGATTTATGAGTTTTAATAAAGCCATAAAATTAAATTTAAAAAAAACATTGTTTTAAACAAATCTGTTTAAAACAAACATAACAATCCTGCAAGTAACAAATCATCTTTAGCTTTTTACCTAGGAACATATGACATAATTCAATCTCCTGTCCTGGCTTTAACTCCATTTTCAACAACTTGTGAGCACATTCCTCAAAATCTAAACTAGACTGAATTGTCAAATAAATTGTTCTTCTCAAAACTATTAAACTGGTTTCTGTGTTATCAATGATGGCTGCTTGGGTTTTTCCTTCATCATCACTATCAGCCGAAGAATCAGATTCAGATCCTGATTCTGAACCAGATTCACTATCACTTTGCAGAATGTCTTTACTAAGAATCTTGTATTTGCCCTCATTCTGTTCATAGTTTTCATCAAACTTGAATATATCTAAAAATATTAATTTTATTATGAAAAATGACTAATAAATTAATCATTGTCAATTCAGTCAGTTGTTTCTCATTGTTGTTCTTAATTAATTTATTTTAAAAGGACAGGAACATATTTTTTCTATGACTACTTACTTAAAATATCTTCAACATCTGCTTGCTTCACATCATCAAGTTTTATTAAATGTGTAAACTGATCATCTTCTTCAACTATATCTAACTCTTCAATTATAGCAGCATGATCTTTAAAGCCATCTTTTCTTATCTGGAACATAACTTCTATCATATACTGAATTCTCTTTTCTAATTGTCCCTCATGGAGAATATTACGAAGCATTTCAAAAATAGCATTGATACCTAAAAAAATTACAATTTATAAATTATTTACTCACTTAAAAACTCTAGGGAATATCTGTATAGCTTTTATTAAGGCTATAATATGAAATATGAAGACCATACAGAAGTAATGTCCCCAAGATGACATCTCACAGGAGAAGTGTATAAGGTCATCTAAGCTCACACATTCATGAAATCCCTAGTATGTATTTTTTTTGTCAGTAGGAGCTTATAAATTAGGTTTATTTAAAAATATATTACCAACCTCTACTCGAAACTTCAGATAATTTCTGTCCACATTCCTTTAAAAATGCAATAGAAACTTCAATGGAATCATCAGTTGGTGACTCTATAAGTAAAGTCAAAATCTCCAAGGCTAAAATTTCATGTGCAACTGACTGGTTAACTAAATGAGCTACAAATGTAGCAGCTGAAATACAAATTGTTTTGTTATTTTGTTTAAATCCTCTTTTGAACTGTACGACCAATCTTTTCAACAAAAGTTCACCAATATTTGGAAACTTGGAATTAATGACAGCTACTAAGGCAGCATACACATTTGTAAAAGTCGGTGATGCAGCTTGAGCTTGTATTATTGATTTGCAAAGTAAACCTCGTCCACGAATGATATTCTCATGCAGTAATTCCCTAGCAATAATACCAATATTTGAAGTATTAACTTTGTTGATGAAACCATGAATTGATTTTTTTAGTGCTTCCCAAGCAATTCTTTGAAAAGCTGCAGATGATTTATCTGTAATTTGCGCTTGCATCATACGCAATTTTGCTGGGGGAATATAAGCGCCACCAGTTCGAGATGTAAGAAGATCAACTGTTTTTCTTTCTCGGGGCTTTATTACTGATTTATCATCATTCTTTTCTTGCCTGTCCTGATTTTCTTGATTAATTCCGGTACTTTTATCAGAGTCTCCATCATAGTATCTCTTTCCTACCTGATTTACATCTTTTATTGGATATTTTGTCCAGTATCTGTCACTATTTTCCTTTTTTCTATCCTCTCCATAGTATCGTGGTAAAATTTGTGAACCATCCGAACTATCTTGTTTTCTGTTTTTGCTTTTTTTACCCCTTTCTGCAGATTCTGAACGAGACTTACTTCTACTTCGTCTTCTCTTGCTTTTGGAACTTTTCTTGCTTTTCTCTTTCAGCGAATGGTGACTTTCTGGAGATCTTGACCTATTCCTATTCAAGGTATCTGCATCTGAATCTGAAGCCATTATTGAAAAAATCCCGATTCTGTTATTAAATTACCAGTAGTAATTAAGTTTTTTTTCTTTAATACGTAACGACGTAGAAATTACAGAGGAAAACAAACCACAAATGCACTAATGCACAAACTCGAGATTCTCGAGAAAACAATCACAAATACATGATGTGACGTAGATCATAACCTCAATCCTGCCAGTCACAGAACTCGAACAAAGCTGCCAGTCAAGTCCGAATTCCTCAAAACCTGGAACTAAGCCGTGTTCCTTTTTGAGCCCAGTTCTCAGAACTTCGTTCTGTCGCTGGCGACACGTGATGTAACCAATAAAAAATGAGTATTGGAGTCACATATCAAAATACTCATTTTCTGACTAAAGTCACAACACGTGTCGCCAGCGACAGAACGAAGTTCTGAGAACTGGGCTTTATTCTGTTGTTTTTGTTGTCTGGATTACTAATGGACTCTTTAGTCCGAGTTCACATGGGGCACAAACGGCGTAAGTATGACAGCGTAAGTAAGACGTGATTAGTCGAAAGTTAGCTGATTGACAAAATCAATGTCAATCTGCTGACTTGTGCCCCACGGTCTCTAAATTTAGAGACCTTGCTTGTGCCCCATGTTTTGGTACCTCAGTTTTGGTTCACCCGAGGTATACTAAATGCTGTTTGTGCTCTCATTTTTAGACCACATATATATACTGCATCCGGTTAATGCAAATCTATCTCCTCTCGGTCTACCCATTGGTGGAATTTTGCAGATCTATGACCTCGGGTTGGCGTTCGGTATTTGGACTCTAACATGGGATCGGTAAACGCTACGCGCTCGTTTAACTTGAATATCACGTGACATTACATCTGCGTCTGCTCGATTTTTTCAAAACCGAACGCAGGATTTGTAGATCATGCTAAATAGTGAACAGGGCCGATATATGAGGGTTATAAATTACAGGGCAAGTAAAATGCACCGTAGTTTGTAAGAAGACCTAAACTGCCCTTAATAGTTTTTTTTTGCAGAGACAACAAAACACTCAAAAATTTTAAAATAATAATTACAAAAAATGAATGACTCGATCACAAAAGAGCTCAGGGCACAGAGAAATGATAGGTCGTCGCTGTACTCGCTGTGGCTATACCCACGGGACTCTTTGTGGAAATGTGGACCCGGTCCTGCAGTCCTGCTCAAATCGCGTAGCGTCATAGCATCAGCTGGTCAAAATTTGTTGTTTATACATAATATGACGCATGCCCCCGTTACCGAAAACGATATACACAGAAGACTGAGTTAGCGAAAGACGGTGCAGATATTGGCAATATATTTGAGTTTATGCCTCTGCCTCTAAAATGCCCGGTTTAAAAATGCGAGTTAACCTTAACCTAAAAATATTTCAAGAATAATAATTACCATTATCGATAATAAATAGGAATATTTCGGATATTTAATATAAGTACCTTATAAAACTGGTCCTTACCGTCATTTTTGATTATTCGCAAGTAAACTTAAGCCTGACAACAAGGGCATGTGCAGAGTTACCACTAACGCGAGTTTATAAAGCACCCAATAATCTCGGATTAAGGGTAACTCGAGTCTATAAAACCGGGCATAACCAACAGCTAGCACAAAACAATGATTTGAACTCGTGCTAAAATGAATAAAAAAAACAATACGCAGTAAACCAGAAGTATGAATAAATCAAGCGTAGAAAATACATTTTGTAGAAGTATATCGTTTAAAGTTAGGTCAATGATTTTGTAGTTTTAACATAAATATGTGCGCAGTAAACCAGTGGGTTACTATTTTCAGCCAACTTTCTCTCTTCACAAGGTAATTGTACAATTACGACTTAAGCTAAGTTTAGCGTTGACCGTTGAACCAGGCTCAAACTTTATTTTGACAAGTTTACATTGTTGTTCTGTGGTTGTTAAAATGAAATTTGATCTTGATTCAACGTTGAACTAAGCTTAAGCCGTAATTGTACAGCCAGATATTAATGTTTCAAAACCAATATTATTACTTTAAAATGTAAATTTAATAATGCCTTCTTGATGTTGAATTTTTCAGTAGCTTAACATTTTTTACAATCTGTTCAATGTTGTATCGATGGAATAAGAAACTCCCCTGTGATTATTGAGCAATAGAGTTCGTGAAAGGAAAATACCTGCAATTTGACAATCAGACTTCAAATTTTTATTTTATTTATATCTGGCCGGTTGTCATTCTCTTGTCGAATCCGGCTCCAAAAGTTATTTTTTATCATTTCATGCTCTTGTGTTCATAGTCGGAGGTCGAGGTCAGCGATAAAATATACACAAAATAAAGCAATAACGATGGCTCTCTCCAGGCTTATAAGCAGTCGCACATCGGCAGGCGCGAAGTTTCTGTTGAAATTGCATCAAGAACCTTTAATCTTTAAAGCTACAATGGTAAGTGGAATTTAACTGTTATATCATCATTTGGCATTACTACTACTTTGCATAGACTTTACAAAATGCGGTGTACGTATTTACCTCATTTTTGTTCTATTGTTGCCCTACATTTTCAGTGTAATAGGCGAACAATCAATCATACACATTTTAACTGGTATAAACTATGATTACTGTCGCTCAAATTAGGTTTTTCCTATAATAGGTGGCAATTTGTTGGTTGCTCAGAGTAATTACTGGTGTTTTGATTTGAGAAGACCAGTAGTTTGCCACCCTCATTGGGAAATATTTTTTCTGAATTGTGACTTGCTAATTAATTGCTGATGTTTTAAAAGGTGTACATAACATATCATGGTTAGTGATGTAAAATGTGGCAAATGTTCTGTTGGCATCTTTCAGGCTGATTTCCGAATTGAAAAAGACACATTTGGAGAGCTCAAAGTACCCTCAAACAAATATTATGGGGCCCAGACTGTCCGATCCACAATTAATTTTGCCATTGGAGGAGAGTATGAAAGAATGCCGGTTTGTATATTTTTATGTAATATTTTTTATCTAGTTTGGTTTGATTATGCTAAAATTAAAAACCTAGATGTGCTTTTTTGACTTTTAACGACACAAAGTGACATTACTGATGATTATCAATTTTAGGTAAGGTATGTAAATAAGTTGCCAAGGAAAGAAACTATTAAGCTAATTTTCTTAGTTTCTTCCAGCCACTATTCTATTGAATTTCCATTTTTTATAATAGTAAACACTTTTTGATTATTTAAGGGTACCTGTACTTAGGTAGGTAGGTACTTATTTATTTTTAAAAATTTTAAATTCTTATTAAGTACAGAAAAAAATATTCAATTCTTAATACAGAAAGTTGACTATACTAATACCTACTTATGGGATCATGTATTACTGGTCTTTATAATTT
Source organism: Polydrusus cervinus (assembly GCA_935413205.1). Lineage (NCBI taxonomy): Eukaryota > Metazoa > Arthropoda > Insecta > Coleoptera > Curculionidae > Polydrusus > Polydrusus cervinus. The sequence goes on along the minus strand of OW284511.1, from coordinate 68,821,231 downwards.
ATTTGAATTTGTTGAATAGTTGCTTTTATACTGTTTCTTACATTAATGTTTATTTGCTTAAAGGTAATTTTCTGTTAGTTATAACTACACCACTCCAAAATCCTTGGATTTTACATTACTTACCTTACACAATTTTTCTTTCTTAAATACAATCAGCTTTTTGGAAATAGTGAATGGCAACAGAAATATCCTACTCAAACATTTAACTATAACTACTTAGCCACATATTTCAAACATAGATTAGTGTTATATGAAAATAGTGCCTATTAGCAGTGCATTAAATTTTATTACATATTACCAAATTAATGAAGAAAACTAAAATAGTTGAAAAGGCATATTGATGATGATATAATTGATGAATACTATAGGTATTTAAGTAAATCGCTGAAATTAGGCATTTCATGGTGGAGCTAGCACAACAGTCTGAATTATAACAATGTAAGTTATTTTGTACTTTCCTATACTTGACACTATTTTATTGTAGGTATGCTTAAATACTTTTAAAATTAGATGTTTATTAAATTTATAAACCTATGTATTTTACACAATCTGATCCTTTTTCTCCTTTTTTCTTAAAGCTTTTAATGGAGTGTTTAATTAAACAACAAAAATATACATTTGCTTTTTAATAAAGAAAGAGGTTTTGAACACTTTTAGCATGGTGTAGCTACACTGCTTGTTAAAAATTTGAGACCACGAATTCGCGTTAGTCCGGGGGATCCTTAACTCGTTTCCTACGTGAGGGGACGATGTGGAAAATTCAACTGCAATGAAAGCGCCAGCGACTATTTGGCGGCCAAATATCCGTCACAGTGGCGAGGCGTTTTTTGCGTTGCTGTTGACATTTTTTAGCTGTTTTGATACAAGTGATGAAATTCGCCATCTTAAGCCCTTTATTAAAAAACGATTAGTTGTGGAACGTTTTTTTTTCATATAAAATCTCCGGTAGATTCAATTATTAGTGTCACTAACTAAAAATTGTTGTTTTCCGGACCACGACATTTTTTAAACTTAACGCGGCATCGCTCGTGAATGCCGCTCACGTAGGAGAGTCCCGCAGCCAGAAACGTATTTTCGCCTCAGCCGCGTCAAGTAGCTCACGTGGGACACAGTTCGTGATTACTTTGGTCTGCTTAATTTTTAACCTACTGATTATTTGATCTGTCATTTTTCAGGTTTTTATATTTTATCCTTCCATTCAAAAATAAAATGAAACCTATTAATACCAACCACAACATTTTCATTGTATTGGACTAGAGAAGTTTTCCATAATATTAACACATAACATGATCTAAACTTTGTTATTTAAATTACACTCTCTACGTTCATATTATGTTTCTTCGATTAACCCTTTCACTAAACCCTTTCATTAAACTTTTCTCAAAAATGGACACATTTTAGGAAAACACTATAATTAAATTAAAAGCCAAGAAAATAATTACTACATTAAAAATAGTAGTGGATAAAAAACAAACTTGCTTAATAAGGTTAATTTAATTTAAATATGTATGTGTATGTATGTATATAAATCTTTTAAAAAATAAAATCATACTTATTAATAGGGCAAGAATATTATTTAGTGAACAATATTACCAATTATTCAAATAATAATTTTACGAAATAGCGAAAAAAAAATATCGACATCTTCTGCCTTTTGATTTTTGAATTCAAACATCCCTAAGCTTAATTTGCCTTACATATACATATAGAAATATGTTCTATTAATGTACCTACCTGCCTTCCTGAAATAACGTGATTAACCTCTTTATCGTCACCCTAGGGAGACAAACGTCAGCTAGCTAAACATCATTTTTTATTATCGACTCCACGAGTTTTGTGTTGAATATAATTAGTTAACGTTATTTTAGTTAATTATTTTTTAATATTTATATTACCTAATGATTTATTTAGTATAAATTACGATGAAGAATCCGAACAGTTATTTCTTGTATACATACTATGCATAAAAGGAAAAAAAATGATCTCTAAGTTCAAACTAACTTTTAAATTGCATAAAAAGATAACAATAAAAAACAGAATTCTACATAAGTAAACTTTTACACTAAATAAGAAAAATAAAAGACTCCATCCGTAGGTTCTTCTTCTTCTTTAGGTGCCATCTTCGTTCCGAAGTTTGGCTATCATCAATGCTATGCGTATCTTTGATACTGCAGATCTAAACAGTTGGCAGTTGTTGCAATTGTACCATTCTCTCAAGTTCTTCAACCATGAATTCCTTTTTCCTATGGATCTTTTGCCCATTATCTTTCCTTGGATAATAAGTTGAAGCAACTGGTATTTATCTCCCCTCATAACGTGTCCCAAGTATTGCAGTTTGCGTTTCTTGATAGTAAGTATTAGTTCTCTCTCTTTCTGCATTCTTCGCAGAACCTCCACATTTGTTACTCTCTCTGTCCATGGTAATCTTAACATTCTACGGTACATCCACATTTCAAATGCTTCTATCCTTTTGGTGTCGATCTTTTTCAGTGTCCACGCCTCCATTCCGTAGAGAAGAACTGACAGCACGTAACATCTCATAAGGCGAGTTTTAAGTTTAAGACTTAGATCTCGTCCGCAGAACACCTTCTTCATTTTAGTGAAAGTGGCCCTAGCTTTTACCACTCTAATCCTGATTTCTTCAGAGCTATCGTTGTTTTCGTTGATAACAGTTCCTAGGTAATTATATTTTCTCACACGTTCAATCTTTTGACCATGAACTGTTATGTCAGGGAAGTTTTGTGGTGATTTAGATATCACCATTACTTTTGTTTTGCTGATGTTAAGTGATAAATCATATTCCTCGCTGCATTCAACTATTCTATTAATTAGTATCTGAAGATCTTCTGGAGTTTCTGCGATTATCACCGTGTCATCAGCATATCTCAAGTTGTTCATGTGGATGCCATTTATTTTGATACCTATTTCTAATTCTGATAGTGCTCTATTTATGATGTCTTCTGAGTATAGGTTAAATAAGATCGGTGAGAGTATACATCCCTGTCTTACGTCTTTCTTTATCTCGATTTCCTCCGTTGTCTCTTTCTCTATTCGAATATTTGCTTTTTGGTTATAGTAGATCTTGGAAATAATCCTGATGTCTCTCTTGTCTAGGTTCTTCTCCATCAGTAGGCTCATTAGATGATCGTGACGTACTTTATCGAACGCTTTGTTATAGTCAATGAAGCACATATATATATTTTGGTTCATATCTAGACATCTCTGGCACATGACGTTAAGTGCAAACAGTGCTTCTCTCGTTCCAAGTCCGTTCCGAAATCCGAATTGAGTGTCACCGATATCCATATCTAGCTTTTTGTGTATTCTTGTGTGGATCACTTTGAGGAATACTTTTAAAGTGTGTCCCATTAGGCTTATTGTTCGATGGTCAGTGCACTGCTTTGCATTTGCCTTTTTTGGTATGGTGACAAAAGTTGAAAGGAGCCATTCCTTTGGTATTTCTCCTGTTTTGTAGATGCAGTTAAAGAGGTCGACCAGAATATTAACTGAGTCACCTTCCACAAGCTTGAGGAGCTCTGATGTAAGCCCGTCTGGACCCGGTGCCTTGCCATTCTTCATTGTTTTTATAGCATATAATATTTCTTCTTTAGTTATTTCTGGTCCTTCGTCGCCTTGTATGCTATCCATATTATGTTCCTGTCTTTCATCATCGAAAAGTCCTTCTACAATCCGTAGGTTAAAAACTTTAATAATGAGAAATCGGGGCCCGGATAACCCGCGCACGGATAATTGGGGTTCTACCCCGTATTACAAAATATTTTAAAAGAATTATATTAACTAAATCCATCCAAACAAAAATTTAAAATATTTCTCTAAAACAATTTAAAGTCGAAATAAAAACAAATAATTTAAAAATATTTTTGAAAATGATTTAATTAATTGATATTGTTCTGAATAATTTATATAAATAATATTTAAAAAAAAATTATTGTACCTATCCCACTTATAATGGAAACAAACCTAACATTTCCTGATCCTAGGACGCACTTTTCTATTGCTTAAAATTATAGTTAACTCATTGGCGTGCGGATTTACAGCAGTTTCGAAATAATAAATTAAAGAGTGAAGGATCTTTAGCGATTATTTTACTTCAAAATTAATATCATAACTCGATTTGGCATCTCTCAAAACAACCGAATAAAAAATTTCAATAAATTCCTAAACCAGTGACAACAAAATATTATTACATGTCGACGAGAAAATCATTCTTATGTCAAAGTTAAATGGTTAAAATTTTCTAATTTGTCACATTACAAAATTTAATTTTATAGCAGAAAATACAGTACGCCACTGCTTTAATATATAATATTTTTGTGATGACGCAGTTAAGCAGTCAACAATTTTGGTAATTACCTTATTCCTTAAATGCAAATATTTTTTAAAGTAAGTAAGAATAAAATTACGCACGCCACTGGTAGTTTGAATATATTGAAATTTTATATTTAGTTACCTATTTGAGAGATGCCAAATCGATTTGTGATATTAGTTTTGAAATAAAATAACCGCTAAAGATACTTTATTATTTAAATTATCATTTTAAAACCCTTATAAATCCGTACGCCAATGAGTTAACTATAACTTTAAGCGATACAAAAGTGCGCCCTAGAATCATACGTAATCACACTAAAATTCAAAACAATCAATTCAGAAATACTGAAAATATAAGCTTGTTTTCATTATAAGTGGGACACATTCTATAGAAATATTTGAACGTTTTTAAATTAAAATTAAATTTTTATGCATTGTGACAATGGCATTAATATTTTTTTCACAATCACGGTAAAACTTGTTAGTTAGTTAATTATTGTTAAAAATCTTTGTGCAACCCAACATAAGTTTATTAAAGAAGATTATATAAACATAAATATTTAAAATAAACCTTTTATTAGTTCATGTTCAATGGTTTTTTTTAGTACCCTGTTATTACCGCCATGGGAATCCTAAAAAAAGCGGCAGCTGAAGTAAACAAAGACTATGGTTTAGATCCCAAGATTTCCGATGCTATCTCGAAAGCGTGTGATGAAGTGATTTCAGGAAAACTCTACTGTGAACATTTTCCCTTGGTGATTTGGCAAACAGGATCTGGTACTCAGACTAATATGAACTCAAATGAGGTATGTTTTTAAACTAAAAATGGTTTATTACTGGGTCATTTCACATCAAATCAACCAAAATTAAAGAAAGTTTGGCAGATCACCTCTCCGATTTTGATAATTTTTGGTACATTCATTCTACCCATCTAGTAGATGAAAAATCCAAAATTTGAAATTTTTCTGATGAGCAGTTTTTTTTAAATTGATTTTTGAAAATCAAAAAAATGACAAATTTCTCAAAACATGTACTAAGAGAAATCGAGATTTCTAAAGAACTACTTACACTAGAGCATTGAGTTATATCTCATTTAAAAGCTCTTTCCTTTCAAATAAGGTATAACTCAATCTAACTGTTTAGAAAAAAATATTGAAAATTTTGAAAAAAAAAATTAATTTTTAAATTTTTCAAAAAAGTATGTTTTTATTTTTTTGAAAAAATTATATTATTTTTGTCAATATTTTAGCAAGATATTCACAAATTTTCAGGATGGAGAAATAATGGGAACAAGGTGAAAAAAATATTAACAACTTGAAAACATAGCAAAAATGATTAAAAAGTTTTATTTAAAACGCCACTTTTACAGTTTACCGAGGTGTTTACAAAGTTTGGTAAAGTGTTAACTTCCTTTCGGGTTTTTAAAGTCAAGTCTGTACAAAAACCTAACAATCCTTCTTCACGTCCCCCCCCCCCTTCCTAGAAAAAAATTCAATAAGACAAAAAGTTTCGATGTTTGCTATTTTTCAAGCAGTAACTTGTTAAAACTTGCTGACACGCGCGCATCTAATTTGGTAAGTCGGCCTTCTACCTCCTACCTCCCCCCTCTACCACTCCAGCCACTGGGGGGGGGTGTCTGTTTCAACCGATTTGTGTAGGTATAACGAGAAGCTTTTATTCAGCATGGAATAAAAAACCCAGGAACTTGTGAGGTGTTCTGAAATTACAAGAAAGGAATTGATCTTTCTTCAATCTGGTTTTGTTACTGTTCAGTATGATGAGTTGTGGTGGTTAGCGTGTATTATTGGAAAAAATGAAGAATCTGATGAGCTTAAAATTAGTTTTTTGCATCCAAATGGACCATCTAGTTCATTTTATTATCCTACGCCCAAAGCAGACATTTTAGTGATTAGAAGAGATTCTATATTAAAGAAGGTTTAGCCGGTTACTGCTACAGGTCGAACCTACACACTTTCTAAAGAAGAAATGTTAGATTCTTCAAAAATTTTAGAAAAAAAAATTAACGCTAAAATCTAATTTTAATATAGGTATGTATTTCGAATTTAAAAAAAAAAATTTCTATTAAAAGTAAAAGACGTTGTTTGTGTTGCATCGGTATCAAAATAAATATCATTTTTTGCTTGTATTTTTAGTGTCAATATTTTTTTTCACCTTGTTCCCATTATTTCTCCATCCTGAAAATTTGTGAATATCTTGCTAAAATATTGACAAAAATAATATAATTTTTTCAAAAAAATAAAAAAATACTTTTTTGAAAAATTTGAAATTTTGTTTTTTTTTTCAAAATTTTCAATATTTTTTTCCAAACAATTACATTGAGTTATACCTCATTTGAAAGATATTTTCAAGAGCTTTTAAATGAGATATAACTCAATGCTCTAGTGTAAGTAGTTCTTTAGAAATCTCGATTTCTCTTAGTACATGTTTTGAAAAATTTGTCATTTTTTTGATTTTCAAAAATCAATTTAAAAAAAACTGCTCATCAGAAAAATTTCAAATTTTGGATTTTTCATCTACTAGATGGGTAGAATGAATGTACCAAAAATGATCAAAATCAGAGAGGTCACCTGCCAAACCTCTGGTTGATTTGATATGAAATGACCCTACTTCTAAAACATGAACTATCTATTAAAATACCTTGCCCTGCACATCAAACCTTGTTTTTTAAATAAATTTTTAGAAAATCTTGGTTACTTTAGAAATCCCTTGAAATAAAGTACCATATACTGATAAAAAATTAAAGGAAATTTAAAGCTCCTTGAACGAAAGATTAAACTTTTCATTTAAAAAATTACTAAAACTGACGGTAGTTTATTTATATTATTATTTATTATTATTGGTATTATTAATAAGAAACACATAGAATACTATAATGAAAATATATGGCGTTCCATTTAAAAGAAGCCATTTTTGGTACACCCTGCATATTTAAAATTATCTTTTGAAATATACACGTTATCAACCGTTACTACTATTGTATTTACAATTTTTTGCTACAATTGCTAAACGAGATATCGTCCACTGGTATACTAAATGGACACCTGGTATATTCATATTTTTAAATCAGTAAATCAAATCATTCTTGCTAATTCAAAGTTGCCTAGGTTTGTTCATTATTATTGATTAAAATCTGTCTGCACCCCAGCATAGGCAATATAGTTATTAATTTTTATTTGGTAATTCTTGGGTTTACAAGGTTACCTACACAAAAAACAACTAATTTTAATGTAACGACGTTTCGTACGTTTTGTCGTACTTTTTCAAGCTTTATTCATCTTGGAGTTGCTTGTATTATGTTGAACGAAACATCGTTACATGAGTTGTTTTTTGTGTAACCTTGTAAACCCAAGAATTACCAAATAAAAATTAATTACAAAGGTTAGGAATAAGAAACACTTAATCAAAAAAAAAAAAATATATAGTTATTAATTTATTATAGCTATAATATAAGTATATTATAATAATTAATTAATGGTTATGCTTGATATTTTTTGTTATTTATTACATACACTCCTAAAAACAAGGTGTATTCTTTAATTTGCGTGTATTAGCATTAGTGTTACGACTGATTTTATTTATTTACGAGTGATGCGTTTTTATCAGTAGTTGTTTTTTGATGTTATGTAATTAATATTGGTTGTAAAACCAAGGTCAAGTACAACTGACAAAACAACTTTTTGTTTCTCAATTTGCTTTAATTCCTGATATTGTTATCTAATATTTAATATTATTCTCTTTGTTAATTTCTGAGGTAGATCAAAAGTGAACCGGGACACATTTTGTTAAAACTATATACCTAATACGGTGAAAGAAGAGGGAATCTAGAAACTTGAAAGTGGGTGTAAAAACTTGTAAATTTTCAAATGAAACAGTTGTAAATAAACAAATTTCTTTAATTATTTTCCAACCCAATACAAAATTTTCGTCTGTAGCGGTGTATAGCCTTTTAAAATAATGCGCGATCAAACAAAGAAAAATACAGGTAGAATTGAGAAGGAGATTTTGGAAGTTGGTTAATGGGCCTAATATGGTATAAAGATAATTATCATGGTATGAGGTAGCACTTTTAATTTTTTAACGTCCAATACAATAAATATGGTAACCAAATGGCCAGAGTCAGAGAAAAACTGACAATTAGCAGAATGGTTATACTAAAAATGCTTTAACTTAAAGAGTGAATTATGAGAAATTTAAAATTTGATATTTTTAATGGGTAAAAAATGCTCTCCCTTGTAGGTAATCAGCAACAGAGCAATCGAAATACTAGGAGGGAAACTTGGATCAAAGACTCCTGTTCATCCGAATGACCATGTCAACAAAAGTCAAAGCAGTAATGACACATTCCCTACGGCAATGCATATTGCTGTTGCCATGGAAATTGAACATACTTTAATGCCAGGTAAATTATTATTTAATAGGGGTTGGAGATATAATGATTTAGCTACCTGAAGGAATCTAAAATGACCAGATTTTTAATTTTTTTAAATTAATGTAGTACAAAAAAAGAAATACAGTTATTCAAAAATGCTTTAAAAATGTGTTGACATCATCGTTTGTAGGAGTGACGTGTTGAAGAGCTGGTTGGGACCGGAAGTGGGGCTTTTTTAAACTAAGCGAAAGTCTGACGCCTGCGTATTTTGATCAGTTTGTTACTTTAAGAGGGAAAATTCATTCATATTTTACAAGAAGTGTTGAAATGTATTGAGAGCTAGGAAGAAGGCATCTATGTTATTGTCATTGTTCTATAAAGGATTGAATGAATTTAACTATATTATATCAGATAATATTAAGAGGGCAAAAACTGTTAGGGAATATAAAATAAAAATAAAGCGGTACATTCTACAATAAAATTTATTGTGATTATAGATGTATGAATAAAATAGTGCAAATTTTATTATAGTGACTATTTTTTATGCTGAAGTGTACAGTGAAAACTCTCTTAGGCGGACACCGACGGGACTGTCTAAATGTGGCCGCCTAACAGAGGTGTCCGCCCATAGGAAATTTGTTATAAGGTAATATGTAAATTCCAAATTATTACTACATACGTATGTACAAATAAACATTTATTAAACATAACAAAAATACACTAGTGTTAGTTAGGATGTAGTACTAAAAAAACGCGACATTTTTCTGCCATTGTTTACGATTTTGACCTTACAACTCACAAATAAACGGCGCACTGCTTTCGGGGAATCACACTACTTTCATTTGGCGAAGTACTTTCGCGCTAACACGTATACGCGATTGGTTGCCGGTCTGTCTTCGGAGAGTTTTTGCACCGTACTTATTTGCCTCCCAAATACTTAACACTCACCGTAAATTAGCACCATATCTACTAGTACATTGTTTTCAAATTTTACCATTTTCACGTGTCACCAATTTAAAATTAACTTGCTTCAGAAAAACACACCGCAGCGGATTGCCAAATGACTACCAACCCGTAAATCGCATGACAAATAAGAGATAAGACAAACAACATAAAGTATAGCAGGCTACGTTTTGATGACCAGGCCCGCGCTTAGATTTTTTACTTCTGTATCTCGCCTATTTTTAAGTTTTTTGAAAATGTTTATTTTAATGCCTTCTATACACAGCTAAAAAAGAAGTATCAACTTAGGAATCACCCTGTATAATTTTTTACGTAGGACAAAAAAGGCTCTACAGGCGATAATCGTTTGTGTGGCACACCCAAAAAAATTTTTTTGTCCGTGTAAAGGAAAGTCGATCCGCTCAAGAGAGGTTGATTTTCATGGAATTTCATATACCTAGTTCCGGACTATGAAAAAATGTCCGCTTAATAGAGATGTCCGCTTATCAGAGGTGTCCTTTATGAGAGGTTTCACTGTATATGATTATTAGTCAGTTTTTGCCAACCAACAAAATCCCGCTATTGGAATTTTCAGACGCTAAAATTTCAGCAACCGCTGACCCCTGAAACCCGAGTTTTGCTTCGTTATAATGAATTGATACTTGCCGCTCAATAGGAAACAGGTTTTTACTTAATTGTTTTTGAAGTTTGAGAGAAATTTGCCTTTAAAATATCGTTGAGCGGGATTCTGTTGGTTGGCAAAAACTAGCTATTATTAGGTGACTATTTACGAAATATTTACAAATACATTTCATTTTATGAGGTTATAGGAACCTAAGGATATAAACACTTTCATCAGTCTCAATTTGTTTTCCAGTCTACGCTCTCACTTGAACCCGAACCGGTCCTCGATTGGTAAATTCTTTCATTCCTTGGTGCATATGTAACTGTTTTTGGACGTCTTTTAATACTCGCCTGTTAATTTCTATTCTTTATTCAAAAGTGCAAACTTACGTTTTAATTGTTAAATTGGGAAACTTGTTTTACTGATTTAACAACTAAAGTTTAAATAATTATGACATGAATATATGCTAGTTATTAAGAAGCTGTGTAGGGACAAAATTTCATAAAATTTAATTTTTCCTAATTTTGAAAACATCTTCTTTATTTTAATAAATAAATAATAAATAAAATAATAAAACATGGCATATAACCTTTTTTTTTGTAGGAAATTAAAAAAGACCTTTTTTTTTATTTCCCTTCTCCAAATTCAATCTTTTTCAAGATTATTGACAAGGTGATTCCTAAGTTGATACTTCTTTTTTAGCTGCGTATATAAGGCATTAAAATAAACAACATTTTCAAATACATTTTTTTTTAACTCAAAAATAAAGTACTTACATTCATTTATTACACTACAAATCAAATACGGTTCTGACTAACTTGTCCGTTGAATAACATTAAGAAAACTTCTGGGTGTAGAGAAGAAACATCCACACTTTTACGACACTCACAATAAACTAACACCATAATTAGTTCATTATTTTCAAATTTTACCATTTTCACCAATTTATTAAAATTAATTTGCTTTAGAAAACCACACCGCGCAGCGAATTGCCAAAATAAATACCTGACGACCTATCCGTAAAATGCATGACTAACAATACAAAAAACAGAGAAAAACAATATAAAGTAAAGGGCTACGTTTTGATTACCAGGCCCGCACTTAGATTTTTTACTTCTGTAACTCAGTTATTTTTAAGTTTTTTGAAAAAGTTGTTTATTTGAATGCCTTCTATACACAGCTAAAAAAGAAGTATCAACTTAGGAATCACCCTGTATGTTGCCTCATTGAACAAAAAATTGCAACGTTTTGTCCCACTATTGAGACAACCTATATACTCGTATTACAATATAATGGTAACATTTATTTTTTAGGTCTGACCATGTTAGCTGAATCTCTGGACAAAAAGGCGCGAGAATTTTGTGATATTATTAAGATAGGACGAACACACACGCAAGATGCTGTACCATTAACTTTAGGACAAGAGTTTAGTGGATATGTTACGCAAATGCGGTTTGCAATTGAAAGGTATGTAAAAAGTTTAAGTGGCACAAGTCAAAACCAAAATATCATACTCTATATAGCTGGTTTCTTGTATGTTAGCAATTTTATAGAAATAATTTGATGCTGATGGTTCTTGTAACCTCTTCTCTTGGTTTAGTTGTTGGAAGAAGGAAAAAACATGAAAGTAGCTTTATTAAATTACAGAAATATACCATTAAAGCATATGGATTCTTTTAAATAGTCATCTTTAGAACTACTCGAACCAGAAAGAAAAGAAAAAATTATAAATATTCTTAGACCAATTACCCTAGACAAAACTATTTACATTTAACTTGAAGAAACAGTCCATACATTACATATTCACATTCGATGTTCACAGAATAAGAAAGTACTCACTGTAGTCATAAAAACGCTGTGATTGCACTAACACTATGTTATTGACTAACACTAAATATACAGGGTGATTCCCAAGTTGATAATTGTTTTTTAGCTGTGTATAGAAGGCAATAAAATAAACATTTTGAAATACCTTTTTTTAAAAAACTCAAAAATCAGGTACTTACATTCATTTATTACGCTACGGATCAAATACGGTTCTGCCTAACTTGCCCGTTGAATAACATTAAGAAAATTTCTGGATGTAGAATGAGCTCACAAGGAAAAGCGTTCTGCGTATAATCTCGAAGCAGCAGCCGCACTTTGACGACACTCACCGTAAATTAGCACCATATCTACTAGTTCATTGTTTTCAAATTTTAACATTTTCACGTGTCACCAATTTAAAATTAATTTGCTTCAGAAAAACACACCGCAGCGTATTGCCAAATAATTCACCACCGACCCGTAAATTGCATGACTAATAAAAGATAAGACAAACAACATAAAGTATAGCAGGTTACGTTTTGATGACCAGGCCCGCATTTAGGTTTTTTACTTCTGTATCTCACCTATTTTTAAGTTTTTTGAAAAAAGGTATTTGAAAATGTTTATTTTAATGCCTTCTATACACAGTTAAAAAATAAGTATCAACTTAGGAATCACCCTGTATAAGGAAACGAGAACGCACGCACGCAAAAAAAAATTATGAATAATCATCTGTGAAAATAATACATATTTATACAACACCTCATTTTACTTTTAACATTTTTTAACAAACTACGTGTTAATATTTTAAAAGTAATACTGTTCATTCTTAGAGCAAGAAAACTACTATTTTTCAAGTTTGTTAACGTGGCAACATCACATCTGTTATATTTGTGACCTGATGGTTGCCTACCTTTTCTAGTAGCCTCTAGAAGCACTTTACAAGTAGTATCCCCTCCGTTTCAACAGCTCATCCGCACATCCAGATTGATCCTTCCTTTTAAGGGAGAAAGACTTACTTGTATGACAAATGTGCCTATTACTATGTCCATTGCGGAATATTGTGCTCAGTAATATTGTAAAAAAATGTTGAGCATTATTTTTTACTTTTTGAAATATTGAAAACAAATTCTAGTTTTTGTTTTTTTAATTTATCTGACTTATTATATATTTATATCTTTACATCACACACAGGACTTTGATAATTACTTTTAAATAAATACGGCTGTTACTTAACAATTTTTTTTAGCGGTTAAAATAAGTCAGATAAATTAAAAAAACAAAAACTTAAAATTTTAGTTTTTTTTTAAATATTTCCAAAAGTAAAAAAGAAAGCTTCTAGTTTTAGAAATAAATCTATTAGACGCGTTGTTGAAAATCCTTATTATAAATACATACTCAATTTCTTTTAGGATAAAAACCACACTTCCACGCTTATACATGTTAGCTCTGGGAGGTACTGCAGTAGGAACTGGTTTAAACACAAGAAAAGGTTTTGCCGAAAAATGCGCCACGAAAATTTCTCAACTTACCGGTCTACCATTTGTAACGGCGCCAAACAAATTCGAGGCTTTGGCTTGTCACGATTCTATGGTTGAAGTATCAGGGGCTCTTAATGTTATTGCATGCTCACTTATGAAGATTGCCAATGATATTAGGTAGGTACTAGGTTCCCTAAACATAATTCAAGTTAAGAAGATAGCGGTTCTTAAAGATAATCTATCACTTACATTTTGGCGATATTTCTGTTCTATTTAACTACCATCAATGAGAAATTACGGATTCATAGCGAAATTAAAATTTTAATAGTACAAATAGCCTACTAACATTGACCTTCGCTAATCTATTTTCCTAATAAAATCTATAAAAACAAATCGCGGATGGGTTGCTTAATTAAATCAGTTCAAGGCTCCCTAATTTAAAAATAATTTAATTTATTATTTATCTCTACTTACAGTACACTAAAAGCCTACTCTGGGTTCCTGTATTGAACTTTTTTTAAATTTTTTTTGGTCTATTGCTTCAAGAATCAAATATGCTTTAAATTTAATTCACGATTTTATTTATTTGGTCAAAAACATAATAATAATGATAATAAATTCCTTTATTATAAATGTAAGTACAATTTACAAACATTGTGAAAAAGGGTGGCGGTATCCAACACTGCTGCTCATACAACTACCTTACTTGGAATTAAATATCAAAAATATTATTTTACAATAAATGGTGCTGGAAATAATAATAAATTAGAAAGAAATAAACAGTTATTAATAATAAATAAATTACATTTTATAAATTCTATATATAAATAGGTAAGTGGGTAATATAATAATTTTAACAAAAGTAAATTTTCAAAAGTTCTTTCTGTGCTGAGACTTTAAATAGAGAATATATATCATTAAATACAAAGAGAAATAATTATATTAGTTTCGATTAGTAATAATATATTTTTTTAATTCTTTAAGAAATTTATTTGAGCTGGACGCTGTTTTGATGTCATTGGGAAGAGAATTAAAAATATTGACCGAGTTGTAAGAAAAAGGGCAGAACATGTTTTTAATTTTTTTTTACAGTTTTCATTAGAACTTATTTGACTTATGTCAGGTTGCACAAAGGTTTTTAACAATAACCAGTATCTTTGACGCTTTTGCCAGGGCCTTGCAAAAGTAAACAAAGTAATACTTAATCATAATCATAATGTATTCATGTTATTAGTTACATACAACTTACACACGTCACAATTATTTAAAAGTATAAAATAAAACAATACATGTTGCAATTTAGAATTTCCTAAGATATACAAGTACTTACAAAATATTTAATAAAACTGGAATAAACATATTAATTGCTTACACATTAAAATCAAAATTTAAAAATTCGTCGATATTAAAAAAGGCGTTCTTAGCAAGGATGTCATGAATCCTTCGCTTAAAGCTGTCAAGTTTGATATTCTTTAAGTCCTCAGGCAATCTATTAAAAAATTTTACTGCCCAGTATCTAGGCCCACCCTGACACCTCTTCAGGCGCAAAAATTCTGGCACAATGTCGCCTCTATTTCGCGTCTGGTACCGGTGAATATCCTCGTGAGTTCTGTATAAATGCTGGTTGGATTTTATATATAACAGATGATAAAAATGGCTGGAAGGGTGAGTATATCTAGATCTATAAAGGCACGCCTACAATCCTCCCTGAAGCCCAAACCCGCCAAAATTCGAATGGCCTTCCTCTGTAGACCGAAAAGACGATCCGCGCCAGAGGAATGACCCCAGACAAGGGTGGCATACGAAATATGCGAGTGAAATATGCCGAAATAAGCCGTTTATAGCACGCCTAGGGAAACATTGCTAGCTAGGCCACGCAGGAGATATACGCTCTTGGCCAGTTTCGACCCAACCGAGCAAACATGGCTATCCCATAACAATCGTTGGTCTACATGTACCCCTAGAAATTTAGTGCTTTGAGCGTCTGGATTCACTCCATCCAAGTCCCTCATAGAAAATACCATTCTTATCATTTTATCCTCATTGAGTAACAACTCGTTATTGCAAAACCATCGACAGGCCCTTTCCTGCGCAATCACAGATCCTTCTATTGATTCCTCTAAAGTTTCCGCACTGACTGTTGTGTCATCAGCAAAAAGCGTGAATTTAGACACCGGATCCACCGCTGGAAGGGCATTGATTTATATCAAAAATAATAATGGACCCAAGATAGAACCTTGTGGTACTCCTATAGTAATTTCACTTCTTGCCGATGCCACCCCAGAGTGGTGAACAGACTGAAACCTGCCCCTTAAATAAATAATAAATTTATATGCTTCTAATTTTCTTAGAAGGATCTGAAGATTGACACAGTCAAACGCCTTGCTCAAATCACAAAATAATACTGTGCTATATTGGAATTCATGAAATGCTTCCAATATACAGGGTGTGTCAGTAAGGTGTCTGTCTTAGATAGCACCTAAACTATCAAAGATAGGGAAAAAAGTGTAATACAAAAGTTAAAGGGTTTTTTAGGATACATAATCTAAAAATATTTTCTAATCTACAGGGTGGTCCTAAAAAGTGGTACTGAATAATAAAAAAGAAAATTAAATGGGACACCCAGTATAATTTTCTAGAATATGATTCAATGGAATAAGGACTTTGCAACCCTATTAAAATTTTTGAAGTGAAATGCAACGTTGCCAAGTAATTAATTTTTTTCCGAAATTTTAGTAGGTTTAAGGGTATCGTTAAAAAATCATAGCAACCTGTGGATTAACCCTAGGCAAATATAATTTACGTTGTAAGTACTTTAAAGTACGATATATTGATTTATAATAATGTTTTTTAAATCTTTTCTACAGAGCTTTCATTACAAGTTGGACAACTGGATAGTTTTAAAAATGCTTTATATCAATTTTTTTAAATGGGACCCCCCTAATTTTTTTAGGCAAAAGAATGTATCTTTCGATAACCTTACTTTTTTGTTAAACATGTCATATATCTAAATATCATAGTTTTTGAAATATTTTAGAATTTGTCTTAAATCAGGGAAAAAAGGAAAGTTCTAATTAAACAATTTAGTCGAGATTGCTTTGGAACAAAAAATAAATAATGTTCTTTGTCACAGCTGTCATTGCAAAGTTATTTCGCCATCATTTTGTGCTTTATTACTGTTTAAAGTTTAGTTTTCCGAACTAACTTTATCGAAATAGAAAAATATGAGTTATAATAAAGTTCAGGAAATTAAAATTTAAACAGTTATAAAGCACAAAATGTTGGCGAAATAATTTTGCAATGACAGCTGTGACAAAGAAAATTATTTATTTTTTGTTCCATAGCAATCTTGACTAAATTGTTTAATTAGAACTTTCCTTTTTTACCCTGATTTAAGACAAATTCTAAAATATTTCAAAACTATGATATTTAGATATATGACATGTTTAACAAAAAAGTAAGGTTATCGAAAAATAAATTATTTTGCCTAAAAAAATTAAGGGGGTCCCATTTAAAAAAATTAAAATAAAGCATTTTTAAAACTATCGAGTTGTCCAACTTGTAATGAACGCTCTGTATAAGAGATTTAAAAAACATTATTATAAATCAATATATCGTACCTTAAAGTACTTACAACGTAAATTATATTTGCCTAGGGTTAATCCACAGGTTGCTATGATTTTTTAACGATACCCTTAAACCTACTAAAATTTCGGAAAAAAATTAATTACTTGGCAACGTTGCATTTCACTTCAAAAATTTTAATAGGGTTGCAAAGTCCTTATTCCATTGAATCATATTCTAGAAAATTATACTGGATGTCCCATTTAATTTTCTTTTTTATTATTCAGTACCACTTTTTAGGACCACCCTGTAGATTAGAAAATATTTTTAGATTATGTATCCTAAAAAACCCTTTAACTTTTGTATTACACTTTTTTCCCTATCTTTGATAGTTTAGGTGCTATCTTAGACAGACACCTTACTGACACACCCTGTATATGAAATTAAGTTCAACTTCAGTGGGTACTGAAACACAAAGGTGTTACAGGAAATGAAAAAGCCGATAAACTTTCAAGAAAGGGCTCAGAAAATACATTCATTGGTCCAGAACCGGCACTCGGAGTACCAAGGGGCACAGTACGAGATGCCATAAGGTGATAGATCAGGAATGAACACAAAATCCACTGGAGCAACAGACAGAGATAACAGCAAAAGCTTCATTGGGGATTCAGACTCAAGACTTACGAAACAGTTGCTTCAAATTAACAGGAACTAGCTGAGAACCATTACAGGAATTCTGAGAGGACACATGGCTGTCAAGAATCATCTGCACAGAATGCAACTGTACCATGGAGACTTTGACTGCAGATTATGTGGACAAGACAGGGAAACTACAGCACATAGTTTGCCATTGCGAGTCACTAGATCGGAAGAGGCAACAAATACTCGGGCAACCAAAACTGGAACCAGAGGACATCCTTACCCTCTCCCCAGTTGACCTACACAAACTAGTGCAAGGAACTAGATCACGAAGTGGGTATAACAACCAAACAGGGTGAGCACAATGGGCCAAACCTGGCCTAAGTGCATGCGGCGCACGGACGGGCCCTCGGAAAAAAAAACTGACCTTGACATCGCATTAGCAGAAAAAATGTTTTCACAATCAAAGTGGCCGATTAACTTAATTATTATTTACTAATCAGGCTACTTTGGTTGTGAGGAATGCTTGCACATATTATTTATGTCCCAGTCAAAGTTGCTGGTTAGTTAATTATTGTTAAAAATCTTTATGCAACCCAATATTTGTGAATCTCCTAGAAATATAATTTCGGGCAGGTGCGGATCTAAAGAACTATGTCTGGGAGGGGTAATTTTTACAGATTTTTTTTTTATCTAGTTAATATTTTAAAGACAAAAAAAAAGAGTCGCAGGCAAATCGTCGCGAAAATTATTCTGGGTGCCACGACTAAAAATAATTTCATCATGTTCACAATATTCATTCGCACTCTCTAAACAAAACAATTTTTTTTGAAACGCTTTTACGGCTTTATCTATCCGCCAAAAACATATTTAATTATTTAACCCATCCGCAATTTGTTTTTTAACATCATTTTTGATAAAAAAAAACCTTTTTCCTACGACCACTTATAAAAATGAGAAAAAAAAACTCGGTTAATTTGGCTAGAAAGCGCCGTTTATAACACGTATGTTGTAAAAAAATATTCCAACACTAGTGTTGAAATATCAAGGCACACTATTTAATTTAAACATATGATGCCAATTTGACAGACCACCCCTATTTATTAAAAAGAACAAATTTTAGAAAGCAGCTATTGTAAAGTGTTTAACTTATTTATCATGTATTTGTCGAGTGATTCAGAATTAGAGTGTGAAAATAATCCATCTGAAATTATAAAAAATGTTAATACTATACTGGAAAATCTATTACCAGAAAAAACAAGTCGCGCTGAAGAGAGTGTCATATATTAAACAATAAATCTTATCGGTAGCCATAGAGTAGAGAATAGAGCTCTAGCCTATAGATCGCAAAGTCACATGTTTACATCCCCAAAAGGAGTACAGTGAAACCTATCATAACGGACACCTCTGATAAGTGGACACCTCTATTAAGCGGACATTTTTTCATAGTCCGGAACTAGGTATATAAAATTCCATGAAAATCATCCTCTTGGGCGGACTCTCCTTTGTTAAACTACAAATAAAGGAAAAACCTATTGATAAACTATGAAACCAGATATTAAGTGGAACATAATCCTAAGTATGCTAATTTCAATACTAGTGTTGATATATTTTTTTCACAAATTAATGATTATTTGTGGTAGTAGGAAAAATAGTGTACATTACTCGTGTGAAAGTGATTATTCTATAACTCGGAGAATTTTCTCGTTTGAAAGTATCACTTTCATCACTTGTTATGTAATATACTATTATTAAGAAAACATATAAGTGAATGTCGATTTTAGTCGGGATGTTAAACTATAAGAAATTCCTATAATATTTCTAAAGAGATTTCGAAAAAAAAGTATTTTTATCCTCCAAGGTGGACAAATATTAACCTCAGAGATGGATGCTAACCAAGTTTAGAACAGAAATGTCAAAACACTTAATTTCTGTACCCTGTCTTTTATCTAGATTTTTGGCATCTGGTCCTCGCTGCGGCCTTGGTGAGCTTTCTCTCCCTGAGAACGAACCTGGAAGTTCCATTATGCCAGGAAAAGTAAACCCGACCCAGTGCGAGGCCGTTACCATGGTAGCAGCGCAAGTTATGGGCAACCACGTGGCCACAACTATTGGTGGTTCGAATGGTCACTTTGAACTGAACGTTTTTAAACCGATGATGGTAGCCAATGTATTAAGGTCAATCAGATTAATTGGTGATTGTTCGAAGAGTTTCAGCTCAAACTGTGTATCGGGCATTGTAGCAAATAGGGAACAAATAGACAAACTATTAAAAGAGAGCCTTATGTTGGTTACTGCCTTGAATCCTCACGTTGGTTATGATAAGGCTGCGGAAATCGCCAAAACTGCCCACAAAAATAAATCAACATTAAAAGAAACTGCAATCAAATTGGGATATTTGACAGAACAGCAATTCAATGATTGGGTTAAGCCAGAAAACATGTTGGGGCCCAACTAATTTTACTACAGTATTTTATTTCTCGATTTTATTTTTTGTTAAGTTTATTGTTTTACTTATAATATAGACTGTTTTATTACTATTTTTTGTTTACTGGTATAACTAAGGGTGAGAAAGACTACGGCTTCAATTTACAATTTACAAAATTACTTATATACGGTCATCGTTACCCGTCAAAATTTATATTTATTTCAAAAATAACGCAGATAACGCAACGACAGTTGGTACACCAGCGCTACAGCGACGCGATGTATATTTGTAGTCTCAAATCGTTATTTTAAATGGTGCTCCGTTCACCAAGGCAACGGGGACGCTACCGCTGCGCCACCTACACTACTGGTCACGCACGACAGCGGTTCCTTCTCCACGCGACCGCTACGATACTATAGTCTATTTCAGAAAGGTGTAGAGTAATAAAAGCTCATTAGGTATGCAAAGTGACTACAGAGGGACCCAACGAATATTTAAGCCACTTTCATAATTTGGCATTTATTTCATTGCAAAATGTTTTCTTTTCATCAAGTGCAGGTAGTACCATCCGGGTTTGGGTCAATTTATGGGTTTTGCCTATTGTTATCCATTCATAAACACGGAAAATGGTATGACGAAGGCGTGCATTATGTACATCGTATTAGGTACAGTGATCTTTTATTAAACATTATAAAAAAAATATAAAATTCGAAAATACATTATACAGAAATTAAATTATAAAAATTCGTAATATTCTTCGTCATCTGAGGAACTGTCATCTCCTCTTGACCTTTTAATTAACGGGTCGACGTTCCGACCAATCAGGTGGTCAAGATCTCACATTTTCTCCTCTTTAATGACATGATGAACTGCTTTTTGCCAGTAGTTAACGTCTATCATTTCGAATGTCGTGTTGTATCTTGCTACAAATCCTTTTACTTGCGCCCATATAAGTTCTATAGGATTTAGTTCGCAACGATATAGCGGTGTGCGCAGCACAGTTACACAATGTTGTTTAGCTATATCTTCCACGGCATATTTCATAAAACGATGTTTGTATATATTTTTTATAGCTAATAGTGCCTTCTTTTTTTTCTTCTTTGGTTAGTTATCATAAATAATTTAATGCGCAAAATTTACCTACACCTATGGCCGACACCGAAATTGAGCCGAACTGGACGGAACTTCCCATTTTATACACCTTTCTGAAATAGGCTATAGTTTGCATTTAAGTTACATGCAGTTTTAAATTAAAATTAATTATTTAATACGAAAATGAACGAAGAAGAAAACAATATTAAATTTGTACAAGTAATTCAAAGGTTTCCCTGTTTTTATAATTATAATTTAAGCAACCAGTTCCAGAAGGGATGGCCCAGTAAAGGATACTAGTAACTTAAACGTTTCTTTGGACATTCGGTAAAATGATTGAAACTTTTTATTGTCACATAATAATTATTTTGCACAAATAAAAACTTCGATCTGTATTATTGGTTATATGGATGAACCCAATCCGACATTGCTGTCGTTTTTCTTAAATAGTACACGACCATGACTGCTTCTTTGCGCGACGATTTAAATCATGATGTATGTCAACTGATTTTTTCAATTTAAATCGTGATTTAAACCAAATTATAAATTGCTGTAAAAACAAGTCGCCGAAGCCAATAAAACACTACGATTTAAACAAGAAAGAATAGGAACACGCCATTTACGTATGGGCCGACTATAAGTTAAGAAATGGTCCGTCTCGTGCTTGTGTCAACCGCACTTAATAAATACTTTTTTGTTAAAGAGATTTTTTGTTTCGACAGGAAAACTGCCGAGCATTTTCATGTCAATACAAGTTGTTTTGAATGTCGACGAAGAGATTTTCTAACTGTAAATCTAGACAAAAAATGTTTAAAATAATTCATATAAGTGATTTTAAAATTCATTATTGCCATATTTAAGGAAATAATCAGTATAAATTGATAAAAATCTAAAAAAATCACGATTTTATCGAAAAATTCAGATATATTGATTATTTTCAAAAAAATCGTGATTTATTGCAACTCTTCGTCTGATGATCATAAGACTGGTTTTATTATTGACTTGCAAAAGTAAAGTAATCGCGCAGCGTTGATGTACGACCTCGTAATAAACCAGTCGCCGACAATAACTGGAAAAATAAGATCGGATACAAGTAAATATTCATGTTCGAATGAATAATTTCCGGCGGTAAACTTCAACAAGCATTGTCTTTTAACTTTTTTTTTCGTTTTGACTTGAAAGCACCCGAAAACTTATCACCCGGACATAATAAGGAGGGGATAATGTCGTGAAAACAACCCAACGCTTTCTGAAATGCAGGAAAGCAATACCAGACATATATACATTATAAAATTGTGATAACAAAACAGCATTGCTGACCTGCACTGAATATATAAGCAGTAGGTAAATGAATCCAAGTTTATCAACGTGACAACGTCGTGTCTGTTATATTTGCGGTCTAATGGTTGCCTACCTTTTCTAGTGGCTTTTGTTTATTATTCGACTATAACGACCAGCTGTCAGACGCGTTAGATCGTTTTCACCATGTATTATTTAGTGAGCTTCTTGTATTTTGTGACTATTTAAAGTGTTTTTGTTAAATATACTGGATATTGTGATAAAATGGCCCGTGAGTTTGAAGTGTGCAGAAAATTAAGACGTTTAAGCCCGAAAATAACATTTCACAGGCCATGTTCGTGACCAGACGAGCTGTGGCTGAAGCACTTAACAAGGAATATCCCCTCCATTTTATCCACTTCTCCGTCGTTAAACCTAAGTTTAAATCTAGGTTTAAACGGCCATTTAAATTTGTATTAAAAAATTCATATTTTGTGACTTAAACTTAGAATTATTATTCAGTTTATGACGCTTACTAATCTTAGGTTTAATAGATTTTATATAATTCGGCTTAAGAGGTAAAAATTAATAATTTCACTTTACATAAATTTGGTGAATTTTTGCGCAAATTTCACCAATGTACGTCGCGAAACTGTGAAAAATATACACCTGCGCACAACTTTAGTAGCGGTGCGAAAAATCTCAATATGTAACTTTAACCTTGTTCACACAACAATGGCTTCATAAATGAAATACTTTGTCTATGGCAATTGGTTTCAGTATAAAAGGTCCTTAAGGTGCGTAGTTAACATCTTGTAGCTTGTCAAGGTGAAATAAGTACACGATTCGATAATTTAATGTACGAATAATAGAGGAAATATCAGTTAAAAATGCACCGGATCTTCTAGACTTTAGATGTTAAATGAAACATTAGCCCTTCTGTGTCGTTGTTCATGATCGAGATGTTGAAAATAAACGACTCTATTAAGTGAACGGTGAACGAATGGCTCGTTCAAATTACCATTATTATTTGACATATGAAATACGAATCCCACACGTGCCGTGTGTTGCATAAGAGTGGAACTTTATTTATATGATCCTTCATTGCTCTTGATTGGCGAAAAGGTCGCAATTCCGCATAGCGTGCTGTGGCATGGCAGGTCGCTTTATGTACTGTCTAACAAACTTGTCCTCCGGTTGAGCCTGAACCGGTGCAGCATATCATCATGCATCGTTACGTATAAGCCGTAATCCAGCGAGCAGGAAGAGCAATGGTCTTAGTCTTATCGTTCAAGTGAAAGCCCCAGTGGAAGTGGAAACGACTAACTTAAGTGAGCTGAACGAAATGAGTTGAGATGAGCTAGCGCCAGCTAAAGAGTCGTGTGATACAATGCTTAAAGACGTATTTATACCGCAGATTTTCGATCTACAAATATTTTATACCAAAAACTACATAGTTATTTATTTTATACTAAATCAGTTAACTTATTCACGGAAAAACTTTTAAAAATCAATTTCAGCGCGCAATTGCTGACGACAACGAAAGAAATAAGGCATTTATTGAAAAGAACCAATGTAATTATTGATTTCATTATCCAACGATTTGATTTTAACCTCGAAAAGCATAAGTCTTTAATAAACATAAACATTGCTTACACGAACTGATTACAAAATATAAAGATTATTTGTGAAACGATCTTTACAAACACGCAATGATAAACAATTATTTAGACAGAGAGATAACCACTGACCCATCAAAGTTTAGCATACCTTCAATTCACTATTTATTTAAACTTTTTAAGTAGGTTTTTTAGCTGAAAAAATAAAAAACCAATAATGCGTGGAAAATTGAAAAATACTTTAAAAATTTTTAAGAGGTATTTTCAAACAAATACCGACTTCAAAGTGGGAATTCTAGGAGTTCCTTTTGATATGGGACAATCTAAAAAAGGTGTTGGAAATGGACCGGCTGCTATAAGAAATTTGGGGTTAATAGAAAGGCTCCGAGAAATTGGCAAGTATAATTAAAATTATTTCATTTTGTCTAGTAAATCGTTTACATTATTAATTTAATGTTGAATTGCATAAATATTTGCTCTCCTGTTGACTTTAGAGCGGGGTTGTAGGGAGACTTTTTCTCTCTCTGTGCACATGCGGAGCTTGCACAATTTTGGACAACCCGATCTAAACTTATTTGAATAGGATTGCGGTTGGTTTTTCATTGGAATTCAACAGGTGATGCTGCGGATACCAGAATTGATCAAACTTGTCAACCTGTGATTTATCATTGTCAACTGTAATTTGCAACAATAGGCTTTTTAAAAAAATTTTAGATTCGTTTTACACAGGCTTTAACTAACATTTTGAAATAAAACTAACATTATTTTCAAAACGGATCTTTTAATAGAAAACGAATTATTTTACTTACAATAAAACCTATTAAATAGTATTAAAATTATCAAGAATTGCTAAAAGGGGAAGAAAATAAGTGGGTGTTTAAAAATAAACAATTGTCAAATCTAATAATTTGCTTTTAAGAAAACTGTGCAATCGTTTGGAATATGGTTAATTCTTAATTAAATGTTTAAATAAACCGTGATTTGCTGCTAAACAATATCCTAAACGATCGTACGTACGAACATTAGCGAGTTGGTATTGGGTAATTCTTTCAGATTGAATTTTTTAACGTTCCTAAATTTTTAAACCTAACACTTTTATAAAGAAAATTGTTTAAATGCCCGCAGAGGAAGAAGTCGTTTGGTGAGAGGTCAAGAAACCTAGCTGGCCAATTAATTGTTCAGTTTGGACCAACAACGTGCCCATTAAAAGCATTATTTAGATATTCGCGTACCACATCCCGGTGAAATTATTTATCGCTAAAACGATTTAATTGCAAAAAATCAAATTAACCCAATAGGGCCTTATGGCATATAGTCCGTGCAATTACTGGCTGAATGCACGTCACAGCATGTTATTTTTGATTCGAGTCATGTCGTTGATTAAATCGTATATTTTTCAACACGTTCGGTCATGTTCAGAAGTCGACCAAACCGATATTTCGAACAATATAATATAACCAAAGTGACGGTATGTCGAGATAAGAACTCTGCGTACAGTATAAGGACGCATACATTCAAAACGGATTCATATTTTTCGCTGTGCGAACTAGATCAAGGAACAATGCCTCCAGATATTCCTTGTAAGGTAACATTGGCTCTCGTTCAGGACGATATTTTGGTGTTGTAAAAGTAAAAGTTCAGCGACGTATTAGGATTTTTCTGTTATTAACTTTTTTAAATGATGATTATGCATTTTACGTACATGCTGGTAAGAAACCAGACGTAACAGTAACCAACGACGAGAACGTCGTTGAGAGTAACCAGGTTTGACAAAATTTAGGGGCACAGGATACCGTGTGCGTAGTTCTTAAATTATTTTAGGGGAAAATGTGTATTGTCAGCTAATTTTATTTAAATTAGCGTGCAATATTTCAAGGGTTTAAAGCACAGGGTTACGGCAACTTCTTTTGCTGAATGAGACATATTTTGAGAATACGTTCCCATTAATTATTTTTCGCTGTCTAATTACTTTTAACATATAAAATTAAAGTTTCTCGAAATGACAAAGGTTGTCAAAACAATTTTACGCAGATTGACAGGATCCTTTAATTAATAATAAACCTATCTTGTTTTTTATTTTTGTTATGATTATGTATTTGCAAGTTGTGACGTGCATCCAGCCAGTAATTGGCTGAACTACATCAAAATAAGGTCACATTGAAAACACCACTGGGAGACTATCAGATCAAAATATTTTGAAGGTTATCCAAACTACAGACATCTAATAAAGGGGACGCATGCAAAGTCGTCACCAAGCAGGTAAAATGTATACCCGTAATTTTAATGACTTTTATTACACATGCATTTTCGTCACTGAGGCAGCAAGCAGGTAAAAATGGTACATGCAAAGTCGTCACCAACTATTAAAAGCTCATTAAAAATTATTAAAATAAATTATGATTATTTTTAGGATTATTTGTATTAATTCCCTGAAATTTGCTCGAAGAATTTCCTACGTAAATATTTATAAGTACCATCTTAGGTGCACTAATTTCAATTGTTATCCGGATTTCAAAAAGATGGAAACAAAAGTTATTTCAAGTATTCGCGGCAAACCAATGTTGGTTTTTAATAATTTTAAATATAATTTCAATAAGGACATAAAGTCCACTGGTGAAAAATTTTGGAAGTGTATTAATCGTCAGTGCAAGTGTACAGCGCATACCATCGGTATATATAGTAATATCGTTGTGACCAAGCACAATGGGGAACACTCCCATGTCGCAAGTGAAGCGCGTTTGAATCGGCAGATTGTGAGCAATTCGTGCAAAAGGAAAGCTATAGATGATTTGACTGAAAGGCCTTCAAAAATAATAAGACAGGAACTTCAAAAAAATTTACCGCCCAATCTAACCACTACTGATGTGGAGTATATATATACGGCACACAATGTACAACGCCCGACGACGAATACTTCCCACTTTGCCAAAAGATGTTAGTGAAGTACATAGAATCCTCTCAGAAATGACGATCCTTACAAGTAAAGATGAAAATTTTCTTTTTATTAATAGTAATACTGATAATATTGTGGTATTTTCATGCAAAACTGTGGATTGGCCATCGACTATAGAAACGAGTCGAGTGAAATTGGGCGTTGGTTGAAACTAACTTTCGCGCTTATGTATTTAAATTCAAAAGACGTAGGTGACTGTTTTGCCCTTGATTTATCAGAAAGTATGCCTCAAGATGATAGAGTTATTAAATATGCTGATTACTTAGTTGATAATTATATTTCTAAGGAATCACTTTTTCCACCCATTATCTGGGTAGAACAGTCAGCTACTGTAAGTCGCACGACCAATGCTTGTGAATCTTTTCATGGGCATTTTAATGACAGTATGTACAAAGAGCATCCAAATTTATTTATTTTTCTTGAAAAACTTAGATATCCAAATAGATACGTATGTAAAAATTCAAAGTGTGCATATTCCTCGTAAAATCCATGATATGAAAGTTAAAAAAAGACAACAATTTATTCAATCGACTATAATAAAATATCAAGATAGAGAGATAAATAGATTACAATTTCTTACATGTCTTTCATATCATTGTTCAATTTAGCAGTTCAATAGCTGCAGCATTAAAAATATATTTGTTTAGTTTTAGTTATTCCTGTAATATTTCCTGTAATTTTAATAAAATGCTATGTTTTATAATGGAGTGCCTTTCTTTTTTAAATCGGAGGCCGAAAAAGGGAATATAATTAATTTTCAAATTTGTATTGGTGACGAAAATGCATGTATAATAAACCCGAACCTTTAAGCTTAGTGACGAGAATGCATGTGTAATAAAACCGACCCTTTAAAGTCGGTGACGAAAATGCATGTTTTTATTACCTCGGTGACGAAAAATCATACGCCCAATAAAGGTGTTACAAAAAACAATTTGTCGAACTGTCTGCTGAGCATATTATATTAAAAACACCGGAGGCAGTTCTAGCAGTACACCAATCTATGTTGTCAATTACCTATCTAATAATTTTTTTCCAGGAGATCTAGAAATTAAGGATTTTGGCGATGTTTCCTATGAAATTCCTGAGAATTTGGCTGATGAACAAATTCCAAATATGAAAGGGTACGCCCATGTTGCAGCGTGTAATTATGAAGTGTCCAAAGCAGTTGAGAAAATATTACGGGATGGTAGAATTTGTGTTACATTGGGTGGTGACCATTCACTTGGTAAGTTCATGATGTTTTCTGAATTCTTTATTTTTAGGAAATCTAGCTCAAGCGTCCCTGCTTTAACATAAAAAATAATATCCTAATGCTAAACTTTAATGATTAGAAAGATTTAAATTGACATGTATATTTTCCTTGTTATTTTACGTATAGTGTAAAAATGTTGATACAAGGTTTAAATGAGATAAAAATGTCTACACTGCAAAATTATTTTTAATTCCAAACAGGGACCAGTGAACCGTCTATACACTATACAGGTCATTCATTTATAGTACCGCGCGAGCAAACATTTTTTGCATCAAAGAAGGCCTTTTGCATCTAAGGACGTAATGCGCTAATTTTTCCAATGTCTTGAACAATTCATACAATGGGCTTTACGGAACAGCACAGCACAGCGGTATAGAGACAATATTTTAAATCCATTTGTGGAGTAATTACTTGACGACGAACTACTTTTTGGATATTTTCAACAGGATGGTGCAATCGCCCATACAGACACCGAAACTATTAACTACTTGCCCAATTTTTTCGATGACAGATTGATCAGTTTTCGATCAGACATTGAATTCCCACCTAGATCACCTTGCTTAACTGTTATGGATTACTTCGTTTTTCTCATTTAAAGAACACTATTTTTAAACACCAGTTGCAAATTTAGAACAATTACAAGAAAGGATTGTCCAAGAATGTGGTAACATTTCTCCAGAGATGCTGGTCAACACTTTCGAAAATATGAAGAGACGTGTGAATTTATGCTTGGAACATGGCGGTGGCCAATTTCAGCAATTTATGTAACTATTTTTCTTTCTCTATATTCTTACTTTGTTAATTTTTTAAACAACAAAAATAAATTTGTATTTGTCTACTTATTTTATTATACTCATTAGTTTGGTATATCATGCCATAATATGAATTTTACAAAATTTTAACCTAGATTTGTTTAGATATATCGTCCCCATATCATTTTGATCTAAACCACGCCCTACGTTTTTTAATCCAAGCCCTCTTTGATGCAAATATTTTTTTCTCGCACGGTACAACTACAGCTGAAATAGTCCAATTTTAATCGGCATACCGTGAATATTTTTACTTTACATGGTTATTTTTATTTATTTAGGCCTTGGGACTGTGGATGGTCACATAAAGGCCAAAGACGAAGACGTTTGTGTTTTATGGATCGATGCTCACGCAGACTTAAACACTAACAAAACCTCGAGTACTGGTAACGTCCATGGAATGCCTATGGCTTTACTGGCTAAAGAGCTGTCGGATTATTGGCCTTATTTACCTGGCATGGATTGGCAGAAACCTGTTATATCTGTGAGAAATGTGGCATATATTGGCTTAAGGTCTGTTGATTCGTATGAGAGATTGGTTATAGATAAATTGGGTAAGTCCTTATTTAAAAATAAAAATTACAAAATACAGCCATATTCAGTAAAGATCTTAAATTTAATCTCGTTCTGACAGAACATCGAAACATTTTATAGTCACTTTCCATATTATAATTTGATTTTCCTCAGTACGGAAAGTGTAATCGTGAACATTTTTAAATTCTGGGTATCAGCCATAATTTTTAAATTGAAAAATGTTTTTGCCGGCGTACAGACTCGATTAAAATTGAAAAAGTTTTATGCCTCCGCTGGGATCGAACCCAGAACCTCTCGATTACATGTCAAGCGTGCTGCCAATTGCGCTACGGGGGACCTGAAATTCCCTCACCAACTTCGGTCATATAACTTATCATTGTAAACCCATAACTTTCAATTTGGAACGCCTTTAGTAAATGCGGCAATTAACTAATATCGTTATATCAATTTAAATCTATAGCTTATATGGTATATAAAAACAAAAGCAAGATGAAAACACATAAGAGTGTTAACTTTTAGGGTTCAAAAAAAATGGACGCATTCCAGCATAATTCGCCCTTTTATTCCCTGGAAATCATCTTAAAAATAGAATGTTTTTTTTTGATTAAATATCCTGAGAGTTCTCTTATTTTGTCCTGTTATGTCTTTTTACACGACACATATAGTTTTAAAATGAAAGTTAAATCTGTAAATCCGTTACATGAAAAACACAGTTAAAGTATGCGTTTTTTCATGTCTTTGAGCTAAAGTGAATCGCATTTCTCGATTTTTAGAAATCAATGTTTAAATTTAAGATTTCGTGTAATTTTTATCACCCCATTTTTTTTAGGTATTAATGCGTTTGGCATAGAAGACGTCGAGAACCATGGTATCAGTACAGTTGTTGATATGGCTTTTAACAGAATTGATCCTGAGAAACGAAAATCAATTCACGTTAGTTTTGACATTGATTCGCTCGATGCCTTAGAAGCTCCAAGTACCGGAACATTAGGTAATATCGGTTATAAATAAATTGTAAGTATTAAAGAATATAAAACATCTCCGAGTATGATGATACTAGTAAAAAAACTGAGTAGAAATCAGCTGAAAACAACCACTGGGATATTCTGACAGGAAACATGACTGTTAAGAAGTACCTGCACAAACTAGTGCTAGGAACTGATATAAAACATCTCCGAGTATGATGATACTAGTAAAAAAACTGAGTAGAAATCAGCTGAAAACAACCACTGGGATATTCTGACAGGAAACATGACTGTTAAGAAGTACCTGCACAAACTAGTGCTAGGAACTGGTATAGTAGATTTTTGGAGTACTCTCATAAGATAGAGTTAAGACACGTGAATTCTGGTATGTTTACTTTCCATAACACAATTCCCAACGTGACGTGTGGGCTAAGTACGGCTCACTAAAAATCTGCTCATCGATGACAATTTACTGCTGTCGTCTGTTGAAAAATGAGAGAATTGGTTGCGCAGACTATATCACCGAGTTGGTGTAAAAATAAATTAGGATGAACCAACACACAAACCTGGACAAGGTGCATCTAACATCCGGACGGAAAAAAATAAATCACCTAGAGAAATAAACAATAATTGATATCACCACATGCCAAATTAACATGGAGCTTAATCAGAGCCTCAGTAACCCTGGGAGATGACTTGCACGTTATGTAGTCCAAAGTTTAACGCACTAATAAAGTTCTGAATTTTCCCTTTTCTGAGTTGCATAAGACCGAGTATTCCTAGTGAAAAAGCTGCCTCGAACTGGAGAAAAATACAAAATAATTTTTTTAAGCCTCACCTCTCCCTTCTCTTTTTAGTCCGTGGAGTCTAATTTTAATCCTTGTTACACCATAATAAATTTACACCGCTTTCTAATGCCCAAAACAAAAATTAAATTTTATAGCAAGTTATAGACATGTGTATTACACCTTGTCGATTATAGCGGAACTCTGCGCCCATCCTTTTTATTAGTAGTTGAGGGGAGACATTGTTTCAAGCAAGTAGGCCAATATGCGACCTTTTTTACCTACCTCGGTACCGTATTTACGGTCTTGTTGTGACACTTCTTGTCCACCACAGGGGCAGCCTATTATGTCTCCGTGGTGTAACTTGAAGAATGTTACCGCGGAGTCGCCCAATCTATCGGAATCAAAGGCTTTACTATACTGGACATTATCCGTATTACCGAATCCTCTAATAAATTGGGGGCGTCCCCCAATCTTTAGAATTAAAATCGGCACCAAACATGCGTCACAGTCCGTACTAAATCCTTTACTTGAATGATACAAGGGTTTTGGCCTTGCATTGTCTTTATTTGTTCTTAAATCACAACGTTTTAACTATTCTATGATTACATTTACTTAATAAAAGTTTCTTATAGATATAAGCCCTCATTAGAAAATGAGGGTTTACTAAAACAACCTGGATTCTGGTGTATGGTGGCAGCTTCCTTGAATTTCTTTTTCCTCCAGTGTGGCTCTTTTTCAGGATTTCGGCTTCTGTCCACATGATATGATATAATGGCCGTGCGTCCAGGCATGATCAGCTGCACCTGATTTTTCGGTATTTTCTTTTAGCGTATTGTTCCTCTGTTCTTTGATCCTCATTTCGAGTGGTCCTAGTGTCTCACCAATATGCTAGAGGCAGTTTTTCCTGTCTTTTTGGTTTGGTCTTTGTCAGATGGCTTTTTAAAGTGTCTCTCGAGCTGAGCATTGATGTTGTATCATTGTCCTAGTGTTCTTATTCTCTCAGATACTCCTTTGGTACATGGAATGTTGAGTAGTCGTTGTGTCTCTTCATTTGCTTTTTGGGCCTTTGGCCGATTCTTACGATTTTACAATATTTTGTGAACTAATCTCATATGGTAGCCATTCGTGTTGAGGTCGGTCTTGATGTAGTTAGTTTCTTCTTTGAGAGTTTTATTTGAGTTACAGAGGAGAATTTCTCTATCCACAATAGTTCTTACTATACCATGTGTTCTGTCAAGTGATTGAGATATTGACCTGTATGCGTAGGTTTCCTGTATACTGAAACTGGGATGGTGTTGCCATTTTTCTCTACGAAGACGACTGGAGATACTTACCAGTTGAAACGTTGGGATTTAAAAACAAACAAAGATAATGCAAATCCAAACATCTTCTATTTTTCAAGAAACATCATTGTCTCAAACATATAAACAAATCTTTCATTTGGTTCGGGTCGGACTGGCAGCTCATTTTTCGAATATGCCGAAGAATCATCCGATTTTCCGAGATTCTAAAAACTCCAGTATTTCCAGCTTTTAGTATTGAGGTCGTATTTCAACTACATTATTTTGCTATTGAGAATGAGAGTATGTTTTGCATATACAACACTATGTAGTACGGTTGCCTGGCCGAACGAACTAAGGTTTGTATGACAATCAGGATTCTGCGCAATAGGCTCGAACGCGGATAAAGATTTCCTGCTGTTTGGATTTGTAAGAAAACTGACAAACTATCACTACTTTGTCCGTGATTCTCTGTAGGAACAAACCTCTCAATAAGTCCGCAGAATCAGCCCGATAATGAACCAGGTACCATTCACCAAAATAATATATAACTGTCACTATTGCTTGTAAAAGTGTTCTTTTTTCAGTAAGAGGAGGAATGACACTGAGAGAAGGCATCCAGCTAATGGAGATGGTTTACAGAACAGGCCGTTTGGGAGCTTTCGATTTGGTTGAAGTAAATCCACATATTGGGACTGAGCAAGAAGTATCACGAACTGTTGACGCTGCAATTCACATAATTATGGCCGGATTAGGTCATTCTAGGAGAGGGCTTAGATCAAGAAAGGCGGAAACTTTGCCTTTACAGACATTCCCACCTACTCGTCAAACTATTTAAGCTAACAAAATAAAACAATAGGTATTTTTTTACTTTTGTCAATTTATTTATAGATTTATAAAAGCCATTGACTGAATAACGTAATTTCTTAAAAATTATAAATACAGTTCTACAATAAAGTTTGCATAAGTTGCAAGAATTTTTTTTTAATTATACAAAAATATTCTCCTAAATTGAGGTTGTATCGATATGATACGAAATTGATAAAGTTAATAATTTGTATTGGTTGCTGCCTTAATACAAAGCTCATGGGATTTTATTCGAGTGGGTTTAACCTTGATAATAATAATCGACCTGAAAGTTCAATAAGTTATACTTTACCGCAATCACGGGTCCTCGAAAGTTTCCGTAAGTCTACTTTTTATTTTTTTTAGCATTATTTACTACTATTAAAGTTAAGAATTAAAATAAATGTACCTATCCGCTTTGAATATGTCAACAAAAGAAGATAGAGACTGCGAAAATTGCAAATATTCCAAAATTTAGGAAAAACCTAATTTTTTACTTATAGTTTTTAACTTTTACGACTTTATTTTTGCATTTATAAAAACCAAAAAGCATAGTTATAGCAGTTTTTCACGTTAGACCAAATAGAGGTATTATTTTTAAAATTTCATATTCCGTTTATTAGATATTATCAATTAATTACCAATTACCAATTTTTTAATTATTGACTTACATATCCAAAGACGGCTTTAAATAATCTTACGTTTCGATCTATGGTCATATCACTTTAACTTGAGAAAGATGACAGAACCCATTAAACACGCGTTAAATTTTACTTGACACTTTAGAGAAGTGAGGTTAGGAGTACATTTCAAAAAGTGACAATTCTGTCAGATGTGTTTATTTTTTGTAATTGTAATTCAAGCCTTTCTTCGGTGGTATTTGTAACATTTGAGTGCAAATTATAGTTAAACACATTTGTGGATTACGTGTTTAGTTATCTATGCCATTTGGACCGGTTAGTTTATTAAATTTAAGTTGAAAATACCTAAATGTTGGCGATGTTCCAGTTATGGATAAATAAAACTTCTTTGCTTTAAGTGGCAAAATAATGTTTTGGTTTTTAATACGCTGATAAAGAGAATTGTAAACTGATATATTATTCAACAGGGCCCCAATTGATCTTAAAACTTTTATTATATGCAACAGAAATTAAAAAGAAACTGGTAAATAGTCCTTAAATGGTAGATATTGAAGACAAGTTCATAAAACCAGAACAAAACAGATAAAATTATAAGGTTTGAAGAAGAAATTAAATATTATTTTTGACTTTTTGAGGTTATGTTGTATCGGCTTGTTAGAAAAATTTCCTACAGTATTGCCACTTCTCACGGTTACAAAAGAATGGAAAAGAATGTCATTATTTTAAAAAACTTTGCCATCACGAATACTCAAAAATTAATAATAATTCCCTAAGAGTATTTTTTATATGAATTTAGAGCTATTTTGTTGAGAAACTGGATTTTTTTGTTAGCAAAAGTAGGCAACCAAGAAAACACTTCTGAAACCCAAGAGATCACAATGGCTTAGGTACAAAAACACATTGTTCGTTTTTCACAATAAATATAGTCATTTTTGTCTCGTATATGCTAAATGCCAAATGTGAAAAAGATAGATATAAACCTGATGTCTTTAATGGAATTTGAAATTTTCTATAAGTAAAAGGAGCAACCCCTTTTTTCTTCTGTGAGTAAAAGGAAATGGGCTAATTCGATAAATTTGTTACCGTTTAATTTGGTCCATGGATTCACCAATGGAATTAATTTTTCTTCAATTGTTTTTTGTGTCATCTTTCTTAAGTTAAGACGATGATATACAGGTGTCCCAGATAAGGATGCAGTCTACAGGGATCTCGTAAATAATAGTAGATACAGAGGTGGGTAAATTAAAAAAAAAATGGCGCCCTACTAAATTCTGCAACATTAAGTTTTTAAATTTAAAAAACTCCGAATCCTTTCGAAGGTATTTGGGCAATCCGTATTATCGCGATTTCGTTTTTTTTTCTAGCTCTATTTGAAGAGATATGTTAAAATAAAATGTACATTCTTATAACCACTTTTTCTCTTCTACAAGTTGGTGTAATTAGATTTTTAATTCAACGTTGAAATTAACCTTTCAGTGAATCCTAATAAATTTCAGATTCATACATGGGTTTTTCCTCTAATAGCCTGTTAAAACTAAGCCTTGATAAATCTATGTTTTGATATTTTCCATCTAATATCAACTCTGCTATGGCTCTACCAACTGCTGGAGATTGTTGAATACCTACAAGAAATATTAGGTTGACATAAAGTATACTTTTTTTTCTAAAAGTAGCTTTGATTGGGGGATCATTTTTTAGGGAAAGGACTACGTTTTTTTTAGAAGTCGCGCAGGAGGAGATTTTTTAAGGATGGTTACAAAAAACAGCAACATCGATGTTAACAACATCTATCTTTAACATTCGATATATCGTTGCTATCAATATGTCCAAACCGATAATTTATTTTGATGTCGCACCCCTAATTTAAACTATGTCTTACCATGTCCACTAAATCCCGTGGCTATATACAGATTTGAGTAGTAAGGATGCGGTCCTATAATACCATTCTGGTCATATCTGTTGTACTCATAGAAGCCAGCCCATCCACCTTTTAGCTAAAAGAAAATTAAATACTCTCACTTAGTGTTACACTAATGTTGAGTTGCACACAAGGTGACCAGGCCATTTTGATTGTGAGAAAATCGCGCAATTAGGCATCAACAAAATGTCACTTTTTAAACTTGTCTGGTATAAAACTGCAAATTTGGCTTAATTAAATCATCATAATGTGGGATATCCAAGTAGTAGGTATTATTAGAACACAAGAATTATAAAAATAGAAATGACACTCTACTCTTGTATTTATAGTTTATTAAAACTAGTGTTTATAGGCATAAGATGCCTAAAGGATCCCCCAGACCAACGCGGTGCTGCGTTGAGCGATTCGGCGCGGTGCCACAGATCACAGCGGTAAATGGCGCGACCCACACTCTTCGATATTTGTGATTGTGAAATAAGCTTGTTTAAATTGGTTTATAGTCCGTACCATGGCCTTCTAGAATTTAACGAAGAGTGAATTATAAATCTCACACACTCACTCTTCTTACATCGAGAAGGCAATGGTTCGTACAATTACTGGCTGGATGCACGTCACAACTCGCAAATACATTATCATAACTGAAACAAAAAATAAGGTAGGTTTGTTATTAATTAAAGGGTCCTGTCAATTGACATAACATTTAAAAACCTTTGTCATTTCGAAGAATTTTAATTTTACGTATTAAAAGTTGGAACATGAAAATAGGTCTTATTATTCAGCAAAAAAAATACTCATTTTAAAAGCTTGTTTCAGTTCTGATAGAATTGAAGAAATATACGATTTAATCAACGACATAACTCGAATAAAAAATTACGTCAGAATTGTACGGACTTGAGTAGTTTTCGATATTCAGACATTTTAAAAAGAGATGTAAATAATGTGTTTTTATATTTTTGTTTCATAACGTCTACTTTGGGAAACAAGGTTTACTTACAAGTTACTGTGAATAATTTTATGCCACATACATTTTATTATTTTCATCTTAGCAACAAATCTTTGCTTACTGTAAAAGCTTCGTCTTTTTCTCTATTTTTTGTCTTTTGATTAATTATTATTGTAAACATGTTTTAATAAGTCTGTCTTGAATTTCGCGGCTTAGGTACTTCGATTTTTTTAAACAATTTCTTAGGTTTCAACATTTGCTATGCATTTTTTGTACAAAATTCTAGAATAACAATACTTATTGCATTTAGGTTTAAACTGTGTTTGTAAACAGAAAGTCGTTTTTTTACTTGATGCAAAGATGTAATAAAATATACCGATACCTAGTCTCGTTTTTAAATATGGTGAACAGCATTCGTCATTTTTGTCATTGTAAGGTGTAAGTATTATCTATAATAAATATAAGGAATACCTCTGGTGACAATTGTAGAAGCCCTTAGCCGTCAATCAGTGATACATTTTTTAGGAGATTTTAATATTTTTAGTATTTTGAGGTTATAAAATGTTAGGTTTGTGGACATTTCACGGTTTCATGAATTTTTGAGTGTAGTAGCTGACAGACGTTATAATTTGACGTCACGGTTTGACAATCAATGGATATCGGATATCCTTGTCTAATCTCATTAACTAAAGGAAGACACCGTCCAACATTCTGAAAGTTTTTGATTCGCGAGAAGCCAATAGCGTTTTTGCGACATTAAATATCAAAATTGAAAAATATTAGCTACAAGATTCGTTAGTAACAAGCGCTTTGCGGTTTGTTTCCTAAGCGAGCCGTTTTTTGCAAACTTTATGACTAGCAGGTTAGTTACCTTTGCTGCGTTAAAAGCCGGAATCCTATGCGCTAAAAGCGGCCATACTTCATTGTCCCAAAATTCATAGTCTACATCTAAGTTTGTCGTTTCCGGTTCGTCTTTTAATTCAGGTATCAGAGCTCCTAGAAAATTTCCTTTTAAACCCTCCCTCCTAAAGTAGGCTCCTGTGAAGTCAAATGTCTTTGGTGTCTTTAGACATGGGAGATCCTCTTGACTGGTAAAAGTATAAATGAATCTTTTTCTAAAAATAATAACTTTTATAATATTTGTTTGCAAATTATAAAATGTATGGCCTTCTTGATGATTAAAGAGTAGAATGTTTCTTTCTTTTCACGTCTACCGTAGACGGCTATGATAAAATGTCTAATTAAATCCCTATATATATTAATATATCCCGTCGGGGTAGTAGTAGAGGTTATTTGTCGAGATGTAAATAATGCTGTTGTGATGGCTTGTGAAAGCATTGTAAGTTGGTAAATATTTACTGTAATTTCTTTAAATACATTCAAATCAAAATATTTCTTATGATTTTTACCTTCGTTCTACAGGAACAGGTACGGATAATATTCCACTTCCAGTGCCGATTTTGAGAAGCTCTGCAACTTTGCCAGATTCTGCACCTGCTGCAAGAACACAAAGTGCGAAACTTATGGTTCTTTTTTCACCATCTGGTGTCTCTACCTAAAACAGAACCCTAAAGTTACCTTTTTAAATTAAACTTAACGTTTTACAGTTCGTTTCTACATTGACCGTGGGGTTTGGTTGTTTCTTGTACGGGGTGTTATGGAATTGACCCATTATATTTACATGGGTGACTCCTTGGGTAACCTAGAGAAACACTCCATAGATTATTTTTTTAAAGCGACCGTTTAAAAATTTGGGTAAGCACCCCTAAAACCAGATCGAGTTTGGTGAGCGCCAATGGAGAAAGCAATTTAAAAGAATCTACCCGTCGCAGAAGGGTCCTTCATGGAACCGGATTTGATTGACGCGAAACCTAGAATTTCGTCACTCGCCACCGGCCTTGTCGAATCCAGTCTAATGGTATCTTTCGGTTTGTTCTAGTTTTGAACTATTTAAATGTTTGCGAACCTTGGTGTTAAACACATAGTTTTCAATGTCGTATTGCTTAATAACGTGTTATAGTCTTTTGGCATAGTTGTACTTGGTGTTTCAAAGATGTAAAAGTTTGTTGTACTGTGAATTGAGGTAACGCTTTGATGTGTGAATCGTTCCGTACATCTTACTGGTGTGTTCCAATAAATACTGCTTAAGCAGTCTCGAGTTATTGCTTTCTTTCGTCAAATTCTAGCTCTACTGATGAGCCATGATATGACGAAACGCGTCTAGGGATAGATCTGACAAAATGAAAGAAATATCTTTATTTGTTTCGGGCTTAGTTTTCGGAACTTTAAACCGATACCTATGGGTCAGCGCTGCCTAGCGGGACTCTTGTAATTATGACGAATGTCTTTACAGGTGATTTTCTCTAAACATTTAGCTTATTTCTATAAGTTTGTTAGAGGTGCTGGTATGCTCAAGAGTGTCTAAAAACGACACAGATTTCGCTCCGTGTAACATTTTACTGGTGTGTGTCCCACCAAATACTGCTTAAGCAGTTTAGAATTGTTGCTTTCTTTCGTCGGATCCTAGCTCTACTAATGAGCTTTGATATGGCGAAACGCGTCTGGGGATGGATCTGACGAAATGAAAAAATATCTTTATTTGTTTTAAAATCTATAAATGTTATTACAATACACCGCTATGCTATAGGTAAAAGTGTGTAATAGACTGGAAATGCTAATTCTATATATTTTATGTAAAGTTGTGTTTATTATTGCAGTTAATGCGTTTGCACACACTGATACTTACTAGAATAACCATTGATAACAACACTTACCACGACTTCTTTAGGGTGTTCATAATCATCTGATCTATTGTCAAAGTTGAAATTTACTACATTAGCCTTAACATACTGGACATTTTTTGCTACAGCGCCTTTTTTAAACAGTTGCAGCAAGGTCCAAGGATCAAACCAGCCTTCTTTTTCCAAACCCAGACAACCTACCGCGATTTCGTCGAGATTTAACCAAGGAAATCTAAAAATATATAATTGTGCAATAATAAATAATTACTCAGCATATGTGACCAGATTTGATTACCAAAAATGGAAAATTTTCTA
This sequence comes from Polydrusus cervinus, assembly GCA_935413205.1. NCBI lineage: Eukaryota > Metazoa > Arthropoda > Insecta > Coleoptera > Curculionidae > Polydrusus > Polydrusus cervinus. The sequence continues at coordinate 68,781,053 of OW284511.1, read as the reverse complement.
TTAGGATTTACCAGAAAAAGTTTTTCTTAATAAAAAGAAGTTTCACGTCCTTAAAAAATAAAACCTTATTATGAAATTTTGGTAGGTTAAATGGTTGTACTGTGCTAACAGTTTCAGTATTCAAATGTCTGACTGTCACTTCCGGTTGAACTTGCAATGCACACAACTTTGTTATTTTAAATAGAACACCCTGTATATTTTGTATTAGATGCATTCTTTGAAGAATTCTAAGCATAAAAAATGTATCATAGCCTATACCTTAGACACTTTCCGAGAAAATGGCGTTGAAAATTGTCAAATTAGCTACGTTCTTGATTGTTTTTACAGAAAACAAATGAATAAATAAAAAATGTAATATAATTTTTTACTTTTTTTTAGTATTCCGTATGAATAAAACAACTTTTAAAGGTTTGTAAGGAAACGACACTTGACTGATATACGACACCAACAGTTAAACCCTATTTATGGGATTTCGACGGAAACCATTAAGATAGTTTTGTTTATGTTAGAATGGGAGTTTTCATTTTGGGCACCAAGGCAATAAATGGACTAATTCAACATGCATTTTGGGCACCGACCCAAAAGGTCCTCATTACAAAAGTTGCATTTTGGGCACCGAGCCTCCTGTTTGGTGCCCGATTTGCATGCGCCCGTTAGAATAAGCCCACATTATACAATAAAACCATTTTTGACATTCCTTCAATTTAAACTGGACCTCGGTTTAAATCATAGATGCCCTTTTGTCATTTCGAAGAACTTTAATTTTACGTGTTAAAACTGATTTAAAAGCGAAAAATAATTAATTTTTATAACATATCCTGAAAATATGTCTCATTATTCAGCAAAGAAGAAATGCTCAGTCAGGATTTAATTAAACTTCAGTTTTACTAACTCCTGGCACATTTGAAAAAATATACGATTTAATGATTCGAATCAAAAATTACGTCAGAAGCTGTTACGTGCATCTAGCCAGTAATTATATGGACTTTACCTACATTATCGAACTTCAAGAACTTGGTGACATATCGATAAAATACACAAACTCGTCACCACATTTCCTAGATATTATATTGCCCACAACTATTTTTTTAAATCCATGTCAAGTTTACAATATTTACATTTTCTTGTTTTACTAACAATCTGGTGCCTGGCCCACCCTAATTAAAAGCAGTGGCGGCGCCAGGATTTTTGGGTTGGGTGGGCACAAGTGGGCCCGATTATTTTAGGGTGGTCACTACCCAAATCAAAAATGACTTTTTAAAAAATAAGGTCGCCGCCTCCCCCACTTTCTATAACGCCATAAGCGGGACAAACAAAACTCCCCTCTTGTCCAAACTGACGTCCAAAAAAAAAGGTCATCATCGTTCTCTTTTTATAATATATAATACCAATCCTTTTTCATGAAAAAGTTTATAGTCAAATCTCTCTTCCCCCATGGAAATTCCATTACAAAACCAAATCCCTCAATTTTGGGTGGGCACTAGGCTAGTCACCCATGTTTTTAGGGTGGGCCAGTGCCCTGGCGCCGCCGCTGCTTCTGGGCACGCCCATGAATATACTTATATAGGTACATATGTTGGTTAAAAACATATGACTCAATATATTTGTTGCTAAAATTTTGCAATTTTATTTTTATTTATAAAAAAAATTGTGATAATAAAAATTAAAATAATATCTGCCCTTAGCTGACCCCCTTAAAAGCGGAACTAACTGCTTTTAGTTATAATAAATTTAGTTCCAAAGATAATTATAATATTTATGACGATGAGCCCAAAAATCCAGCAGGATTTCCAAATGTATTTCTTTTATCACAATATTGTTAAATAATAAATAATTTAAAGGTACACAATTCCATATTTTTATTTGTATGAGAATCACAAGAAAAATGTTATCATTAGCAATGAAATAGAAGACTTACGATTTAACTTTATTTTTTAACATCTTTCCTAACGGGTGACAATGTGCTTATTGTAACTATGGTATTTATTAATAAAATAAATTTAATTTTGTCGAATCCACTTGCTCGGCTTGTCTATCAAAAAAAATCTACCAATTGTCTGCATAGTGACGCCCCCTGAAGGGTTTTTTAAAGTAGCTGTAGACTCTGTGTTGTCTTGTAGATATAGTGACAGGTGCTTAGACTTGGGTATATCATTTTGGAATCGAGAAACATAATTTGAGTACATTCAATGTGCTCATGTGAAAGGGTTCTCAGCTTCAGGGCCATTTTAGAGGCCCGGGTCGGCATTTTTGTGAAAATGTAAAGAAAAATATATTTATTTTTTTTCGCCTTCACAAACACGTGGGATTTACAATTCAACTGCTAGGAACGAGGCTGATAGCTGAGAAAAAAAATTAAAAGGTTTGATTTTTGGTGTGCGTTTTTTTTTTGGTACGAGATTTTAAATAAGATCAACTTGGTAAGCAAGCTTTTGCAGAGTCCTGATTTCAATATCGTTCAGTCTACAAGAGGGCGCCCACTGCCGGCACAGCACGGCCAGCCCGGCCGGCAGTTCCACAGCAGCCGCCCATTGCATCGGCATAATCACACTTGAATAGCGTTCAAAACAACTTTGACTGTCAAAGCCTAAGGTTGTAATTTGGCAAGTGATTTAATAAATAAAAAAATTAAAATTTCTTTAAATAATAAAATGAGTAGGTAGTTCATCTGATTCGAAAGAAGAACTTTTAGTTGTGACTGTAGTATGTGCTGAGGCAAAAAATGAAGAAAGGGCGAGAAGGATCTGGATCCATGAAATTAATCTGAAACGAGAAATTTATGGCGAGTTTCATCTATTTCCTGATTTATTGGCCGATAATGAAAATTTTTTAAATACTTTAGAATGTCGAGTGCTAAGTTTTATGATCTTTTAGGTATGTTACCACTCAGAAAACGATAACTGGGATTATACAAAAATGTATATTGAAGAAAAAAGAGTTTGTATTACATGTAAAAACTTTTATTTTATTAAAATCGTAGCAGAGCGCTTTCGGCTTTCGCCATCTTCAGTGCTATTCCTCAATATATAATGATCCTCATGGTGGGATGGCATTTCGTCCACTAATTGTTGTTGCAACGAACAAGTACTTGTTCGTTGCTTTTACCACTGTCGGCATATTTGTTAAAAATCAAAAATGTTTTATGTTTTGTTTCGTATTGTCTTTTTTACAATTTTAATTGTTTTAAAACACGTGGACAAAATGCCATCCCACCTTGAGGATATCATTGTATATTGACGAATAGCACTGAAGATGGCGAAAGCCGAAAGCGCTCTGCTACGATTTTAATAAAATAAAAGTTTTTACACGTAATACAAACTCTCTTTTCTTCAATTCTACTCGACGTGTACACAGCCACAGCTAATTTTAAAAAATGTATATGTTCGAACGCTTTCAATTAACACCTTATCGGACATAATACAAAGTAGTATATTATATAATACCATAAAACAAAACACAATTATCTTCTTCCAAAACCAATGATTCAATGGTCGCAGACACGCGGACCGACCGGCAGTTTTTGCCCCTTCTAGAATATGAATCGTTGCCGGCCTGCGACGCCGGGCTGACCGGTTCCAATTCAGTGGGCGCTACTCCATTTGATTATGCGTCTATCAAAATCTGCCGGCCGCGCTGGCCGTGCTGTGCCGGCTTACTGGGCGCCCTGCTTTACTTGGAAGTCACTTCCGGGATTTCAGAAATGATAAATACTTCCAGGCAGTATGAGTTGGTCCAAAAACTAGAAATCGAGGCAAAGTTTTGTCTAGAAACTATAGCCCGTCCAAGAAAAAAAACGTCAATTTTTGTATGAAATGAAAAGTAATTAGAACAAATTTTCAATAATTTAAATATCTCCCCAATTGAGTTGATTTTATCCACAACGACAAAGAAAACCTTAACTCTAAATTTTTGACATGGATCTTATCATCAAAATCAAAGTTTCTCAACGTGAATCGTATTTATACAACTAGCAAAAGAAATTATGAAAAATATTTTTTTTTCGAAAAACTAAAAATAAATATATTTACAAGTATAGTCAAGTCCATTCGTGGACACACTGTATATATTAATATACAAACCTCTCCTTTAACTGGTGTTTTCGTAAAATAGTATTAACTGCACCCAACTCATTTTGCAATTTACTATTGGCTATTAACTGTGCCGCACCTTCCTCACTAGCTAGAATTAAATAACCGTTGGGAGTAAAATTGACATCAGCTTCAGGTCCAAATCTTTCTTTTAGGGTTCTCACAAATTCTGCGCCATAAACTGACATTTGGATATTTTCTGGAAGTGAAAACTGTTGTCTCAAACCCCCACACGACAAACATGTTGAGCAAGTTGCATACTGAAAATGAAAAATAAGAATATAATATATAGGATTAAAGCAAAAGCAAAAAAAACAAAATAATTAAGATTAAAAATTAAAAATAATTTGAGAAAAATAAAAGCAAAATAAAGTCAAATATCAATTAATAACAAAACTCTATGATAATACAATACCGTGTTAAGTAAGTCGCAGTTCTTCCAAAAATAATTGCAAAATAAAGTCAAGAAACAAATTGAAAATAAGATAAATCAACCATTTTGGAAAATTTAGACCTTATATAGGTCCATAATACAGCATGTTTGTGTGTTTTTTAGTCTACGAACCGTGAATTGACATTAATAAACAGGTCCACACCTGCGGCCTGAGACTTAATTGATGGGAAAACTGGGTATAAAAAGGCAGGCCAGGACAGAGCTTGAAAGGGTCAGTCTAAGTTAGCAGTCTGTTACACAATTACAAAGTTAGTCTAGTCTTAGTAAGAGTTAGTGAACGTTACGCAAAGTAGTTGAAGTTAATCTTAGTGAAAGCTGAGGGTGGGACCTCGGCCCACCTTTTAACAACAGACATTGAAAGTTTTTTAGATAAAATGCGTATGAAAGCACAGTAATAGTTCAGAAATGTACACGGAAGTTTTTCCAAATTTTAAATCGGGATATCGGAAGTTTTGGAGACGAACGAAACGTGTGTTGTTATAAACCGGAAATAACATTCCTTGTTCAGAGTAGATATAATAAAATTGTGTGTTTATGGGCAAAATAGTAGACAATACAGAAAACGTCTAACAGTTCCGTTACAATAAATAATTCATCGTGCAGCTTTTAGCCAGCAGTTTAAGGTTAAAAATGCGCGAAATACTTCAGGAATGGCGTAGTAGACTTCCGTTCTCTTTCGTCAAGGCGCGCGCGAGAACATTTGTCGCGTTCCTATACAGACATAGATATGTAGGTAGTAGTAAAAATATATGTTGTGGTCAAAAGTAACATTTATTGGAAAAATATACAGGATTTGCTACCTTTCAAATTATAAATATTTACTGAATTAACTCATGGTTTAAATGTGTTTACTCCCATTCAGGTTTACTACAGAAAATAATTAATTCTCCTACATTAAGTACCCTGGTAGGAAAGCTTTAAAATACTTATGGTTCACTATAATACACATATGGACTGTAAAGCACACGAATTCTCTCCGAATCCACACTGGTGTAGATCTTTTTCAATTCAAAATGCCTTTTACTTTGGTAAATAAGTAAATAAATATAAGTACAGTTCTAGAAATAGGTGGCGGTATCCAAACCTGTTGCTCCATACATGCAACCACCCTGAGTTATACAAATACATATTTTACATAACAAAATACTTATTTCCACTTGATGAACTTACTAAAAAAAAATTACAATAAGCTTATCCTTTAAATTCTAATTGTGACTGCATGAATGTAATGTATATATAATAATAACAATAATAATAAGAGAAATAGCAATTATAAAAATATTTATTATTCTCTGCTCTCCATTATCTCCTTCTTTATTAATTTAGTAGACATGTAAATTGTTTGGGAGGTCTTAATATGAAGTAGAAAGAGTGATTTCACTGTAAGAGGACCATCCCCTAAAAATTTCCGTGTTATGACGAGGTACACTTAACAGTTTTATGTGTCTGATATGCAGGTTTCTTGTGTCACTGCCCTTAGTAAAAACGTCTAAAAAATAAGTTGGTGTGCCATTTACAGTAATTTTAAAAACAGTTAGCCATTTACAACCTAAAACGTTCTTAAATGTTTAGCCAACCAGAACTTATAAGACATGGAGTTATATGGTCATACTAGGAAGAATATTTCTGATAATTTACCTCACATATATAGAACCAATCAGAACTCTAATTTTCATAGCAACCACCTTGGTAACGTGGTCTTACCCGATAAGACCTACCGCTAGCTCGGTAAGACCACTGTAGCTTTTTATCAAAGAAACAGTAATTTATTTCAAGAAATCAAGTTTAATAAATAAAAATATTATAACCCCTACAAAATAAAAGTGACACACAACAGTATTTGAGGTGTGCTTTGCTTTGACATGAGCTTAAGAAATCTTGGCGTTTTCATGGCAACCATGATGCCAACAAGTGAATTTGATTTTTGACGTTCCACGCGTCTGATTTTGTCTTGGATATTTAATTAATTGTTAGTTGTGGCGCGTTTATAAACTTAAAAGTAAATCATAATGATTGATGTGTTTGTATATATATTTTCCCTTATCACAAACGGGTATTATTTTGGTTTCAGTAAATCATCCAATAAAATACACCTCTAGAAGCGGCATCTTATTTTCATACCGTTGTTTTTCACTCGAAACTAGATTTTCTAAGATAATTTACCTCACATATATAGAACCAATCAGAACGCAAATTTGTATAGCAACCACGTGGTCTTTTCCGATAAGACCTACGACTAGCTCTAGCTCGGTAAGGCCACAGTAGCTTTTTGTCAAACAAACAGTAATTTATTTCACGAAATCAAGTTTAATAAATAAATATTATAACACCTACAAAATAAAAGTGACACACAACAGTATTTAAGGTGCTTTTAGGGCATAAACTTAACTTAATTATTGACATTTTCAAAGAAATGTTTTGACAAAATGTCTGAAATATTAAACCCAGTGTGCTTGGCTTTGACGTGAGCTTAAGAAATCTTGGCGTTTTCATGGCAAGCGTGATGACAATTATTGATGAACGAATTTGATTTTTGACGTTCCACGCGTCTGATTTAGTTTTGGATTTTTAATTAATTGTTAGTTGTGGCACCTTTATAAACTTAAAAGTAAATCATAATTATGTGTTTGCATATTTTCCTTTATCACAAACGGCTTTTATTTCGGGTTCAGTAAATTATCCAATAAAATACACCTCTAGAAGCGGCGTCTTATCTTCATACCGTTGTTTTTCACTCGAAACTAGATTTTCTAAGAAAATTTTCACTCAATATAATTTTTACTTATAATCAAAGAGCTAAGCTCTCGGGATCTTATCAGATTATAAGTAAAAATTACATTTCGTGAAAATTATCAGAAAATCGATTTCTTGTAAAAAACAGCGGTATTACCGATAAGACGCCTCCTCTATCGCTATATTACTGTTGAAAATATTTTGGGTTTACATGGTAACCAAACAAAAACCAAATCTCTGATGGGCTTAAAAATGGCGATGTGAAATTTTCAAAAAAAAATCTATTAGTAACTGCCTGAAAATGGTAAAATAACATGGAAACTGGCACAGTCACCCCATTTTACGGTACCTATGTATTATGATAGATTAAAAAGGGAATACTTTTTACTTTTGCATTTTGGTAATCTAGAAAGCCAGAAAATTTTAGCAACAATTTATACTACAACAATCAACATCAATTGGGGTTTTGCCAGCGCAGACTGTTTTAAAAAAAGGAAAAATGTTATTGATAAAGTTGTTTGATTGATTGCTCACAAGAAATATTTGCTAAACAAAACAATCCTGATGAACATAGACCATGGGCTAATATCATAGAAAGAGCCCCTCATATACATCACATTTTCTCGTTGCTAGGGCATGCTCACATCTAATCAAAGTGCATTAAATTTTGTATTGGACCCTACCGCATAGGGCAAGAAAAAATAAAATTTTCTATGGTTTAAGTTTTAAATTCTTGATTTATTATTTACTGAGAAAATAATTAAACAAAATAGGCTCTCTGTTAAAAAGAACATAAGAAACCTCCATCCTACGTCAAAATTACGTGCAATCGGCAGCGGCCAATCGCTCTTAAACCAACGCATTCCTACCTGAATGATATATCGAGCTTGGCTTTCTTTCTCTAAACTGTTATATTTTCCATTTAAGTTATCGAAACATGGATAACAATATAATCGATCGTCCGACTAGCAAATAAAAGAATTACGCTGTTAATGACATGTACTATTGTGCCGATAAAAAACTGGGACAAGAGATTTACAAAAACAATGTAAGAAATACATATCCCCTAGACTATAAAAGGTGTCTAGAGCTAAAAAGGAAAAACATTCAAAATTTAAAAAGTAACCTAGGTTACATAATGGAATGTTTTGTATTTTTCGATACGGGGTGGTTAAATTTGAGAGACATCATATAATATGGATAAAGTAAATTTATTAGATTTTTTTAAAGTCAAATATTTTATAAATTATTATATTTACCATTACCACAAAATAATAAATAAAGCTAATACAGGTAATAAAATACATTTAATAAAAAGAAAAAAATTGCGAACACAAAGTTTGTCAAAACAACACAAAATTAATATTTGGTCATAGAACCATTTCTGTTTATTACTTTTTGGAGCCTTTGTGGCATACTTAAAACTAAGTTTCTACATAATTCGACAGTTATTTCATCCCAAGCTTGATTTATCCTATGACGTAATTCATCCCTGTTTCTAGGTTGAAAATCATGTTTATACATAGATTTGACCATGGCACCCCAAATGTTTTCTATCGGGTTCAAATCGGGACTCTTCGAAGCCCAGGGAAGAACTGCTATGTTATTTTCTTGGAGAAAATTTTGTACAATGCGCGCTGTGTGTATTGGAGCATTATCATGCTGAAATGTGTAATTTTGACCGTATACAGCGTTTACCGATGGTATCATCACTTCGTTTAGTATATTAACGTATACTGCTGCAGTTAGTCTTCCTTCGACGATTTGGCAAAGTCCTGGTCCTCTAGCGCTAATCCAGCCCCAAACATTTATGGAGAAACGCCCACTTTGGTTGGTTTTGTGGGTGTATCTCTCATCATACCGCATGCCGGAAGGCCTATACACCCGAATTCTCCCATTATTGCATGACTGAAAAGTTTTCTCGTCAGAAAATAGAACTGTTTCCCATAAATTTATTTGATTAATATATTCATGTGCAAATTCTAACCTGCCCTGTTTATTTATTTCCGTTAAAAATTTTTTATTGACAGCACAACGGCTTCGTATATCGGAATTTCGAACCCTGTCTCTAGCGGTATTTGCAGAACCTGGAAAATTCGTCTCTTCTTTTGCCTTGATTGCAGTTTCGAAGGGATGATCCCTTAGATAATTAACCAGTCTTCTATCATGGTCATCAGTAGAAATTTTAGGGGGACCAGAACCTGCATTCCTAATAATAGTCCCATGTCTTGCTATTTTTTGTTTTGCCAATAGCACGGTATTCTTGCTTACTCCCAGTTCATCTGCAATATCCCTAATAGCAACACTATCTCGCAACCGACTATAAATAATTGCCTTTTGCTGGGGGGTTAATTGTGGCATATTTACAAATAATATATGATTGTATGTTTGACGAGTCAATCATAAAGTGACAATCTTTATTGACATGCAAATTTTCATGACATTTTACTGGTACCAGGCTTGATGTAAAATTATTCTTAATAGTCTAGGAGAAAATAAAAAAATTTCCTGTCCCAGTTTTTTATCGGCGCGATGGTACCATTGCGCCCAAAAAAAACTGTGACAGCAAAATGTAGTTTAATCTCCCAGACTATTAGCTTTTTTTTTGAAGTTGTCAATTTAATTTAATTTTGTGCCTGACAATGACGTGTCAAAAAAAATATTTTTTGAAATCGTTAAGCACCGAGCAAAAGGCGATCATTTACACTCGATTAAGAGATGGGCATCAAATAGGAAACATCGCAGATGAATTAGGGATTAGCAAAAATACCGTGTTGTTGGCTAAGCACAAAATTGCAGGATATTGAAGTATTGTAAGAAAAGCAGGTTCTGGTCGCCCCAAAATTTCGAATGACGGCCAAGATATAGAATTAATTAATTTTCTATAAGATCATCCTTTCGAAACAGCAATACAAGCTAAAAAGAAACACATTTTCCTGGTTCAGCTAATACAGCGAGTAGAAGTTTTCGTAGTTCAGATATAAAAAGTTGTTGTGCTGCCAATAAAATATTTTTGAACGAAGCAAACAAACAGAGAAGAGTAGAATTTGCTTATGAATATATAAATCAAGGTAATATATGGGACACCGTAATATTTTCCGATGAAAAAACCTTTCCATCATGCAATAATGGGAAAATACGCGTTTATAGGCCTTCTGGTACGAGATACGATGGAAGATATACAAATAAGACTTATCAAATCGGACGCTTTTCTATAAACGTTTGGGGCTGGATTAGTGCAAGGGGCCCAAGAGTTTGCCAAATAGTGCAGGGGAGGTTCAGTGCACCATTATATTGCAACGTACTAAATCAAGTTATGATACCATCTGTCGACGCAGTTTATGGCCAAGATTTTATATTTTAACAAGAGAATGCTCCTATACATAAAGCCCGCATAGTTCAAAATTATTTAGAAGAAAATCAAATTCGTGTTCTGCCTTGGCTCTCGAAAAGTCCGGATATCAACCCAATTGAAAACGTTTGAGGTGAGGTGACAAAATTTATGTATAAACACAATTTCCAGCCTTGAACTCGGATTGAATTAAGCCAAAGGATAATGCAAGCATGGTATGCAATAACGCAAGAGTATACGAGAAACCTAGTGTTAATTATGCCACGACGTTCACAAGCATTAATCGATAATAACGGTGCAACTACCAAATATTAAAAACATGTTATTATATTAAGGTTTAAATATGATTGAAAATAAAATTTATTGGAACATAATATTAAAAATCTTTGTTTTATTTTTGTTACATTTTAAAACACTAAATATGCGTATTTTCATTTTTCCTCGTATTTCTAAAAATGTGGTATTGTTAAACCTTTTCACTTTCATGACAACTATTATAACAACAATGATAACCTTTCCTCAATAGATTTTACATATTCCTTATAGTCAAGGAGCTACTCTACAACAATTTTGCTGTCCCAGTTTTTTTTGGGCGCAATGGTACATCTTTTCTCATCTTATGTTTTTAAACTTCCTGCTTTCGCGGCGTCTTTTTAATTGTTTCTAGACACTCTGTAGCTATTAGTGCTGAATATGGTAAATTTGATTATAGTGAAAAGGCCAATTGAAGAACATTTATATGTACTAAGTGAGTATAGTATATTTATGCTACTGTTACAAATCAGTGGGGATTTCTGTTTCAAAGGGTTGTGCATTTTCCTCGACTAATTGAGCGCATAGGACATAAAAGTTTCATGAATGATAGAATAGTTTTGGACTTGCATCGTCTTTAATTTGTTTTACATCACAACGTTTCAACTGGTAAGTATCTCCAGTCGTCTTCAGGTGAATACTAAATAAGTAAAGTAACTACAGCTCTATTTATACTAGCTAGATGTACTGGAGCATGACTGAGATGGGTGCAGTCATGCGTTTAATTCTTGTGCGGTATTTTAAGTTTACATCTACTTAACAAAGGTTTCCAGATATTTCTTATATCTAGTGAGGGCTTACTAAAACAATCTGGGTTCTGGTATATGATAGCAGCTTCCTTGAACTTCCTCTTCCTCCAATGTGGTTCTTTGTGCAGGATTCGAGCTTCTGTCCACTTAATGTGATGACCGTGTGTCCAGGCATGGTCAGCTGCCCCTGATTTTTCGGTTTCTCCTTTAAGCGTGTTGTTTCTGTGTTCCTTGACCCTAGTTTCAAGTGGCCTTAGAGTCTCGCCAATGTAGGATCTGCCACATTCGCAGGGAATCTGATAGACACAGTTTTTCCTATCTTTTTGACTTGTTGGTTTCGTCTTCGTCAGGTGGCTTCTTAAAGTGTCTTTTGAGCTGAATACCGTATTAATGTTGTATCGTTGTCCTAGTCTTCTAATTCTCTCAGATACTCCTTTGACATACGGAATGTTGAGTGTTGATTGTGACTCTACTGGCTTCTTTTGTGTATTTGACCGATTCTTGCGATTTTCCATTAGTTTATCAACTAGATGCCCGGGGTAGCCATTTTTGTTGATAGAGCAATTACCATCTGTAATTCAAATGAAGCCCTCAAACAGGAAACTAACTACATCAAGACCGACCTCAACAAAAATGGCTACCCCGGGCATCTAGTTGATAAACTAATGGAAAATCACAAGAATCGGTCAAATACACAAAAGAAGCCAGTAGAGTCACAATCAACACTCAACATTCCGTATGTCAAAGGAGTATCTGAGAGAATTAGAAGACTAGGACAACGATACAACATTAATACGGTATTCAGCTCAAAAGACACTTTAAGAAGCCACCTGACGAAGACGAAACCAACAAGTCAAAAAGATAGGAAAAACTGTGTCTATCAGATTCCCTGCGAATGTGGCAGATCCTACATTGGCGAGACTCTAAGGCCACTTGAAACTAGGGTCAAGGAACACAGAAACAACACGCTTAAAGGAGAAACCGAAAAATCAGGGGCAGCTGACCATGCCTGGACACACGGTCATCACATTAAGTGGACAGAAGCTCGAATCCTGCACAAAGAACCACATTGGAGGAAGAGGAAGTTCAAGGAAGCTGCTATCATATACCAGAACCCAGATTGTTTTAGTAAGCCCTCACTAGATATAAGAAATATCTGGAAACCTTTGTTAAGTAGATGTAAACTTAAAATACCGCAGAAGAATTAAACGCATGACTGCACCCATCTCAGTCATGCTCCAGTACATCTAGCTAGTATAAATAGAGCTGTAGTTACTTTACTTATTTAGTATTCACCTGAAGACGACTGGAGATACTTACCAGTTGAAACGTTGTGATGTAAAACAAATTAAAGACAATGCAAGTCCAAAACTATTCTATCATTCAAGAAACATCATTGTCTCCAACCTTCAAACAGACAATAAAAGTTTCACTTACAGTAAAATCTTTTTCTATAACAGCGACACTAAAAGCATTTTCATGTGATTTTTCTTTTAACCAATAGGCTATTGAACTGCCCATTGCACCTCCTCCAATAATTACAACATCTGCATGCGTGGGGATATTATTTTTCTCTCCCTCGATTGTCTCCTTATTTCTAGTTTCGTTGGAAATTGCACCTGATACCCCAAACTTTTTAAGTATGGGATTTTCATATTGTCTTTCAGAAAACGCCTTAAGGCTTTGATGAAACGTCCTTCTTAACAAAAACCTAACTTTTTCACCACACAGTTTTCTTATGAACATTTTCAAGAAGACTACCACTTAAACTCTATTTTTATGCTTTGTTTATATTTATTCATATTTTTGATAACACTAATTAACACTCAGTGGCATGTCGTGGTGGCATTATTGGTTTATTGTTTTTGCGATAGTGGGTAAATGACTTATTTGGATTGGGGGTGGCCCTTGGCTCCAGTGAAGCACCAAGGAATTTTTTCGGGGGGGGGGGGGGGTGTTCGGGTCTGTACGAGGGGGGGGGGGGGACTGACCAACATTTGAGGGTTTAGAAAATTTTGACTTTTAGAAACGGAAAAAAAAGCCACAGTGTATAATACTTTATGTATATATAAAAAAATATTTATTCCAAAAAATCATAAACTTATCAACTTCTTGTAACAATGCATTTATAGCAAACATTTTTTTTTTTTTGCTTTACAGTTACTTTCACCACCTTGAGAACGTCATAAGTTCTCTCCTTTCTATATTTCCGCTGAGGATGAGAGTTTGTACTCTCGAAACATGTACGGTTTAGTCAAATATTAAACTAGTGGAGCAGACTATGAGTTTTTCTTTTCTACTACCTAATATATTTTGACAAAAATTCGGTCACAACTTTCAAAATTTCAAATTTTTCATTCAAAATTTACACCAGATAAATTTTTAAAGAAAATCTATAGAAAATGGAATTTGCTAAAAATTATTTTAAAAATAATGTCAAGTTTATAAAAATAAGTCTGTACTTATGTCTTTATCTAGTAATGTATTTAGCCTTTAATAAAGAGAACAGACAATTTTTATTTAACCTAATTTTATCGGTCAATAAATATTGTTAAATAAATAACAAATTTAGTTTTCCGAAAATCGATCGGAAATATTGACATTTTTGATAACATTTCTGAAAGAAAAAGTCAATATTTCCTTACACTTAGTCGTTGTTAGGCAACGAAACTGTTAGGAAATATTTATTATTGTACTGTAAGGAAATATTATTTCTGTACGGCTACTTGTAAACTAAAATGTGTTAAGCTTGACAATTCAATATTACTGTGTTTCCATAGTTAAAACACAAATATTTAATGGCATCCTTTATTTGTGAACAAAGTTAATAACATTTATTTCAAAATTTTAACAAGTTGATTGTAATAAGTTATGTCCTTTTAATAATTTTCTATTTACGGCAAAATAGTATGTATACTTCGTAGAAAAAGCCACATACCCGGACTCCGTATTGTCAGTCTCGGCTTGCGCTTCGACATACAATCTTTATGGTCGCCCGGGAATGTTCAGCCTTTCCTACTAGGTATACAATATACTATTGTTGACGTTTCGGCTAATTTGGGTTAAACTATCATCAGAACGGTCACAATAACAAAATTATTTAAAAAAAATTAGCTATGGCTGTGTACACGTTGAGCAGGATGAAAAATACTTTGTATTACACGTGTAGGTATACCAAATGGTCCATCGTGTCTGGAAACATAGGAAATCCCGTGCAAGTTTTAGATTGTCCAAATATTTGCTCCCCTGTTGACTTAAGAGCGGAGTTGTAGGGATACTTTTTAGGGTATCTGTGTGGTGAGTGCGCATGCGGAATTTGAACAATTCTAGACAACCCGATCCTAACTTAATTGAATAGGATTGCGGTTGGTTTTTTCATTAGAATTCAACAGATTATGCTGCGGACACCCGCATTGATTGGACTTGTGAATCTATGATTTGTCATTGTCCAATGTAATTTGCAAACGGTAGGCTTTTTAAAAATCTTTAACAAATACATTTTACACTGGATTTAACTTATATTTTCAAATAAAACGAACATCATTTTCAAAACGGATCTTTTAATAGAAACGGAATTCTATTAGAATAAAACCTATTAAATAGTATTAAAATCAGGGAAATAAACGGAAAACATATCAGATACAATACTTAAGCTTTTCCACGCATAGCACCATTTTACATAGTGACTTTTTCTTCTATTCTGTAACTCATAATAATTACCTATATCATCATAATATTATATATAAATAATAGTCAGTGATTCATGGCTTTCATATAGAGTGTAGTGGGTTGTACGAAGTTAGGGGAGACAATTCCAGTGTTTTTTAGAAATTTTAATAGAGCAGAATATTTATTTTCGTGAAATTTTTTTCCTGACTTCGTATAAGCCGTTGCTCTCGTTATGAAAGCGATGAGTCACTGATTATTATTTCCGACTCATACTATAGGTAAAAAATTATCACTAGTAAAAAATCTAATACTTTTAAAAAACATTTGAAAATGACAAATCACAGGTTGACAAGTCCAATCAATGCTGGTGTCCGCAGTATCACCTGTTGAATTCCAATGAAAAACCAATCGCAATCGTTGTCCAAAATTGTTTAAACTACGCATGTGCACTCACCACACAGAGACCCTAAAACTCTTCCTACAACCGCGCTCTAAAGTTAACAGGGGAGCAAATATTTGGACAGTCCAAAACTTGCATGGGATTTCTTATGTTTCCAACAAGGATGCACCATCCGGTATGCTTCTTTTTATTAAAATCGTAGCAGAACGCTTTCAGCTTTCGCCATCCTCAATGCTAGTAGTCAATATTAGGTACACGAAATCCTCATTCGGGTAGAATGACATTTCGCCCATTATATTTTAAAAAACGAAAAGAAAACATTACAATGCAGAATGTAAAACATGCTAAACGTGGTAACAAACGAACAAGTGTTGTAATGTGTTCTTTTAGTTTCATCGTCATCACAAAAACTAAAAACACATTACAACAGTTGTTCCTTTGTTATCACGTTTAGGATGTTTCACATTTTGTCTTGTACTGTTTTTTTTTCGTTTTCATTGTTTTTTTAAATATTATAGTGGACAATATGCCATTCTACTCGAATAAGGATGTCACTATGTAATATTGACGACTAGCACTGAGAATAGCGAAAGCGCTCCGCTATGATTTTAATAAAATATACACGTAATAGAATGTCTCTTTTCATCCAAAATTATTAAAAACTATTTTTAAAAAAACTGTTCAATATTTTAAGGCTCGGTTTTTTCTTAGATTTAGTTAAATTTGTTTCCATTAAGCTTAGGCCTGGATTGTTCATTACTTTGTCCGGTACTAGTGAGATTTTTCCATAAAAAGTGAAAATTTCAGATTAAAAAATATATAGTATTTTTAATGTGGATATACATTTTTTAATTGTCATTATCATAGTTATAGTTACTAAGTATTTTAATTCCACAAAAACTTGCAATCATGCAGTTAGGTTTGATATTATAGGTCAGAGGTCTACTATCAAATTATTCTTGCTGATGTCGTTAGTGGCGACGTCACTTCTGGGTCAAATATAAAGAGTTTACAAACTCTTTCAAGCACTGGCGTACCAAAAAGGGGGAACTACCGGGCTACAGTCTTCCTCTGGTGGAAGTTACAGTAAAAATGGTGCAGTTGCTGTCAAAGATATGTTTTTTGCGTATTGACTTTCTTCTTTCTTTAACTAACTAAAAGCAGCGGTAGGAAATTGATTTTTTAAAGAACGGTTTCCGACATCTAGTGTCAATGATAAACTCTTTTAAATCAATTTTTGTCTGCTCATAATTACTCAAAATAATATATCTAAACATGCTTATGCAATTTTGCAGGCTTTCAGGGGAGGATGTACCAATAAAAAATAAATTATTCGAGATAGTGAAAGGGATTCACCTGGAGACGACTGAAGATACTGACTAGTTGAAACGTTGTGATTCAAAACAAATAAAGATACTTAATGCAAATCCAAACATTGTCTATCTTAGTCCAAAACTCTACTACCGTTCATAAACACACTGTATATACTACAGATGTGTACCTACTCTATTTTGTTGAACATAATTTTTTTTCTATTATTGCTTTTTCTTAAAGACCGTGGTATAAGCATGAAAAATATTATATATATATATAAGTATTTTTATTTCTAAAAGTATTAATAAATAAGTTTGAAACAGAATTAAAGAGTGAGGTCTACTGACGCATTTTTTTCCATTTTGTTTTTTGATCAATATTTCGTTATTTTTTCCTTATATCCAAAAATCGGCCAAATACCCATATTTGAAGCAATCTGCAATTTAATATTAAACAAGTTTGAATTTATAAAGTAATAACAGAAAAAATAATGGACAAATTTCACAAATTTTCGTTTTTTGCTTCATTAATCAAAATTTCTTTATTTCAAAACTGTAGGTAATTGCTATTCATTGTAATTTGGAACCTTTTTGAATAAAGCGAAATGGATAAGAAATATTTATCAAAAAATGAAATGGCGATTACATCACTAGACTTCACTCTTACCACTTCAAAGTCATTATTTATTTCCATATCTAGAATCTACAGGTGATGCATTCATTACCGACCCCCTACTCTGTAATAGTATATTACATAACAAGTGATGAAAATGATGCTTTTTAAACGAGGAGATATTAATTCTCCTAGTTTTAGAATAATTACTTTCACACTAGTAATGTACACTATTTTTCCCACGACCACAAAGAATTATTAAAAAAGCCTTTGTTTTGTAAAAAAAATATTTCAACACCAGTGTCGAAAAAAAGATATCAACACTAGTGTTGAAATTAGTATACTTAGAATTATGTTCCACTTAATATCTGGTTTCATAGTTTGTCAACAGGCTTTTCCCTTGTTTCCAGTTTAACTTTTTCATTTTTTCTACTAATCCTGGATTGACTTCTAGATTACCCAGAATGAAAAATTTTAAATCTTATCAAGGAAAGTTACATTAAACATACATTTAAATAATCCACCCAACAAGAAATATTTCAATTAAAACTAATTCTATAAATTATTTAATGTTTTTATAAAAAAAAAATTAAATAATAAATAATAATAAAATGTTTTTATAAAAAAAAAATTAAATAATCCTGATGGGATTTGAACCTATAACCTTGCGATCTGTAGGCTAGAGTTCTATTCTCTACGCTATCGATACCAATAAAGATTTGTTGTTTAATACAGCACGATTTATTTTTTCTGGTAATAGATTTTCCACTATATTATTAATATTTTTTATAATTTCAGATGGCGTATTTTCACACTCTAATTCTGAATCCCTCTGCAAATACATGATAAATAAGTTGAACACTTTACAATTACTGCTTTCTAAAATTTGTCAAATTGGCACCATAGTTTAAATTAAATAGTGTGCCTTGTATTTCAACACTAGTGTTAAAATATTTTTTTTTCAACACGCGTGTGATTTTCGGCGCTTTCGAGCCAAGTTAACCATGCTTTTTTTTCTGACATTGTAAACTCAGTCTATTTTCTTTTTTTTTTTGGTAATAAAAGTCGTTATTTATTTATTTATTATATTAGCAGTTAAAAATCGACACTTTGGCAGGCTTTAGCAACTTAACGATATATCCAAATTTTTTATTTTCTACTTAAAAAATAACTTCTGATTAACATTCGCAAGTTAAGATTGGAATTTGAAAGCACTTTTTTTTTGCTTAGATGTACCGATAAGGTGCTACTGCATGTCAAGTGCCAAAATGAATTTTATAATACTTACCTATATCTCAAAAACTATTTAGGTTAGATGTTTGACCTATTATACAAAATAAGTTTAGAATCTTTATAAAGCTAAAATAGGATAAAACAACAGAGTTGACCGCTACTTCCGGTATAACCGGAAGTGATGAGAAAATGCCAATATTTTAGTTCTAAGAGGGCACATCTAAAAATATGTTCAGTAGTTCTTCCAATAGTTCTAACGAACGCCCCAAGGAATCACCCTAGAGAACAATAGTTGGACCTATTGGAATATAATAACATTTTTAAAACGATAAAAGAAGCTATACATATATGTAAAATATTTTAGTTAAACATAACATAGAACATAAATAACGGTAAAATAATAAAATAAAAATGTGTATACAGGGTGTTACAAATTCGTGTGCGTACAAGGGGATCTCTAAAACGGTAAGAAGATGGTTAAATTGAGTCAAAGTTGAGTATTATATAATTTGGTTAAAGAAATTTGTAAATATTCCGAATACCTTTGGAGATATCCGAAAAAAAAAACAAATTTTTTATTTTGGTTCTTAATTTTTTGAGCGGTGATTTTTGACGTGGGAAAGAAACAAAAGACACTTTCCCGTAGCCGTTTTTTATGTTTTACAAGATGGAGTTATTAATTGTCAAATTCGAAGTTTCGTTCTTTAGATACTAACCTCAAGTCAATTTTTTCAAATATAGACCTGGAATTTTAAAAGCAGTTTTAGGGACTTCTCGGCTTTGGAAATTTAATACAATTTAAAGGTTTTTAAAATATCAACGTTTTGTCATCAAATAACACATTTTCTCAAATTATCTTTTTATATTGAACAATTAGAGCCAAATTAAAAAAAAAACTTCCTATATTACTACTGCCGTTGGTACACTAGATATTCCAAAATTATAGCTTTTAAAGGAAAATTTATACGGATACTATAAATTGATGAACTTTTTTAATACTGCTTGGACGAATGTGTTAATGCCGCTTGTTTTTGACGTTTTAAATTATTTTATCTTAACGTAATGAATTTTATTTTTTTGACGTTCCGTCACTCTTTTCTTTTTTATTATCTTTTTAAATAGAATGCAGCCTAGTAGACATAAGTCCGGCGTCCACAAAGGTATAAAGATTAATCCAATTTATTATTATACAGGGTGTGTCAGTAAGGTGTCTGTCTTAGATAGCACCTAAACTATCAAAGATAGGGAAAAAAGTGTATACAGAAGTTAAAGGGTTTTTTACGATACATAATCTAAAAATATTTTCTAATCTACAGGGTGGTCCTGAAAAGTGGTACTGAATAATAAAAAAGAAAATTAAATGGGACACCCAGTATTATTTTCTAGAATATGATTCAATGGAATAAGGACTTTGCAACCCTATTGAAATTTTTAAAGTGAAATGCAACGTTGCCAAGTAATTAATTTTTTTCCGAAAATTTAGCATTTTTAAGGGTATCGTTAAAAAATCATAGCAACCTGTGGATTAACCCTAGGCAAATATAATTTACGTTGTAAGTAGTTTAAGTTACGATATATTCATTTATATTAATGTTTTTTAAATCTCTTATAAAGGGCGTTCATTACAAGTTGGACAACTCGATAGTTTTAAAAATGCTTTTTTTTCAATTTTTTTAAATGGGACCTCCCTAATTTTTTTAGGCACAAGAATGAATCTTTCGAAAACCTTACTTTTTTGTTAAACATGTCATATATCTAAATATCATAGTTTTTGAAATATTTTAGGATTTGTCTTAAATCAGGGTAAAAAAGGAAATTTCTAATTTATTTAATTTAGTCAAGATTGCTTTGGAACAAAAAATAAATAATTTTCTTTGTCACAGCTGTCATTGCAAAATTATTTCGCTAACATTTTGTGCTTTATAACTGTTTAAATTTTAGTTTCCTGAACTAACTTTATCATAACTCATATTTTTCTATTTCGATAAAGTTAGTTTAGGAAACAGTTATAAAGCACAAAATGTTGGCGAAATAATTTTGCAATAACAGTCGTGACAAAGAAAATTATTTATTTTTTGTTCCAAAGCAATCTTGACTAAATTGTTTAATTAGAACTTTCCTTTTTTACCCTGATTTAAGACAAATCCTAAAATATTTCAAAAACTATGATATTTAGATATATGACATGTTTAACAAAAAAGTAAGGTTTTCGAAAGATACATTCTTTTGCCTAAAAAAATTAAATGCTAAATTTTCGGAAAAAAATTAATTACTTGGCAACGTTGCATTTCACTTTAAAAATTTCAATAGGGTTGCAAAGTCCTTATTCCATTGAATCATATTCTAGAAAATAATACTGGGTGTCCCATTTAATTTTCTTTTTTATTATTCAGTACCACTTTTTAGGACCACCCTGTAGATTAGAAAATATTTTTAGATTATGCATCCTAAAAATCCCTTTAACTTTTGTATTACACTTTTTCCCCTATCTTTGATAGTTTAGGTGCTATCTAAGACAGACACCTTACTGACACACCCTGTATAGATTTGTTTAGTAAATGCTAAAAAATTTCGGTTTCGTACATTGGTCTTTGATCTAGCACTCTGTCAAAACCTAGCCTTGATAAATCTAGAGTTTGAAATTTTCCATCTAATATTAATTCTGCAATTGCTCTACCCACTGCTGGGGACTGTTGTATACCTGCAAGAAAATAGAAATCATAGGACAAATGCGGTATTGCCAAGAAATGAGTTTTTAAGATAATTCTGTGAATGCTGCTTTGAATTTTTTATTCATAGTCGTCACTAAAATATCACAAAACATTTCCAATATTAACTAATAAAATTAATTATAATTATGTCGGAATGTGTATATCCTAATGCTTCCATAAATAATTTTATATTTGAAGAATTAAAAGCTTATTTTTTAATAAATATGGATAATAGTCACTGGAGAACCTGCAATATTTTCTTTAGAACAATTATTTATTTGGAAAAATGTCTTTTGAAAAATATTTTATCTTTTTTTGCGTTGTTACAAAATTTTAATAAAATTTGTATCATATGAAGTAATTGTAAATTAAAGAACGAAAATAATTTCGGATAGACCTGTTCATGACGTGAAACAACATATATCTAAGTATATTTTATATGACTATATCAGATCTTGCTCTGATATTGGATTTTGCATCCAAATATAACTACAACAATTATGGCCAAGCTCGATGACGTCGTAACAATCTCGTTTAGTTGTAGGGGTGCTGACTATTATTCACACTTAATGCGACGTAGTACGATATTGGGTCGCAGTCGCAATAATGTTACGTGAATATTTAGCAAAAGTACATCCAGGCCACGGTTCCGTTATGGAACCTAAACCAGCCAATTAAAGGTGCTTTACGTCACACGCGTGGGCAGGGTCTTGAAATCGCAGGAAGAGTTGCTTCTCTAACTCTATTCTAGAATTGTTGTGTTAGGGCCGAAATTATTGCTTTTTAATTGGATTTTGATAATGGAAAATATTGTATCACTACCGGTGCCGTCGACGTTGAATAAAGAATTTGAAGCATACTTAGTTATAATAATACAGTTATTATTTGTAAATTACATAATGTTTTTGATAAACTCTTTTTTCCATCGTTGTTTAGGCATGTTTATCACCTGGTTGGGAAATAAACATTAGCCCTAAACATATAGTAGAGTGTGAGGATAAATTTCCCAACGTACAATTAAAGTTTTTTGTTAAATGCGCCAACAAAGAAGAGTTTGGAAGATGGTTAATGGTTTTAAAATTTGACAAATGCATCGTATGCCATCAATTGTACTGACATTGAGGATGACGTCGCGGCCTGGATGTATTCTTGCGGGTATTTAATGCTCTTACCGTGTCCACTAAATCCACTAGCTATATAAATATTGGAGTAGTAAGGATGCGATCCTATAATACCATTTTCGTCAAAAGTGTTGAATTCATAAAAACCAGCCCATCCACCTTTCACCTAAAAATAAAATATAAAAACTAATATAACGAGGAATGATCCAATTACCTAACCTCTATAGTTTTATATAGATTCCCAACACTGTGAAATGTAGCGAACTGTAAAGTCAACGCGGTCCAATGAATGTCTATTTTGTTCGAAAATTTTAGAATTTTTCCAGGCCCGTGGCGGATACAGAAGGGGGTGGTGAACCAAAAAATATGCAATTTACTTCATTTTCTAATCAGTTTCGCATGCGGACATATTTTACATTCCTTCGATTGAGGATGGAAGGTTAGGTTAGAGTGCAGATTTTTGGTTATGACCAAACAGTCTCACGTAGTCCTATTATACCACACGTGTTCCTTAGAACCCACCTGCATCAGATCTCTGATGGTTAGTGTGGCGTACACCGCAGAAGGATTTTAATAACTCATTCAAACCAGCCACTACTATTCAGAAACCTGCTCAGTCGACCAAGTTGTAAGTTGCTTCGTTTCTCCAGGCTATTGAAAAATGGTTCACCCATGTCTGTTTTAAATGTATGTTCCCGGTTGGAGATGATTTCAATAGTTATGTTGACACATGTTCCTCTACTCTAGAAATAGCCTTGATAAAGACCAAATAAAGGTCGAAACGTCGGCAATTTTTTAATTAAGAAGGAATTATTGTTTTTTATTGTTTTTTATTGTCCTATACCCGCAAATACCGACCTACTTGAATTTTCAACTACAAAATTTTCATCTGAAGTAAAAGTAGTCCTGCAGTCCAATGCCGGCCGACAAACGACTACACACGTTCAGTTCAGTCATTTAACCGTTTGTGAGTAGCGGAATCGGCCGGCCGGCCATTATTTCTACGGCAAATTTCAACTGTACGTGAGTAGGCTACTTAACAACGAATTTTACTTTAGGCTAGGATTCTGCCAGGTAAAAAAAAATTATAACAATATTTACAATAAAAAATACGTTTAACAAGCATATTTTTTCAATTTTTTCTCGCTTATCAAGAAATATGAATTTAAAAGTAAACAGTAGATTATATTACATTTTTGTGAGTTAACTGCGTTGGTTTGCTTCTTTCCATTCCTGGATGAAGGGTAAGATTTCCGGTAATTTAAAAAGTTTTAAATAAAACAAAAGCACTCGTGCTTTCAAGCATTTTTTCAAGGAAAGGGTCGATACTTTTTTACCGAATTCATTCCAATTAAAAGATAATTATGGTTGATTGCTCGGAAAATAATCATAATACATACCCCGAACCCATGTTTATTGAAATTAAACAAACCCGATCTGTGTTGTCTTGTCAACCGAGACGAATTCTGGTTGCCGCAGGAATTTATGTCCATGTATAATATTAGGCCAAATATTCTATACTTACTTTCGCTGCATTAAAGGCCGGTACCCTCTGCGCTAAAACAGGCCAAACATTATTATCCCAAAAATCATAATCTACATCTAGGTTTGTCGTTTCAGGCTCGTCTTTAAATTCAGGGGCCAATCCTCCTATAAAATCCCCACCCTCTCTTCTGAAATATGCTCCTGTTAAATCGAAAGTCAGTGGTGTCTGACCTGGGGGTTTGTCTCGACAGGAAAATGTATAGACGAATCGTTTTCTAAAAACATATACAGTAGTCTCATTATATGCAAAGAGCATCATTCTTGCTGGCATACTTGCTTCTGGCGTAGAAGGCATGCATAAACGTGTATACAGCTAAAAGAAAAATGTACACTTAATTCGTACACAGGTCACGCATGCCTTCATGGTTACCTGAAGAGGTAAGTCTTCTAGCACCAATGTAATGGACAGGTAATATTAATTTTATAGGTTATATTTTTTGAAGGTTCCGTTTAATATAAATTATTGCGTTATTTTTGAATAATAACTACCGCAGTACTTACCTTCGCTCTACTGGCACTGGTACAGACAAAATTCCCCTCCCAGTTCCAATTTTAAGGAGCTCTGCTACTTTACCGGACTCTGGACCCGCTGCAATAACACCAATTGAAAAATTGATAGCTTTTCTTTCACCATCTGGTGTTTCTATCTAAAAAAATAACTAATTTTCAGCCTGACTTAAACCCTTAACTAGTAGTATAATTCCTAGTTCAAAGGTTTAACCAATCAAAAGTAATGATCTAGCAAAACATATTTTCCATGTAGTTTTAGGAATCTCCCTCTTTAAACAGAAATGTTTAATTTGAGGACATTTATTTTCTTTTCTTGTTAAATTCTTTTATTTTATTTTTATATTTAATATGGTGGGAAAGACCCAGAATGGAAATCAGCATTTCCCTGAGAAACTACGCCACAGTATACCAAGCGGAAATACGTGCTATACAAGCATGTGTACAGGAAAATATCAAAAAGGGCAACCACGATCAGAAGATATATATTCTGTCAGCCAGTCAAGCTGCCCTTAAGACCCTAAAATCCAATCGACTCAAATCGAAGATCACAATGGAGTGCCTAAACAGGAACAGCAGGGTAGAACTCCTATGGATTCCTGGTCGCTTGGGGATAGCGGACAACGAAAAAGCCGATAAACTGGCTAGAGCTGGATCATCTCAAAAACTCAGTGGCCCTGAACCCGCCCTTGGCATATCAAAACAGTCAACCAAAGCAACATTAGACAGGTGGGCGCAATAACAACACCTATCCCGATGAAACAGGATACCTGGTCAAACCGAGGGCCACAATTGGGAAACCCTCCAAAAAGCTACCAACTGGAATTTTGCTTCTAACGCGCACCCAGCTGAAACAAGTGGTAGGCCTACTAACAGGGCACTGCCAATAAAGAAAACATCTACGCCGAATAGGAATTTACAATAGTCCCATTGAATGCAGACTTTGCGGCGAAGAGGACGAAACCGCTTCACATATCATATATAACTGCGAAGCACTGACTCGAAAAAGATTCAAATCTTTGGAGGAATCCAATGTGGGGATAACCTCCCGCATGACAAACTTGGTAGGAATTTACTGGATCTTATAATAGGAACAAATCTTTTCTAGCAAGATAGGGAAGCACAATAAGCCACTAGGCTGCAGTGCAGGAACTTTGGGCCGAACGCCCGACCCCCGCCTTAAACCAACCATCCAACGCGTAATATAAGTAAACTAAATTAAACAGTTACTGTCCATTAAATGTCCACGGGGAGGGTCTAGAAGAAGATAAATGGATCAAAAAGTGAAAGTCTTCAGCGTCATATATCGTATCTCCAGATTTCCGAAAAACCATAGTGATTACACGAAAGGATTTTTTAATTGTGAGAATAAAATCAATATATTTTGTAACTAACGATTGTACTTACAATAACTTGTTTCGGATGTTCATAATCATCTGATTTCTTCTCAAACGCAAAATCAACTACGTTCGCATTAACGTAATGAACGTTCTTTGCTATAGCTCCATTTTTTACCAATTGTAGAAACGACCAGGGATCAAACCAACCTTCTTTTTCTATACCTAGACAACCTACTGCGATGTCCTCGACATGTAGCCAAGGAAATCTACAATGGTAATAATAGTTAGGAATAGTGTAGTAAATGACAAAGGCAAAATAACTATTGTTTTAATTTATAATCTACAAGATTCCATACCAGTAGAATGAATAAAAACAATTATACATGTTTATTTTGTTTATGTACTACAGAGGTGGCCAACCTATTTGTAAGATGTGCTCCGCTATAACAAGAACAGACTGCACAGCTGAAACAGATAGGGATCGCTACTAAAACTATTTCATTTAAACAGGAAACCCTATACCTGTTCCAATCTGTTTCAAAAAACAGATCCTGTTCCCTATCATCCCTATCTACTATCAATACCAGCTCATATTTTTTTCTGGAGGATAGTATTTTTTTTTATGATAAAACACCTGCACTGTAGGAAAAATCCTTTAAGGCGCTCTGGGAGCGGTGCGAGTGCGAAAAAAGCGATTAATGTTGGTCTTGAAACGTTGAAGATTGTATTCATTGGGAAACACGACCTTAGGAAGATCATTCCACAAAGATGACGTTCTCCAGATGAAAGAATTCTTGAACAATGAAGTTCGAGGAGTACTAAGCTGAACAACATATGGATGAGCGGCAGCGGTTCGCTGTGTATTTCTGTTTTGCATTGCTCTAGGTGGAATCAAGTGGGCAATGTCAGTCGAACACCTGCCATGGAAATATCTGTAAAAGAGAGCCAAATCACCAACCTGTCTTCGATGCTCCAGGCTATCGAGGGTCTTGGTCAGCTCGGGGTCGCCGATCAGACGAACGGCTCTCCTTTGAATGGAATCCAGTAGCCGAAGGGTGTGCTTGGGTGCAGAGCTCCAGACATGAGAGCAATATTCTAATGATGGTCGAATCTGGGCTTTGTAGTGTCCAAAGTTGATGAGGTGTGTACAACCTTTTGGTGCGGAAAAGTACACCAAGTTTCTGTGCAGCTGCCTTGGCAGTTGCGGCAACGTGATCATGCCAAGACATATTACCTCCCAGATTGACCACCAGCAAATTAATAGACGGTGCCAGGGGAATTGCGTGTCCTGCCATGACTATATCCGGTTCTGCAATGTTAACCTTTTTGGAGAAGACTGCTGCCTGGGTTTTCTTAGCATTAAATTCGACTTGGTTACTGTCACCCCAAGCCAAAATTTCTTCCAGGTCATTGTTGAGGCGCAATACTTCATGCTGCCTGCGAAGATGTGCGTCGGCAGCGGATGTTTGGGGAGTCAAGGTAAAAGATGAGACAAGTGTGCTGTCATCAGCAAAGCTATAAATTGGATTTTGGGTTTTCACTAGAAGGTCGTTAATATACAGTAAAAAGAGGGTAGGCGACAATATGGACCCCTGAGGAACACCGGCATTGATGGTGAAAGTATTTGAGAGAAACCCGTCAATCGCCACTTTCAGAGAACGGTTCTTAAGGAAGCTGGTTAACCATAAGCAAAATCCATTAGGCATACCGTAGGATCGCAATTTACTTAGAAGCCCATCGTGCCAAACACGATCAAAAGCCCTAGAGATGTCCAGTGCAACAGCCCGGGATTCTCCATGATGTTCGATGGTGTTGCTCCAAAGATGGGTGACATATGCCAGAAGGTCACCCGTTGATCTAGACTTACGAAAACCGTATTGATGGTCGCTGATAATGTTAAGCAAGTAGAACTTTTTTTCGTTTTTTTACCAAGGTATGACCTATTTTCGTTTATCTACTTTTTTGCAGTTAAAATTAGTTATCTACTAATAAGTTAACGACATGTTAAATGAACTATTTTTTAAACAATTTGGCTATTTTATTTTTAGTAAAAGAACTTAATTTAAAATAAATAAATATTGTAACATCATGATGTTGTCCTGACCTTAGCTCACCCATAGAAGAGCTTGATGCTTTATTACCTAACTGGTTTTAAAAAAAGATTATTTATCTATTTATAAAGTATTCTTATATTGGTAAACATTGGATAACGACGTTGACCACTACGTAATGTAGAAGACCGCAAGGTCATAAAATCCGCATGAAATATATATCGGTCTAATATTTATCTTATGTCCCACAGACTGTAGTCTCGACATCTACTGTTTTATACAGTAAAAGTAATTCTTCATAAGTATTCGTTCGCAAAAGCTCTGTTGGCATATAAAGCAATTTTTTCCAAAAAAAATTATGTTTGCGGAAGGATATAGATAGTCTTTCTTCACTAATATTAAGAAATCAT
This sequence comes from Polydrusus cervinus, assembly GCA_935413205.1. Lineage (NCBI taxonomy): Eukaryota > Metazoa > Arthropoda > Insecta > Coleoptera > Curculionidae > Polydrusus > Polydrusus cervinus. The sequence continues at coordinate 68,752,452 of OW284511.1, read as the reverse complement.
ATTGGGAAACCTCTGCATGTTTTGCAAGTAATAACATTTATCATCAGGAGAAATAAATTAGATTGAAACAGTCGTAAAAGGAAAATCGGTGAATGTTACCTTAATGGAGATATTAAAATAAGGTTAACTTTTTATTACCAATGTATTTTATTTTTTTTTCGATGTTTCGGTAAGTAGTTTGATATCTACCTTCTTCAGGGCACAATTACACCATTTTTATTTTATTGAAATTAATAAATATACTACCCAATTCAAAGTAGTGTGAGCTAAAGGGAGACAAATATGGTGATATGTTTCATCACTATATTTAATATACAAGTTTTAATATAACATTAAGTTATTTTCTTTTACGACTGTTTCAACATACCGTTATTTCTCCTGATGATGGATGTTACTATATCCGAAACAAGTGGAGTTTAAACAACTTCATTCCTTAATTATTGTATTGGTCTGTCTCGTTTCTTTTCATTTAACTCACCACAGCATTTCAAGCTTGCGCTATTTCCTTTAATTTAACATTTTGTACTAACCTCTCCCTTAACTGATGTTTGCTTAACACTATATTAACGGCGCCTAGTTCGTTTTGTAATTTGCTGTTGTCTATTAATTGTGCAGCGCCCTCTTCAGTGGCAAGAATTAAATAGCCATGGGGCCTAAAATTGACGTCAGCCTCAGGCCCAAATCTTTCTTTTAGGGTTCTCATGAATTCTGCTCCAAAAACTGACATTTGAATATTTTCTGGAAGAGAAAACTGTTGCCTCAAACCACCACAAGACAAACATGTTGAGGAGGCTTTATACTAAAAATAAATTTTAAAAAAATTTCTTTTTTTCCTTTTTTTTGTAGGCCGTGGAAACACAATTGACATAAAACTTAAACTTCGTATTTGGACTAAATTTTTAATTTGCAACAATATTTCCATATAAAATTTTGCGGTATTTGTCCTAATTTATATTTACTTTCAAGGCTATTTTGAAAAAATGGCATTTGCTCTCTTACTATTAACCGCAGGTGAAATCTGAAATATGCGTTTATGGTTTTAAGGTATTCACCAACTTTTATCAACAATAAAATTTTCTGAGAAATCGGTAAAAAAATATTTCCCATATGTTTCATACTCTCTTGGACACACTGTAGAAGATGTTAAATTTATGTAACTAACACAGACGGTGGGAACCTTGACCGCTCTTGACGGCAGTGCAGTAAAGTATCATTTACCGAACTCGTTAAGTAATGTAGTAAAATAGCAAATTATTTGCCACTAGCCAAATTTTTTTGGGGTACATTAAAAAAAATTAAAATAGGTCTAAATGCTAAATACGATTCAGTGAAAACACCTCCATCGGTTCTCTAGCTCATCAAAACTAAATTAAAAAAATATTCAGTCTCTTTTTATTGCATTGATTCTACACAGAAAACAACCATTGCACTGATATAATAAAAATATAAAACAAATATCCCTTACCGTAAAATCTTTTTCTATAACTGCAACACTAAAAGCATGTTTATTTGATTTTTCTTTTAACCAATATGCTGTTGAACTTCCCATTGCACCTCCTCCAATAATTACAACATCTGCATGCGTTGGGACATAATTTTTTCCTCGTCCATGACAATCAGGATGTGTAGTCTCCGTCGAGAATGATTTTCCAAATCCCGAATTGTCATTTTTGGCCGAAAATATTTTGGCGTTTTCCTGTAGTGTTCTTTTTAGAAAAAAACTAACTGTTGGTTGGGATAATTTTCGTAGCAACATCTTTAATAAGACTACTAATAATATTTTTATTTGATATTATATTATTATTTTTATTGCGGAAGATATTTGATAACACTATATTAAAAACCAGTGGCATGTCGCGAGGGTCTCATATTTTAAAATTACTTCACCCTATCGCCACTCCAGTGGTATCATTTTGAACAAGTTAGAGTTACTTTTCTTTGAATAAAAAAATTTAACAGAAAAGTAATAAGATAATTATTTTTGGGGCAAAGCTTTAAACCAATGGCAAATGATGGTCACGCGCATACCGGTAGTATAATGGAAACCATTGTATTTTTGGTGACGTATGGAGCTGGTATGAATTCAATATTTCCCAGAGGTTGGCATACTTTAAATCTAAACTATTGATAAGTTTGTAGAGTGTTTCATTTCGAGAAGTTTTAGTAAGTTTATTGGGTATTTCTACTGATCCTACGTTAAATTATAGTAAATTTTCTATTTATAAAAATTGAAGCATGATGATTTATAGAAAAAAATCGTGTTTGGCACGATGGGCTCCTAAGTAAATTGTGATCCTACGGTATGCCTAATGGATTTTGTTTATGGTTAACCAGCTTCCTTAAAAACCGTTCTCTGCAAGTGGCGATTGACGGGTTTCTCTCAGACACCTTCACCATCAATGCCGGTGTTTCTCAAGGGTCCATATTGTCGCCTACCCTCTTTTTACTGTATATTAACGACCTTCTAGTGAAAACCCAAAATCCAATTTATAGCTTTGCTGATGACAGCACACTTGTCTCATCTTTTACCTTGACTCCCCAAACATCCGCTGCCGACGCACATCTTCGCAGGCAGCATGAAGTATTGCGCCTCAACAATGACCTGGAAGAAATCTTGGCTTGGGGTGACAGTAACCAAGTCGAATTTAATGCTAAGAAAACCCAGGCAGCAGTCTTCTCCAAAAAGGTTAACATTGCAGAACCGGATATAGTCATGGCAGGACACGCAATTCCCCTGGCACCGTCTATTAATTTGCTGGTGGTCAATCTGGGAGGTAATATGTCTTGGCATGATCACGTTGCCGCAACTGCCAAGGCAGCTGCACAGAAACTTGGTGTACTTTTTTGCACCAAAAGGTTGTACCCACCTCATCAACTTTTGACACTCTACAAAGCCCAGATTCGACCATCAGTAGAATATTGCTCTCATGTCTGGAGCTCTGCACCCAAGCACACCCTTCGGCTACTGGATTCCATTCAAAGGAGAGCCGTTCGTCTGATCGGCGACCCCGAGCTGACCAAGACCCTCGATAGCCTGGAGCATCGAAGACAGGTTGGTGATTTGGCTCTCTTTTACAGATATTTCCATGGCAGGTGTTCGACTGACATTGCCCACTTGATTCCACCTAGAGCAATGCAAAACAGAAACACACGGCGAACCACTGCCGCTCATCCATATGTTGTTCAGCTTAGTACTCCTCGAACTTCATTGTTCAAGAATTCTTTCATCTGGAGAACGTCATCTTTGTGGAATGATCTTCCTGAGGTCGTGTTTCCCAATGAATACAATCTTCAACGTTTCAAGACCAACGTTAATCGCTTTCTTCGCACACGCATCGCTCCCAGAGCGCCTTAAAGGATTTTTCCTACAGTGCAGGTGTTTTATCATAAAAAAAAAATAGTAACGGACCAAGAACAGAACCTTAAGGTACTCCATAATCTATTTTATTATTTTTACCATTTAACATAGAGATCTTTCAGACAAATATATGACTTAATTGATATGCATAGGAATTTATTTTGGACAAGATTGTCACATGAACTTACCTTTTGATTATTTCTTTTCCATTATGCAAATCTCTAAAACCCAAGTTCAAAGTATAGTCCATGCCTCTGCTGGGATCGAAAACTCTATAGCTATTGACAAGCCGTCGAAATTCGTACTCTGTAGGATGTTTTTCAGATACTTGAGCTATGGTAAGTGGTGAAGCGTAGGCCATGGAAACGTTAAAATGGTTTATTTTAACCTATTTTATAACATAAGTTTGACGTGCTTGAGTATTCGTTAAAGCTATTAATATAACGAGATTATTATGCGATTTATAATAGTCGAGGACATTACTAGGTGACGAGGCAACAGCCGAGTCACCCGCAATGTCCGAGACGGTGTTAAATCGCTAATAATCGAGTTGTATTCAAAGCTTTATCGTATCATTGACAACGGCGATGCGAAAATAAAAACAAGGTTTTATGTCATTTCATTTTGGCATTTTAAAAAGTCATCATTAAAATCATGCAAGATTTTGATATTCCTGACGATATATTAGCTGCAGCCAACATTATAAGGTTGAACTTGCTTCCGGACAAATCTAAAATCCATTATGAAAAAGAATATCGGCAGTTTTGTGAGTGGCGAAACAAAGTACATGTTCAAGGTGCAGAAGAAACGGTATTGCTGACGTATTTCGCAAAACTCTCTGAGGAATACTCTGCTTCATTCAAAAAATAGAGAGTGAAATTTCCCGATTTTTTTCAACAACCCATCTTTGTTGTATAAGAATATTCTTCATTTAATTTTCTTTCTAACGGTGTATCACAAGTTAATAATTATTTATTAGGTAATAATAGAAATTAACAAGAAATATGAAAATATATTTCCTAGACCCATATAAGCCATAAGAAGTTTGGTCAACACCAGTCTAGTATGCCATGGAAAACAAACATTATTTCTGCTTTTAATAGACCAAAATGTCAAATGGTATTATATAAAATTACGAAGATTGAAATAAATAAATTGTTTTCCACGGCATACTTGATATAACTTCTCATGGCTTATACGGGTCTAGAAATTACATTTTTATCATATTTCTTGTTAATTTCTACAATTCTCTAATAAATAATTAACTTTTGTATTAAGTACCTACATTTTATTTACAGGGTAACTCACGACGAGCGTTTGTTAACCCTTTTGAGAGAACCATTGAAAATACTTTCTTGAAACTTTGCGAGTTTATATTTTTTGATGTGCTTTACCTAAAATAATGGCGTCAAATTTGTTATTTTAAATATGATATGATTACTTTTATTGTATGTTTGGATTTTGCTAAACAAATCTTGTATAATAGGTCATACATCTAAACTACATAGTTCTTGGGATACTGGAATTTGAAAAATGACACTTATTATGGGACTTTGACTGGCTTAACGGTGCATCTTACAGAAAGCCTCCCTCACCACAAGCCTAGGAGCTCGGGTCTAAAAGTCTTATTGCAACCTAATTTTTGGTCTCACGCTGGGACACTTAATTTAAATCTTTAAATAATGTATTCTTGGCTTAGATTTTGTAATGCAACCTTTGTAGGTATTGCAGGAAACGTTTAGTTTTTAAACTTTCCCTCCTAAAAGTCCTGTTTTATATGGAGATTAAGGTTTCAGACGCATATCGTTTTAGTTATTGATTTATGATGCAAGTTTATAGGAAAATAGTAAAAAGAATAATATTTTATAGTATGTTTCTATTATATACTTGTCTGTTCCGTTTTCCCTTTTTAGAGCTATTTTAAATGAACAAAAATATAACCATCAACGAACAAACCAAAAAACAACTAATTGAAACACTTTTTATAACAGAAGTGTGATAATTTATAATAAAAAAAAGAGTGCGGATAAAAACGAGCATGCTTTATTATGAATATACTTCACACACGACACTTAAGAAGAAGTATTTCAAAACCTAAGCATTTGCACCAAAAACTGCTGTTAGATCTACGCTCCTAAACTACATGATTTTTGAAAAAATCATCAATTTTGGCATGGTGAGCGATAGTTACTTTATTTTTAATCATGAAAAACCAAGCCCGAAAAACGCTGATTAGAGTCATACATACGTCTTATGTTAAAATTTTGAATTAACGCCAATATTCATATTTTCACAAATATAAAAAATGTTTTTTTTTGTAAATAAAGAGCCAGCTAGGAACATAAAAAAAAAAGTAAAAAGAAACATTTACAAAAACAAATTTAATCCAACCATGCAGAGGGGGAAAGGTAATAATTTAATTTTAATTAAATTTGATAGTAGTTAGGTGCATTTTAAACGAACTTTTGGCGTGGCCCCGAAAATTTTTCGCCTGCGCGCTTTTCCGCCTTCTTCCCTAGGTACAATGTCATGACATACATGTAGTCCCGACTGTCCCTTTCTCCAGAAAAAAAAATGTCCTACTTAAGCCCACTGAGCCCCCCCGAATATTTTTTCTGGCTACGCCACTGGGCGTATGTTGGTTTTTCATTTTCCAAAAGTTCTAACGAATGCTCGTCGTGAGTCGCCCTGTATAGACCATGTTCTGTATCTCCTTAACGGCAACGAAGTTAGTTATTTGACTTTGTTACACTATTACGAAATCCTGTATATTACTTTTTAAAATTGATAACGACTTAAATTGATATTATATATACACTAGGTCAGAGGTCTGTATTTAATATTACAGCTGACGCCGATACAAATCGACAATACAATTATTAGGTCAAAGGGTCACTCTTTTAAGGAGATCGGACCGATATTTCAATATGTATCAGATTTATGGCTTTTGTGCTATTCATATGAATATTTTCGAAAAGTTCTCGAATTTTGAGAAAAAAAGCATGATGTTTAGAACAAAAGATTCAAAGAAATAATTTTAAAAATTGGAAGTTTTATAACAGATCACAGCATTTTTTTAAATTTTGTTTATGTCCCATTATGTATGGCCACGGGCCGTATCTCGGAAACTACTGGGCATAGAAACTCGGGGAAAAAACATTCTTAACTAAAGTGGCTAAGAGAAAACTCTGGAAATAATTAAGTTCCGCATTTTGCCGCAAGAGGGCACAATTGAAAATTAAATATCGAAATTCTAAATTTATCTGAAAATTTTCACATTAAGGTATACCTTTGGTAACATCATTAGATACCTACCCAGTGAGCATTTTATTCCTTAAAAGGAAATGTGTCATTGGCAACGTCGTTGTTTAGTCACACTTCCTTTTTTTGTGTCAAAATGCACACAAAATATTGAGTGACGTCATAGATTGTTTGCAATTTGCACCAAAAAGGAATTTTGTGTTCTTTTACACCATGTAGCAATTGTGTTAACACTCAAAGCATTGTTACATTGGAATTATACATACATATTATTGCATCTTACATTCGAAAATTAATCTATTTTTGACGTGTGTCCGAATTTTACAGAAGATCTAGTGGCCTTGTTGTTGGTTCCGTTACAACGCCTCCTATTATTTTGAAGGAAGGACTAAGGTTTCCTCCGAAGTGAAAAATAATAAACCTGATACGCAAAGACTTTTGGATGGGTTCACATTAAAACTCTTTTGAGACGAGCACAAAATTGATTAACCCTGACCTGCGCTAGCCTTTAGAATGGATTGGTTTGAATAAAATAACTTCCTTCGAAGGGTTAGTCCATTTTGTCTTCGAATCTCGGGTTTGTTCGCTCTTTTAAAATCCTATTTATTTATTATTAGAACACACACTTTATCTAAAAACAGCTATTTTCTAGGTTATACAAAAATAGTAGATTTCATGTAGCGTAGCTATGTAAACAAAACCTTAAATTCTACCAACCTAAACTAACCTTAATTATTGCGAATTCATTAATTTTATTTATGATCGAACCTTGGCCAAATCGATTCCGTTTTCATAATGAAAGTCCAAACGAAAATGGTTAAATCAAACATCGGAGGTCCGTTTACGTTCCCATTGGTGGATTACTCGCACACTGACACACTGGCTTACTCTCTACATGTTCGGGGTTCGACTGAGCCGAGTTAGGTTTCCGGTGGTTCCGGCCACATTTTTGTGCTCTCTTCCGGTTATGCCATTTGTCTCGGCCTGCTTTCAACGATTGGTGACACTAGGCCCACTACTTTCATCGATAATCGGGGGAGGTTGGTTGGATTGCACTGGTTTTTTGGAGGATGGGGTTGCGTATAACGCTTGTGGTCATCGCTGGCTGTAGGAAATCATATATATTGTAATGCCACCAATTGACCCCCCTTTTTACTCACTTGTTATGGACCTTGCACTTCCGGTGGTGGATTACAATCTTCAGTTTCCTGGGTGATGAAATTCGTATTTATTTCTATGATGTAACTTTTATCCGTTTTTAAAGGGAGCTAATTTTGATTTGGGAAAGTTTTTAATTTTTCAAAAAAATATTTTTTATGTCAAAAATTTTCTAATTTTCTTTGTTTTTTCTTTTGGTGGGTTCTTGTCTGTTCTTCGGAATTGGTACGTCATCCTGTGGAATGGGTCTTCTTTGTTCCGAAGTTTGGCGGTGCAATCTGAACTTCATTTGTTCCATGGCCGCTAATGGGACCATGGCTGTAGGTGGGACTTCTGAGGGTAAAGGGTCCTCTTCTACTCTACGGGAAGTACTGGGTGCTGGTGAAGTGGAAGCTTGAGGACGTGGAATATGACGGCACACTGAACATAAACAAGTGGGAATACCAGCTTGTCTTAATACTTCCCAATAATAGCTTGGTCCAAACATGTTTCGGATTTGAGGTTCACAAACAGCACAATCATATCTCATTGTTACTGGATTTCGGTTGTTTGTGAGGGACAACATTGCCATGCAGGCTTTCATTTTTAGTATTCGGTGTGAATAAGTTCTATCCAGGGTCCCACTGAAGCTCTTATCGGCCATAAAGTATAAATTCACACATTGGAATAGAGCAGTGCGAAAGAGGATATTTTTTAGAATTGGGTCCTCCACCATTCTCACATACGTTAAAAACAAGACTTCCAGATAATCATTTTAATAAGTTTTTCGTTTTTTTTTAAATTAATTTTGTTTATAAATAATAGGTTTTCAGTTTTTTCCCACATTTTAAAATATTTATAAAATTTTGTGAATGAAAACGGAACCCTGAACTATGTTTCTCTTTTATAAATAACTGAAAATTTTTTTAATCTTTCCTCATATTACAATACAGCGTGATCAGTTAAGGGTACGGAGCGGCCATATCTCGAAAACTACTGGGCATAGAAATTTAGGAAAAAAAATGATAACTAAAGTGGCCATGAGAAAATCCTGGAAAACATTTTTAAGTTCTGGATTTTGCCGCAAGAGGGCTTAATTAAGAAGTACATTTTAAAATTTTACAATCTCCGACAATTCCACATTATGGTATATCTTTGATAACACCATTAAAAAGCTTGGACAATTATCCATCATTTTGGTCTTATGCTCATTGGCGTACCGACTTTAATAAGAGGGGTTGAAAGTGTAATCATTTAAATCGCTGTAACTTATAAACGACTTATCCGATTTTAGCAAATTAAAGACTGGTTGGAAGAGAAATGTATGTGTTACCGGCCAACCCCGATTTCAGGATAAACTAGTTTGGCCTAACCCGATTTCAGGATAAACTAGATTTGCCTAGGCCTGTTCGGGTTTGTTCGTATTATAACAAACCCGAACAAACCCGACCAGACCCGAAAAACTTTTAGGATAAACTGGTTTGGCCTAGGCCAAACTAGTTTATCATGAAATCGGTGCACTTTCACCAATGGTATTTAGTTGTCCATAATAGTTCTCAAAAAAAAATGCTAGAGGGCGCAATTTGTAATAATTACACAACAGACCCGAAAAAATAAATCATACGGTATAATTATGATACCATAATCGAAAAGTGGATGAAATTTGCTAGAAAAAATATTAAACCGCAGCTCGATATCTCCGTTCGTTTCAGCGTTATCGCCAATAGAATAATTTTATTAAACTTTAATGAAATAGCGAGTGGGACGCCACTGATATTTTTCCATGTGGATATTATTTCTAATTAGCCTGGTCAATTCTGCATAAAAATGGTCTCTTGCGTTTTTCTCCTCAGGCACACCGTTCTTAATTGAAATAATTAAATTAAATTAGCTCTACTATTTAGTATTATTAACATTCATAATGAAAAATTTTGTTTTATAAAAATTCTAAATTTTTTTTAAAACGTAATATATTGTAGAAATCACAATGGTAACCTATCTTTAGGAATATTATTTTGAAGTTGTAGACGTTTTTAGTGTCCGTAATAATAATGAAGAAAGAAAATTAGCGGCTGTCTCAATGTCAAATTTGTAAACATCTGTCCAATATATTACATAACCAAAGTAACCATAACAATTATTCATATTAGTGATGTCATTAGGTCCATGTTGCAAGGTCTTCAATTAAGTATAAGAAATTCAATTTAATCATCGACCACAATGGTAAGGAAATTGTTCTTTTGAGTAGGATATTGGAAGAAAGTTTGATTCCTTTTGCAGACACTGCTAATTCGCGCACCCAAAGCTTTAATTATTTTGTGGATACTAGAAAACTTCAGATTCATACATTGGTTTCTCCATAAATAGTCTATCAAAACCGAGTCTTGTCAAATCTATTGTTTGGAATTTGCCATCTAATACTAACTCTGCGACAGCTCTACCAACTGCTGGAGCTTGTTGAATGCCTACAAGAAATATATGTTTTAAAAACATCATAATTATTGTAGTGTTTTCAGGCGGTGTATTATAACGAAATATAGGAATGCGACCTGTAACGGTGGTGAAATTTACACACTTTATTTTGCAAATAAAATATAATTTTTATTATTTTTAATGTGAGGGATTTAATGTGAAAAATTTTCAAATAGTAAAAAGCAATCTTTTGTTTGTTTTTGTTGTGTTATCGTCATAACATATTATCACCACAGTGGCGGCTCGCCAGGTGAAGTAGGTGAAGGGGCGCTTCACCAAAAAAAATAAAACCAGGACGAAATTTTTTCGACAATAATAAATATTATTGTACCAATGCAGCCACCATTTTAACCCTTAAAAAATAATTATGTTCGAATTAATATTAATTTATTCCGAATGTAACTATGCATAATAGGGCATAATAGGGGTTAACTTCGATGGACAATAATTATACACACTCGTGCATTTGGCGCGCCCCAGCTGACCGTGCTCGTGAGCTCAAAGCAGCAAGTGAAGACCAACGCCCAACATACAGTCAAGTGGCTTTGGTTACGTAACGTCAGTCACGCGACAGCATGTAACAGTTTTCACTGTGATGAAGGGCGATTTAAAAATAGATCAGTCGTATGCACCATTGATTTAGCATTGGTTCGCCTAACCTTAAGGTAGTTATTTTGAGGCTTCGCGAAACTTACGGTTATAGATATAATTTTTACGTGATTTACTGTGTGATTAAAAGGTTTTGTTTTTATTTTTCAGTTAATTCAGTAGTGTACGTACCTACTTAGTTGTGTGTTTTAAAAATGAACCCAATTAATGACATAGTTTGTAAGTATGTAATAAAAATATAAATTAGTCAATGTTTGTTTAAGTACCCGCACTATACCCAGCTCTTCACCTATTTTTAAGACCACGAGCCGCCACTGATTCACCAACACGTATTTTTTCACTTGTCAGTCTGTTAAATTCTATTATCGTATTCACCACCATTGTATTTTAGGCCTTATCAGAGTTAAAATTGACAGTGAACTTTTGAGCTATTAAGAAATAACAAGCAGTTAAGTTTTAAAATTTTTATGACAACTTGTCAACACACATAAGAAATAAAAAAAAATCTTTTAATTCTAAATAATCGTTTCTTTCATTTAAAAATGGAACTTAGACAGAACAGATTTTCCGCATTTATTAGACTCGTTAGACTCAGATGATACGGAAATCGTAAGAGAAAGGAATGTAAAAGTGCGTCACAATGTATTTAAAGAATAAGAAAGAAAATAAATAAAAACACATTTGAGCAATTAGTTAGATGGAATAATTGAACCAGTAAATAATAGAAATCAACCTATTTCAAGCATAAATTAAATATTAATTATTGTTTTAAGATATTATGCTACAGAATCATTTCAAAGAAATATCGGGGATCATTTGAACATTTCCCAGCCCATAGTATCTTGGATAGTAAAAATGGTTAGAAGACATGACCTTTTTTTTTTATTGGCGACTTGTATTAAAAGTGCATTAAATTTTTATTAAAATTGGAGAGCGCTTCTGTCTTATTAGATCAACTTCACTGCTTCCTAAGTCAGGGGGCAGTACATTACAACTCCGGTGAGAGAGCATCCCGACACAGACAACAAATTAAAATATCCAAAGAACAAACATTCACGTAGCAATTAAATATTTTTACGTATGTATCTATTTGACGACGCCAAATGATCCCTCCAGACCTTATTTTTAATTTTTTGGTGCCGTCAAATAGATACATACGTAAAAATATTTGATTGCTATGTGAATGTTTGTTCTTTGGACATTTTAATTTGTTGTCTGTGTCTGGATGCTCTCTCCCTGGAGTTGTAATGTACTGCCCGCGGACTTAGAAAGCACTCACGATGGCCCAATAAGCCGAAACCGCTATGCAATTTTAATAAAAATGTAATAAAATAATGGAATTTAGTGTCCGTTAAAATATAAAGAAAAGAAGCTTAGCGGCAAGCGGACAGAGTAGTGCGTCTATCTTTTGCATTAAAGTACACAGGGACGCCAAAGGTAATGGAATCCCTGGGGCACAGGTAGACAATGACAGGCTGTTTCGTTCTTGTTAGAACTCATCAGAATGCCATAACCCGTAAGCGACCCCCAGTACAGCGAGCCTGTTCTTTCAAGGCGTTTTTAAGAAATAAAAACGTGATGAAAACCCAGTAACGCCATCAGTAGTAATCAACTCAATGCAAAAGATAGCCATCTATCGTGAAAACGTAGAAATAAATAAATCTAAATCAATCAAGCACGGAACGGCCACTTCACCAGTATAGGAAACATTTCTCCCTTCTCTAATACCATCTCCACGGTTTTGTGGGTTCAGATCCAGATCGCGCTGCAGTCGCCCACCGGTTTGCAGCACTATTCCGTAAATGCCGCTTGCCGCTAAGCTTCTTTTCTTTATATTTTAACGGACACTAAATTCCATTATTTTATTTAACTTACACACGGCATTTACGGAATAGTGCTGCAAACCGGTGGGTGACGATAGATGGCTATCTTTTGCATTGAGTTGATTCCTACTGATGGCGTTACTGGGTTTTAATCGCGTTTTTATTTCTTAAAAACGCCTTGAAAGAACATGCTCGCTGTACTGGGGGTCGCTTACGGGTTATGGCTTTCTGATGAGTTCTAACAAGAACGAAACAGCCTGTCATTGTCTACCTGTGCCCCAGGGATTCCATTACCTTTGGCGTCCCTGTGTACTTTAATGCAAAAGATAGACGCACTACTCTGTCCGCTTGCCGCTAAGCTTCTTTTCTTTATAAAAATGTAATGCAATTTTAATACAAGTTTTTCCTTCCCATGCACTTCAACAAGTGCACACAGCCGCTACAAACCTATTTTTTTTATTGGCATTGTATTTCCACGCTAATCTTTCCCAGTACTCTGATTTTTGCTTATTAGAAACAGTGTTTTTTTTTAAAAGTTAATACACTTTTGTACCATTGAAATTAGAATTCTTTCTGCCACATAATATAATTACTGTATCTCTTCCGAACTCCTGCTTTTTCCGTGATGGATCCGTAAAATTTAATTTATTACCGTGAAGTAACGTAAAGGACGAAATTCATTGATAAAACAATTTTTCAACACATATGAAGTTCGAATATTTTACTCTAAAGTTAGTTGTAAACTAAAATCGTCAGCTCCGACATACGTGCATCAACCTGACTCTCTGTCTGTTATAAGAATGTCCCCGATTTTTGGTGAATACGATATTTTATTAACAGACTGTTAATCCTATACAGCTGTTAGCTGTTAGCTGTATAGGATAGTTAAGTTAGTGATGGTGAATACGGCTGTTAAAGTCTTGGAATAAATCACGTAAGATTTAAAAAATTACCTCCGATTGATAATGAACCAAGTAATTATTTCATTATAATAATAACTAGTAAGGAAGTTCAGGAGTTAAAAAATATAACAAATTCTTACCCTGTCCGCTAAATCCAGTAGCTAAATATATATTTGTGTAGTAAGGATGCGATCCTATAATACCATTCTGATCATATCTATTTAATCCATAGTAACCACCCCATGCATGTGTTAGCTAAAAAGTTAAATTAAAATAAATATTAGCAATTTTTTTTTTAAACATGCAGGTCGATTTTTTAAACAAAAAGTAAGTGTAGTTTTTTAAAAGTGTTTTAAACATGTATCTCCTGCTGTTATTTCTAATATTGGTACACGTACGCAAGGGTGGATTTACGGGGGAAGAAAGTATAAAAACTCTAAACATTTATAATCACAGTAAAACACAACCCGCCCTTCGCATATCAAAACAGGCAACCAACGCAACATCAGACAGGTGGGCGCAACAACAACACCTATCCCGATGGAACCTGGTCAAACCCAAGCGAAGACCATAATTAGGAAACCCTCCAAAAGGTTATCAACTGGAATGTTGCTTCTAACGCACAACCACTTAAAACAAGCGGTTGGCATAATAACAGGCCACTGCCACTTAAGAAAACACCTACGCCGAGTAGGAATTTACAATGGCCCCATTGGATGCAGACTTTGCGGCGAAGAGGACGAAACCGCCTCACATATCATAATAACTGTAAAGCACTGACCCGAAGATTAAAAATCTTCGGAGGAATCCAATGTGGGGATAACCTCCCGCATGACAAACTTGGTAGGAATTTACTGGACCTTATAAAAGGAACAAATCTTTTCTAGCAAGATAGGGGAGCACAATAAGCCATAAGGCTACAGTGCAGGAAGCTTGGGTCGAACGCCCGACCCCCGCCCTAAATCAACCAACCAACCAACCAACCAACCAACCAAAACATTTATAATCGTAATATCAACACTTTATTCACAGTGACCCGTGCGTCATAACTTATACGTCATTAAAATCGTACGAATTAAATCGAAGAAATATGGTCAAAACAAAGTCTAATGTGCCTAATGTCCCGATGTACGGATTCCTAAAAGTTTTGTATCAAAAATTTAAGTCTAGCACAAAACCAATATTATCCATACATTTTTGCACAATATTTTTTCACTTTTGTGTTAAATATTTTTTTTCCGCAAGCTGTACGGTAAACAGTTCCCAAGATACAGACTCGCGTCTATATCCCAACCTAATGCAGGCACACTGCGCATATCAGGCGGATAGCGATTTTTGAAATTTACATAGGTAGAAATGAGTTCAATTATTACATGTAAAATATGATTGATATACCGATTAATTAATTAAATTTTTAATATTACGGTATTCTATTTATATTTTTAAACCAAACACTTTATTCTCTTTTTTTTTCTTTTATGTTTTAAGGAGTTCAAGTGGTTGACAGTCTACGATTTTGTAAATTCCGACTTTTTTGTTATGGGGGTCATAGTAGAAATCATAGGGCTTATTGTTGTTTTTAGTGCATTAATACCAGAAATGCATGGCATGTAATGGTCTTTAAAGGTGGTCGTTTGAAGACTTTGTGTTTTCTTTTCATATGAACATTAATATTTGTTTTTGTACTACATTTCATCCCACACTCTGTGCTGTTCTACAATTTAAAAAATGACAGTTAGGTTTTTACTTTACAGGTGCTTGACAGCCGCCACGAAATATTTAATATTTTGTTACAGCCGCAGCCATAACAAAACTTACTGATTAATAACCTG
Organism: Polydrusus cervinus; assembly: GCA_935413205.1. Lineage (NCBI taxonomy): Eukaryota > Metazoa > Arthropoda > Insecta > Coleoptera > Curculionidae > Polydrusus > Polydrusus cervinus. The sequence goes on along the minus strand of OW284511.1, from coordinate 68,737,058 downwards.
CCCCTCCATTTTAATTATGCCACACAAGGCCACAAATTAACAAACCGTATTTGTAAGAAAACTTAATACCTCGACTATGACTCAACACCGTGACGTAAAAAATTATTTAATCCATTTCTATCTGTTTAGGATTTCCTTTTTTGTTTTTCATAAAATTAAAAAGAAAAACATATTTTTTTGATGGAAAAATTATTGGTGTCAAGAGATTAAAATTGGTTTGTAGTTTATTCGTTCTTAATACTAATTTTAAATGACCGCGCATGAACAAAACTCCACAAGCCATTCTGATACCACTGTTACTAGAGAGACTGCTATTAACCGCCATGTCAAACACCCACATGTTGGGAAAAATCGTGAGTTCTGAAACGTGCATCTCAAGTGAAGAAAAGGGGCCCCTTCAGCACCACTGAAGCAACATCAATCAAGGTGAGTGGAGTTTCCGACTTTTATCAATCTTTATTCAATTGTAATGTTTTAATTTTACTACAAATATTTCTGAATCCGCCAGATTAATTTTACAGTCCATTAATCATCCTTTTTCTTTTCAAACCAGCAAAAATACGCTCCATTTTTGGTCTCTTCGGCACGGATATTTATTAGTTTTGTCATAAAAAAGAAAATTGTAGTAAAAATTGAAATTGATTTAGCTTCATAATTTCGCCATTTTTAAATTTATTTGCCGTTGTAAAAAACCGTCTAGCCCACTTCAAAATGTGTTAGCATTGTAAAAACCGCGCAAGTCACGTTTTCGCACACACAGTAAAGCAACTCCTTCGCATCTCCTTTTCTAACTTGAGCATTTTCAAGCAATCGCTACTATCTTTCTTATATACATTGAATCCCTAAAATACAGGGCCGCATTTGAATTTTTTGTACAGTATTCTTACAATGGCCGCCGCCGAAAAACTAAAGAGGGCAAAAGTTTTTCGTCAAGTTGAAATAAACCGCATACAAGAGCTTTATACTTATGCAGAACAGGCAACTGTTGATAAGTCTTTGCATAATCAATTTAAACAAAGATGTAATTATTTACCTGATATCTATGAGGAATTTAATAAACAACAAAGTATAATTATGAATTTAATAATTAATCTGGATGATCAAATTCCATTGGAAGATAAAATACGATCTGAATTTGAGCTTTCCTATTTTTTTGTAAAAGCTGTCTCTGAAGGTATTTTGGAAAATGAATTAAAAGCAACTAATGCTGATCCTAATAATCAGAATATTAATATTATGCCAAAGGTTAAATTACCAGAAATAAAAATAAATAAATTTACTGGTGATATTAAACAGTTTAAAGCCTTCATTGATATTTATGACGCTTTGATTCACAATAATGCTTCTTTAACTAATATTGAAAAGTTCACACATTTACATTCTTATTTAGAAGGTTCACCCAAGGCATTAATTCAATGCACACCTTTAACTAGCACTAATTATCATGTAGCATACAAAGCCTTGGTTGAACGCTATACAAATGACCGTATTCTTGCAACTGCGCATTGGAATGAAATAGAAAATGCCCCGCATTTGTCTTCAGAAAATCCGCATGTCCTCCGACGATTAATTGATATTTTTACTGAAAATATTGCCGCTCTATCAAACCTCAAATATCCTACCGATCACTGGGACTTTATTTTAGTTAATATGCTATTAAAACGTCTTGATTCCGTCACTTTGTCGCGTTTTGAAATGAATCATGGTTCATCCGCTTTGCCAACATTTAAAGGTCTTATTGACTTTTTAAATAAACAATGTGTTGCCTATGATAGTATAGCCTTCTCTACAAACTATAAAAAAGATTCTAGAAAACAGCCGCAACAACGTCCTCAATTGTATTCACTGTTATCAAATACCGCAGAAAACCCTCGAAAATGTCCGCTTTGTTCCTCAAATCACAATATTTATAAGTGTTCTAATTTTATTGCAAAGAGTCCGCAGGAACGTTTTTCTTTAATAAAACAAAATAAATGGTGTTTTAATTGTTTAAGCTCTTCCCATATTTCCGCAAAATGCAACTCAACTTTTACTTGTCGTTTTTGTAAGGCCCGCCATCATTCGCTTTTACACTTGAATGGTCAAAATAGTCACCATATTCCGCGTCCTCAAAATTTACTACCTCCGCTGCAAACTATCTCCCCCGCATTAAATTTTCAATCAAATAATCATAACTCTAATCGTCAAACGCAACAAATTGTTTTACCTACCGCAAATATTTCCGAATCCGTCCCTGTTCAAAATCCGCCGGTCGCATCTTTAGCAACATTCTCAGACTCGCAAAAAATAACCAATAATACAAATACGAATAAAATTAGTTCAAATACAGTATTACTCGGTACATTGCAAATCGATGTTTTAGATTCTCGTGGAAACTATCAAAAGGTTCGCGCTATTTTGGATTGTGCCTCTCAATCTAATTTTATTTCAAAAAAGTGTGTTAATCGGCTTGGTTTATCGCCGCATAAATTGTGTTTATCCGTATGTGGACTTTCAGACATGTCAAAAAATGTCAATTCTGGTGCGGTTCATTGTGTTATTAAACCTGTTGATAACATTACTCCTAAATTGGATATAGAAGCTGTCATTTTGGATAAAATTTGTAATGACCAACCTACTAGTTCTAGTTTGCCTGTTAACTTTCCACATACTATCAATTTAAAATTAGCAGACAAACATTTTTATGAACCAGGTACTGTCGATATTTTACTAAATGCTCATGTTTTTTCTCAAGCCTTAATTGAAGGTTGCATTAAGGGACATGAGAATACGCCAACCGCAATTAATACTATTTTTGGGTGGATATTAATGGGACAAATTACTAATAATTTTAATCAAAATGTATATTCTTTGTTTACTTCTATTGACGCCGCTTTAGACACAACTGTCAAACGATTTTGGGAACTTGAAGAGGTACCGCACGTAAAAACTATTTCTCCTGAAGAGAAGCAATGTGAAAATATTTTTATTGATAAATATTCCCGCTCGCAAACTGGAAGATATTCTGTTTCTTTGCCTTTCCGCGATAATATTAAACCTAGTTTTGTTGATAGCCGCTCGATAGCTCTTCGTCGCTTTCAGTCACTGGAACGTCGACTTATACGTGATCCAGACCTCCATAAAATGTATTGTGAATTTATGGAAGACTATCTCAAAGCCGGACATATGGAAAAAATAAATAAAAATAATAATTATGATGATTCATACTATATCCCGCATCATTCTGTTATAAAATTGGATAGTGTCTCCACTAAATTGCGTGTAGTTTTCGATGCCTCCGCAAAGGATATGAATAATAAGTCTCTAAATGATTTTTTGTTGATTGGGCCTAAGTTGCAAAATGATATTTTGAGTATTTTATTACATTTTCGTCTTCATAAATTTGTTTTTACCGCAGATATACGACAGATGTATAGACAAATTTTGATTAACCAATCACATCGCCGCTTTCAAAAAATTTTATTTCGATTTTCTGTAAATGATGAGATTCAAGACTATAAATTAAATACTGTTACGTACGGTGTATCCTCCGCACCGTATTTAGCTATACGCACCTTATTACAACTTGCTGAAGATGAAAAGCATAATTTCCCTATCGCTTCCAAAGTTTTAGTATCTGACACTTACGTCGATGATATCGTAACTGGTGCTCAGACTTTTGAAGATTGTTGTAGTCTTCAAATGCAGCTTAGTTCTCTTTTAGAAAAAGGTGGTTTTCAGCTTAGAAAATGGTGTAGTAATTGTCCTGAACTATTATCACGTCTGCCCGCTGATCACCTTTATAATGAATCATTATTTTTTGACAATAAGGAAACGAATCAAACTATTAAAATCTTAGGTTTAAAATGGAATCCTATTTGTGATAATTTTACATATTCTGTAGAACCTCTGGAACGCGAATGCACAAAAAGAAATATGTTATCAGATTTAGCCCGCATTTTTGACCCCGCAGGGTTTTTAGCCCCTTTGAGTTTTCTATGTAAACAAAAAATACAAATTATGTGGAGCTTAGGCTTAGATTGGGATACCGTTCCTCCAGAACATATTGTTAGTTTTTGGAAAACAATTAAATCACAATTACCTGAACTTAAAGATTTAAAAATTCCGCGCCATTTAAAAAATAGTTTAAATAGTTATTCTGAAATTCATGAATTCTGCGATGCCAGTGAAGCTGGATATTGCGCTTGCATATATATTCGCATTCAAGTAGGCGAAAATAATTTTTGCTGTTATTTAATTTGTGCAAAATCAAAAGTTGCACCGCTCAAACGAATTTCAATACCGCGTCTTGAACTGTGCGCAGCCGTCTTATTGGCTAATTTATTAAAGTTTCTTTTGAATGCGTACAAAGACAAAATTTCATTTTCTAATTTTTGTTGTTGGTCTGATTCAACAGTTGCATTGTCATGGATTAGATCTTCACCGCATAAGTGGGTAACATTCGTAAGTAATCGAGTAACTTTAATTCAAGAAACCATACCGCCATCTTGTTGGCATTATGTTAATACTAAAGATAACCCCGCTGATTACGGAAGTAGAGGTTTACTTCCCCGTGAGTTGCTTCATTGTGCCAAATGGTGGGTGGGTCCCGAATGGCTAAGTTTGCCCCAATCACTTTGGCCTGAGTCTAATATTGTTGTCGAGGAAACTCTCGAGGAAGTTAAACACACCGCTTTGTTATCAAACATTAATCTCGACAAATTAGATACACTTCTAATTAAATTTTCCTCTCTATCCAAAATTTTAAATATCATTTCTTATGTATTACGTTTTATTAAAATGTTAAAAACAAAATCTAAATTAATTGGTCCAATACCGAATTCTGAATCAGAATCAGCTTTGAATCTTTTAATAAAACGCACACAAATGACACATTTTTCACAAGATATTGAACTTTTGACTCGAGGAAAATTAACTACAAATTTAACTAAAAAACTTAACCCGTTTTTAGATACTGAAGGAATTTTAAGAGTAGGGGGTAGAATACGTCACGCTGACGTACCTTATGACTTAAAACATCCTATTTTACTACCACGTATTTGTCGATTAACGGAGTTAATAATTCAGGACGCTCATAAAAAATATTTACATCCTGGAGGTCAAACATTGAGATTTATTTTATCTCAAAAATTTTGGATATTGTCCGCCCGCAGGGCAATACGTAAAATTACGTCTGAATGTATAAAATGTTGGCGTTTAAACCCTAAAACGTCACAACCGCCGATGGGCGATTTGCCTATTAGTCGAATTTCTCAAATAAAACCATTTTCACAAGTAGGCACAGACTACTGTGGCCCATTTAACATATTAATGAATCGCCATCGAGGCGCAAAAACAAGGAAATCATGGATTTGTTTATTTGTTTGTTTTGCGACCAAGGCAATTCACATTGAATTAGCGTCAGATCTTTCAGCAGAGTGTTTTCGTGCTGCATTTCGTCGCTTTATTGCTCGCAGAGGCAGGTGCTCTGCAGTTTTTAGTGATAATGGAACAAATTATGTTGCCGCGAATAAATATATTCAAAATATTATGCAATCAGCTGTGGAATCTGAAAAAATTAGCTGGCATTTTAACCCTCCAGCATCACCACATTTTTCAGGTCTTATGGAGGCTGGTGTCAAGAGCCTAAAAACTCATTTATACCGCGTAATAGGATTGCAAATATTGACATATGAAGAATTTTTAACATTAATAACCCAAATTGAAGCTGTTTTAAATTCTCGCCCATTATGCCCGCTTAGTAATGATCCAAATGATCTGTCGGTACTGACCCCGGGACATTTTTTAACCCTTGACCCGCTTTCCGTTTTACATGATCCCGATTTTAAGGAGGTAAATATAAATAGGTTAAATCGATGGCAACTTCTTCAGCGCCTACATGCAGATTTTTGGTCGCGTTGGAGTAAAGAATACCTTCATACTCTTCTTCAAAGAGGAAAATGGAATCATAAAGATTCACCTATTACTCCTGGTACATTGTGCTTAATAAAACATGAAAATTATCCCCCGCTTGCTTGGCAAATGGCTAGGATTGTAGAGTTGCACCCGGGTGCCGATGGAGTTGCGAGAGTTGCTACTGTGCAGACAAAACATGGGTCTTTGAAACGACCTTTGGTTAAGCTTTGCCCGTTACCCTCGCAATAAAAAATATATATTTTTTCTCAACTTAGATTTAGGATTGCTTGTATGTTTATTTTGTAATTTATTTTAAATGTTAGCACATTTAAGGTGGGTGGGAATGTTTAGGATTTCCTTTTTTGTTTTTCATAAAATTAAAAAGAAAAACATATTTTTTTGATGGAAAAATTATTGGTGTCAAGAGATTAAAATTGGTTTGTAGTTTATTCGTTCTTAATACTAATTTTAAATGACCGCGCATGAACAAAACTCCACAAGCCATTCTGATACCACTGTTACTAGAGAGACTGCTATTAACCGCCATGTCAAACACCCACATGTTGGGAAAAATCGTGAGTTCTGAAACGTGCATCTCAAGTGAAGAAAAGGGGCCCCTTCAGCACCACTGAAGCAACATCAATCAAGGTGAGTGGAGTTTCCGACTTTTATCAATCTTTATTCAATTGTAATGTTTTAATTTTACTACAAATATTTCTGAATCCGCCAGATTAATTTTACAGTCCATTAATCATCCTTTTTCTTTTCAAACCAGCAAAAATACGCTCCACTATCTATATTTTAAATGTCACGCTATCCGCCTGACATGAACAGTGTGCCTGCATTAGGTTGGGATATAGACGCGAGTCTTTTTAGTTGTGCACTCAAATTTTCATAGTTTATTATTATTTTATGAGGAAGCTGAACTTTCTTGCAACATTATTTGGTAAAATCAAAAATAAAAAAGTTTCCCATTTCCCAAGACAATTTTAGAAATATTTGTCGGATGTCTTAAGACATTTAGAATTCCTGTTGGGTGGCTTGTTGGGAAATAATAAACTTACTTTTGCTGCGCTAAAAGCCGGAACTCTATTCGTCAAAATTGGCAATAGGGTACTGTCCCACAAATCATAATCTCCACCTAAGTTGGTCTCCTCAGGTTCGTCTGTAAATTCAGGGGCAAAACCTGCTATAAAATCTCCTCCTAAACCCTCCCTCCGAAAATATACTCCTGACGAATCAATAACATGGGGCGTATTTAGACCGGGTGGGTTTTCCGGACAGGAAAATGTATAAGCCAATCTTTTTCTAAAAAATAAATAAAATTTAAAAAAACAGTTGTACACAGAAAATAATTGAAGAAATTGGAAAATAATAAGTTTATTTTTAAATATTTACTTATAATATAATAAATGTTTATATCATTTTCTATTTTTTAAATATTTACACATTCTTCTGTAATTCTAGAAGTAAAGATTTAAAATTTTTAGGAGTTATAAGTGTGTCAATTGCAATTTTTGAGCCAATTCAAACCTTTAAAACCACTTCCAGGTTAGCAGTTTATTCGTGTAAGAATCAGTTTTCATCTATATTACTATTGGGATTATTTTATGCATACTCACATAAAAATGCCAGACCTTATTTGTCACGCAGCTCCAAATTTGGGTAATAAATTAAAAACCAAATGAATAGGCATTGATAACTTAAAAGAATAAACACAGGTGGCTGAAAACTTAAGTTGGCTGAAAGACCACTAAAGCTTTCCTATTTCTATTTAGAGTAGTTTCAACAGTTGACTGTGATTGTGTTTTCTGTGGGTCTGGAGATAGATTGTTTTATATTTAATTATAGGTGAGTGTGTCTCACGAGCAATCCAGTTTACCTAAATTAACTATTTTTATATTTAAGGGTAACAGTGAGTGATTCTCACGGGCAACCTGGTTTACCTATTTTAACTATTTTTATATTTAATGATTATAATGTCAATTTTATTAAAATAATAAATCATTTATGTAAGTAGAAATTATATCTAGCTTATTATTATATCAAGTCATTTCAATAATTACAAAGTACTATTATTAAAATTAATATTTTCATGTTAGAAATTGATTAATTGTTATGGTGTCTGTTTGGCCTGGGAACATTCTAGTAGTTGTTTGTTAATATCTGGAGCGGGTACTGTCTCCATTTGTCGGTTGGTATCCATTGCACACTCATGACTCATATGTGATAAAGGAACTGCGTGGTCTGAATCCCAGAGTGAGAATTGTTGGTTTTACTGATCCATACAGTGAGGAGGATCTATTGATAGTGTTAAAACAATTAAATTCTGATATCTTTGTAGCGAATTCTCTGTGTCAAATTATTAAAGTAGGTAAGACGAAAAATAATCCCAACCGTTTTCAAGCTGTAGTACAAGTTGATAGAGGCACTTATGATAGAATTACGAGGGTGGGCAACGTATTTGTGGGGTATGATGCTTGTAGAGTATATGACGGCGTTGAGGTTAGTAGGTGTTTTAATTGTAATGACTTTAATCATACGGCTAAAAGTTGTTCCAATAAGCGTAGCTGTCCTAGATGTGGAAATGACCACATTATCAGTGATTGTCATTCAAGGGCTCTTGAGTGCTCAAACTGTATTAAGGTAAATAGTGGAAATCACGGCAACCCTGTAAGTACCGCACACGCTGCATGGGATATAAACAAATGCGAGGCTTATAAAAGGGCATGTGCGAAACTACGGGCCAATATTCTGGGCCAATAGCAATTATTGACGCCTACTTATTTCGGTGCAACTGTTTCCCCCCACAATTCCATTTCCATTTCTCATGCTAATATGGTACTTCCCAGCATTAAGCAGTTACAAACCCCAAATATTTTATTATATTACCAAAACACGCGTGGACTTCTCACTAAAACTGCAGAAATTCTAAATAGTACATCATATTGCAATTTCGAATTAATAGCTCTAACAGAAACATGGCTAAATTCGTCTGTTTTTACTAATGAGGTGATAAGTTCGAGATTTAATACCTATCGTGCTGATCGTGATCCACATGCAACTGGCAAAACAAGGGGTGGGGGTGTTTTACTAGCTGTTGACCAGCGATTTAAATCATCCAGAATTATATTTCAGAACGAAAATTTGTTACCGCATATTGACTTAATAGGCGTTAAGGTCTGTTTCGATTACTTGACGATGCTGTTTTTTGTAGTTTATATACCTCCACCGGTTACCTTAAATGATCTAGATAATCTTTTTGAGTTTTTTATTGCATCTGTTCCTGTATTTGATAAAAAAGTCTGTATTCTGGGTGATTTTAATTTACCCTTATTCTCAGAGTTCGTGGATAGTGGTGTGGAGAATCATTGTACAAGAGCGCTTAGTCATTTTTTAACTTACATGAATCTGAAGCAAGGTAATTATATCAGGAACGCTAACAACAGAATATTGGATCTAGTACTTCATAACAACAAAAAATGCGTAGTTGAGGGTGCCTCGGATATCTCGCTTGTAGGGGAGGATGAACATCATCCTGCCCTTTCTATATCACTGGAATACTCTCATTCAGTTAACCACAAACATGACTTTGTGATAAACTTTGAAAATAACTATAATTTTCGCAAGGCTAACTTTCCTTTAATGTATAATAAGTTTCTGGATGTTGATTGGTCGTTTCTTACATCACTGGATAGTTTGGATGGTGCATGCACTTCTTTCTACGACAAATTGTTTGAGATTGTTGACTTATGCGTGCCACGGTATGCGAAAACTCCGAACGGTAAGTATCCACCGTGGTTTACTAAAAACATTATCCAAGACATAAAAAAGAAAGATAAGTTCCATCATAAATACAAGAAAACGGCTTGTCCCCAATCAATGCAAAATTTTAAATTCTTAAGATCCAAAATTAAAAAAGATATCCAAACTTCCTATAAACACTACCTACAAAGAATAGAACTTGATATTAGGAGAGACCCTAAAAAATTCTGGAATTTCATTAAAAGCAAGAGGGAGACCTCCAACATTCCAAATGCAATGTCTTATGACAATGAAGAGTTCACTGATCCTCTTGATATTTTAAACAATTTTGCTAAATTCTTTGAACAGTCATTTCTGAATAGTACTTCCGGTGCTTTAAGAAATGATCAAACTATTTATAAACATATTATTAATGTCCACTACTTTTCTGAAGATGAGGTCATCAATGCCTTAAAGAAGATTAAACCGAAGTTTACTACAGGACCGGATTCCGTTCCGGCATTTTTAATCCACGATTGCCGTTTTGTTTTGGTGAGACCGCTTCATATTATATTTAATCTATGTCTTAAGTATCAGTCAATACCTCAGATATGGAGAACTTCTAAAGTATGCCCTGTATATAAAAAGGGTGATAGGTCAGAAGTATCTAACTACCGACCAATATTAATTATCTGTAATTTTTGTAAAGTGTTTGAGTTCCTACTTCACGAGTCTGTCTTTCCGTTCATCCGCGGGCAAATAACTCAGCAGCAACATGGATTCTTTAAGGGTAGATCCACGATAACCAACTTGCTTAATATGACACAAAATCTTTCTGAGTCGTTGGATGAGGGTATACAAACAAACTGATGTAATATATTTAGATTTTTCAAAAGCTTTCGATCGACTTGATCATGGTATTTTGATTTCAAAATTAGAAAAATTTGGATTTTCAGAGTCGTTGTTGGCACTAATTAAGTCATATCTCTCCAACCGCTGCCAGTATGTTTCCCTTCATGGACTCAGCTCTAATAAATATACCGCTGGCTCCGGTGTCCCCCAGGGATCGGTGCTTGGGCCGTTACTTTTTATTCTTTTAATAAATGATATTGGTGATGATCTGGATGCTGACCATTGGATATACGCTGATGATATTAAACTATTTAAAAGAATTAGAAACATCAACGATTGTATTGTTATTCAACGGAATTTGGATCTAATTAATAATTGGTGTATTAAAAATAATTTAAAGCTTAACATTGAGAAGTGTAAAGTTGTTTCTTTTACAAATAAACTTTCTGTAATTAATTTTGATTATATTCTTGAAAATAAAATTATTTCTCGCTCTGACTCATTTTGCGACTTGGGTGTCGTTTTTGATTCAAAGCTTTCTTTTATACCCTATACAAATAAGATTATTAGTGAAGCTCTTCAGAGTTATGGATTTATTGTGCGCTGCACTAGGGATTTTAACAGCGTTGATGTCTTAACAAGCTTATACAATGCCTATATAAGATCGAAACTAGAATATGCCGCAGTGATCTGGACACCTGAGTATAATGTTCACATTGATAATCTTGAAAGGGTGCAGCGAAAATTCTTAAAGTACCTTAGCTTTCGGGTCGACGGAATATATCCCATGCAGGGTTTTCCCCAGACTCTACTTCTTCAGAGATTTAAATATGAATCACTCAGGGATCGCCGTGATTACCACCTATTAATGGCTCTGTATAAATTACTAAACAATCAACTCGACTGTATTAATATATTGGGTAAGCTTAATTTTAATGTGCCACGATTGAATTCACGACAAAATATGACTTTCTACCTGCCTAATCCAAAAACAAATATTTTAAAGTTTTCTCCTGTCTTTCAAATGTGTGAGAGATATAATAAACGGTTTGATTTAGATTTTTTCAGTTCTTCGGTCAGTACAGTTAAGAGGTTAGTGCGGCATTAATACTTTAAACTAAGATTGTGCGGCTGGTATTATTTTTTGTCCAGTGACATGATTTTCTGTGTTCAGTCTCTCTTTTTCTTTTTTTTACTGTTACTTTTCTTATATTCGAATAATTAGTTTAGGTTTACGTATAGACTAGCTTACTTTTGTTAGTATTTTTAGCTTCACTTTTAGTATATTTATTTTTTGTGTAAACTTTTTCATGGTCCTGCCTTGTAGTTGGGTTATTTAACCTGTAGGGTAGGTAATGTAAATAAATAAATAAAATAAATAAATGACGATATTAGCAAAGTTCTGTATTGGAGCGGACCCTAGTGCTGGTGTCCATTGCACAACTCAGTACAGAGCAGAGAATGTTTTAGTGATCCTGATCAGAGGGCATGTTGTCATGTCTAGTTGTTGTACGGGAGTGATGTTGTTCCACTCCGTACATTAGTTAGAGGCTCCGGATGGCTACTACTGTGTAATACCCGTGGTACGTTGTACTTCCGGAGACGGTGCTATCTTGAGAGAAGACGCACTGAGAACAGACGTTTCACTTTCTTATTTTGTCTATTGCTGTGGCTTGCTTCACATGACGATCAGCATATGACGTTTTATAGTGTAATGCTACTTTTTAAGTAAAAGTTGGAGATAATGATTATTATTCTTAATTTACAATTATTATTGTTTTGGATAAAAAGAATAAATTGCACTTCATTGGTATTTCATATAACACTGAGATTGATAAGAATTAGTTCATAAAACAATATAAATAGTATGTCTATATTTATTTAAAGTTGATTATGGGTGAATTGGTTGCTCAGGTACTGTTTTTCTATTTTCAGGTATGTTAACTCGAAAGACAACTCAAGTCCAGTTAAAGTTAAGATTATACCATATTAATTAGTAAGTACTTTACTTTATCTTACAGTGCAAAAGTAATATGGTTGATTGATTGAGATACGCCCTTGATAACCTGACATTCAGCCTACAACAATTAATAGAAAAGTATACAATGAAAAAAAAAATAAGTAAACTAGGAAGTCAATCATATAAAGCCTTTTTGGTTTATCATTTTTCTATTTTGTCCGTTTCGGCCTGCGTATTACATTCGATGCTTAAATTCTTTACAAATTCTCTTTTCAATGACATCACACATTATCATTTGTTTTAATTAAATTATGATATTTCTTCTTAATTTTTACTATTACTTATAAAATAATTATTAACTTGTGATACACAGAACATTAAACGAATTTTATTTTAATAATACAAAGATGGGTTGCTATTTGAATAAATGATTAAAAAAAATTGAAAAATATCGAGAAATTCTGTGTTTTTTTTAAATACTACATATCTGTAATATCAAAGGAAATACACAGCGATAAATAAATAGCTTTAATGCGCAAGCGCGGCCTCTACTCGCAGATCCGTAAATTGGAGGCAATTCTCACGGAGAGCACTCTCAGAGTGCCCCAGAGCAGTAAACTGAAGACATTATTAGTGACTTAAGCAAGTGCCGTTAAAGAGAAATAAAATTTTAGCTCCTAATCAATTTGGATTTCAGGAATCAAGGTCCACCAATGATGCCATGTTTGCTTTTCTTGAAACTGTATATGCTGCCATCAACTCTGGTAGCAGTGTTGCGGCAGTATTCTGCGACTTTTCGAAGGCGTTTGACTGTGTGGATCACGGTATACTGCTGCGTAAGCTTACGAGATATGGGTTTGTAGGAAGGACTTACGAGTGGTTCTGCTCATACCTGTCTGATAGAATGCAAAGGGTAACTTGGGATGGTAAATCGTCTACGAACTCGCCCGTAAACCGTGGTGTACCCCAGGGCTCAGTGCTGGGACCAATTTTGTTTCTGATTTATATTAATGACTTAACTAGATTGAACATTAGCGGATACTTGACCTTGTTTGCCGACGATACCACCCTTGTGTGGAAAAGTCTTAATATTCTTCAACTCATTCAATCCATAGAGCTTGATTTAACACTGATAAGGGAATGGTGCGAATCAAACTTACTCTGTTTCAACATGTCAAAAACAAGTATTGTTTCATTTAACTGTCATGTACCAAATGTGGATATAGTTAATAACAGTATAAAAAACAATAGTAATGCTAAATTCTTGGGTCTGCACATTGATGAAAGTTTGAAGTATACAACACACATAGAAAGTTTATCTAGGAAAATATCGCGTGGTTGTTATGCTGTGAGAATTGCTGCGAATGAATTGAGTGGAAGAGAGGCGCGAATGGTGTACTTTGCTCTGGTAGAGTCCCATTTGTTGTATGGTATATGTTTCTGGGGCTATTGTAGACGTGATTTATTTCAGTCAATATTTGTGTTGCAGAAGCGGGCTGTTCGATATGTGTGTAAGGTAAGGACGAGAGAGCACTGCAAACCTCTGTTTATAGATCGGGGTATTCTAACTCTGGTGTGTTTATTTGTGTTGGAGACTGCATGCTTAATTCATAAGTCTGTTCTACGTGGTCCAATGACTATTCTTCCGGGACAGTATAATACGAGAGGCTCAGGTAAATTGTCTTTACCTATTCCTAAAACTACACTCGTTAAACAATCTATATTTTATGAGAGTAGGAAAATTTACAACCATGTTCCGCAGTCTGTAAGAGATCATCAATGTCTCAAACTTTTTAAAAAAACATTTAAGGCGCTACTGTTAGCGAAAGCGTTTTATACGTTGGAGGAGTATTATAACTGTGTTTTTTAGATGTGTAGTATTTTTCGGGTTTTGTCTTTTCATAACTTTGTAATGGTATATGTATATTTATTTTATGTATTTGTAATTATTTTAAGTTTGCACACTTTGTCAACAAGATTTTTTCTTCAGACAATAAAGTATATTAAAGTAAAGTAAAGTAAAGTGATTAAAAGATCAACTAGCAAAACCATTAAAACTAAAAAGAATTGTTAAAATACAGGGTGATTCCTAAGTTGATACTTCTTTTTTAGCTGCGTATAGAAGGAATTAAAATAAACAACAGTTTCAAATACCTTTTTTCAAAAAACTCAAAAATAAGGTACTTACATTCATTTATTACACTAAGAATCAAATACGGTTCTGCCTAACTTGCCCGTTGAATAACATTAAGAAAACTTCTCGGTGTAGGATGAGCCCGCACAGGAAAGCGTTCTGCGTATAATTTCGGAGGAACATCGGCACTTTACGACACTCACAGTAAATTAACACCATATTTATTAGTTTATTATTTTTAAATTTTACCATTTTCACGTATCACACACACAGCGTATTACTCAAGACTACCCGTATGACAAAAGAGATAAAAAAAACAACCGAAACTATATAGCGGTCTATATTTTTATGACCAGGCCCGCACTTAGATTTTTACTTTTCTATCTCGCCTATTTTTGAGTTTTTTGAAAAAAGGTATTTGAAAAAGTTGTTTATTTTAATGCCTTCTATACGCAGCTAAAAAAGAAGTATCAACTTAGGAATCACCCTGTATAAAGCTTAAATAATTTTAAACTGCACTGCCTCAAAAACCGCACACCTCTATCTTACTAATAAACAATTATAAAAACATCGAAAACTGGACATCCTCTATAATCTTCTGTATTTACCTTCGCTCTATTGGTAAAGGTACAGATAAAACTCCATGTCCGGTACCAATATTAAGAAGCTGTGTGATTTTACTTGTTTCTGCACCTGCTGCAATTATACATAAGGAAAAAGTCATGGATCTTCTTTTACCATCTGGTGTCTCAAACTAAAAAAGAATAACTTATTTAGATTGCGTTAAAATTCAAGGTTAGTTATTGAAGGACGTGGACACCTGCTTAACTTAATGCTTGTTTAAAACATAAAAAACATCTTGCAAACAATTGTATTTGTTTTGTTTGCGGACAAATATTTGCAAATAAATGTGGGAAACTCTATGTAGGTCTGAACGAGGTTAGAGTGTCACAAACCATTACTAGAAATAATTAAAAAGACGTCGCGCAAGCAGGAGATTAAAAACATAAGATGAGAAGTGTAACAATATACTTTGTTTTACTAATTCAAAGGCGATTATTGATAACTAAAGTTTAATGGTTTAATTTGTATAGGTATAAGATTACGTTAGTGATTATTTAAGTTAATCCATATGAAAGAAAACCGATTGATCAGCGATTTTGGGTATATGTTTAGAATAAGGATAAAAAATGAAATGTAGTCAGTCGAGTTAAGCTGACTTAAGCTAAATGGTGTCGAAATACAGCTTTGATTTTAACCCAATGTTCTTAATTATCCGTTTCAATCAAAATGTTCCAGGTAGTCAAATTTTCTGTTTTGATAATTAATAAGAAAATAATGAATGGTAACAATTCTATATTATTAAATTTCATTTAAAACGAGTAAAATTGAAATTTATATTGAAATATATATATATATTAATTTGTTAAGTACATTACAAAAAAATTAACAAAAAATATGTTATCGACAATCCGAGAATCGATGACGGTGCTTGGAAGATTACGGGTGCCATTGGTTCTCACATTACACGGGCTCGGCGAGAGATTGGCGACATTGGGATGGACTCACTTTACATTAAACCCTTGTTAAGCACGCAACGTGTCAAATATTAATTTTGTTAATTCTAAATAAACCCTTTTACTAATTTAGACTATTCTATTTTTACAATTGATAACATCAAAAGTGAGATTAGTAATCCAGTGCCTTTTGTACCATTTTGTGCTAAAATGTATCGTAAGGGAAGATCTCAACAAAGGGGGGAAAGCTTTTTTCAGCTAATTTGAAGATCCCTAGTGTCTGTGTCCGATGGGGATATGGTTAAGTGTTTTTATTTTAGGGATGGTAAAAATGAAGGTCGTAGGACCAATCGAGCAAAAAAATAGTTTTAGATCCATGTTGCTATTGTGTGAACATGTAGCATGAAGATATTGGTTTGATTAAGTTTTATGTAAAATACGATCTAAAAAGGTAAGGTAAAATCATTATAATCTGAAAGACAGATGCAAACAGTACGACGAAAAGAAAATTACATTTTTCTTAGATAATTAATTATATTTTGGGCTTAATCCAAAGTTTGATCTATAGGGTGGGCCCGAGGGTGGTCCATAGTCTTATATTGATATTGTTATTTTTATTTTTTTGATTATATTTACTTAAAAATATTTCTTTCCATTCAGTTATACAAAATCACAAATAATGATAAAATCATTAGTAGAGTACGTTCAACGTAAGAGTAAGTCATTTGTAAAAGAAATTTTAATGTTACGTGATGATATGTGTACCATGTTCTAAGTTCTAATGTAGTGGATCATTTATTAAATCAGAAACAAAAAAGTTTTTAGGGCACTAATTTCCTCCTACAAAAACGAAGAAAACACGAGAAAACATGGAACCATGGAAACATGGTTGATATAAGCGGCTGATAAAAATAGAGTCGTAGGGTGTTAAAATAAATGTTATTAACCGTTGCAAATAAATATTATTAGGGTGATTCTTAAAAGACAGAGTTTATATTTTTAGGAAATCTAAAATAAAATGTGATAGACAGGTTCGGATTGATATATTCTATCAATTTGGTCAAATTGAACAGTTTGTATTATATTTGGTAAAGTAAAGTTGGTTTGTTAATAAAATATGGAATTGATTTGATCAGGGTTGATCTCATATGAAATTTGATTACTGAGGAAAAAGTACCACACGATAGATACCACAATGACAGAGCGTTTCCGGTAAAAATTTTAGAAAATCAAAGATCAGAATACACAGCTTCTTACATGAAAATATAGAGAGGTGGTATAAATATATGCTTTTATAATAAATATCAGAAAGAGACAAAGTTAAATTGGTTATTAATTAAGTGGAAACAATTTTGAAGTTTTTCTCTAAATTTAAGATGGTGGAGTTAATTCTGAACTACTGTATTTATGATGATGAAAAATAAAGAATGAGAACTATAAGTTTTCGTTTCCAAGGAGAGATAAACTGTAACCAAATTGTATGAGCAGGTAAGACATGATTGATACACCTGTGTCAATAGTATTATTTTTGTTAAAAGTTTATTTTTAATATTATTTAAAGAGTAGTTAAGTTAAGTGTAATATAAAATTAATGACCTATTGTTGTACTGAACAGACTATATTATGATCTCGTCGATTTATAAGTAAATTACTAGTACGAACCAAGCAGTTATGGTTCCTTTTAAAAACAATAAAAGAATTTGTATGACCATTGTTGTTATGTAAACAGATGAATTCTGTCAATGCAAAAGTTAGTTAGTTTCACAGACAGTTATTGAGAGATTCTTGATAATTTTTGTGTTGCCCTTTATTGAATTCGGTAGACGAAAATAAGTAAAAGAGTAGAGAGCCTAATATTATTTTATTAATCTATTCAGTAAGATTTTCTTTATTTGTCCTATAAAAGAGTGTTATTATTATGTACAAAATGCTGACAAGCGCCGAGCGGCAATATTGCCTCATACTCATATCAACTTGATAATTTCCTGCTTAGCTTATCGCTCTTATTTGGGTCTTTGTTTATTTTAATTTTTAAAGTACTGATCTGAAATTGAAAGCTGATGTTTTGAAAAGATATTTGATTAATACATTTCTTTAGCGTTAAAAAAAATTAAGAGTGACGTAGTCATAGGGGGTGCAGTGCCGTAGTAGGTATAATGCAAGGTAACGTTTAGTTTGAGTAATAGGGAAAATAATATACATATTATGATAATTTGTACGTACAGATGCAGATGAGTTAGAAAAGTACCTACATATTATTTCAGGAAAGGTGTAGAGAGAAATTAAACTAATAAATTGCATAGGTAACGTTAAAAGTACATGTATCTCAGAATTTAGCGCTTTGAATGCTAGAGATATAAATGTAGTTGATTATAAATAATATGAAAAATCTAAAATAGGGTGATGTTTTATATTGACTGGTAGTGGTACTACAGTTAGTTATAGTGTTGGTGACTGATTGATATAAATTATGAGAAAGCTTTTATTTATTACAGGCATTTGGAGTAAAATTGATTTATTTCTACTTAATGTATTTTTGTTATTACATACCCAGGTAACAAAGATGGCATTTGTTAACAAAGGTAAATAATTTTATTAGTTGCATGATAATGGTAAGTAGTACAAAGGGTAAAAAGAAAATACTTTGTTATGTTGTACAAACAAGTGATGTTGGGCGAAATTTGTAAAGGTTTAATGATTTTTGTTTTGCATGAATTTGTAAATAGGTAGACCAGGGACACTAAACGATGCATAGCAAGACATTATCAGTATGGCGATTTGGTTTTATTGAAGATCACGTCTACACCACCCACAGGAACCAGCCAGAAATTGTTACCAAAGTGGCGTGGACCCTTCCGAGTTTCCAGAATCCTTGGCAATGACCGATATGAAATCAAGGAGATTCCTGGAATGACAAGGTCAAGGGTGCCTTACCTAGGCGTAGCTGGGGTCGAAAACATGAAGCCCTGGATTCAGTTTTAGTAGGTAAACTAAGTTTGGTACTGGAAATGGCGTGTGGCGGTCCATTACCTGGATTGGTAATGGCGCCCGGTCGCAGTCGAGTAGGGTGGTCAGAACCGAGGAAGCTAGAATAGGGCGGTAAGTCCCGGTATTACTAGTACGGTTGCTGTTTCCCGGTCTCTCATTTCCAGGGGCTAGGAAATTTCTAGCGCGGGCCCATAAAGGTTTAGATATCCGTATATGACGTCTATAAATTGGTTATAAATTAGTATTATTTTATGTGTGCTGTGTTTTTATATGACGTTTATAAATCTGTTGCAAATTCATATTTCAATTATACTGTGTTTTTATACTAATGTCTATATTTAGGCATTGTACACTTGCTTTGTCACATAACTAAATTGTTGTCCAGTCCTTGTCGATATTTCAGGTTTTTCTTGTTGTTTTTCTTAGAGATGGTTCAACTAGGAGTGAGGGCACTCCCGTGTCAGGAAAGGCCGAATGTTATCGACAATCCGAGAATCGATGACGGTGCTTGGAAGATTACGGGTGCCATTGGTTCTCACATTACATGGGCTCGGCGAGAGATTGGCGACATTGGGATGGACTCACTTTACATTAAACCCTTGTTAAGCACGCAACGTGTCAAATATTAATTTTGTTAAATAAACCCTTTTACTAATTTAGACTATTCTATTTTTACAATTGATAACAAATATTATTTAACTTAGCCGAACAGACAACATTGCAAATCTGAGGCCAGCTTACTGTCGCCTCGGCAACGAGCAAAAGTCTACTAGAACGTGGTACAATTTTTTGATTGAAATGCTTAAAAGTTAATTTTGCCAAAGTTTGCATACACCTACTCCTAACTAAGTATATCCAAGGAAAGTAACTACAATACTTCAGTTACTTCCTCCAAAAACATTTTTCGGAAATCTTTATAATGTTTCTTCGATAAAAAAAAATTTTTTCTCAACCTTTAACTCAATTCTTCTAAAATTTCACCATGTTTTCATACCATATGTGTACTAACTAAGTATGTACACATATGAAACATCTGCCCCATAACCACATGTAACTTCTCCTTTTCACACCGTATAACAAGATTCATTTTCAACAATATGCTTCACCCCTAAAGTCTTCAATTTCATTATCATTTCCACATAAAGGTCTTACCTCGTCACTTTACATTTTTGGAAAATTACAACGGTTATCCCAACTTTATCTATATAACTTGGTAGTATGTTTTTCTCTCCTACTTCTATGGAAGTTTTTTAAATTTTTTCTTTATTGAACTAATCTCCTTAAGAGCTCCATTAGGATGTCACTGACAATTTCCTAACTTAGTGTAACTTTTAATATTAATTATTCTCCTGAAGATGAACGTTGTTTATACGTTCGAAACATGTAGAGAGTATAGATAAACATTTTCTTTGAAATATATCCTAGTGAAGGTTGACTTAGAGTGTTATTTCTCCCTATTTAAAATAATAATGTCGGGTGGACACATTTTCAAAATAATTTAAACTAGATGTAGATTGTAATAATTTGCCAGGAGGAACTATTAAAGTTAATAATAAAGTATTTAATTTTTGGATAAACAGTAAATAAAACTGACAAAAATGTTGTACAAAATCCCACGATATAACTAAAAACAAATTTATGTGCTGCGGAGAAAAGACAAGATAGTTGTGCTAAAAATAGTATATCGAGGCAAAAAATTCCATTCTTGGAAGGAAAATGGGTAATTATTTAGCAGACGGTTTTCAGCCATTTTTGCAAATTTTACAAAACTTTTTGCGTAAATTTGTTCTTTCGGTGGTTGGAAGTGAGAATTCTGGTACGGAAAGTGTTTAAATTGTTTATATATTTAATAATAATATCTTTTTATATTTGTTTCTAAAACATCACAAATCACAAATTTATGGCAACACTGGAAAACCCTGTTTACTTGACATGACGCAACGACAAAGAGAGAAGTATGAATGTAATAAATTAGAAAAAGATGCCGACTGACATTTGTTTAGACTTATAAAACCAATAGTCAATTCGACCTGATCGCGACTCGACCAATCAAAAAAAAGATCTGTTAAACAAGTGTTAACTCACGTTAATATAACAATCTATTAGCGCAGAATACCGAATTCTCAGTTCAGCTCGAAACGGTGTATCGGGACGGGTTAGCACTTGTTCAACAGGGCAATTTTTTTTGTATTTATGAACACAAAAAAAATGGCCCTGTTGAACAAGTGCTAACCCGTCCCGATACACCGTTTCGAGCTGAACTGAGAAACTACGAGAAATTGACTTACATTCGTTTCGCGGGGTTGCCAAATTGCTTGGATATAATTTTACAAAATCTTAAACGTCCAGGAAACCCTTTTTTCTTCTGTGGTTAATTGAGGTTATATAGCATCATACGCTTGGTATTTTTCCCTTTTTTCTATTAAAAACGATAGAAATATTTATATATTTACAGTTGAATCGTGTCATTTAATCTCACATGTTCTTTACAGTAACTACTAAGAGTGTTTTATAACCCACCCAGCACCCCAATTCACTCCCCGGTCCCGAAATTTTGTTAAGTGATAATTAATTACAGAAGGATTATTTCGGGCTTCCGCAACTAAATTAGTGTTAATTACAACCATTGTAACAGGTTAGTAAAGACAAAATGTTAAAAATCGCAAAAATGGCTGAAAACCGTCTGCTAAATAATTACCGGAAAATGTTAGTTAAATTTTATCAAGCTTGTAAAAAATCATCGGCTAGTTTATTTCTTGATCGATTTGGCCGGTACATGGTGACAATATTTATTAAGCAATTCACAAAAAATCTTTTAAACACAAAACACAACTGTGCCAAATGACTTTATAACTTGTATTCAGCAACTCGGCATTCAAAGTTATTTGTTTAACCACAAAATCCACATTTAAATAGTGTAACGTTAAATAAAGAAACCGTCGCGTGGGCTTAAATTCTGAATGACGCGATGAGACTGGAATGGAACTGCGCAAATTTCGGCGTCTTTTGTTCGCAGTTGCTTTTTGTTCTCATTCAACGATGCGGACGTAATCTAACTTATCTAAATTTTCTTCATGGGAGTCCGGCAAATCGGTCTGGTTTTAAAGGTGTTTCTCTAGGATATCCAAGGAGTCCCCATTTAAATATAATGCGTCAAGTCCATAACGCCCTGTATATTTTTGAAATCAGGGCAAAAACACATTTTATTTTGTCATATTTATAATTTTTTGTTTTCTTGGTAGATTCTGAAGGTTCGTAGGGCTAAAGTGGCCTCGTTGTAAAAATTATTAATATGTTGATACCTACCACTACTTGCTGAGCATGTTCAAAACTTTGGTCTTTTAATCCTTCAATCCTTAAATCTGTTCTAGTCTCAAACATAAAATCAACTACATTAGCGTTAATATACTGGGTATTCTTGGCGATAGCGCCATTTTTAATTATATGTAACAATGACCAGGGATTGAACCAGCCTTCATTCTCTAAACCCAGACAACCAACCTCGATATCATCGATATTAAGCCAAGGAAATCTAAAATGGGAAACACTAGTTTAGAACAATATATAGTGGGTCTGAAATCAGAGATGTAGCGAAAATTATTTTCTATTGTAAAAAAACATGTTGAAATAATATAATTCAGGGCCAGATTTAACACAGTTTGCGCTCTAGGTACATTAAAGCGTTACAGAAAACGTTTAAGACTGAATTTACCATTCTCTACGGGCGAAGTTGAGGGGGCTGGGGTGGACTAAGCACTCTCTCCAAAAACCCAATTAGCCTCCCAAAAATTATTTGAACATTATCACAGAGACATTTTAGAACACAATGTATATATTTTAATATATTTAGATTACCGTGACACATAAACAAAAAATAGACCCAATACTTATGCCCGACACTTTCCTCATTAATATATTTAGTAAATCGCTTTGTATGCAACAGGTAAACCAGAGGTTGACATTTTTTGATAAAGAATATAAGCCTGATAGACCAAGAGGTCGCGACCAAAAGGTACAAAAGTTCTTGATATTTTCAAATTGAATTATACTTTGATTATAGAAAGTCACTCTATAGAGTCAGCACGTCAGATATGGAGAAACCAGTAAAGGTAAAGGCAACTGTTTTTCATAAGCTCAAAATTAATCTGTTAATTGTTAATGTAATAAAGAACTCGACAATCAGTCAGACAACATGGCAATAGAAAACATGGCGTCAGCATTACTGCAAACAAGTCGCAAAGATAAAGGTTATGTAAATGTTTTTGACAAGCTGAAATTTTGTAATTTGTTAATTTACTCAATAAAATTCTTGAAAAAATCAGACTTTATTTTCATAGAAGTTAGAATAAAATCTATTAATTAAAGTAATAAATAAAGCAAAAAGTATAGGTTCAAGTGGCGTAATAATAAGACACAAAAAATTGTTGGCAAACATCTTTGAATTTTAACATTTAAAGAAACGTCACAGAGCCAGTTCTACTTAATCTGATAAGTTAAACTCATAGATGGCGCAAGGAGACGCGTCATCATAATTTATATTAATTCAGTCATTACAGACGAGACCTCCTCCGGCTAAATTAAAGCACTGTTGCCTAGTTTTGTTAGTCGTAATGATCTTCACTCGCTGCAAGATCAAGTGAATCACGGTGGTAGATTACGAATTGGCTTGGATTACGTATATTTTCGATTTGTTTTATTATTTATTGTATTTCCAAGTATCGGTGTAGAATTCACGGCATAGATTATTTTGTACTCTGCTGAAGGGATCAGGCAAAGCGACGCATTGCTTTACGTTATGGTTGAATTCAGGGCTTAAAAAGATTTCAAAAAATAAAATAAAAAATACAGGTCCGTATTTAAAAAATTAAAGTTGATTATGGTTCCATAAAAACGAAACGTTGCAACGAAATTCTAAATACACCACGATATGGAGCAAGAAAAGTTGCTCAACAATGTTGTGTTTGTTTTTTTTATAGCGGATAAAATAAGTCGGCCAATTAAAAAAAAACAAAATCTCAATATTTTAGCTTTTTTCAAATATTTTTAGAACTAAAAAAGATAGCTAAAATATTTTTTTACGATATTACTGGGCACAAAATTCCGCAACTTTGCCACCATTTGGCCAATGCTGTATCTCTTATAGTTTTCGACATCCCCATGATGAGGCTCGAATTTGGGACACCCTGTACAAGTTATTAAATCTTTCATAAGTGTAACACAAAACTTAATCGGCTATTATACTCCAGTCTAAATTTGGTTTGAAAAAGAAAATACATGTGTGTTTTTAGGACAACCTGTACATTTTGAAAATAATTTTTAAAAGTGCATACATCCAATAGGCCCCTATTCACCCAGAAAAAAAAATGTATCCAACACAAACAATTTAGCTATAATATGTCGTGTCGAACAGCGTGAATAACCCTGTATATTGACCGTAATGTCCATTAAGTAACCAACCTACCATTAATCATTAAAATAATAATAAATTTATCATCGCTTATCCTCTCCCATTTATATTTTGCCTTAAATCATTTATTTTTACTTTATCCCAAAAACAGTATACTACTGAATATTTTTGAAAGAATTACATTATATCTCCTATTACGACGGAGGAAAAATAAAACGCTGTTGCTTGGTCAACAATCGAAATTAAACGATTTCTCCACTTTACAGCCAAAAAATAACTTCTAACAAAAAAGGGTTGCATGCGTTTAAACATCGGAATCATAACGTAGCAAAAGGGAATAATATTTAGATGATGACTAAGCACAATCGATACCAATCCTATAACAAAGGGGTACTAAATTAACTTATCTACTGGTTTTATATATTTAACAAAATATGATATTATTAATTATATAGGTAATTATTAATTATACGGATTCAGTAACACTCCTTTTATTTGATTTTGAAAGTTTAATACCAAAGGTACCAATTCTTATTATTGCATTAGGCGCGGCTTGTCCTTAAGGTCATTTGGTCATTGACCCGCCTAATTAATTAATTTTTAAAAACAAATAAAAAATTATCTTTCAAGTGCAAGTGTCATGCGAAAACTCCCCAATATATAGCAAAATGCAGGCTCGGCTGTTTTTTAAATTATCTTATTTAAATGAATGGAAAACTAAGAGCGAAACAAACATACATGCTTTCGAAAGTTAAAAAGAAATAATCATTGTCGACAGCTCTTCGGCTCGGTCGTCACTTGCGGCAATATGAAATCACAATCAGGGAAACACATTCAAACCGCTTCGTGATGTACTATCACTAAACATTTTTAGGGTTAGACAAACAAATATACAAATATGCGCATTGTATTTGCATAAAAACTTTAATTTCTTTTACATACGCACGCCGCATCGTCGTTATTTAGTTTGTTTGTATATGTTTGAATGTGAGATTGATATAAATTTAACTTTCCCAATTTTGGATATTGTTTGATATTTATTTTGATGTATGTTACATATATATCGTGTCCTTTGTGTAATACACCATGTACCTACTTGTGACTTGTACTTGTGTTAAAGAAATTTAACGGCACAAAAATAATAAATAAATAGCTACCAAGAAAGACAGAAACTGCATAAATTAATAACATCCAAATTAATCAACTAAATGTCTTTAAAATTTTACAAATCATTGAAATTTCTGACAAAATACAATGTGCGGCAACACTGTGACTTAAAATTCATAATTTAGAGACCTCTGTCCAAGGTCCTTAAATAGATAGGTTGTCTGGTAACATGGTGGCGGAAGCGACGATGAGCGGGGTGTCCGCGTCATCACGAGGAACTAATACATTTGTTTACATCTGATTTGTATGTGTTTTAAGCTAGATACAACGCAAAAAAGCGGTTTTCAGTGTTATTTGTTTGTTTAACGTTAAATTCTAAAGTGTGAATATATTTGTTTTTGAACTGATAATAACATTTAGTGGAAAAACTATTAAAAATACTGAATTTTTAGTTTATTAAACTAGATTCTCACGCTAAATCGTTAGTTTCAAACGAATTCTGTGATTATTTATTTAGATAATGGATGGTGGCAATGTTTGTAGCATAGCTACATGCAAAAGTAACTCCAAGAGGCCAGATCCAGATGGAAAAAAGATAATTTTTTTTACATTTCCAAAAAACCCCAATATTTTGAAAGATTGGATTAAAAAATGTTGCCGAAAAGACAATTGGACGCCTCAACACAAACGATTATGAAGTAAGCATTTTCTTTTAACCGATTACGATGACGAAGTTCAAGCTAGGATAATGAATTTCCAACCAATGCATTTAAAAAAATATATTTGTCAAATATCAAACAATCTATTAAACCATATTTTCAGAAATATTTTTATACCACCAATACATTTTGATAGTGATTTAAAATGAAAGTGTGGTGGGGTGTGGTTTGTTAACTTGGTATAGTTATCTCTAAGTTAACCTGAACTAGAAATACCCAACAAACAGGTATTAAAATAAAATAAACAATGTTTTTATAGACTTGCAAATCCATGCCTTCACAAACAATTTAAAAGAGAATAAATTCAGTTCTTAAAGATCACTCTGGTGTATCATTACTACATCCCCTTTACACCCTTTACATGGAGTACATCACTAAAAGTATTTTTAAATTTATGGTATAAGTGTAGTTTTATTTCTCGCAATTTCCACAATTCCTATTTATGATAAAACGTGTTTTTTAAATATACATTTTTTGACACTATTAAGTCCAATTCTTTTAATAATTTTAGCACTTGGACCTATAATGTTTCTAGGGCTATTTTCTGATAGACCTATTTAATCACAATATTAATATAATAAGGTATTTATTAAAAGATTTTTTTATATATTACCGCAATCATAAATTCTTCAATAAAAGAAAATCAAACAGAAAAATATTTTGTTACGATAATAGTAATGATTTGTAAAAAGCGTTTTAAGAGCTAAATTCTGTTTATTTCCCCTCTTAAATAGGGTTCGTCCATCGGGACTATATTTCTTCATTTCTATATATGTATGATTTACACTTGCCTCTTTAAAGTTGCGGTAACTACGTGATTCGTGATCATGTGCCAGAAGTTATATTTTTTAAATTTAAGCTATGTAAAAGAGTCACAATATCTCAATATTGGCTGAGAGATTTATTGCACACCTACACACAATTTGTCGACAAATGATGTTTAAAAAAACACGTTTTAAATTACATTTCCAAACTCCTTAGCTTGCATTCGTATATCAAGAGATTTTAAAAAGTTCCTCTAAATGACGCATTCCCGCGCATTAAATGCGAACATCTGATTGGTCCAAAGTTACCAGACAACCTATCTATCTAAGGACCTTGACCTCTGTCGTCCAAGCGCTACATTAAATTCTATAGATTTACGAACAACTCCACAATGGCGGCCAAACCAGCTCCAACGCAGGGTTGTCAAGTTTTTCCAAAGAACTGCTTTCTTTATATGTCGATATTCAAAGTAAACATTTAACAAGTGTGCGCGGCTTGCGATACGTTTACATTACATAATATCTGACCTTTAAAATTCTGAGATTTTCCGGGGAAATAGCAACAGATTTTATAAGGTTTATATCCACAGAAAATCACGGATAAGTTAATCCAAATAGCCAGAAATCTTCGTAGGAACGGATTCGACTCTACTGCGCAGAATTCTGACTGACGAGGACTGTCCATAACAGTAACAGTTACGTCATAGGAATCTATTTGAACCAAATAAACAGGGTGATTTACGATGAACGTTCGTCAGAACATCTGAGAGAACCACTGAAAATATTTTCTTTAAACTTTACGACTTTCTAACAAAGTCAGATATGTTTACTGCTAGAATGCATCGCAATTTTTAATTTTAGTTTTTTGATTGTCGTTGTTTTTGCAATGTTTTATTTTTAACAAGTGTAAATGTGTTTTTTAATGTAAAATAGTTAGTGATGTAAAAAAAACGTTTTTTTGACCACCTGAAAAAAAAACGTGAAAAAAAACATGTTTTTTTTCATGAAAGGTATCATTTAAAACCCCCCCACGAAACAGATCGTGCACGTCTGTCATATTGCCCGACTCGACTTTTATGTTTCTGTTCAGTAAACCAAAGAGCATAGAGCATATAAAGAGTATTTACTGTTGTTACTGTATGTTATAGGTTACCCTTTTTCTTTTTACATTGTTTGTATAGTGCAACTAAAAGATTTTTGTGTTATTTTTCTTTATAAGTTGATCGTTTATGTTCGTTTTTTTCTTTAAATATATGTTTATTGACAAATGTAAAAATAATTTTTTGTGTTGATTGCACTTTATTTTAGTTTTTTTTTATTTACATCACTAAAAATAGTGTGTCAAGTGTTTATTAATTGATATGTTGACTAGGGTGCGTCCTGCTTGTGGTCTTTATGTGTTGACCTTATTACCTTACCCTGATGATGGCCTTGTAGACCAAAACGAGTAGGTTGTAATTTAATATATTTATTTGTAAGAAGGAAGATAGGGCTTTCTGTTTCTAACCCTACATTTACGACTTTCTATTTCTTTATGTATCTTGTTTAACTAAAATATTGACTTTTTAAAGATCTCTATCTAATGGCGATTTCGGAATCCCGACTAGTATTTTATATAAAAATTGTACATACAACACAGTGGTATTTGTAATGTAGGTGTTGTTGCTGTTGTATTTTTTAAATGCTTCTATGTTTTTCTAGTAATTAGGTCTGATTTTCCTCAGATAGAGCGAAACCTAATATGTTTGTGAATATAAATAAATATAGTACTAGTACCCTAGCTATTTTTAACAGTATAACTAACTTAAATGTTACCCTGGGGTGTCTCCCTAATGGTATATCTGTACAATTCAATACGAAATTTGTTCTGTCTAGCATACTTTCTGAGAACTTTAATAAATCCTTACTTCTAGGCGTATTCCCTGGTAAATGGAAACGTAGCTATATCATCCCCATCTATAAGGAGATCGTAATGATATAAAAAATTACTGTGCCATATCGAAAATTAAAAAACCTTTTGGAGTATCAGCATGATCTGCTGGGAGCCGTGAGGAATCATCATCAGATAGATGTTGTCTACACAGATTGTATGAAGGCTTTTAACAAAGTGTATAACGATATTCTAATTTTAAAAACTTGCAGGCTTAGAGATTTAGGGAACTCTCTTAAAATGGCTCAAAAGCTACCTCACAGATAGCCGGCAAGTGGTTAAAATTAAAAACTATCTTTCTCTTGAAATTCTTGTGTTGTCAGATGTTCCACAGGGTGCACATTTATTACCATTTTTATTTAACTGTTTTAAAAATGACTTAAAAATATACAAGAATATATTATCTCTTGCTGATTGTATTAAAGCAATCTTTATTCATCTCGCAAGCCTGTTTACAATATAAATCCAAACAAAGCCTTTACGTTTTTGGAATTTGTTATCAGATCACTTAAAGACTTTAATTACATTTATATTATAAAAGATGTCTATTGTGAGGAGGTGCGCACCACAATTGAATATGCTAGTCAGGTTTGAGCTCCTTACTAGCAATCACATGTAGACACCTTAGAAAAAGTTCAAAAAAGGTTTATTAGACATATTGCCTACAAATTATGAATACCATTTGAACAAATTAATTATAATGATTTATATCTATTGCTAGGTCTTTCAAAGTTTGAAGACTGGAGATAATATTACTGCAACTAATAAATTTTCATGCACCAGCAATGGTAACCAGACAAACTAATCTGTTTAGTATTGATTATCATAGTCAAGTCATATTTAAAAAGAGTAGTTCTTTAATATATATTCTTGTGTTTGCAATGTTTTATTATGGCAGCTCTTTTGGTGTTTCCAGTTTTATTTTAAGTATCTATAAATAATATTTTTGTAAATTAACAAATGGCATGCCCGTTAATAAACATTTATTTATTTTTATTATACATCTTTTAGTTTAAAAAAAATGTGAAATCTAATTCCGTGAAATTATCCCTATAACCAATTTTCTAGCCATTGACAGCACTTGGTAGTATACAGCTTTTTACTAGAAGGGGCGTGACACTACATAACCTAACACCTAGTAGTATTTAGTACAAACACCTGTAACAGTATACAAACCTATCTTTTAAGTGATGTTTATTTAACACCATATTAACTGCACCAAATTCTTTTTGCAATCTGCTATTGCCTATTAACTGTTCTGCACCCTGTTCACCAGCAAGAATCAAATTACCATGAGGCGTAAAATTGACATCAGCATTGGGTCCAAATTTCTTTTTTAAGGTTCTTATAAACTCTGCCCCATAAAGTGCCATTTGGACATTCTCTTGCAGTGAAAATTGTTGCCTTAATCCACCTACTGATAAACGTGTTGAGCAGGATTTATACTAAAAATAAATTATACAAATATAAGTTACAGGCGAGAGGTAAACCACCTCATTTCAAAATGTTCATTGATTGCCATTTTTGGGATTCCCAAGAATTTTCAACGACAGTACCATTAATCATATTTCATCTGTGAACTTGATTTGATTGCTTGGTAAAATTTAAATATCTACTTATAAATTACAAAGAGGGACACTTAAGTAAGGAAGCAAAAACGCCCATAAATTAGGAAACTTGGATGAAAAATATTCTATAATTCATGTTCAAATAACAAGGGCGAATTTAACAAAAAAATAAAATTTAAAAATCAATGAATTTAAACTTAAAATAAAAAACTTTCTTATTAGACAAGCATTCTATTCTATCAGTAAAAATTAGCCCTATATAAAGTTTAAGTGTTGTCAATATAAATATTTTAATAATTTGCTTGATATTTTGTTAATCAAATTTTAATGACTTTAATGTTAGGTTGCACAAAAATTTTTAACTTTTAGCTAAGTAATCGTTTTTTTTGTTTTTTAATTTTTTTTTGTTCTCTAAATTTTTACTTATTTTAAACCCTTTCGCGACGGGCATAATGTTTTTTTTTCTACACCCCCTAATTGTTTGTATTTTTTCTAGGGCTTTTAGATGTATTTATGTAAGCAGTAAGCATATTAGATATTAGCAAATAGTGATTTTGTCACTAAGGATACTGTTTCTTTGGACAATAAAGTATATTTTGAGTTTGAGAGTTTAACAATAATTAACTAACCGGTGACTTTGACTGTGACATAAAATACATTGGCAGGCATATTTACTCACAATCAAACTTGCCCGATTAGTAAAAATTGATTAGTTTATGGTTAACATTTGCTGGGTGATTAACAACTGAATTAAGCAGGAACTGTTAATGCAGAGACCACCACCAGTATCACCTGCCAGGTAGTGCACAAAAAAGCATTTTTAATATAAGTGGCTGCTTTTCCATTTACCACAACTGACCCTATACCTATATGATTTGTTATTTAACAGCAAATACTTAAATGTTTGAATTTTGAAAACTTTGGTCAAGGAACTGAATTGAGCTTCGTGTTCCCACTGCTGTAACATCCTGACCCTGCCCTCTCAGTATATCCTGGAGAGTTTACTGTATGCCAAGATCAACGAAAACAACTATAGGATGCACAGTGAGATCCATAGCTATGACACGAGATTTTCAATGAACTATGTTCCGGCATACTGTCGTTTGCAGAGAAGTCAGAGTGGCCCTGGATACCTTGCAATAAAATTTTTAAATTGTCTGCCTAATTTTAGAAACCTGCCACTGCAGGAATTTAAGGCAAGAATAAAGAAATTGTTAATTAATGAAGCCTTACATTTGAGGAATTTTATAATTTTGAATTTTAACTGTGTTGTCTTATTTTAAAATATTTTAGGAATACTTTGTCTTAAATATTATTAATCACATTGACGTATGTAAGTGCTTTTGCAGGTTAAACATGAAAATAAATGATTTGATTTGTCGGTGCCCCCTCACATCACACGTCCATGTGATTAAATAAGATCCACTTACCGTTAAATCTTTCTCTAGAACTACAACACTAAAAGCATTTTCATTTGATTTCTCCTTTAACCAATACGCTATTGAACTTCCAATTGCACCGCCTCCAATAATTACAACATCTGTATGTGTTGGGATATCTTTTACTAATGCCCCTAGATTGTTCCCTTTTGGGGTTTCTTCTTCAAATAATTTCATTACATCAGAACCTAATATCCTAAATGTTCTATATATAGGATTCTCATACTTTTTGTCGGATAATATTTGGGCGCTTCGGTAAAATGTCCTTTTAAGTAAGAACCTAACATTTGCATCTGAAACTTTTTTTAGAAACATTTTAGAATACTTATAATTTTTTTAACCTGTTCTTTGATCTTATCTTTATTAATGCATATTTTACTTGACAACACTAAATATTAATTAAAAATCTAAACAAAATAAATGTAGTTTGTTCGCACCATAAAAAAACAATTAAGTGAGGTTATATCCTATCACAGAGGAGTAATAGGCTAACAGATCTTCTTCACTTCTTTTTGGCGTCAGCTGCATTTAGCGCCATTCGGCAGCGTAATTTATGCGATCGTAAATTGTCTGCCTTTGCGGCGTATTACGATCACGAATTTTTCTTATTATTTTTTTGTTCACTTCACTGTTACACTATATTCTTGACACTTGTAAATTTTACACTTAAGCTTTACTCACTTTATCTAGTATTGAAGGGTTAATTAGACAGATAGAAGAACAAAGCAATTACTCTTCTCGCTCGACGGTTTTTTTTTAGAAGTCACTCTTTACTCTAATATCGACTACTTTTGGCTTCGATGCTATTTTACCGATACTATCGGCGTAACGATCACAGAACTCGAACAAAGGTAACGATAATTTAAAAAAAAATGTCGGATCGGTATCGATATTTTTTGCAATTTTTGCATGTCTACATTTTGCAAGGACGCGGACGTAATTAAACTCGTCTTAATTCTCCTCGTGGTCGTCCGCAAATTCGGTCTGGTTTTAGGGTGATTAATGACAAAAAAAAGGGCATATCATCCGAAGGGATAAAATTTTAAAAAGTTAGTTGTTAAAACATCGAATAATCATCCCGCATGCAGCAGACTGACGTTAATATGACGTCATTTCAAGCGTCAACTGTACTATAAAAATAACGTTATTATGTCACAGACTGATGACGTCACTAGCGCGTCATTTATTAATGTGCTAATGATGTGACAGTGCCCATATATCACGTCATAACGTTTTACGTCATTATTTATTTATATATTAACGGTGACATTTTGCAAATCAACAAAATCCTTCTAAACGCTATTTCAAATGTGCTTTTCTCGGAATCCACACAAACCATTTTGTTAAAACCAGTTTCATATTCAGCCGCCAAAGTAATTATTTCCAGCGAATCGAGATTCCAGTTTCAGGATCAGCCAGTGCGGAGATTTTAGCGCCCGAAAAATCGATTAGCGGGATTTTGTTGGTTGGCCAAATGTCACCATTATGACGGGTCAAGCTGTATCGTTAATAAAAATAAAAGATGCCTGGAGAGGAGCTTCATATTCCGTCAAACTCATCCCCGAATATATTTAATCACATAATATTATATTTCTTCAGTGAGATGCACGCAACTATTTACAGAAATATCAAAAGCGTAAATAAAGATGACGTAACCTAGGACATGTGTCGAAGTTGGACATTTATAATAATGGTCCATTACATTAAAAATGTCGAAAAAATGGCGTTATATTGACGTAACATGTAGTCTAAATGACGTATAAATCATCATTTTTGGTAAAATGGCGTCGACGACCTAAATATCCCGAAAAATGGCGTAATTTAGACGTCAGTCTGCTGCTTGTGGCCTTAACATCGGCGTCGAACATCGTTCTCTAAGATCGACTGGTCCAATGTTACAGCCTGTTAAATTCTGAACATTCCATATCTTAAACGTCGATATCTCAAAAACAAATTCATTTTGATATATGACTTATACACAATAAGCGTCAAATTTTGTGGAGAGTCAAAAAAATAATATTATAGGGTGTTCCATTAAATAAAAACAGTATGGTGTTTTGATATGCCCCGACTATTTGAGACACTCTGTATAACTTTAGATCTAATGCCTCCATATAACAATGTTTTTAACAGTGGCGGCTCACAGTCTTAAAAAATGGTGAAGAGCTAGGTATAGTGCGGGTATGGTAAACGTCTCTCTTATCCTTATCTGTCCAACGACTGAATGAAGTTTCCAACAAATTACAAACTGTCATTAATTGGGTTCATTTTTAAACACACACAACTAAGTAGGTACGTACACTACTGAATTAACTGAAAAATAAAAACAAAACTTTTTAATCACACAGTAAATCACGTAAAAACGATATCTATATAACCGTAAGTTTCGCGAAGCCTCAAAATAAATACCTTAAGGTTAGGCGAACCAATGCTAAAACAATGGTGTATACGACTGATCTATTGTTAAATTCTTTCATCATAATGCAAATAGTTACATGCTGTTTGCGTGACTGACGTTACGTATCCATAGCAACGGTGAATATCAAAGCCATGTTGGACGTTGGGTCTTCACTTGCTTTGAGCTAACGGACATGGTCGGCTGGGGCGCGCCAAAATGCACGAGTGTTTATAATTATTCTCCATCGGAGTTAACCGTGGCCCTATTATGCATAGCTACATTCAGATTAAATTAATATTATTAATTCGAACATAATTATTTTTCAAGGTCTAAAATGGTAGCTTTATTGGTACATTAATATTTTCGAAAAAATTTCCTCCTGGTTTTATTTTGGTGAAGAGCCCCTTTACCTGACGAGCCGCCACTTGTTTTTGAAAAATATTAAAAAGTTAAGTAGTTTAGATGTTATGAAATCTTGCGTTGAGTGGATCATTCTGTATTGCTGGTTAATCCGTAATCGTTTCGCGGCAATCGGCAAAGGACAAACGTATAGAAGGACGCGGACCCTAAAACGTTCAGTTTGGTAACTCAGTACATCTAAAATGTTTCACAAGCTTTTTTACCAAACAATGAAACAATCATTAGCTTACATTTTCTTGCAGGTAAGTAGTTGTGTTTGTGTGTTAAAATAAAATCGTGCGATTGGTTATGTACAATAATTATTTACAGTTTAAAATGAATATAAAGTGTCAGCAGCGTATTAAATGCCAATTTTTCAAGCCTTATATCCCTATACTTTGGAAGACAAACTAAAAATTACAGTTATAGATAGGCCTCAGCCTGATCTAAAGTTAACACTAGTTATTGAACGGAGAGTAGGGTTCTGTTACGCGGCAATTTTCTAAAAAAGCTTATCCAAAAAATAACTGATGGATATGTGAAATTATGTATTATTATATGTACTGTTCTGTTTCCCGTGTTTATTATTTCACAATACTGCATCAGACAAGGATGCCAATTAAGCAAGAACCAGTATAAAAGATCTTATTACAATAATAATCAGTAATTTCTACATTTCAAAAATTAGAATATTTTCTCATTCACTCATTTTTGCATATCCAGAACTCCGCCCTCCCTTACTCATTGTCCACGAGCCGCCACTGGAAATTAAGTAGTAGTTAAGCAAATTCCAATTTGTTACTGGCCTTTTTATGAGAGAAAATGATAGAGAAAATATCCTTGATGTGCTATGTTTAATGATTTATTTATGCAACTACACCTCTTATTTAAAACTTTAGCATAAGTAAACTAGTATATACTGGTTATACAAAAATAAATATCTGAAATAAGAGATCACAATTGTGCATGTGCATGTAACGTAAGGGGTGTCTTAAGAAATTTTGCAATTTTTAAATATTAATTTACAAAACTTTACGCCATTATTATCACTTATTTTGCAATTATTTCACATTGCGTAATTGCTCGTAATTACCCATTTCTATTCATAACTTCATTCTTAAAACAATTTGGATCAAGTCCAGGAAAAATAATAATCGCGTAAAAGTGTTTAATACTTTTTATAATAATTGTAAACAGCTATTTTTTGCATTTTATATATAAGATTAACCAAAAACAATGTTGCTATTTAAAAAATAAACGTTAAAAGGATCACACGCTAGAAAAAGGATCGAATTGCATGTCAGGCGGCACCATTTAACGATCACTTCCAAATTTTAAACCTCATCTTGGACTAACAAAAGTACCTTGAGTCATATATGAATGACGTAAATAAAGAATATCGACAGGAATTATCAACGAATGAAATTCAGTTGGATTTTTAATTGTGACATCGAAAAATTTGGAAGAAACCCAGAGTTTGTAACAAATTTTTATTGAAGAAATTAGTTGTTATTTACCACAACGTGTTTTCTTGAACCGCATGTTTTACATTGAAGATTAACTTTGTTTACTTATTATTATGACATGACTGCCAAGAGTGTAAGGAGATACACATAGTGTTTCGTTAGTCTAGGATTAAGTTTTAAAAAATTGGAATTCAATCAACATTGGCGTCCGAAAAAACTTTCCTGGTGGGGGGGACGTTTTTCTTCTGGAAATCGATTGCAGGGAGGGAGGAGGTAGAGAAAAACTTTAAACGTGCAATATTTTATGTAGTAGTTTAAAAAGTTTCTATATGTAAAAAATTATCTTTCTATTAATTTTAAAAAATACTCGAAAAACAAGTAAAACTCACGAATTTTTTTGCAAAATAAGTAAAAGTTACAAAAATTAGTTAGTGAGACTTGTGTCTGTCGAACTGAACCTCACCTATTTATATAAATAATTACGTATGCACAAATAAAGACCTTGAAATTGAAAGGTAAGTGGGTAAATCTATACACAAAATAAAAAATGTATCAGTAAAATAGTGAAAACTTTTATAATTTAACGTTTTACTTTGCAATAAAAATAACATTTCAAAACATTAACTGAGTTCGTAGAAAAAATACGCCGCAGGCGAAAAGGTTAGGGATAATTTTAATAAAATATAACATTTCAAAACATTAACCAAAGTCCCTAGAAAAAATGCGCCGCAGGCGAAAAGGTTAGGGATAATAATAAAATAAAGTGAAATGGGAATAAAAATCAAAGAAAATTTTACCACTGTTTTTGAATACTGAAAAAATAGATCGGCTCCTAACATGCACGTCTTTGGGGGACTGAAAAATAACTTTAATAAAAAGGATAAAATAAACATATTAATTATTATTATATTTGTATGAGATGATCATGGCTGGCTATGACAATCACTAAACGCTGACATGCAATGAAAGTTTTCTAGCGTATAGCATAATCATACTAATATTCAGTGATTACAATCAATTAAAAATAAAATGAATGATAATCGGCATCCTTAATTTCAATATGAAAAAGGTGCAAAATATTATATTGACACCCCACATAGTATATGACAAATAAAGTAATAAACATGGCGGTCCATTAGTAGACATATATTATAAGTCAAGTAAAATACAAGTCACTAACTATAACAAAGTCAGTAAAAACTAATAATGTGAAACGACTGCGTCAACAAAAAAATTTCGTTGAGTGTAATAGACCCCAACCGGTATTCTTAAAAAAAAATCTGTATAATTTACTCCCTAACTTTTAATTACATAAACTTAGGGAATAAAACATAAAACTTTTTTCTAGTTTAAATTTAAAGTTATCTCAAATAAATATTTGTTACAAATGTAAAGAATTTCCTTATTTAGAAAGAAAGGCATTCAATATGAAATTATCTAAAAACGTTTATTTATTGGTGTACACATTGCATTCCAGGCCCCTGATGTTCTTCATCGTCACTAGCATAAGCCTCACCCCTGTGCCCAGAGTGTGAACTTCTGTCGTTAGGATCATATTCGTCTAAGGCGACCTCTTCTACATGTTCACCTTCCGGCATAGAGAATTGAGGCCTGGGAGGCAAAATTGTTTCCAGTGTCTTTAGTGTAGTTTCAGGCGCAAAGTGATTTTCTGGGAACTTAATTGTAAATGTTATATACATATTTCCCCTTTCAAATGGGTTTTTATAAATAGGCATACCTTCCCCAGATGCTATTTTAACATCATTGGGTTTAATGACCTGTCCAGCAGGGTGTCTGATAAGAAGGTCGCGTTTATCTAACTGACGTACAACAAATGAAAAACCACATAGTGCGTCTGTGAGAGAAATGGTATGCTTCATGTGCAAGTCATTGCCGTTTCTTTCAAACTTCTCGTGTGGTTTCTGTTGAAGGATAATGACAACATCGCCAGGTTCAACGTCGGGTTGCTGATCTCCTTCTCCCCGGAATAGTATTTTTTGATTAGCTTTCATACCTTTATCAACGTGAACTTCAAGTATTTTTGTCTCATTGCAAACTTTCTTTCCTTTGCAAGTGGGGCAGCGATCCTTTTCTCTAATGACCATGCCTTCACCGCGGCAATCGGGGCAACATGATTGTACCTGCAAAAAAATATAATTTTATAACTTACTGAAATTCATATTCGTATATTTTGGATGTGCCATCTGTTCAAAGCAGATCCTACACGATCATTCGGACTGACAGTCTTATGTGATGTCAATCCTTCCTCATTCTAGCTTCAGTCTTGTTTCTAATGCGAATTTACGTCAGTCCGGCCATCAATCCTTGAAATTTGCCCTTACATGATCACTGTTACTGTCATTCCTTATCAAGAATGCCAGTTTAAAATAAATGATCGTGTAGGGGTCTGCACAAGATATTGCCAGTATTTTAAATATGTCCAGACAAATAGGTTTTCTGAATCGTTTAAATAAATAATAGAATAAATCTTTATTTGTATAAAATTAATGTTCACATTTATTACAGTGTATTTATTGCTATCACCTCTTTCTTAGCAGAACCTCTGACAGACCAAGATCCCGCATTCTACTTAAAAAAGGCAATAAAATACTGCGGATCCATATATATTCTGACAGTCAAGCAGCCTTTAGATCGCTAATATGCAACAAGGTAACCTCAAGAGTGGTATGAGAATGTCAAGGGGAACTGGAGGTCCTGGCAAAAGTAAACAAAGTAATATTGCAGTGGGTACCAGGAGACGAAGGTGTCGCAGGGAACGAAAAAGCCGATGCACTTGCAAGGAAAGGCTTTGAAATTACATTCATAGGTCCAGAACCGGCAATCTTAACAGGAATTCTTACAGGGCACATGGCTGGCAAGAATCATCTGCACAGAATGCAATTGTATAATGGAGACCTTGACTGCACATTAAGCGGACATGTCAGGGAAACAGTACAGCACATAGTTTGCCATTGCGAGTCATTAGTTCGGAAGAGGCAACAAATACTCGGGCGACCAAAATTGGAACCAGTGGACATACTGACCCTCTTCCCAGTTGACCTACATAAACTAGTGCAAGGAACTGGGATCACTGAGTGGGTGTGAAAATCAAACAGAGTGAGCACAATGGGCAATAACTAGGCCTAAGTGCATTCGGCATATGGACGGGTCTTGGGAAAAAAAAGGCGAGAGAACAGTTTCAAATTATATAAAAAAAGCTCACATGTGTAAATACAAAATATTATTATTATTATACTATATCATAAAAAAGTGTATTATGTTAGAGGACTAGCTTTTAAAGCACCAATGACAAATATGCTGTGCGCCCTTGGAAAATTGAATTTATAGAATTAGCATTATATGACCATTATTCACTTTTGCCTATACCGGTGAGTTCTAGTAACAATTATTGGTTTTGTTGTCCATCGACGCTTATTTTTACTGTCACCAGATTCTGAAGGCGATAGAATCAGTGTGTGCGTAACCGCACTAAACGCAAAGAAGAGGAGCTATATACATATACAGAAGAGTTTTTGACTTGCATTGCCTTTATTTGTTTTTAATCACAACGTTTCAACTGGTAAGTATCTACAGTCGTCTTAAGGTGAGTACTGAGTAAAAAATGTTTATTTAAAAAGTTTCTCGCATGTTCCATTGAATAAAAGGTATTTTTGAAATTCAAATTCAAAGCATTTATTGTCATACAAAAATCCTATAGGATACGTCAATTTAAAACATACAAAGACAAACATTATTCTCAAATAAAAAAGTAAAAAAAGGCAGACCTTCACAACACAAAAGTATAAATACATTACAAAAAATTAACATAAAACAAACGTAGTGATAAAACCTCAGTGGCAATAATAAAGAGGATAGTTCACATAAACTCCCCCGCAAATAAAATTATTTTTTAAATAAAAACTTTTTTAGCAGATTCTTGAAGAAAGTTCGATTATATTATCCATCCTCCTTATGTCAGCTGGCAAAGCGTAAAAAACTTTAATACAATTCATCAATGGACTCTTACTATCACCTTTTTTATCTATTAATATAAGACGTCACATTATGTAAATATGTATAGATGTAGATTCATTCGAATTTTTGCATTGTGTGCTAAGTCATTCAATTGTATTATACATTTTTGTGAACTTCATATCAATATGTGATATTGCATATTTTTTTGGGATTAAAATATTTAGATAATTAATAAAAACAAGTAGGTATAAGTATGCTATTTTGCTTTTCATTTTTTGACGTTTTTCTTTTAAATGCGATATACAATATATAGGGTGTCCCAAATTCGATGCTCAACATGGGTGTCTCGGAAACTATAAGAGATACAGCATCGGTTAAAAGGTAGCAAAGTTGCGGAATTTGGTGCCCAGTAATAAAAAAACATTTGAGCTTTCTTTTTTACATTTTGAAATATTCGAAATAAACTAAAATTTTGAGTTTTTGTTTCATTAATTTATCTGACTTATTTTAACCGCTACAGAAAAACAAATCCAATCAATTAGCTTTAAACTACTTACCATGTTTTTAGAATTCCGGTATAACGTTTTAGTTTTGTGGAATTATTATCAACTTAAATTTTTTAAATACGAATCTGCATTTTTTATTTTATTTAAAAAAAATCTCTTTAAGCCCCAAACTCAACCATGTATCACACTTAATTATTTTTAGACGTTTGATATTATCTTTACGTCATGAGGAATTCGAAAATTACTGTTAAATAAATACGGCCCTGGCATTTATTTAAAGTAATTCCATAGAACAGGATATGGGTAATATATTATGTAGGAAACAGATTAAAAGAGAAAAGGCCTGCAACAAAAACAAAAAAACTTCTTTATACTAGGTGTTTAAACAAGTGTCCTTCCTGTCGAGTGTATTTTTGAGTAAGCCTCTTTCTGCATTCAGTTGTATGTTATATTTAGTAAAAATCGTTAAAACTGAGACCAGGGCCGTATTTATTCAAAAGTAATTATCAAATTTCTGATGATGTAAAAATAACTTCAAAAATTATTAATTGTAATATATGGCTGAATTTAGGGCTTAGAGATTTCAAAAATTAAATTAAAAAATGCAGGTCTGTATTTAAAAAATTAAAGTTGATAACAGTTCCACAAAAACGAAACGTTGTACCGGAATTCTAAAAAAGTTGCTTGCACAAAGTTGTATTTGTTTTACTGTAAAAAACCAAAACTCAAAATTTTAGTTTTTATTCCTAATATTCAAAGAGTAAAA
Organism: Polydrusus cervinus; assembly: GCA_935413205.1. Lineage (NCBI taxonomy): Eukaryota > Metazoa > Arthropoda > Insecta > Coleoptera > Curculionidae > Polydrusus > Polydrusus cervinus. Next base: position 68,695,524 of record OW284511.1, on the reverse strand, counting down.
AAGAAAGCTTAAATTTTATTTTACAATATTATTGAGCACAAAATTCCGCATATACCTCGAATTTTACATAGCTTCAACCAATAATCAATTTAAACAAATGATAAAGTACACGAATAAAGCATATTTGAGTTTGAGTTTTAAATCAAAGCGGCCAGAAAAGAAAAGTACAAGGGTGGAGGGGTGATTATTCGCCATGAAAGACCAAAGGTGCCCAAAATCTGCTTCATCTGCCCTAATTGCATTAGAAAGCGTCAATAAAACGATGTAGGTATTTTTATTAGCCCTTTATTCCTTGTTGCCTTTACTAGCAATTTATGTTCAATTTCTTACCTTCCTTCTTTTTATTATTTTTTCGTCTTTAAATGCATTTAAAAGTTCGTTGTAGTGTATGATGATTTTTGTAATTGTAACTTTGTATATTGGTATATCTATATCATAATTGTAAATTATATTTGTACTGGGTGTAACCCGTTAATTGAATAAATAAAAATAAATTATTATTATTTCTATTTTTATGGTTATAATAAGATTTAAAAAATGCTACACTTAGTTTTTATAATAACTCGCTAATTAACAGTAAATTTTAATTTAAAAAAAATCCACTATACCATCTATCTTTTAAATCGTTACACCACAACCTATCAGGGGGTATAAAAATAATGTTTTGATAATGGGACACTTTTACAAACTCCCCCTCCTCCTGAAACTTATTTTCTTCAAGAGCATATTCTTAATGTGTACATTATAGTAGGCCTTTTTACATAAGATGCAAGTTGTAAGTGCGCATACGTAAGTACTTAAATGGTCGTTTTTAATGGGAAAATTTCCATCAACTGATCAAAGTGCCTTTTTATTTTTTTAAATTTTACTTAAAATTGAACCTAATGTCAAAAGGCCTTAAGGAATCCAGACACATGAGGAGTATTCAAGATGAGTTCTTATTAATGAGCCATATGGTTGTCTATTTGCATTAATATTTGGAAACTTACTGATAATGCACTTTATGAATCCAAGAAGTTAAAGGAATTTAGTAAGGGGGTTCTGGAAGTGAAGAATAAAACTGATATCTATGAATCCATAATTAAACCAAGATTCTTTATTTTGGGAATATTAGCACCTAACAACATTATTTTCTATTAAATAAGGTTATTTTTAAGAAAAATTATCGAGTGACACTCTGAAGCATTCAGTTCCATATCATTGTTATGGAAATTTGTCAAAGTCGGACAGAAGCTTAAAACAATTATCAAGTGAGGAAATTTTCAAAAAACATTTTAAATTGTCAGCAAAAAAGAAGAACTGACTGTTTTCAAAATACGACCCTCCTTGCAAGAAAGTTTTTTTCTTGAGACAAAAATACAAATTTTGACTTTTTAAAGAAATGTTACACTCTAATGTGGGGTTGTATAATTTTTAACAATAATTAATTAACTAGCAACTTTGACTGACATAAATGACACTGGCAAGGATCATTTACTCACAACTAAAAGTGCCTGATCAGTAAATTAAAAACTAAGGTAGCCAGGCCACTATGATTTTGAGAGAAAATTATTTTTGTCATTGTTATGTATCTCACCATCAAAGTTGCAGGTTTTTTAAATTATTCTTTAAAATCTTTATGCAACCCGACATGAGTCTATATATAAAGATGTGTGGAAGAAAAATTCACAAATATGAGTATAAAATTATGTATAAGTAAATTCTCAACATTGCATTACTACATATAAGTAATATGCAAGCAATTAAATTTTGCACGAATTGTAAATGTTGCCATATTTGATCATTACTATCTTAATTCTTAATAACAATGCTAGGAAATGTTAGATTTTAAAACCTGTTCAAAAATATTAACCATCAAATTTTTACCTGCTGTGCCATTCCTGGTCCTAAGCTACGATAAGACACTTTTAATCCACAGCCATTACAGGAGTGACATTTTTCGGCTGGCTGTCCACTTTTTGTGCCTTTGCCAACACAAGTAGCACAGATTACATTTTTGCTAAGTTGCAGTTTTGAAGTTTTCCCATTGTACATATCTTCCAGGGTAACCTTCAATGGATGAACTGTGTCTTCTCCACGTTGCCTTCTACGCATTCCACTTCCTCCAAAACCACTAAAACCTCCAAAAAGTCCTCCGCCAAATAAATGTGAAAGTAAATCATCTCCTGGAAAACCATCCTGTCCACCTTCCTGCATTCCTTTTAACCCAACTCTGTCATAAAGCTGCCTTTTTTTGGGGTCAGACAATACTTCATAGGCATAACTAATTTCCTTAAACTTATCTCCAGCTTCTGGATTCTTGTCTGGGTGAAACTCTTTGGCTAACTTCCTATATTGCTGCAATAATTGAAAAAATTACACCCTGAATGATTTAACAGTTTGCCTCATCATCGCCTAGCCTTGACAAAGTACGACTTAAATTATTAAAATTTAGGATATAGAATCGAAACAAAATCATATATTTCAAATTGCTATACAATAACTAAAGGAAAAATGAACATACCTTTTTTATTTCGTTATCCGAAGCGTTTCTACTAACACCTAAAATATCATACAATTTATTGTCTGCCATCTTTCTAAACAAGGAATCCGAAAAGACAAGAAACGAACATGCGTCAAAAAAATGACGTTCCAAAAATATAAACGTCCGGTAGAGGCCGTGGCTTTAGCAGTGAAAAGTGTGAATCCGCACGTGCGGAAAAAGCGGAACTTAAATTATGGATGTAATTGGTCAAAAGTCAGCTGATTGACATTAATTCTGACCAATCACGTCCATAATTTAAGTTCTGCTTATTCCGCCCGTGAGAATTCAGTACGAGAGCAAATCCGAATTGCCTGTAGACACCCAACGACTATTTATGGTTCTTGGTAGACACCATGTTGTTAATAATTGAGACCGGATCCCCACGGGTATAAAATTGACAACGTAAATAAGCGTGACAGCATACCGATTCTATAAGACGATGATTTACGCCTATGGGGACCGGTCACCACGGTTACAGTTACAGCCTTATGCTGTCCGCACGGGCGGAAAAAGAAACGGACACAGTGGTTAACTTCTGAATGTGATTAGTCAAAAGTCAGCTGATTGACATTGATTCTGTCCTTAAACAAGGAATCCCTCGAGTACTCTCAGAGTGGTAATCGAAAACGCTATAAGATTCTGTCCATCGGCTGATATTTGACCAATCATTTTGGCTTCGCTATGTTTTCTACCCGTGCGGATTGTGAATCCGCAAGAGCGAAAAACGCCGATACACCGAAAACTAAATTATGGATGTGACATTAGTTCTGCCAATCAGCTGATATTGTGACATTGACATTGATTCTTTTGACCAATCACATTTATAATTTAGATTCTGGAGCTATATCGACATTTTGTTCCCGTGCGAATCCATGATTAGTTTAGGTATATTCTCATTTTCACCGGTGAGTTTACCGGTGACACCGGTTGAACCGAATCGCGTTCTTAAATTGGCTATTGTGTTACCGGTTGGACAAAAATCGTCTTCTTTATTGGTAGTGGATTTCTGTTGATTTCTATCATTATGATAGAATGAACCTTAGACAAGGTTAAAAAAATTAACCTACCGGTTGATGACGTCATTTCACCAGCTTTAAATTGTAAGGTGGTTGAATTTACCGCTAAAAAACTGAACCCACTTATCTATAAAAAAATGCTTCGTGATTGTTCAATAACTTTTCTAATTTCTTTGATTATTGTTCAGCTCAATCTAGGGTTTCCATAACGATTTTTTGAAATCCAGGACAAATGAGCTGTAGGACCATGCCGAAAAATACTTTATAAATTCATATACCTATGTAGGTACTTTAAAATTTAAAAGGCACTAAACGAAAAATTTGCCTCAGTGTTGGGGCAGAGTAGGGGATAGTGGGGTTATCTGGTCACAAGAGTCTGTGGACCAGACGGACAGGTCCACCGAAAGAAGCCGAACGCCGCGGTGTCAATCTAGGTTATGTGCGTTTACATGTGGTCCGAAACAAGATGTAGGCGTATTTACAAGTCGTTTTAAAACGATATTAGGTATTAAATAAATTATATTCAATTACGTTATATTTATGAATATTTCCGGCTTTTTATGTAATTTGTAAAAATCTTAAGTTCAGAATTCGTCGGTGTTAGGTCAGTTTTTAGCTATTTTTATTGTTTATTATTATGGTAGTAATACAAATTTAAGTAATTAAAAAAGTAAATCAAGTGGTATATAAGTATTACATTACTTTTTATAGAATAAACTTTTCAAGCAATAAAAAATCAATAAATATCTGGGCACATTCTGCCGTTAATAATAATTTAGTAATTCCGTAGGTACGGTGGTGAACTTTAATTATTTTACAAATACTGAATAGTATATTAATTTAAAAAAAATGTAATAGATTTCTTGACAAAACGGTGAAGCTAAATGCCAATTTTTTACAAACACAAACGTATAAAATTAAAAGTGTAATAGATTTCTTGATGGAATGGCGAACTTGAAAATATTTATTTAGAAATACATACTTAGGTAGATACCATACAATGACATAATAATATACAGAGGTTCCAATTTGAAATAAGAAAAAAAAGTTAAAAGTTTGCAAAGTTTAACACTAAACTTTGGACATCCTGTACAATTCGTATTAATCAAACTTGGTTAACGAGACTGTTCGACCTTATTTATTAAATACAAATTGTATAATTTTATTAACGAGGCATTATTTTTATTTTTTTTTCATTTTTAAAACCAGTGGTGCAAGACTAATTTTTCTTTGAACGGCAGTAGAGTTTTGGACTTGCATTGTCTTTATTTGTTTAGATTTACTACATTTCAACTGGTAAGCATCTCCAGTCGTCTTCAGGTGAATACTCTCCAACCTTTAAACAGACACTGATTTTTCTTTGTTTTTATTTTTTTTTTTGTATATAATACTGAACCGATTTCATTAAAATTTGAAGGCAGCTATAAAAGGCATCCATATGTTAGAATATTCAGGGCGGAATATTTAACTGGAATAAATTCAGTAATAGGAAGCCTCTTTATTTGTGGAGAAAATACGGAAGCCTTTATTTTTTGTTTGGTACACTTTTCTCGTCCCGTTATGAAATTTACCCCTTCTGGGGGGTAGAAACCGCCCCTAACTTTTTTTCTCAAATGTATTGCGGTAGCTCGTTGGAAAGGGCATAAAAAAAGGAATACGACCCACTATTTACTTTTGCATTTCGATAATCTAGACGCAATTTTTTTTATTGTAAAAATTGTTGGAAATGTTAGGGGGGTTTCTACCCCCAGAAGAGGGGTAAATTTCATGACGGGACGAAAAAAGTGTAACAAAAACTAAAAATAAAGGCACCCGTATTTCCGTATTTTCTCCGCAAATGAAGAGACTTTCTAATACTGAATTTATTCCAGTTAAAAATTTCACCCTGTATCTGTGGCTTGGTACAAAAACTGCATATTATATGTCACTATTTTGCGTTTTTGAGATAAATATGCCAATAAAGTACTAATAAAAAATGTAAATTTTATAAGGGCAAAATGTCGAAGCCCCTAGTATTATCTAAACCTCATTTTACAAAAACAAAAAAAATTTTTATGTCACTTATTAACTATTTAAAAGTTTAAACTTTTAAAGCGAATATTATCAATTTCCCAAAAACTGACATATATATGCACACACAGATACATAATATATAGCATGTAATCTAAAAAATAGATCCTTATGACGTCACACTTTTTTGGAACACCCTGTATAAACAAAAATATTTTCCTGAAATGCGCCATAGGATACAGGTCTAGTCCGCAAAATTTCAAAATAATAACTTAATTTTTAAGTGAGCTAGGAAAGACGGGAGGTGAGATACACGACCCTGTAGAATAAACTTTCATTCAAAAATGATAGACTGATATAGACATTATTCTAAATATTTCCCATTTAAAAAATGTGTATAAGTGGCTTTTAATCCTCCCTTGTATACTCGTACATAATTCAAAATATATATTATAATGTATGTACCTTATAGTCCTAGATTGTCTCGCACAGGTCGCACAATGAATAAGTACGCGTTTATCGTTTATCAAACGTGCCTGGTAAAACACATGAATTTCGCGCCAATAAGTTATGAGTTATGTCAAACGGGTTTCTTTCGATTCGATCGATCGGCACCGGGCACCGGAGTTCGGCTTCTTTCGGTGGACCTGTCCGTCTGGTCCACAGACTCTTGTTATCTGGTCCACTTTTTTAGATGTATTACAATTTCGCATATAATATGTCATATAGATATAAGCAACACATATTTGTGTCAATGGGTTTGTTAATAGCTATTCATGCTCCTTTAAAAAGTTTTTTGAAATTATAATTTAAAAAATCAAATTTTTTATATAAACGTTGTAAACTATACAGGGTGTGTTACAAGTTCGCTCACCATCGGAATCTCGTAATCGGTAAGAGATATACAACGAAGATTAAATTGGGACAAAGTTGTGGGTACAATTTGGAAACAACTAATACTAATAATTAGGCTGTCGATAAATTTGGAAAATTCCGAGTCAATATAAGTCTATGTTAAAGTCAACTCTTAATGTCAAGGAAAACGTGTAAGGAAGTCTCCAAAATTGGTCCCGTTTTCCGTATTTAAAAAACTTTCAGTAGGACATCAAGCTACGAAGTCTATGATTTTAACGCAAGAGCAAATTAATTATTGTTTAGCTGAGGCAGTGATGGTAATTTATTTTATTTTAAATTTTACTATTGATATAAAAAATAATCATTGTTTTAATTATGGGAATCTAGGGTGCTTGTCGCCGGAAGGAGTTAAAAAAAATTAGTCTTGAAGATTTTGAGGATAAGGATTCTATTTTAACAGTAAAAGTTCCCGATACAAAACAAACGTAGTATAGTGCGTGCATGCATCGTCACGGCGATTTTTTCTGAAATATATACAGGGTACGTGCTACAAATTCGTGTGCGTACAACGGTATCTCGAAAACGGTAAGAGATACGAAGATGGTTAAATCGAGGCAAGTTGCATATTTTAGGGGTTAATAATTTGGTAAAAAAAATTCTAATTATTCCTAATGCTTTCGGAGATATCCGGAAAAAACCGAAATTTTCATTTTTGGTTTTTAATTTTTTGCGCCTTCATTTTTGACGTGTAGGAAAATAACCAAGAACACTTTTTCATAGCCGTTTTTTATTTTCTACAATATGGCGTTATTAGTTTTCACATTGGACGTTTCGTTCTTTAGCCTATACCAACCTCAATTCATTTTTTTTTAAATACGGACCTGGAATTTTTTAAACAGTTTTAAGGACTTCTAAGCTTTGAAAATTTAATACAATATACATGTTTCTAAAATTTTAACGTTTTGTCATCCAATAACACATTTTTCAAATTATATTTTTCATGTCATTACGGTCCTGAACATTTGGAGACAAACTAAAAAAAAAAAAGCTTTCTGATTTGAAAAATCCGTCTATATTTACTCAAAGGCCTGATATTTGATATTTTATAAGAAAAGAGACCCAAAGTATTAGCCTCAAATATTATTATGTCTCTTTTTTTTTTGTTTCATGTTTCGCCCTGAAACTATAGCATCATCAGATCGTATAAACAGATAAGAAAATTTAAATTGTTTTTAAAACAAACATAAGCGCATTACAGTAACATAACTATAGACTTACACTCCAGTTAGGTACTTCTACACTCGGGGGCATTATTTTTTTCCCATTTTACTGTATCTAGGTCTAAGTCAAAAACCATAGGACTTAAGATATATGTACGTTATATTAATAAAATTACTTCTCATGCCTAAAAAACTTGCTTACTTCCTAAAGTATTGTGACTGCAAATCTGTTTGAAAAAATAAACGGCCTAAACACCATAACTTCCTGTAATGTAATTTTAATATTTAAGTAATCCAAAAATAACTGCCAGGGACGTAATGGTAAAGAAAGGATAATTTTAAATACTAGTGATGTGTTATTTGATGACAAAACGTTTAAGTTTTAAAATCTTTTAAATTGTATTAAATTTCCAAAGCTTAGAAGTCCTTAAAACTGTTAAAAAAATTCCAGGTCCCTATTAAAAAAAATGAATTGAGGTTGGTATCTGAAGAACGAAACGTCCAATTTAAAAACTAATAACGCCATATTGTAGTAAATAAAAAACGGCTATGAAAAAGCGTTTTTTGTTTTTTTCCTACGTCAAAAATGAAGGCGTAAAAAATTAAAATCCAAAATCAAAAGTTTCGGGTTTTTCGGATACCTCCGAGGGAATTCGGAATGTTTACAATTGTTTTTTTACCAAATTATTAAGCCCTAAAATACGCAACTTTGCCTCAATTTAACCATCTTCGTATCTCTTACCGTTTTCGAGATCCCCGGTACGCACACGAATTTATAGCACCCTGTATACAATAGATGCTTTAACCAGGTTATTGAAATTATATGAATTGGAAAAATGCCATCCCAAATAGCAAAATATCTCGGAATAGCAAATCCTGAATCATAATATACCAGTCACTGCTATCGGAGGACGTCTGCAACACTTCTTGCTAACGCGGGAGGTGATATGATTACTTTAAAGCGCCATAGACACAAAAAATTGGTTGACAAAATTACAATGAAAGTTAAAAGTATATAGGTACTTATTTAAACAAAAGACCTGAGACCTGATGATACAACACAGATAAAACATCGGATTCAAAATTTCGGCACACCAACCTATTTAAAGTGTGTGAAATAAAAATCAAAAATTATTATATGTCACCTTTGTGAATAAAAAGAACATGCACGATAATCTTCGTTTTTTTCCGAATATCTTTTCGGGCGTAGGTACCTACATAGAATTTTCCAAATCGACGGCTCATTAGACGTCTTTAAATTGGATGCTGTATCTCTTACCGTCTACATTATTCCAATGGTGAGAGTCGAATATGTAACAGCCTGTAGATACAGAAAATTGTACTGTTTACCTCTGCATTTTCTAGATTACTAGAAATTCTGTAATAGGCCATACAGAGTAAAAAAGTACTAATTTTCATGCAATATATTGTTCTTGATACTCTGGCGAATGACCAAATATCTTATGTTGTATTCTATCGTTATAATCGTATACATTATTATTAAAAATCTACTTCCATCGAACTTGCAGAGGAAAAAAATTGATAATATGAATAATAAACGTTATTTCAATATATATGTTCAAATAAAGTTAAAATAAAATAATAAACGAATTCGCAAACATTCGGTTTTGTCCCAATATTTTTAAAATAATTCGGAGTTTTTTAAATTTGAAAACACAATTGTTGCTGAATTTAGTAGTAGTAGTAGTATCAAGATTTATATAGCACATGGTTACTAATACATTTAAATAATTATTTAATTTTTTTTTAATACAATTTTAAATGACCTTTTGAAACATTCTTAATTATCTTGTGTTAATAAATATTTTTTTAAACCCTTTTTAAATGATTTGAAGCTTTTTTGTGTTTTAATTGACTTATTTAAATTATTAAATTCAATAAGCCCTTTATGAAATACCGAATTATAAGCTACGTTTTTTGAAAAAGTATTAAGAAAAAAATTATTGTTATTTCGCGTTAAATAATTATGATGATCACAATTTAGAACAGTAAACTCTTTTAAATGTGAAGGTAACGTACCATTTTGAACTTTGTAAATAAATATCAGAACCAAAAATAATATTAAATTTTTTACATTTAACCATTCTAATTTTTTTAACATTATATTAATTTTTGAATATCTATCCATATTAAGTAAAATTCTTATCGCTTTATTTTGTAAAATTTGTAATTTGTTTATTACACCGTAGAACAATATAAAAAATATGGCAAAATTAAAGTATTATAAACAATTTTTTTCGAATAAAATTTTAAATTTATTTTATTTCCATTCTATCTCCATCAATTAAAATATTTAAATTGGTTAAATTCAAATTTAAACCCATAACCATACATTTTGTTTTGGAAACATTTAATTTTAATTTGTTTACTTTTAACGAATTTGACAATAAAACAAGCTCTGAATTTAAAACTTCCAAAACTTCCAAAATATTTTTACCACTAATATAAATAAGAGTATCATCTGCGAACATTTGAATATTAGCCAATTTTAATACTAATGGCATGTCATTAATATATAAAATAAAAAATAAAGGACCTAAAATACTTCCCTGGGGTACTCCTAGGTTATTTATTTTTTTTGTTGAAAATATATTACCAATTTTTGTTGTCTGTGTCCTATTATTTAAATAATTTTTAATCCATTGATAAACTTTACCCCTGATACCATATTCAATTAATTTTTGAAGTAAAATGTCCCTATTAATCGTTTCAAAAGCTCTTTTAAAATCAAGAATTACAGCAATAACATATTTTTCTTTTTCCAAATCTTTTTTCCAATTTTCAATTACATACTGGATGGCTGTTTCAGTTGAATACCCTTTTCTAAATCCAGCTTGTGAATGAATTAAAATTTGGTTATCATCCAAAAAATCTATAACTTGCTCATAAACTATTTCTTCTATTAATTTTTCTATGTCCCATAAAACATTTATTGGTCTCATCTCGTTCCATTGTTTAGAATTTTTAATCTTTGGAACCGGGGTAATATATGAACATTTAAGGTCTGATGGAATTTCCCCATTGTTTAAACAAACATTAATAAAGTAAAGTAGATAATACCCAATAATTCCAAATGCTTCTTTCATCAATTTCTTTGTTAAAACCTCACTGTAATTTTCATTCGAATTTAAATTGTTTATCATTTTTCTTAAATGATTGAGAGCTACTTTAGAAAATGTTTGTAAAATGTAGGTAGCAACTTTTTTCTAATTTATCTATCTCTGTATCTTATATGGTTTACGAGACCCTTGTAGAGTGCATCCTTATCTGGGACACCCTATATATTTATTCTGTGCTGTTTTTGAGATATCGAGTTTTAAATATTATTTGCTATAGATATTGTTCATATTTTAATATCTTGTAGTACCAAGCTATAAAGTAAAGGTATATGTTGATGTAAAGTACCTATATTGCCTGATATTTTATTTCCCAAAAAATTAAAATTCACCTGAAAACGTAATAAACAACTTTAACATCAATGTTGTAATTGATTCATTTAATTACTATACTATCCAATTTGTAACATTCTTTTTCCTTTATTCATTTTTTAAATTATTTTATATAATATTATAATTGATTCATTAATTTATTATCCTACTTGTAATATTTTTTTTACAATAATTATTTTTAACACATTCTAATTTTAGATATACAGGGTGATAATTGTTTTGGTCAAATGACAAAGAATTAGGTATTGTTAAATTATAAAATAATTTTTTGGTAGAATTTTTACCTTGGCTCTTGTACCAGCTGTACTTAACTACCTTAGAGTACTAATAAATTCTCAATTTTGTCCGTTTATAAAATAAAAAATTATTTACTAGACATATTTTAAATGCTTTAAGAAAAAGAGCCAGCGTAAACATTACAGTAAATAAAAAAAATTACTCATAAAATTAAAACAAAAAAATACTAATATTTAATTATATAAGTTACGAAAAAGAACATTTTATTAGAACTCGAAGGTAGTTTAAATGCGTTTTGTATAAGAGCCAAGGTAAAACTTCTACCAAAAAAATATTTTATAATTTAACAATAATATTTTGTCTTTTTAAAAGTTTTTACTTGTGTAAATTATAATAACTGGATCGCGCTTTACAGAGGGTGCCAAGCTCAGTGGCCTAATAGAAATATTTAGAAAACGACAAAAGAAGTTTTTTATGAAAATTTGAGTGTGTTCATAAGAATTCGTTTTCGAGCGTTCGAAAATATTTTGAAAGAGGTGGTGTTAAAACTCCTAGCAACGTCGGAATTTTAATTTAATTTTAAAAAAAAATTTAATTTAAATAATATACATATAAACCTTTTTATTAAGTTAAATGCCTTGTAAGTTTGAATCGGTTAAAGATAGGTATAGAAACATGTTATACATTGGTAGGAAATGTAAACTAGATTTTGTTACGAAAATAAAATACAAGGTGTTCTATTTAAAAAAGTTGAGAATTTTGCATTCATTTATATTACGAAGTTTAGGTTTTTTAAGACGCCCTGTGTAAAAATAGTTTTATAAATTGTCAAAATTCTTAAATGGCCATGGTTTAAGAACCGACTGTAAAAATTTTAATTTCCTAGATGCCTTAATCACAAGAATATTTGATTTTCTGCTTAGCATGTTTTGGCCCTAAAAAATTATTCATTAATTAATATCTTAAAAACTATAAGAGATAGGCAACGCTAGAATACTAACTCTTACGAACACACTCAAATTTCTATAAACAAATCTTTTGTCGTTCTTTAAATATTTATAATAGGCCACTGAGTTTGGTGCACCCTGTATCTATTCTATATAGAATATTTAAAAAAATGAATAATGGAAAAAAATGTTACAGATTGGATAGTAATTATATTAATCAATTACAACATAGAAATTAAAGTCGTTTATTTCGTTTTCAGGTGATTTTTTTTTGAGAAATAAAATACCAGGCAATATATGACCTCATCAATCTCATCATCAACCTATGCCCTTTTTTTCCTCTATAGTTGGTACTATAAAATATTAAAATTTGAACAATATCTAGCCATTTGTTTTCGAAATTAAAAAATGGATAATTATTTTTTTTTAAATTTTCATAATTTCTATACATATTATTAATTATTTAATCCACCTATAAATTATTCAACATCCAGTACATATTTAATTTCTTTACCAGTTAAAGAAAACTTAAGGCCTAATTTTCCACCAATAAAGAAAAATAAAAAAGTTTATAGTGTTTAAGAAACAAGTGAAAACTACGAACAATGCAGAAAATATCAAAGTAAGAAGTTGCCAACTTTAAAGGGACGTAAGTTAAAAACTAGCTATAGGATTAGATTATTGGATTACACTTTTAATCAGGATCTCAAGATCTACCCAATACTAAAAATTAGCCGAAAGTCACTCCCCATAAGCTTTGTGAGGGGTCCTTTAAAAAGGTTTTTAAATTTTTAAAGAAACCTATGAAAAAACCTTTTTTATGTAAGTACAAACAATGAACTCATAAGCAATTTTTGAAAATATTTATAATAACAGCACACAATAGGAATGAATCTGATACATTTAGGCCTGTATTATTAATCTCCTGGTAACTTTACCAGCCAGATAATTTCTATGGAGACAATTGTCTTAACAATGGTTTCTTTCGAAATTATTTTGCTGATAAAGTTACCAGGAGATGAATAATACGGGCCTTGGGTATATAAGGATAAACATTCGACCACCTTAAACCAAAAGGCGTCTATTTCTTATCCCAAAACAATAAGCGAACGTACTATACCAATATACAGGGTGCTACAAATTCGTGTGCGTACAGGGGGATCTCGAAAACGGTAAGAGATACGAAGATGGTTAAATTGAGACAAAGTTGCGTATTTGGGGGTTAATAATTTAGTAAAGAAAATAGTCAATATTCCGAAAAAAACCGAAATTTCTATTTTTGGTTTTTAATTTTTTTCGCAAAAAGTTTTTAAAATTCCAGGTCCGTAATAAAAAAAATTGACTTGAGGTTGGTATCTAAGGAACGAAACGTCGAATTCGAAAACTAATAACGCTATCTTGTAGAACATAAAGATCGGCTATGAGAAAATATTTATTGTTTTTTTTCCCAAGTCAAAAATGAAGGCGCAAAAAATTCAAAACCAAAACAAAAATTTCCCTTTTTTTCGGGTATCACCGAAGGTATTTAGAATATTTAGAAATTTCTTTCGCCAAATTATTAAGCCCCAAAATACGCAACTTTGTCTCAATTTAACCATCTTCGTATCTCTTACCGTTTTCGAGATCCCCTTGTACGCACACGAATTTGTAGCACTCTGTATACTATACCTATTTAGATATCATTTACGATGAGGTAAACATGTCGCGCTGTTGCCATATAATATAAATTATATAAATTTGAAAATCTGGTTGTGTAATTTGGCCAAGTCTCGGCGTAAATGATATCAGAATGAAGTATAGTAGGTATCATAATATAGGTTTTGTAATGATTAGGTATATATGAAAAATGCTACAGTTTGTTTTTCATTTCGCTTAATTTCTGTAAATTTTGGTAAAAAAAATTCCCTCTCTCATCGTATTCTCGATAGAAAATCGTTATCATGATGTTATTTTTAAAATTAATTTACTCGAAAACGGTGCTTCCTATAGAAATAAAACAAGAGTTTCTTTTTTTAAAAACAAACTCTAAACTTTTAAAAATTGCATTTAAAATTAAAAAATTTTAGAAATAAAAAATATATGATAATATTTATCGCAATCCCCACTCCGTGCGACGCCACTGGGAGAAATATTATTACTTTAAATTCACTGTAATTTACAACTTATCGGTTGTAAGCCATGTACTACCGACCATTATCTAAAACGGTTTCCATGCTTTTCCCCTTTTTGAGGGGCTCTAGCCCCATAAGGAAGCATTTCTAAAAGTATGTTTATAGGATATTTTTGTCATATTTTTGGATGTACCTACTTGACGTCTTTAGACATATTGCAAGCTAATTTTGGGACACCCTGATTTGCGATAGTAGAAAAATATTGAAAGGTTCAAGGTCAGAGGCAGGGCGGATATACGGGTATTCGTTAATAAAATTTTGATAAAACTTTGCGTCAATAAGGTTTTCCCGTTTCACTATCTGCTGAATCGAAAATCTGCAACCTGAGGCCTACTACTTGAGGCCATACCAATAATATTAAGATAATATTTTGAATATCAACCTCCCCCCCTCTCCTGCCCCCGCTCCCGCCCCCGCTCCCGCTCCCTCTATCCGAAACATATTTTTCTCTCGAGAGCATCCCTTTCCGACTTCCCACAAAAAGTTAACTCCACCCTTGGTCGGAAGAAGTGACGTGTCAAGAGGAGAAAACCTTTCGGATTTTTTATAAATAGAGACTTTTTAACAATAACACTTTAACCGTAAACCAGTTAGGTACTAAAGGGTTCCAAAAAAATTTGAATATTCATCTTGCATAAGTCATCAAAGATTGTTGAAATAACAGCGTTTTCAAAATAATGATGTAACTTTTTATAGGATCTAGTACAGGTATCTAAATAAACAGAAGCCTTTTGAGGTAGAGCTCAAGTACGGTATCCAATAATCCATCTTGTGTCCTGGATATCGGTGCTCGACTGTAGTGACGCAAGAACTATGAAGCCGAAGCGAGTGGGAGCATCCGACATAACGCCAGCCAAACTTCGCGCACTCGAGAACTCGATGGCGGTATAGGTGTTCGCTTTCTTGTGTGGAATCGTCTGGACAACTTCTGGATAGCGGCCTTTGCCAAGAAATTCATCCAGCTGGGTATGTACATGTACTTTTTAAATTTTATTTTTAAATATTACGATATAAGTGTGGTTGTAAGGTCAAAAGTCGCGTTTCCGTATCGTATTTCTTGTGCGCCACTATCGATGGCTCGTAGTGTAAACCAATTAAGATTAGTTTACTTTAATTAAAGCTAAAAATGATCCGCAGGCGTAGAGTGTGCGTCACATGCTCCAGTTTATAATTTAACCTATTTATTTTACGTAAGTATTTTTGTCTTCGTTGCAAGTTGAGACTTCTTAAACGTGTGCGTAGCCTTGCGATAACACCTTATCAGTCGAGTGTTTGAGGTTGCGCGGAAGCGGGGTCTGGGGGGAAGTCAAGCAAGGAAGGTACGTACTGAAATTGGCGACGTTAGGGACACGGCTAATGTGCAACGAGGTTTCGGTATTTAATTCTTAAAATGCACAAAAACAGTGGCGGTGCATACAGAGGCGGACTGGATATTAGCAACCTGGCCGGGCGAAGTAGAGGGATATGCCAGAGGCCACTCATAATTTTTTTATATATTGGTTGTTTGGTTATTATAGGATAATAATATATTCATAGACTTTAGATATCCACTAAAATATAATAATTGAACATCAACATTAAAGTAGGTACCTATTACAAAAAAACATTCAACATATTTTTAAAACATTATTAAGTATGTACTTAAGTTACCTACTATAGTTTAATATCAACGACGAAAAAGTAAAATAGATCAAGCATTCCCTTTTATCACAACAAGACGACAACAGTCGTCTTCAGATGAATACTCAGTGTTCACGTACCTGAAGACGACTGGAGATGCTTACCAGTTGAAACGTAGTGATTCTAAGCAAATAAAGACAATGCAAGTCCAAAACTCTACTGCCGTTCAAGAAACGCCATTGTCTCCAAGTTTCTAACCTGTTCTGGATATAAACACTATCTCATCACTACTTAAATGACAGTTCGGAAACCATTGTTCTTAAGCCAAGGTTATATGAAATTAAAACGTGTTTACGTGTTGTCTGAACATTATAATAAAACGATATTACAAGACAGTACCCCAGAGCAGTAGGGTAACTGATTTAGTACCTGCACTGGTTAAAAGAAAATATATCTTATGTTTTACAATAAAATGTATTACTATTGGTAGTCAGTGGTGGCTCGTAGAGGCGGATCTAGGATTTTGTTGGGGGGGGGGGGGGGACGACTAAAAAAAATGCCTTCTAAAAAAAAAGAGCGTGTGCCTTCTTCCTACTTTCAAAAAAATTCTAACCTTTCACACGACCTACAATTTCCAAGGCTTAAAGTAAAAAAAACACCCATTTTGTGAGAGTCAGGGGGGACCTGCCTTCGCCCCCCCCCCCCCTGGATCCGCGTTGTGGCTCGTCAGGTGAAGAGACCCTTTACCAAAAAAAAATTAAATCAGGAGGACATTTTTTCGACAATATTAAATATTAATGTACCAATACAGCTACCATTTTAGTCCTTAAAAAATAATTATGTTCGAATTAATAATATTAATTTAATCCGAATGAAGCTATGCATAATAGGGCCACGGTTAACTCCGATGGACGATAATTATAAACACTCGTGCATTTTGACGCGCCCCAGCCGACTGTGTCCGTGCACTACCCTCGGTCTGTGAGCTCAGAGCAGCAAGTGAAGATGAATACCCAACGTCCAAGTGGCTTTTCACCGTTGCTATGGTTACGTGTCGTCAGTCACGCGGGAGCATGTAACAATTTGCATATGGTGACAAAGGGCAATTTAAAAATAGATTAGTCGTATACGTACCATTGTTTTAGCATTGGTTCGTCTAACCTTAAGCTATTTATTTTGAGGCTTCGCGAAACGGTTATAGATATCGTTTTACGTGGTTTACTGTGTGTTTATTTTTATTTTTCAGTTAATTCAGTAGTGTACCTACCTACTTAGTTTATTTTTTATTGTGTGTTTGTACGAATAAAAATATAAATTAGTCAGTGGCCGCACTATACCTTCTTCTCATTTTTTCATCATTTTTTCAGACCGCGAGCCGCCACTGTTGGTAGTGCTGCTTATTAAATATTTTAATAAAATGCACTTTTTCTTATGTTGTAATTTAAAATCATAAGAAATTATTGTTATTAAATTGTATTTATAATAATTTTATGTTACCAGGTAATATATTGTGATTCTGTATTTTATAATCATACGGTAGAATGTTATGTCGGCTCGGCGAAAAAGTACTTTTATGAATGAAGTGCTTGATCTATTTTGCTCTGCCGTCGTTGTTTATTATATTATGTATGTACAGGCCGACAGGCGCGTAGCCAGAGGTACAGGAGATCATGCAGGATGTATGCTTCTCTAACTATTACATTAAGCGATTGAAATTGTGTTCTTTATTAAGTTTTTGCCACGTTGACAAGTTCATTTGAAGGCGTTACAATGACGAATAACGAAAATTGTATGTTCCCATTTCGCCTAAATACAATGACGATGTTTTATATTGTCTGTACGTACTAAATAGTTATTAGATTAGTCCGGTCCTGTCTATCTTTTCAAAACGAAAAATTGGAGGAATACATTTATATGCGCGAGGCCGTAAATTTTCCACTTTTTCAAATATTGTTTAGGGATCCAGTTATGTATAATATGCAGGGAAATATTAAAAATTTCTAAGAGTGTAATGGAAATATTAAGCCGCCACAGCCCATAAAAAATTAATAATAGATCAAAACAAGTACAATCCGCATATATGGTAGAAACAGGTACAAAATTAAACTTTGCTCTTGTACTAAATAAAAATTTTTAAAATAGAAAGAAAGTTTTAGCGGCAGGCGTACAAAGTAGTGCATCTATTTTTTGCATTGAAGTACACAGGGACGCCTAAGGCAATGGGTTCCCTAGGGAACAGGTAGACAATGACAGGCTGTTTCGTCCTTGTTGGGACTCATCAGAAAACCATAACCTGAAAGCAATTCCCAATACAGCGAAAATATGCCTTTAAGGAAACACAAACGACAATTTTCAGTCTATTACATTCATCTTTGGAAGTACTCGGAGTTCTTAAAATCTCTTAATGGGATGTGATATAGTCGACTACAAATTGTATAACTTCGTCGCTATTTAATCTTAGATATGTCTCCTACCGTTTACGAAGATAAAGATTGAAGGTGGAATTATTGGGGTCGAAACGATGCTATTTGAATAAAGTAGTTTTGCATTATTATTTTAGTAGATACATGGTCTACGAAACTGCATTAAAAATACTGGTCCGTATTACAAAAAACATACCTACCTAATGATGGTACCCGAAAGACAAAACGTTATAGTCAAGTTATGATTACAAGTTATAGAAAACAAAAAGTGGCAATGAAAATATAAGAAATGAGAATTTTTTAAATGTCTTTGAAAGTATCGAAATTTTCCAAATTCACTGTTAGTCGTCCCTAAATTGCGCAACTTTGTCCCAATTTAATCTTCGCTGTGTCCCTTACCGATTCCGAGATCCCAATGGTGAATGTCGAATTTGTAACACTCTGTAGATAAGTGGTAGATTGTCTTTAGCAGTGGCGGCTCGTCAGGTGAAGTAGGTGAAGGTGAAAACGAATAAAACCAGAAGGCAAGTTTTTCGACAATATTAATTATTAATGTACCAATACAGCTACCATTTTAGCCCTTAAAAAATAGTTATGTTCGAATTAATAATATTAATTTAATCCGATTAATGCTAATGCATTATTATGCATAGCTACATTGGCCCTATTGGGCCACGGTTAACTCCGATGGACAATAATTATAAACACTCGTGAAGACCCAACGCCCAACATGGCTTTGATATTCACCGTTGCTATGGTTACGTGACGTGAGTCACGCAAACAGCATGTAACAATTTAAATTATGATGAAGGGCAATTCAAAAAAAGATCAGTCGTATGCACCATGTTTTAGCATTGGTTCGCCGGTTTTTATTTTAGGGTTTCGCGAAACTTACGGTTATAGATATCGTTTTTACGTGATTTACTGTGTGATTAAAAAGTTTTGTTTTTATTTTTCATTTAATTCAGCAGTGTACGGTACTTACTTATTGTGTGTTTTAAGCATAATTAATGACATAGTTTGTAATTTGTTGAAAATTCCATTAAGTCGTTGGACAGATGAGGATAAGAGAGACGTTTTGTTACACGGGTATTTAGACAATGTTTGTTTAATTACCCGCACTATACCTAACTCTTCACCATTTTTTAAGACCGCGAGCCGCCACTGGTCTTTAGATGATCTGTGCTAATTTTTTTACAGTTTTAGTATTTAGATTATAATAAGTAAAGCTGTAACATTTGTATTTGAACTATAGGCGTACCCTTGTTACATATCTAAATTAAAAATGCAAAATAAACAGTTGTACTTATTGACATGTAATATTACAAAAAAATTCTTGTGAAAATACATTATGATGCCTTGCAAATCCGTATTTTGAAATGGAACGTTCTATATTGAACGTTGTCCACGGCGCGGGGCGACACTATTCCGTAGGTAAGTTGCGTCCAAATTTAATAAAACCAAACTAATACCGCAATGATAGACAGTTCGCAAATATTTCCGTCTGTTCGCAGTGGCGGCTCGCGGTTTAAAAAAATGATGAAGAGCTAGGTATAGTGCGGGTACTTTAACAAACATTGACTAAAAAAAAACATGCAACGTCTCTCTTATCCTCATCTGTCCAACGACTGAATGGAGTTTCCAACAAATTATAAACTATGTCATTAATTGGGTTCATTTTTAAAACACACAACTAAGTAGGTACGTACACTACTGAATTAACTGAAAAATAATAACAAAACTTTTTAATTACACAGTAAATCACGTAAAAACGATATCTATAACCGTAAGCCTCAAAATATATACCTTAAGGTTAGGCGATCCAATGCTGAAACAATGGTGCATACGACTGATCTATTTTTAACAAAAAGACAATATGTGTAATTTTACGTTGTTATAATATCACTTTTTAAAAGTATGCACCTTTTTAAAAGTGATATTATAACAAAGTAAAATTACACACATTGTCTTTTTGTTAATATGCAATATCACAAAGTAACGAACTACTCAATCCAATATTTGATCTATTTTTAAATTGCCCCTCATCATAATGCAAATTGTTACATGCTGTTTGCGTGACTGACGTTACGTAACCATAGCAACGGTGAATATCAAAGCCATGTTGGGCGTTGGGTCTTCACTTGCTTTGAGCTAACGGACACGGTCGCCTGGGGCGCGCCAAAATGTACGACTGTTTATAATTATTGTCCATCAGAGTTACCCGTGGCCGTATTATTCATATCATAGCTACATTCGGATTAAATTAATATTATTAATTCGAACATAATTATTTTTTAAGGGCTAAAATGGTAGCTGTATTGGTACATTAGTATTTTTAATATTGTCGAAAAACTTTCCTCCTGGTTTTATTTTTTTTTTGTGAGGAGCCCCTTCCCTTACTTCACCTAACGAGCCGCCACTGGCCGTTCGCAGCAGTTTGGGGGATTCTTATGCGGATTGTCCTTACCCACCCGGTTCGACGCTTTGCTATTTTAACTCCAACGTTGCAGCTTTTGAGCTTTAATAATAAATATGCCATTAAGAACAAATTTTCTTTAAAATTGGGTTAGGAAAAAAGAAAGAGAAATCAACTATAACTTAAAAATGTTTTGAACTTTTGATGCAATGAAATGAAATTTAATTTCTCTTACCTGGGGACACTGTGTATATTAAAGCATATTAAAGCAGATAATAGCCAAAACAATGAAATTGTAAAGAAGTCATCACCACCAATGCTATTAAAGCAAAACAGAGGAAACCTATTTTTATTAAGTAATGGCTAGTAGCAGATAATTTATATGATTCGGCTATTTTTGAATTTAATTGACCTGACTCTCTGAAGCTCGGTGAAGTTTTGATTTAAAACTAATCAAGTCATTTATGTTTACAATTTCCAGATAATTTGTTAAATTGCCCAAGTTCGACGAAGATATATTTTTAAACGTCACATATTCTAAGAGACAAGTAATTAATTTTAACAAAACAAATCATTGCAAAATTAAAGCCGATATAAGAAATACGTACCAAATTTTGGAATTTCCATGATTTTTATTATTTTCGTGAATGGACAACTGGTAGCTCCAGGTGCTAGTTAAATTTTAAAACGCCAAAAAAAAACTGAATATAATGTCCTAATGGCATGCATATAAAACACCCATAAAAAGTATTAAATAAAATGCTTAAGAGTGAGGTCTAGTGGCTCATTCGCCATTTACTTTCTTGATCAATATTTCGTTACTTTTTCCTTTTATTCAAAAATCGGCCAAATACCCATATTTAAAGCATAATTACCTAAAATTTAAAGTTAAAAACGTTTGAATTTATAAAGCAGAAAAAGAAAAATGGATAAATATCACAAATTTTCGTTTTTTGCTTTTATTAATTCATTAAAAATGTCTTTAGATCAAAACTTTAGGTAATTGCTACTCAAGGACGGGCATTTGGCCCCTTTTTGAATAAGGAGAAAAGGGTAAGAAACATTGATCAAAAAATGTCATTTGGGGAGAGGTGCAGGATGTCCTCTGGTTCCAGTTTTGGTTGCCCGAGTATTTGTTGCCTTTTCCGATCTAGTGACTCGCAATGGCAAATTATGTGCTGTACCGTTTCCCTATCTTGACCGCATGGTCTTCAGTTTAGGTCTCCGCACACTGGTGTGCCTTGTCGGAATACCTGTGATGATTGTCAGCTGATTTTTTCTAATCAGAAGTAGCTGTCTCGCTATTTATATCAATCCGGATCGTACCATAAATTATCGATACGGATTTTAAAAAGCCGATAGCTCTTAGACTATAAGGTTAGGTCGCTTATTTTCGTCATACCATAGTCATACGCCACTGGCAAAAAACAATCCTAAAAGGTTTGGCCTTCTTAAAACTAAGCTATGTTTATGCTATTAGCCTATTATAGTACACAGTCATAATATGATGTAATAAAGTTAAAATTGTTGTTTATTAAACGGGTGTTTCTCATGGGTGTTCTTAAATTTCTTTACTACTTGTGACAAATGTGTTTTTAATATGAAAGTAAATATATTTTTTCGTTACGGTCCCTGTAACTCCTGTATCCTATAATCTGATGTATCCAAATTACATTCATCAGGGGCGGGGTAACAGTATTTGCAGCTGACACTTCTATAATTTCTTGCCAGTGTATGTAATACCGGGTGGCCCACTCTTAACTTAGGATTTCATAGCATGTGAACTATACTTAACTTAATTTTTTTTAATACCGAGTTACAGGAAGGCATTAGTACAATCTAAAACTATTTTAAATTATACAGGGTGTCCCAAATAGTCAGGGCATATAAAATATAATTTTTTTTACTGGAACACCCCACTCAGTATATTATATTTTTATTTCTCCACAAAACTCTACGTTTATTATGCCGAAATTCAATTTATTATAGAAAGTATCAAATTTAACTTTTTGCGATAGTGCGTAAAGTAATTTACTTTACGCACTAGTGCGTTAAGTAAATTAAGTACTTACACCTGCATTTTAAATTAAAATTGGCCAGGTTGGCCAAGAACAAAGGACGATATCTTTTTGACGTTTCTAAATGTGACATTTTGTTATTTATGCGAAATATAATTATGTATCATTTTAAGAACTTATTCTCGATCCACGGCAGTGACTTAGAGGTGAGTTACTGGCATTCGACCGTGGCGGTCCGAGTTCAATCCTCGGAGTGGACATATGCACAATAAAAAAAAATGTACAAAATGTAGCAGGTTTAAAATGTGTCATCTCTTAACGCACCCCATTCACGCCGGTAACCAGACCGGATGAGATCGGACATCTCGTGGGGTGCGAAAAAAAAGTACACACTCCCCAATCGGTAGGTCATGCAATAGCAATAAACCGAGGGTTGATTGATCTTGGGGGGTGTTGCATGACTTAGGATTGTGGTTCGAAATCAACGTTAGGTTTTAGGTCCAAGAGCAAGCTGGCTGAATGTTCGAAAGGACATCAGTAATCTAAAACAAACAACAAACTTATTCTGGATTATTGAAGATTTTAATAAGGTAAGTTTGAACGGTGATATCAAATTAATGTAATATTCCTCTAACGCGCACCCAGCTAAAACAAGTGGTCGGCCTACTAACAGGCCACTGCTTAAGAAAACACCTACGCCGAGTAGGAATTTACCATGATCCCATTGAATGCAGGCTTTGCGGCGATGAGGACGAAACCGCCTCACATATCATATATGACTGCGAAGCACTGACCCGAGGAAGATTCAGAATCTTCGGAGACATCCAATGTGGGGATAACCTCCCACATGACAAAGTTGGTAGGAATTTGCTGGACCTTATAAAAGGAACAAACCTTTTCTAGCAAGACAGGGGAGCACAATAAGCCACTAGGCTGCAGTGCAAGAAGCTTGGGCCGAACGCCCGACCCCCGCCTTAAACCAACCAATGTAATATTATTATAATTTTATTTTAGATGTTTAAATTTCAATAAGATTGAAAAACACTTCGCCGAATATTGCAGATTCTGCACAGAAAGCTACTTTTTGCTTACTTCCCACACAATTTGCGAGCAAAAATATATATTTTTATCTTAATAGTACTAGTACTTTTAAGTTATCTATAATATGGTAATTGTCAATATTTATATACTTTATATCAAGAGATTTTATTATTTTAGGTTGCATTTATTATTGGTATTCCTGGGACTTTTCGCAGAGAAAAACTGATGTAAATGACAAAAATGATATTGGAATTAAGGAACCAGTCTTTATTATAAGAATTCCTGATTCAAAAAATAACATGGAAATAATTTTTACAGTTTTAAACCCAAATAATTTCAGAGATTATTTATCGTATAATGTAGTAGTAGTAGTAGTAACAAGATTTATTTAGCACATGGCTACTAATACATTTAAATAATTATTTAATTTTTTTAATACAATTTTAAATGACCTTTTGAAACATTTTTATTTATCTTGTTGTTTTAATAAATATTTTTTTAAACCCTGTTTGAATGATTTTAAGCTTTTTTGTGTTTTAATTGATTTATTTAAATTATTAAATTCAATAAGCCCTTTATAAAATAGCGATTTATAAGCTATGTTTTTTGAAAAAGTATTAAGAAAAAAATTATTGTTATTTCGCGTTAAATAATTATGATGATCACAATTTAGAACAGTAAACTCTTTTAAATATGAAGGTAACATACCATTTTGAACTTTGTAAATAAATATCAAAACCAAAAATAATATTAAATTTTTTACATTTAACCATTCTAATTTTTTTAACATTATATTAATTTTTGAATATCTATCCATATTAAGTAAAATTCTCATCGCTTTATTTTGTAAAATTTGTAATCTGTTTATTACACCTTCATCAGCGGTAAATAAAATTGTAGAACAATATAAAAAATATGGCAAAATTAAAGTATTATAAATAATTTTTTTCGAATAAAATTTTAAATTGAAACTTATTCTTTTCAAGTAATTCATTTTTCCCGCAATTTTAGAAATTAAATTTTCATATTGGATATTAAATTTTAATTTTGAGTCAATTACTATACCTAAATATTTAAATGAGTTAACTATTTCCAATCTGTGTCCATCAATTAAAATATTTAAATTGGTTAAATTCAAATTTAAACCCATAACCATACAATTTGTTTTGGAAACATTTAATTTTAATTTGTTTACTTTTAACCAATTTGACAATAAAACAAGTTCTGAGTTTAAAACTTCCAAAATTTCCAAAATATTTTTACCACTAATATAAATAAGAGTATCATCTGCGAACATTTGAATTTTAGCCAATTTTAATACTAATGGCAAGTCATTAATATATAAAATAAAAAATAAAGGACCCAAAATACTTCCCTGGGGTACTCCTATGTTATTTAATTTTTTTGTTGAAAATATATTACCAATTTTTGTTGTCTGTGTCCTATTATTTAAATAATTTTTAATCCATTGATAAACTTTACCCCTGATACCATATTCAAATAATTTTTGAAGTAAAATATATTACTTCCTAAGACTGAAACACCAAGAAATTTTATTAAGTACCAACCTTATTAGTTATTTTATATTACGCATTAGACCGTAAAGTGAAGTGTGTGTATTTTGATTTATATTATTTATATATTTATACCCATGAAATTTGCAAACTTTCCCATTCGTTGTTCCATAAATAACTATTTTTATAAGTACATACCGTGGTGTTGGTACTCAGAAGTTTAAGTTGGCGGGGGCTGACTTTAAAATATTTTGAAGGTGTTTTTATGTTGTGTATTGACATATACAGGGTGATTCACGTTGAGTGGCCTATGAGAAGATCTCGAAAACGAGTAAACTTATCTTTCTAAAAATTTGACAGCTCGCATAATTGGCTTTGAGCTTTTAAAACCTTATATTTTGACGTTTTTATTACTTCCGATTATACCGGAAGTTAATGCCAACTTTGCTATTTCAAATGGAACACCCTGTATATTTTAGCATTTTTGATTACCTTATTAAAATCTAAATAACTTTTGTTAATAATAATCTATTCCTATCTCTACCCGTTTTGAGATATGAATTATAAAAGGATTTTTTTGTGTAAAAACGCTCCGAGAAGAAAATTTAGTAATTCCTGAAACTAATAAAGGTAAACATTTAAAATTTTGTAAGCTTTCAAGTAATACATAGATCTTTAGTTTAAATTACTTAGGTTTCACGTTTTTTATACAGGGAGTTTTAAAAATTGTGCCAATGTTTCCATTTAAATAAATGTGCATAAGTCAATTTTTGCAAATGGAACACCCTATATTTTAGCTTACTAACGTGTAGAGAATAAAATTTCCTATCTAAATGCCTTATGGGTTACAATCCACATTTTTAGTCGTTTTGGAATTATGAGCAATTTAAATAAAAAATCTTAAAATTTCTGTTTGTGTTACTGCGACATTATTTTTGAAAAAAAGGCTTCGACTGGTAATTTCGTTTAACTTTGAGCTTTGTTACCAATTTGTAAAGTAGGCTTTGACTAAAATGATTTTTAAGTTGACACTTATCTTAGCCCTGTAACACAACAACAGAAATTTTAAGATTTTTTATTTAAATTGCTCATAATTCCAAAACGACTAAAAATGTGTATTGTAACATATTAGGCATTTAGATAGGAAATTTAATTCTCTTCACGTTAGTAAGCAAAAAAATAGGGTATTCCATTTGCAAAAATTGACTTATGCACATTTATTTAAATGGAAACATTTGCACAATTTTAAGAACTCCCTGTATAAAAAACGTGAAACCTAAGTAATTTAAACTAAAGATCTATGTATTACTTGAAAGCTTACAAAATTTTAAATGTTTACCTTTATTAGTTTCAGGAATTACTAAATTTTCTTCTCGGAGCGTTTTTACACAAAAAAATCCTTTTATAATTCATATCTCAAAAACGGTTAGAGATAGGAATAGATTATTATTAACAAAAGTTATTTAGATTTTAATAAGGTAATTAAAAATGCTAAAATATACAGGGTGTTCCGTTTAAAAAGCAAAGTTGGAATTAACTTCCGGTATAACCGGAAGTAATAAAAACGTCAAAATATAATGCTTTAAAAGCGCAAAGCCAATTACTGTCAAATTTTTAGAAAGATAAGTTTACTCGTTTTCGAGATCTTCTAATAGGCCACTCAACGTGAATCACCCTGTATTTTATTGGTGTTTGATCCATAATGATTGTAGTGTATAATATGCCTTAGTGGCTTGTTGATGAGGCGAATACTACAAACAACAACATAAAACAAAATGTTCATAAAATTCTTATGATTATATTACCTTAGATGTTGCAAGTACCTGCCTAGTAGTTAAATTAAAATACCTTATCTTTGCTGCCAAAGAAACATTATTGCAAAACTATTTTTTAAGAAAGCCTTATCATACCAACTTCCGTAGACATTGTAATAATATGTATATGATATGCATACTTTAAATGGTTTATTTCTTGTCAGGCGGATACTCTTGAGCCAAAACGAAGCCACAGAAATGTAAATAGGTACTGCATATTTTACAAACAGTAAATAGTAAATTATTCTTTGATTTCCAGTAAATATTAATATCTAATATTAAAGCAATAACTTTTATTATTATTATGTTCTCAATGTTAGTTTTCACAGCTTTTTGTTGGTATTGCTGGTATTATTTACAGTACAGAGAAGAAATTCATCTTAACCTGTACTGTTTAGAAACTTCCGTACTATATGGCAAGTTTGGAGGATGACGCTTTTCTGGATTAGTTGGTATAAATAACCTGATAGGCCCAGTTTTTCCAAGTTGGGCTTGAAATTTTTCGTCATAGCTCCCTCCACCGATATTATGATCGGAATTATGTCGATTTTATCTAGCTTCCATATATTTTTAATCTCTATAGCCAAATTCAAGTACTTGGTCTTTTTCTCCGATTCGGTTTTAGAGAGGTTGTGTGTTAGTGGGCAACCTATATCGATTATGAAAGCTTTCTTGGTGGTTTTTTCGATGAGAAGAATATCCGGACGGTTGTGGTCTACTGTTCTATCCGTTATTATTGGCCTGTCCCAGTATAAGAGATATTCAGGGGATTCAAGGACTGGCTCGGGTGAGTATTGGTAGTATGGTGGGAGGTTTTCCCTTAGCCCTAGTTTATGGGCCAGTTCCTTGTGGATGATCTTAGCCACCTGATTATGTCTCCCCAGGTAGGCGTTGGGGGCCATAGCACAACCCGCCGTGATATGTTCTATCGTTTCTCCGGGGCAATTGCATTTTCTGCACACATCTTCCACATTTCTCTTCAAGATGACCTTTTCATAGTTTCGAGTTCGAATGACACGGTCTTGGATAGAGATTATAAAACCTTCTGTTTCAGCGTGAACCTGCCTTTTCTCTAACCAATTCAGTGACATTTCTCTATCTATGAGTGGATTTTGAAGTGCAGTAGGGTATTTGCCGTGTAGAGCTTTCTCTTGCCAAGTTACAAGCTGTTGACTTGGCGGCGCGCGGATGATGTTAGGTAATCCGTTTTGCTTTAATTTAAGGGCTATATATCCAGTGTCTGCTGCTACCACTTTTTTAAGAATTTCCCCATTCGATTCTTGGAAGTATTTTCTCATAGAGGTCTCTTGTGACTTGCACAAGTTATATATATTAATGAGACCTCTTCCTCCCTCCTTTCGTTTTAGGTAGATTCTTTCAAGTGCAGAGCGTGGGTGGTGGAATCTGAATTTTGTTAGCAGCCTGCGCGTAAGCCTATCTAATTCGTGCAAATCCGTGGCTGAATACTTAAGGATTCCGAATGAGTAGGTAAGTATTGGTATTGCCCAGGTGTTGATGGCAGAAGTAAGGTTACCAGCATTCAGGTGAGTATTAAAAAGCTTTGTTAGTCTGCTTTTGTATTTGTTTTTAAACTCCCTTTTTAGGCTTGTGTGGTTTATTTGTTGGTTTTGGGAGATGCCTAAGTATTTATATGTTTTGTCCTCATCTAGTATATCTATGCCTTCAAGCAGTCCACGATTTTGTTCAGTCTTTCCGCGTACGACATTCAAGATTGCGCACTTGTCTAATCCAAACGACATCTTGATGTCATCGCTAAATGTCTTGGTTATTTGAATTAGGGACTGTAGGTGGGTTTTGCTTTCAGCGTAGAGTTTGATATCGTCCATAAATATATAATATAAATATTATTATTATTATTATTATTAATATTATTATTATTATTATTATTATTATTATTATTATTATTATTATTATTATTATTATTATAACAATTTTACACTATAGCTTAGGCCTGGTCTTAGAGGGAGTTTGGATGCTGCAGCATCCACTCTCCAGTAGTATAATGTGTTAAATTTAATTCTTCAAAATCACAAGGGTGTAGAAAGGGATAGAGGAGGTATCCCCTCAGAACAGTATATAAACATTGACACTAATAAACTCTATGAAAATCCTCATAAAATAAACTCTTTTGGTATCTTGTACATATCAAAAACATAGAAAAAATATTTTCCTGAAATACACCCTATGATACAGTATAAGTCTGCATATGAATGAAATTCCTAACTTAATTCGTATAGAAGCTATAGAAGCCTGGCGCACTATTGCAGGACCCTGTATTTTCAGTGTAGGTTCTAATTTATGATGTTAGTGATGAATATGATAAATCAATTATAGTTAAAAGGCTCCTGCATGGGTTTGGATTCCAACTAAATGCAGTTCATCCTAATATCCAACCTCATCCAGATAATGTTAATCACCTATTCAACGTGGAGCCTAGCATGATACTTTATGTATGAGTATCCCCCCTTTCATCCGCCCCAATCCCCCGGAATTAGTGGCCTTGGCAAAAGATAACAAGGGTAATCTACAGTGGGTACCCGGACACGAAGGTATTACAGAAAACGAAAAGGCCGATGGAGATTGGAAAAGCCATTAACAAATATTTGGGCAACCCAAACTAAAACCGAAGAATATCCTGACTCACTCCCCAGTTGACCTACATAAACTAAGTAGCCCAAGAAATAAGAATTAAAAAAAAGATACACTGAAATATATAATAATAATAAAAAATGTCTTTTTATTTCATGTTAAATTAAAAAAATACAAACATCAACGATGCATTAGTAGAAAACTCGTCCATTCCTTTTTTGCCGTTTTAAAAGTACCGTAAAATGTTTAGCTCAGTCTATATATGACTCATCGCCGGGTTGGATGACTGAGGGAGGATTTGAGTTGTGTAATATAAATAACCTCGGAAATTCTATCGCCCCCCCCCCCCTTCTTGGTCTGCTCCTGCTCATTGTTATAGGGACTCTAGGGAATAATCTATAATCGCTTGTTGATATACGAAATCATTTATTTTACGAACAATTTTTAATATTACCTCGTAATTAGTCATACTTTTTGCTGAAACAAGAACTACTTCCTATAATAGCTTTCGTACGTGTGCAAACAATAATTAGTATAATCATAAATAAGCCAATACTCATTGTTTACCTGAAGTGTGTGAAGGACCACAATTTCATATTACAAAAAAATGAGACATTTACCAAAGATAAAAAAGAAATACCTACTACATAAAATTTAATTATTGAGTCTGGTGTATTAGCGTCAATTATTGTTTCCGAAGGTTGTTTGTCGGTCATAGGTAAAAGATTATTGTTAAACATAATTGTAGAATTTGAACCTTGCATTAACTACCTACATGTTCTTTTAATGCAGCACTTACACAAGATATGTACTGATGCGTGCAACCGCATGCTATTCTGGCTCAACTGAGGTTGGTATACTTTACGGAAACGCTAAGATTTAAGAAGATGGTTAAATTAAGGCGAAGTTGCATATTTTTGGGGTTTAATAAGTTTATGAAATAAAATTGTAAATGTTCCGAATATCTTCGGAGATATCTGAAAAATAAACGTGATTTTCAATTTTGGTTTTTAATTTTTGGCGTTTTAATTTTAGGCTTTTATGGACTAATGTTAAAGGAACTTTAAAAAAAGTAAATTTTAATTTACCAATCAGGCAGCTTCAACTGTGAGTACATAATGCTTGTCAATGTCATTTATGTCACAGTCAAAGTGCCGGTTAGTTATGGGATTTCCCATGTAAATTTCTAGGTGGTCAAATATTCGCTCCCGTAATGATTTAAAACAAAACTTTTATAAAGACTTTCTAAATAGCTTAGTGAAAGCAAAATGTCTGCCAATTTTGAACTTTTTTAGACTTACCGTTTTTACGATATTAGAAAAACTGTCTTCAAACTAACTTAAATCTAGAGCAGGATTTTGGTTTATTTAAATTCAGGTTTAAATAAAAATACCAGTAATCACCTTTCTCATTAGGTTTACACTTGTCAATATTTAACAGATTTTTAAATTTTTTTCAATTAATTGTGTGTGTTGAATATTTCTAATCGTCACGAACCATTCAGTTAAGGAAAATGTTAGAATGATTAAATTGTACTATGCTATGTCGAAAATAGTTATCAAGTGGTATCCAGCTTGTTCTCAGAAAATTTTTTTAACGGACTCATTCCAGGCAAGAAAAATTAAGAAATTTTAATTTAAAGACACCGTAAATGCCGAAGCAAAAATGAAAATAATAGGCCCGAAAAGAAGGATAATGATACTAGCCTAAACATGGATCCAATGGTAATTATTACGGGTATACTTAAAGGACATACACCAGAAACCTTTGTTGAAGAATTTACAGCGGAGAATGCAGACATTAGTGTAACATTTGGCCCTAATGTAAAAAATCTCTTCAAGTTTGTTACCAGAAGAGATTGTAAAAATAGTCTAAAAGAAAACTGGGTTTTCCAGACACCTCCGCAATTATTTAAATGGCTTTTGAAGCGTAAGAATATTTCTTTTGATCTGTGCACTGTGTTTATACAAGAATACACAAATGTATCAATGTGTTTTAAATGTTGTAGTTATGGACATGTTGCCAAATATTGTAGTTCCCAGGAATGCTGTCACAAATGCAGTGGAGCCCATGACGGAAGACAATGCACCGAGACTAAGCTTGAATGTCCAAATTGTAAAAAGCTAGGAATAACAAACCGTCAACACACAGCAAGAGATCATGCCTGTCCAGCATACCAAAGAAGAATCGAAAGACTGCGACAAAATACAAACTATAATAGTGACACAATTTTTTATGCAAGACTTAACGAAAATAATTTATATGAAACATCATCTGTCCCACCGGATAGTCACATACTGGGGGTTGTTTACCAAAATGTTAGAGGACTAAATACAAAAACTCAACTTTTTTATAATACAATATGTCACACTGATGAAGAATATGACGTAGTAGCTTTAACAGAAACGTGGCTTTCGAGCAGTGTCTGTAATAGTGAGGTGTTTCCGAATAATTTTATAGTGTTTAGAAATAGAAGTAGAAAAGACAGCAAGTGGGGTTCTCCTAGCAGTAAAAAACACATATAAATGCAATGAAATGATTTGAAAAGCAACTTACCAAACATTGATATTGTGTGTGTCAAAGTATTTACCAGTAATTTTAACTATATATATATAATTGTGGTATATATTCTGCCAAGTTGTTCTGTTTTAATTAGAGTGGATTTGTTTGCATTTTTGGAAAATTTGATCATATTGCACGAGAATAATTACATTATATTGGGCGATTTTAATATAACACATCTTAATAAATATTACCTAGAGAGTATTATTAAAGACAACGTCACAGAAATTTTGCTTAATTTCTTAAATTTTTTTGACGGTAAACAGTTAAATATGGTTACCAATCATAACAATAATATATTAGATCTTGTAATATCTTGTAATATTTCGCACTCGCACCGCTCCCAGAGCGCCTTAAAGGATTTTTCCTACAGTGCAGGTGTTTTATCATAAAAAAAAAATACTGTATGACGTGTGATGTCACTAGGTCTGATTTTAACTTTGTTAACGAAGATCCACATCAGCTCACCCTTAGGGTTGAAGTTGAATTAAAAGCTCCAAAGCACAAGGATCTAGTTACAAATAACGATATCATTAACTTTAATTTTAAGAGAGCCGATTTCCATGCAATGTATCAAATGTTTCAAGCTGTAGATTGGATGGATTTGGAGTCGTTTGTAGATGTGAATGATGCTGTTGACTGTTTCTATACTAAAATTTATGATATTTTTAACGTATGTGTACCAAAATGTCGTAAGACTAAATAATATCCAGTATGGTTTAACAAGGACATTATCAAAAATCTCAAAAAAAAAAGAAAATCTAAGACAAAAGAGCCGAAAATTTGGTGACGAACATGTAAAAAACAATTTAATTAAAAAAAAAATTAAAAACCGATATTAACAACGCTTACCTAATAAAAATACAGCATGACATTGAGAGTGACTCTAGGTCGTTTTGGCAATATGTCAAAGATAAAAAGAACTCAATTCCTAGTAAAATGAATATAAATAATAATGAGTACTCTAGTGGTACGTATATCGCTAATGCCTTTGCTGTTCATTTTAGCTCTGTTTATGGAGATCCCCACACCAACCAACTCTTAGAACAACGTGACAATACATGTTAAGTGGTTATTAGTCTGAGGAGCATAGGTTATGAGGAAGTGTGCGATGCTATCAAAGATCTTAAAGTAAACAGAGCGGTTGGCTCAGACAATTTACCGGCGTATATTGTCAAGGGTCTGGTAGGATTTTTTGCTCAATCTCTGACTTTCTTATTTAATTTATCAATAAAAACAGCTACTTTTTCTGGTAAGTGAAAGGAAGTTAAAATATGTCCAATTTTAAAAAAAGGAGATGTAAGAGATATAAAAAACTATAGGCCTATTGCCATTTTATCTACTCCAGCAAAGCTTTTCGAATCAATAATTTATAAGCCTATGTATAGTTCTGTACACAGAAGGTTGTCTCCGTTTCAACATGGTTTTATGAACCAACATTACCAACCTAACAAACATAACTCAATATATATCCGAAAACCTAGATAGTAACTCACAAGTTGATGTAATATATACAGACTTCACAAAGACATTTGACAGAGTATCGCATACTGTCCTAAACAAGCTATACATTGAATTTGGGTTTCATCCTAGACTGGTAATGTTTTTTCAATCGTATCTAAGGGATCGAAGACAAAGAGTGGTGGTGAGGGGATATTCTTCTGAATATTTTATTGCAAGCTCTGGTGTCCCACAGGGCTCCAATCTGGGGCCATTACTGTTTATTTTATTTATTGATGATTTGATTGAGCAAGTTAGAAAATGCGGTGTCTTAGTGTTTGCTGATGACTTTAAACTATACTCGAGTATTAAGTGTGAAAGAGATTGGATAGTACTCCAAGATAATTTGAATAGAATATTTGAATGGGCAACTACTAATACATTAGATTTCAACATAAGTAAATGTTATGTATTCACATTTTCTAGAAAAAATACACCCTTTATCTTTGATTATAACATAAACGGAGCAGTAGTTAATCGAGTGGAAGAAATAAGAGATCTTGGAGTTATGTTCGACTCGCAGTTGACATTTAGGGCGCACATATCTAACATCTCAAACATGGCAAGTAGTATGTACGGATTTGTTGTTCCGAATTGTAAATATTTTAAAAATATAAATTGTATTAGACAACTGTATATAGCCAACGTTAGAAGTATTTTTGAGTATGCTGCTATTATTTGGAGTCCCTATTATAATAATCATAAATACACTATAGAAAGGGTACAAAACAAATTTTTAAGATATTTATATTACAAGGAAACAAATACATATGACATAACTATATCTAAAATTCAACTCAGGAAAAAATATAATCTACAAATGATAGAATAGTTTTGGACTTGCATTGTCTTTAATTTGTTTTACATCACAACGTTTCAACTGGTAAGTATCTCCAGTCGTCTTCAGGTGAATACTGTAGTATTCACCTATACCTATATATATATAAGTTAAGTATTTAACTATTGAAAAAGGGTTTTTAAAAAATTAATTTTATTTCCAAAAATACAAGTTACAAAGTAAAGAATTAATTCAAGACTGAATGTCGTACAAAAATATAATTACTATGCAATTGATTGTAATTATTAATGTAGGTCAGCAGACTTGCTGACGGGGTAACTTGGCGGTCGTTGCTCAGGTATAGCAGGAACCCATGATTGTTGAATTGTTTATGTGTCATTGGACCCATAACTCCTCCCCTCTTAGAATGAGGCATCACCAGGAAGATTCAGCTCAATTTCTTCGGGAGATGGCTCTGTCTTTTTAGTTTCCACTTTGGCTGCTATAATACTCTTGATATTCTTGCGTTTTATTATACAATAGCCAATGATGATACTTATTAAAACTATGTACAGAGTAATGGTCCATATGCTCGGCGTATACAGCTCTTGTACATTGTTCTCATAGATAGGGTTAACTGGACTAAAGTGAGGTATCTCAAAATTTAGTTTTCTCAACTCTATTTCAAATTTGGGCTTATTTGTTCTTCCAAATTTGAGGTTAGGTGTGTTTATTATCATTGGACTTCCAAAACTAGTTTCTTGGAAAGGGAGTTCTTGTTTTCTAAATATGAGTTTGCAAGAACTTCTTTTTATAAGGAATATTCCTTTTAGTTCTTTTGTTTCTATTTGAGTTTCACAGTGTATTTGCATCTTTTCTGGGGTTGGAAAAACTGCTAAATATTGGTTCAATTCTGGAATAATTTCTATGTGGTTCTCTGGAATTTTTAGTTTTATAAATGTGCATTTCTCTACGTTTTCGTTTAAAATAACTTCCTTTTCGCACGTTACGTTGCTTGTAGTTTGCAGAGAATTTGGACAGTGGTACTGTTTGCCATGTGTACATATGTCGCTTAGAGGTTTAATAAGATTATCAGTTTGTGATTCTAAAAGGTATTTTACATTAGGAACAACAGTTACAAATTCTGATTCATGCACAGTAGGTATAGATAGAAATTGAAATAGGTTAAAATTTGTTTCAAAGTCAATCGGTAGCGAGAGAAAGTAAGAAATTTTGTTATAGTCAATTTTGCAGTTAATTCTTAAAATATTCTCAAAATCAAGAATGTTGTCGAATTTTAATTCAAATGGTAGTTGGTTATTGTAATATTTTTGAATTTTTTGTAGCTCGTAAAACAGATCTTTTGATTTTATTATGCTAGGATGTAAAATATTTAATTTACAAAAAGTAATAGAATTTTCAACATCCTGGAGAGTATTTAAGATTGCGTTATATAATATAATAAGTTGATTAAACAGATCTTTAGCAAAGAGTAAATCTTGGCGGGTAGCACTGTCTTTAAAAATATGATTTAGTTGATATATTCTAGAGGTTAAAACGTATTCATTGTGTTGTATATTTTTTATAGTTTCGTTGAAGTTATTGATCATTGCATAATTAAGGGAATACTGCATTTTTAACTGATTCTCAATGCTTTTTTCATTATATTCTAAGTGATTAAGAATTTTATTAATTTTTTCACCGTCGTTAGCGTCTAAATTACCTGTTACCCCTTTTATTAGGGATCCTAGCCCATTAATTAATCCTCTTTTCGTACGATTATTATGGTGAATTCTAATATTTTCAATTTTTTCATAAATTAGTTTTTGACTGTAGTTAGCAATACTATAATAATGACTAAGGTCGGTATTTATAAGTGAATTGTTACTAAAAATAAGCTTAAGATCGTTAAATTGTGTATTAAGATTGTTAAATTGTAAGTATAAAGGTTCTAAGTTATAGTAGTGTAAAAAAGTGTGTTCTGTCCTTTGAAGTTTGGCAGGCCCCAGGTTTATTGGCAAAATGCCCAGGTTTTGTGTTATGTTCTTTATTTCTGTCCCTTGTCCGATAGTGAGGAACCTGAAATATTTCGAAACTTATAAGTTTGTTTCCTAGGCCTTTTTATATTAGATAAGTGAATTTTATCGGCGGTGTTGCCATGGGTTGTAGTGATTTTGGCAGTTTTAAGGGTTTTGTCGATAGTTTTTATTTTTTCAGGTTTATATTTATTAGACGTTTTGCTTTGTTTTTGTTTATTACGGACTAGTACTTGTTCTGGTATATCGGGAAGCTCCTCCCTCTTTTCGTTAGCCCTGTTTATTACACGTTCTTTTTGTTTTTGTATATCAGTGTTTATTTTACCGTAAATTAATTTCATTTTTTCACGATGAGTCGAGATAAAATTATTTATGAGTTGTTTGTCTAATTCTAAATTAAAGGGAGAGTCTGTGTCTAAGTGGCCGTTTATAATTTCGCACGGTTTTAGTTTTGTAATAGAATGTATAGTGTTATTATAGGCTAAAATTGCGTAAGATACCTTGTTGTCAATAGGTTCATTTTTGTATTCTCTTTGATTGTTTAAAAGTCTAATATGTTCAATAAGAGTGGAATGGAATCTTTCAATTAAACCGTTTGATTCTGGATGTTGGGAACTTATGAAGTGGATTTTTATTTTGTGAACGGTTAATAGCTCTTGTATTATAGAGTTTCGGAATTCTGGTCCATTGTCTGAGATTATTTGATCTGGAATACGATGGTGCGAAAAAAAATGTATAAGTTTTGTGGCTACTTCGATACCTTGCGAAGAATTAAGCTTATAAGCTTGAGCGTATTTAGAAAATGAGTCAATGATTGTCAAAAATTTGCAGTTTTCGAGAGTAAGACTGTCGACGTGCAAAATTTGGAATGGTCGGGTGGCAGTGGGTGTAATATTATATTGTAGGTTAAGGGGGTGTCTATCATATTTGGTGATTTGACAGATGTCACAAGAATTTATGTAGGTTTGGATGGATTTCTGCTGATTTGGCCAATAATAGATGCTTTTAATGCGATTAAACGTCTCTTCTATGCCGCGGTGATTTGTTTTTCCTTCATGTTGGTTTTGTATTGTTTGTTTAATGTCATCGTCTAAAACGACGTCTATTAATTTTTTTGAGCATTTAATCATATCAATTTGAGAGTTCTTGAAAAATTTTTGTAGAGTACTGCTAAATTTTTCGTATACGGGGTCCTCGAAGTACAAATATTATTTAGTTTTCGGTACAATATGTTGTTTAATAAAATTTATAACGTCATTATCAAAGTTATTTTTTGAAAATTGAACTAATATTCTCTGTTTTGTTTTATATAACTTTATTTTTGTCGGCTCAGCAGGAGCAAAATTTACTTCTGAGATAATAATTTGATTATTTCCGTAGTTTACAGGACAATCGACTATTGGAATACCTACTATTGGGTGTTCATCGTTAGAATGTATAGTGGCGTCTGTATCATCCATTGCGTTTTCTGGACTGTCTAGGTCTCCGGTTTCAACGACAACCGATTGGTTATCTTGTTGTAAAGGGCTGTTGGGTATTTCGTTGGTATATTGGGAATTTGGTCGTGGTTGTCTACTGAGGGTTTCATTAAAATTTTGAATATAATCATTAAGGGTGAATATAGACTCGGTTCTTGTATCTGTTTCGTTCGCATTTATTTCAATTCTTGAGAGCGCGTCTGCGTTTTTGTTTAAAATTCCTTTTTTGTAAACGATTTCGTAATCGAATTCCTCTAATTTAAGGCGCCATCTTATTAGCTTTGAATTTGGTTCTTTTAGGGAGAACAGCCATTCTAGAGGTTTGTGATCCGTAATTATTTTAAATCTTCGCCCAAAGAGGTATGGTCTAAAATATTTAACAGACCACACGATCGCTAAAAGTTCTTTTTCTATTGTAGAATAGTTTGTTTCAGCTGCGCTTAGGGTTCGACTAGCGTACGCGATTGGAAGGTCCGAACCTATTTTTCCTTGTGATAAAACACTACCAATAGCATAGTTGCTTGCGTCACAAGTGAGGTTGAAGGGTTCAGAAAAGTTTGGATATTGAAGAATAGGCTCGTTAATTAATATATTTTTGCACATTTTAAAACAGTTAATATATTCAGGATCTTGTACATTTATAACTACATCCTTTTTTAGGCATTTGGTTAGAGGTTTTGTTATTTTTGCGAAATCTTTGATAAACTTACGATAATATCCTAGTAGGCCAAGAAAACCTTTTATAGCTTTTGTCGTTTTCGGAATAGGGTAATTTTTTATAGCTTTAATCTTTTCTGGGTTTGGTTTGACTCCTTCAGGGGTGACAATGTGCCCTAGATAAGCGACCTCTTTTCGGAGAAATTCGGATTTATCTAGTTGTATTTTAAAATTAGATTGACGTAATCGTTCAAAAACTTTTCTAAGCCGATCGATATGCTCTTGTAAGCTTGTGCTAAATATAATTATGTCATCTAAATATACAGCGCAAATTTCATTTTGGTAACCCCTCAATATATTGTCCATTACCCTCTGAAAAGTCGCAGGGGCGTTACGGAGCCCAAATGGCATTCGTAAGAATTCGTAGTGCCCATTTTCTGTATTAAAAGCTGTTTTAGAAATGTCCTCTTTAGACATTTCAATCTGATGAAATCCCGAGGCTAGGTCTAAAGTAGTGAAATATTGACAGCGGCCTAATTTATCAAGTAAATCATTAATATTTGGGAGGGGATACCGGTCCCCAATAGTTTTTTGATTTAATTTCCTAAAATCGCAAACGATTCTCCATTTCCTTTGCCCTGAGGCATCAATTTTTTTTGGTACCACCCATATTGGAGAAGACCAAGGTGAATGGGACGGTCTTATGATATTTTGATGGAGCATATTTTGTATTTGTTTTTGAACTTCTTTTTTATGAATTTCGGGATATCTATAGGATTTTGTATAAACCGGTATTTCGTCAGATGTTATAATATTATGTTTTATTTTGCTTGTAAAGGTTAGTTGGTTACCTTCTATATGAAAAATGTCCGAATATTCTTTGATTACCTCTAAAATAGCCTTGCGCTCTTCAGGATTCATATGGTCTGTCCTAATTTTAGAGATATCAAACTTTACTTTTTCGACATTGAAGTTATGAAAATTAGTATGTTGTTCAGTTTGAATTTCGAAATTGTTTAGGTCTATGACGTCACACGGTACCGATTTTTCAATTGTTATCGGCGTTTCAGAGGAGTTTAAGATTGAGCAAATTGCATGATTATTATTTACCGTTGTTATGCATTCTGGAATTTCTAGTTCACCAAACTTTGTATAAGGAATCAAAATATCGCCATATTGAATATTTTCGACACGAATTTTTACAATTTGTTCACATCTCGGCTGCACCGTGATGCAATTTGTCGAAATTGATATATCGTGAAAAAGTAGCGGTATTTCGCTATTTTGAGTTACTAGAATATTTTTGTCTAAATTTATATTTGCATTAAGGAACTTTAAATTATCTATTCCTAACAAGCAATCGAAATATTTATGAAATTTAAAAATATAGAATTTTAATGGTTTGCATTTTGTTTTAAAAATTTTGGAACATGGAATAGTAGTACTAAATTTTTCGACAGAGCTTCCATGAGCAGTAGAGATTTTGAAAGGATCTTGTTTGATAAAATTTCTGAAATATTTATTAGCAATCTCAGGTTTTACGAAAGATTTAGTACTGCCGGTGTCGATTAACATTTTTAGGTTAAGTTCGGGGTAAATAATGTATGGCAGTTTACTTTCAGTATTTGTAAGGTTCATAAGTTCTAGGGTTGGTATTCTGGACTCGAGGCAGTAGTCAGAAAAACCTGATCATTATCGACAAAATCGCTTTCGTCAGGATGTTCAATAGAAGGTTGGCCGTTTGGTTCTTCATATTGATTTTCAGGTTCATATTGGTTAACAATATTGCTCTGGTCATCAATATTAAAGAGCTCTTCAACTATAAATTTTGGTTGATTTTGATTGGCTGCAAAATTTTGTCGATAATTTTGTAAACCATTTTGAGGAAAATTATTTTGTGGTCTAAGGGTGTTTCTTGTTGATACTGTCATGGGACTAGGTTTTGAGAAATTAGTGTTTTGGTTAGGCCTAAAAACATTGGTCCTTTGACTCAAATTTGTATTAAAATGAGGTTGATTATTATAATTTTGGAATTTTTGCGTAGCTGTGAATGAATTTTGGGCGTTATTTGGAAAATTTGTTAATTGAAGTTGGGGTGCTGATTTAGGTTTAAATTGATTTATTATTTTGGTATTTTTATTTTGAGAAAATTTTATTTTTTGTAAATTGGTCGAAATATTTTCAATTTGGAAATCATTCGTTAACATACTTAGGGCGCTATTAAGGTTATCCGGGTTTTTAGTACGCATTAAAGATCCCACTGGTTCTTTTAACCCACGTAATAAGACCCTAAGTGCTAAATTACGGCAGTATTGAGACAATATTGGAGCCTCATTCACATTAGAATGAGTGGAAATAAATGAAATTTGTAAGTTTAATAGTTGTTGTATTTTATTATAAAAATCAAAATGGCTCTCATTTTCTTGTTTCAATTCTGTCATTTCTATATTTAATGTGTAAATATCGCGCTTATCTGCGTAAGCATTGAGAAGGGCTAATTTAAGGTCATCCCAAGTATTTATGAGACATGATGATATGTTTAGGGCGGCTTCGCCTTTTATTTTAGCTAGAATACTTGACATCAGGTATTCATTTTGAAAATCTGTTAAATCAGTTTTATTATAAAATTTTGCTACTAATTTTTCGCAAATATTAATAAATCGCGGCAAAAGTTCTGTTTCGCCGTGAAATTCTGGGATCATACCCAAATACTCTGGTTTTAAAGACATATTTAAATCAATATTATTTGAATTACGCCTTTTTGGCTTAGGTTTATATTTTAAAGGAGATCTTGTGCGATACAAGTTAGCAATTGAGTCTGAATCAGAATCTGTACTTGTTTCTGAGTAATCAGAAAAACTATCGTTTTTTGAAATATTTAAAGACCCTCTAAATGACATAAATTACTTACAGTAGTACCAGTATCTTGTCCATATGCTTGGATCTCCGATGTGCTTCAAAGATTTTGCCCCAAGATGCTGCTTCTTGTTAGGCTACTCAGTTCACCCAACTATACCACTGTGAAACGGGTTAACGAAACGTGACGAAAAGTCCAAAATTTCGCGAAACTCCCGAAAAATGTTCTTCACTCAATAAATCGTAGAAACGAACCGAACTTATATGCTTAAGGCCGTTTGAGTGTCCTAAAATCCGACTGCGCCAGTTAAGTATTTAACTATTGAAAAAGGGTTTTTAAAAAATTAATTTTATTTCCAAAAATACAAGTTACAAAGTAAAGAATTAATTCAAGACTGAATGTCGTACAAAAATATAATTACTATGCAATTGATTGTAATTATTAATGTAGGTCAGCAGACTTGCTGACGGGGTAACTTGGCGGTCGTTGCTCAGGTATAGCAGGAACCCATGATTGTTGAATTGTTTATGTGTCATTGGACCCATAACTTATATATATATATATATATATAATACTGTAGTATTCACCTGAAGACGACTGGAGATACTTACCAGTTGAAACGTTGTGATGTAAAACAAATTAAAGACAATGCAAGTCCAAAACTATTCTATCATTCAAGAAACATCATTGTCTCCAACCTTCAAACAGACATAATCTACAAAGTTTGGAAACCCGAAGAAGTAATTCTTCATTAGTTTTCCTTTTCAAATTATTGCATACTCAAATTGATGATTCTAAGGTACTATCGTTGAATAGTTTGAATATTCCGTTATATAGAACAAGAAATTTTGTTACATTTTATTTGGAATCTGCAAGCACCAATAATTTTAATAATGCACCACTTAATGTCATGTGTAGATTGTTTAATGATATTCAAAAAGTTTGTGATTTATTTCATATGAGTTTAAAAGAACTCAAAAAAGTGTTGATTTTAGCTGTTTAATTTTAATATTGATAATTATGTACTCTTAGCTATTAAGTCTCCTACTCTATAATTGGGTATTTCTATACCTGTTGGGTATTAATTAAATAAATAAATAAATATGCTGCTTCATGTCGAAGAAAATAGTATAGTTAGTACAAGGACCCTAGGAAAATCCATAGGCAAACATCACAGTACTACGTTAGGAGTTTTACAGAAACACCAATACCATTCATACAAGCACAAGAAACATCAAGAATTACGGGAAGTTGACGAAGAACGAAGAACAAACTTTTGTTTTTCAATGATGGAAGGCTGTAACAATTACAGAGATTTTTTAAACGACTTTTTTTCTATGGAGACACATACCACATACAATTTATAAAAATGCTCGGCACGAAAATTTGGACCAATTGAGAAACTCAATTTCAGCAGTTTGTGATAGGATCTCGTCATACCAACTGGCCAATCCAACAAGGGAGTTTTGTAATTGTTTAGGCTGTTGCCATCAAAGTGGCTAACAGAGGGTTATTTGAACATCTTTTTAAACAATAATTAAAATAAGCTACTACTGGAAATATTGTTAATTAATTTTGTTTAAATATTGTAACAAATTTATCATTAGGTTTTTGGTTATTTATTGTACAGGGACATTATTTTAAGTGTCTCACCCGATTGGCGACTTTGCTATCGACCACAATAAAATACAATTATGTATTCCCTAACAGCTTTTAGTGAAGAAGCCAAATTTGATGTAAAAAAAAATCTATGTTTACAAATTTGACAGATACGACGCCATATTGGATTTTCTTAAATGGCAACCCTACCTGATAGTAAGCCAGCTGCATTCGCTTATTTGTTCCAACATTAAAAATGTATAGTTGTCAACATTTATTTTTAGCCGTTCCGGAGATACGAGGCTTCGAAGTTGGTGATTTTGTTATCATCAAATTTACAGAAGCTTTGAGATTAGAAACTCAATTTTTTCTGGAGATACGTAATTTTTTATGGCGGAGCCACCCATGCTATTGCCATATATGTCAGATGTCCAAAAATTACAAATACGACGCCATTTTGATTTTTTTTAAATAGCAACCCACATTTATAACTACGTCAGTAAATAGCATATTGCGGTCCGATTTCAAAAATATATAATTGTCGATATTTATTTCCAACCTTTACGGAAATACGACCGTATCAAAAACTGCATCATACGATTATGTGTTTTAAGTGTCTCACCCC
Organism: Polydrusus cervinus; assembly: GCA_935413205.1. NCBI lineage: Eukaryota > Metazoa > Arthropoda > Insecta > Coleoptera > Curculionidae > Polydrusus > Polydrusus cervinus. The sequence continues at coordinate 68,651,526 of OW284511.1, read as the reverse complement.
ATTAAAATATAGAAGCTTTGTGATTAAAAAATCAATTTTTTTGCAAGTACGTAATTTTTTATTGCGGAGCCACCTATGCTATTGTCATATATGTCAGATGTCAAAAAATGACAGTTACGACGCCATTTTCAATTTTTTTAAATGGCAACCCACAATTATAACTATGTCAGTGTATTGCTTTTCTCGGTCCGATTTCAAAAATATATAAATGTTGATATTTATTTCTAACCCTTACCGAAATACGACCGTATCAAAAACTTAAAAGACATAATCCTACGATGCAGTTTTTGATACGGTCGTATTTCGGTAAGGGTTGGAAATAAATATCGACAACTATATATTTTTGAAATCGAACCGCGAAGTGTAATTTACTGACGTAGTTATAAATGTGGATTGCCATTTAAAAAAATTGAAAATGGCGTCGTAACTGTCATTTTCTGACATCTGACATATATGACAATAGCATGGGTGGCTCCGCCATAAAAAATTACGTATCTCCAGAAAAAATTGAGTTTCTAATCTCAAAGCTTCTGTTAATTCGATGATAACAAAATCACCAACTTCGAAGCCTCGTATCTCCGGAACGGCTGAAAATAAATGTTGGTCGATAGCAAAGTCGCCAATCGGGTGAGACACTTAAAATAATGTCCCTGTACAGTGTAATATAAAAAAATTGTTTACTGTCTGTTTATATTTTTTTAACTGAAAGTTTATAACAATTATTGAATAGGTAATTTCATGCAAAACCTGTCTTTAACCTTAATATTGACATAAAATGACTTTGACAAACTTTAAATCATTATTTATTTGCTGGTATATATACTGACAGAAATGCGTCAGGTCCGTATTTCCTAGTTTATCATTAAAAAATACATTTTATTAAATAACTTTTAAATTGCTAGAAGGATACGCTTTAAATTCGACAAGAACATTCTTCTTATTGTATTTCTTAAAAAGCTTAAGTATATTTTTGAGCTAAAATATATACTGGAGCGAATATTTGACTACCTCTAAAATTATATGGGGTGTCTTGTTCGGACGCACCACCCGGTATGCAAAATCGCTGACCAAATAGCCAGTAAAATTAACTATTTAAAAAAAAATTTAAATTTTGACATTTTGTTTTCCTTTTACAATAATTAATTATGGCGCAGTTTGAGTTTAGTAAATGAATAAAAAAGGACATCGACTATCATAAATCCTGAAGACCATTTTATTTTCATAACAAGAAGATTCTAACGACATTCGTTATCATTTAAGGTTTAATTATTAACCATTATGCACAGTTCACTAGTTGAATAGTTATGATATTAATAACAACTAGGTAGGTATATGGGCATCATCGTCTAAAGTGAGAACCTTGAATCAGTGGCGGCTCGTAAGGTAGAGCCACCAATTAAAACTGATAAAAATGTATATTCTTATTTTTAAAGCAAAGGGGGAAACATATGTAAAGTGGAACGCAGTGTGTCACAAATTTCTATTGCGTGATGCAATTATGCATAAATCGGTAATGTAGTTATCGCGCTTAGCGGACTGAGCTCTGAAAAAATGCAGCGAACATGTGTAAATAATAACATAATAAATGATCTTGAATAATATAACGTGGCATCACGTCGTGGCAAACTCCTTATGAGCCCAGATAATGCCGGCCCAGTCCCAGTCAGCAGCAAGAGTCACGTGCTGCGTGTTATTTAGTTGGTTTGAATTCGACGGGTCGGTGACGACGGTATTTAACTGTTCTTGCTGGGTATTTTTAAACAATATAAATTTAAAAGTTATAAATACAATTAGCTTTTTAAAGGAAAATCTACTGTCAACGTTGTCGTTAGAACAAAAGTTGGAAGTTAAGGGGATAGAGGGCACCGTTACCCGATTTAAAAATGGAAAAAAATCACAAAAAGTGCGTTTGCGGAACTTTAATAAAAATATTTATGCAAAAAATAATTGGATATGCAGGTGTGATGTATCTCAAAGAATATTTTGTTTTATGTGTGTTTTATTTGGAGGGGCGAGAAAACTTGGTCCTGAAAAGAAACAGATGATCTTGTCCATATTTGGGAAAAAATAAAAACACATGAAAAATCAGAGGTACAAACATAAACAACATGATTAATTTTTGTATGCTTGGCAAAGTTAACATTAAAACTCAGTTAAATTCTGCATATCGTAGCGAAATAATTAAGCAAAACAAACAAGTTGATAAAACCCTTCTGGGGAATAGCGTATCTATTCCCCAGAAGGGACATGGTAATGTAGGGTTAGAAACAGAAAGCCATATTTGTAAGAAGAAGGATGGGGCTTTCTGTTTCTAACCCTACAACATCAGATATGCCTTAAATAAAATTATAAACTGCGTTTGTTTTTGTGATGCACTTAAGTTAGCCCTTAGAGACTATGCCGAAAAAGATTCTTGAATTTAAGAAATTATAGTTATCTTTTTGATATTTTGAAAAAAATGTGTGATATTTTTAATTTTAAAATGAATACAAATGTATTATTTTTATTAAATGACGAATGCTTCCCGTAAACATTTTTTGACCCAACCTCACTAACATGTCACGGACCGCCACTGGCTTAAATCCTTTCAATTAGCATTCATTTTTATATTAGTTATTGTTTGTTGTTCTTTGCCGCATCTCTTCTTGTTAGCGCTCTGGCGGCTACTTCTCGTTAATATTACGTTGTTAATAATTATAATGTATAATGAATAATTTCAATGAATATGAGCACAAATATTCCTGTCTTCTGAAAAATATCTACTTGTTATACGGCATAAACGAGCAGCAGGATTTTTATTATGCAAGACAGTTATTATAAAAATATTATTACGTTTTATAAGCTCTTTGTTTTCTGGGTATTTTTAGTTTGGGTCACTGGCGTAGTCAGACCCTAGAGGCGATTTATTTTTGGGGTGTCATGTTTTCCTTTTTCGTTGTTATATCTACATAATATGTATAAGGGTAAGGTGAAAAGAGAAGACATGCTCACCTACCCAACTATCAATTTCGGGACCTATGACTATATATGAACTAAGTCTGACGTCAGGGTTGGTACAACTTTGGGTAATACAAATACTTAAGATGTCAAGTTAGTATTTATCGACTAAACTACGTTGTGTAGACGTCACTGAGGTTTTTTCGGATCGAGGTCGCAAATAGTTATTGACTCTAACATCGTTTAAACGTAGTAATCTGACCTCAAATGTCAAAGTAGTATCTGTGATGCTAAAAGTAGTCACACAGGCGTCGCACTATTACTTCATTTCTGAAGGTCCTTAGGAGACTATATTTAGACATCCTATGTTGACCTAAAGATTGACGTTACGTATCGGTAGTACAATAAATGTCGACGTCGACGACAGACTTGGTAGAAATTGATAGCAATCGGACGTCATGATGACGTTATGAATCATGACGTCTAAAACTGTATTTTTCGTTAACTTAACTGACTTTAGTTTTTGGAAAAAATTTGACGTTATAGTTAACACAAACTCCTTGGTGTTTTAAGTTTTAATTTTGCTTTTTAATAAAGAACTACATAGTTACTACATAACATAATTTAAATTATGTACCACCAAAAACTTTTTAAGCATTGCTTTCAAAACTGTGTTTGACTAGTAAGTACTCTCATTTAATTGTTATTTTACAACTTGAACATTTCATACTTACTTTTAGGGTTAAGCCCTGATGATGGCCTTAAGTAAATAGGGCCGAAAGCTCTTGGCTTCAGTGTTAATAAACAGTTAGTTAGTTCTGGGGTTGTACATAAAAACTATCAAATATAATGACATTACCCTCTCATGTTTTGTACGTGTTTAATGATTAACATTTTTGGAAGGAGTATTTTGACGAATATTTTGCGCTCATAATGTTTGTGAGACACACTGTTTATTTTTTTTTAAAGTTGGCACGTGTTTAAGAGAATTATGAGGATAACAACATGTGTGCAAGTAATTTATGGTTTGATGTATGCCTTGCATTTTTCAATAGAAGCGCAGATATGGTCACTGGAAGGTCACCTTATTGTTTAACACTTGTCTTCCGAAGCTTAGCCTACTAAGAACTGAGCAAAGATTCTTATAAATACTTGGTCATTGAAATGCAATTTAAATTTTTTAAATTAATTACTTTGTATTCACTTCAAGGCCACCGCTAAGGTGTTGACCGCGCCCGTGTGCAACTTCATATTTGCAGTCGATTAGGTACACTTTAAAGAAAACGTAAAATTATTAATTAAATTATAAACAAATATATTCCGTAAGAAAATTCTAGGTATCTATTTATTTTATATCGTGCACTTGCAATGTGATGTTTACAGTGTATTTTCTTTCATCCTAAGCAATACCGTTGACATGTTTTACAATATATTTTTGAGTCAGTAACTATTAATTTGAATTCTTTGTGCGAATACTGCAAATTTTTCGCTGCAATACCTTCGCATGGAAAATGATAATTAAATGCCGATTTCGGCTGGCCGAGCGGCCACGTATTCCGCCGGGCCGCACCGTGTTTCTGACGGGTCGCGTGTTTACCTTTACCCCGTCTTAGTAGGTGATTTACCTATCCGCCATTGAAAGCTAAAAAAGAACCCACTCTAGTTATAACAGTAAGTTTTCTAAAAAAGGCGCAGCAAGTAAAAAATTCAATTCTTTTAATACCACGATGTTAAAACATTGTTAAGCAGAGTCTTCCATTTATTATTTTTTTTAGAAGACATGCCCATATTAAAGGAGGGTAAATGAGATGGGTGCAAAATTCAATTTTTGCCAATACTTTGTTTGTTCTGGGTTACTGAAGGCCACTTGTTCTTTCAAACTTTCAGCCAGCTTGCTCTTGGACCTACAGCTTAATGTGGGTTCCGAACCACGATCCCCAGTCTTGCGACACCCCCAAGAGCTATCAGCTCTTGGTTTCTTGCCATTGCATGACCTACCGATTGGGGAGTGTGTATCTTCTTCCGCACCCCACGAGATGTCCGATCTCATCCGGCCTGGTTACCGTCGTGAATGGGGTGAATTAGGAGATGATCAATTTTACACTTTAAATCCACTAAACTTCGGACATACTTTTGTTATTATATGTATGCCCACTCCGAGGATCGAACTCCCCCCCCCACTCAATAATTCACTACATGAATATTTATGGAGAAAGTAAACAACTTACAATCGGTCGACTAACCAGGTTTATCAATAGCAGTGGCTGGTTTGAATGAGTTGTCAAGATCCTTTCTCAATGTATCGCTGGTCGAGTGTTATAATGTTCTATCAGTATATTTTACACTTTGCCATAAAAACGATTTTAAAAAATTGGTTACCATATTTTGTTTCTAAAAGACAATGAGTCTGTAGGTGATTAATTTTTATATGAATTACTACCTAAAAAAGACATTTTTACGTAATTTCTAATTTTTTATTTCTCAATATAAAAAATAATGAGTATTATACAAAATCTAAAAGTGCTAATGGAACAAAATGGCACCCAAGAAAATATTTTTTGAATTAAAATTGAACAATATTGTTCTAACTGCCGAGAATGCTGGAAAATATTCCCATTATTTCGATGGCCCACGTAATGTCGATGGCCCATGTGATGTCGATGGTATAATTTGAGTGTCAAAATTTTTGTTTGTGGGTGCATGAATCATTGTATTGCTTAAAAAAGGTAGATATTACCTGGGAGTCTACTGGCGGCATAAACTTAAAAAGCTTCTTTAAATGGATAATTTTATCGAAAGGTAACAATGATTCTTTGGAAGAACTGCACACCTTTACAGATGGAAGAGTTGCTAAGGTAGAAGTTTCAAAATGTCCGCTCTTTTCTCGTAGTGTAGCTTTAAACGCGATGTGACAGTTAACTCTGTTAGTATTATAATGTTCCAACAACAAGAAACCTTCCTTCCTATTGGCTGAAGCTGATAGAACATTATAATATATATTATGCGATTTTTATGCGTACCTACTTACCTAAACCTAACTTAGTCCAAATTCTAATTATTGAGGTTCCAAAAAAAAATCGTATCCAATTAAAAGAAGTACTCTGACTCAAAATCAGAATCAATATTATGTTACATATATGTATCTTGATTTCCGATGTTATTATTCTCTAGAGAAGTGTCACTTACAGTGCTTTTAAAGGTTACTTATATATTAAAATTAAGAAATAACAGGTCAGCGTTCAACTAAGCCTGGTGAAGTTCTGAAAGATTATTTTAAGAAGTTTGTGGGTCCAAGCGATGCCATAGAATTATAATATCATTCTTGATGTTCTCTCGACTTTATTACGAACATTATGATTGTTAGGTATCCTCTCACTCTGCCCACCCAAAGGGTACCATAGCGAGCCTGTAGTGTATACATTCAAATCAACGTCAATCAATGCAAGTTACATTCCATTCCCATTGCTGTTAACCAGGGCCGTTCTTAGGGGTGTGCAGGTTGTGCAGGCACAAAGGCGGCCAAACTAAAAAGGGCGGCCGCAGGCAGAAACTGTAAAACACCCGCAAAATTGAATTTCATACACATAGTAGTCCTAAAAAACGACAAAAAAACTTCTAGTCTATAGTTTTCACATTTTTTTTTTTTTTTTTTTTTTATGATAAAACACCTGCACTGTAGGAAAAATCCTTTAAGGCGCTCTGGGAGCGGTGCGAGTGCGAAAAAAGCGATTAACGTTGGTCTTGAAACGTTGAAGATTCTATTCATTGGGAAACACGACCTCAGGAAGATCATTCAACAAAGATGACGTTCTCCAGATGAAAGAATTCTTGAACAATGAAGTTCGAGGAGTACTAAGCTGAACAACATATGGATGAGCGGCAGCAGTTCGCCGTGTATTTCTGTTTTGCATTGCTCTAGGTGGAATCAAGTGGGCAATGTCAGTCGAACACCTGCCATGGAAATATCTGTAAAAGAGAGCCAAATCACCAACCTGTCTTCGATGCTCCAGGCTATCGAGGGTCTTGGTCAGCTCGGGGTCGCCGATCAGACGAATGGCTCTCCTTTGAATGGAATCCAGTAGCCGAAGGGTGTGTTTGGGTGCAGAGCTCCAGACATGAGAGCAATATTCTAATGATGGTCGAATCTGGGCTTCGTAGAGTGTCAAAAGTTGATGAGGTGTGTACAACCTTTTGGTGCGGAAAAGTACACCAAGTTTCTGTGCAGCTGCCTTGGCAATTGCGGCAACGTGATCATGCCAAGACATATTACCTCCCAGATTGACCCCCAGCAAATTAATAGACGGTGCCAGGGGAATTGCGTGTCCTGCCATGACTATATCCGGTTCTGCAATGTTAACCTTTTTGGAGAAGACTGCTGCCTGGGTTTTCTTAGCATTAAATTTGACTTGGTTACTGTTACCCCAAGCCAAAATTTCTTCCAGGTCCTTGTTGAGGCGCAATACTTTATGCTGCCTGCGAAGATGTGCGTCGGCAGCGGATGTTTGGGGAGTCAAGGTAAAAGATGAGACAAGTGTGCTGTCATCAGCAAAGCTATAAATTGGATTTTGGGTTTTCACTAGAAGGTCGTTAATATACAGTAAAAAGAGGGTAGGCGACAATATGGACCCTTGAGGAACACCGGCATTGATGGTGAAGGTGTCTGAGAGAAACCCGTTAATTTACATTACAGACAATTTAATTTTTTTATAGGTAAATAATATAATAAAAATAGAATATAAAGTAGATTATTTTGTCTGTGGAGTTCACAAAAAATATGACGCGTTCGTTCGGCGTCTTCCGACAGAGGGACGATACATGGCGGCCGCTCTTTGATATGATATATGTTCGGCGAAAATGATAAAATTGCAGAATACAGAAGGAATTTATCAGTTTGGAAGTACACTTTGGTTCATATTTTGTTTTATTGGTTGTTAAATATTACTTAATATTTAAATAAATAATACTTTAAAAAATTTAGTTGTTTTAAATATACGGGCGGCCGAGGGGGCGGCTTTTCGATGCTCTGCACAAAGGCGGCAGAGGGGCTAGGAACGGCCCTGCTGTTAACTCTCAAAATTTGTTTAAACTTCTTATCACTAAAATCACTGAATATTCATTTGATTGTAAGGGTGCCAAATATAAATACCATTCTATCTTGTATGGACTCCTTTGTCGTTTGATTTCAGAGATTTTCTAGTAGTCTAGTTTATTATTCTATAAATTACTAAGAAACGAGAAAACTAAGTCTGTTTTGGAAACTGTCGATTCTGTAATGATAACTTTGAGGTCGTTTATTTCTCTAATTTGGCACTCAGATAAAATGTGACTAAAGTAAATTAAAATAAAAGTCATGGTACAAATCAGATAAAAATTTGATCACTACCATCGCCTTTATATTGTCTGATAATAATAATTAAAAAAGAAACTTTGCCTTGTGACCGTTTTATTTTCTTTATAAGCAGGGGGCAACGGAATGCAAACCCATTTAAATTCTTTGAACAGCTGATAAGTTATTTTTTCAACTCTTCGAACAACACATTTTCCTGCAGTTCTTAAAAACGAATTAAATGCCATGACCTCCTGGTCTAACAAAGACATAATTATCAACCATAACCGACTATCGCATACTTCGAGTTGCTAATCATCTCATGCCTATTTTTGTTATGATTAGGACACGTTTAGCCTACTAAATTGGTCAATCTTATGTTCTTTATTTCCTTTTGCTTCCTCATCATTTGACGATAACCAGCTTTGTACTGTGCCACAACTGTGTTTATTAGTAAGAAGGACGTTTATGTTAGCGTATATGTGATATTGCGTCAATGTAATTAAATGTTCTTCATATATTATCAACTTTGCTGGAAATAACAAAGATTTTAAAATTTATAGTCATTTTATATAGGGTATTGCATCGTTAGGCGGAACATAGGATATCCCATGCAATTTTTGAATGTATCGAACATTGGCTTCCTTAAAAGGTAATTGCAAAAACAAATCTTATTGGAATTTATTAAAGAGCACTAGGAGTACTAAGCCATAATTAAAACATCTCAAAATATATGTATCAAGTAATAAAGGTCTTAATTATCAAGGGCAAAGTTTTTGACAGCAATTGCCCGCCATAATTAAGACCTAATAATTCCTGTGGTACATAGATAATTTTATTATAATGTAGCATAAATGTAGGCGATCGTTGCATTGGTATTTTTTAAATATGATGAGATCCACTTTAAAGCACAACCCCTAATTCCATATAATTCTAGTTTATTCAAAATAATATTTCGATCTAAACGGTCCTAAACCTTTGAGGGATCCAGAAATATATTCATGGCCATCCTGCTGTTCCTGCCATTCTCAATGTTGTCCAGAATTAAATGAGTAAACTGAAAAATTTCCGTTTGAGTTGATCTTCCCTTGAAGTAGCTATGCTGGTTCTCTGAGAAAAGATCACACTCATTCATAAAGTTCATCTGCCGATCACACATAACTAACTCAAATAATTTTGTAAAGCTTGGAAAAAGGCTTATGAGTCCATAGCTATCCATGCTTTCTGAATATCCCTTGTTTTTATAGAGGGGTTTAATTGATGCTAATTTAAGCTGATCAGGAAAAATGCCTTTTAATTATTTAGAAAATTCGTTGTGGCTGTGTACACGTAGGGTAAAATTGAAGAAAAGAAGAGAGTCGGGTTTGTATTACGTATAAAAATTTTTTTATTTTGTTAAAATCTTAGCAGAGCGCTTTCGGCTTTCGCCATCCTCAGTGCTATTCGTCAGTATACAATGATATCCTCAATGTCAACATGTCTTTTTAAATCAAATATGTTTTATGTTTTGTTTCGTGTTGTCTTTTTACAATTTTAATATTGTTTTTGAAACATTGTGTGGACGAAATGCCATTCCACCTTGAGGATATCATTGTATACTGACGAATAGCACTGAGGATGGCGAAAGCCGAAAGCGCTCTGCTAAGATTTTAACAAAATAAAAAAATTTTACACGTAATACAAACCCGACTCTCTTCTTTTCTTCAATTTTAATTATTTGACATAATCAATTACAGATTGTTGGAGTACTAAGATTAATAATACTTGTAGATATTTCATGTAGGTATTTCACAATGTTTGTCTTATCGTTATTTAAAGACAATTTGTTCTTTAAAACCAAACCAAACATTGGTGTCCTGGAGGATTTGTGTTGCATTAGTTATTTCTAAAAGATCTCTACTATCTACCATAATTAGCGTACACTGTGAGACTGAAAAATGGATATAAATTATTGATTTATATATTTAAGTCATTGCTAAATATATTAAATAATATTGGCTCTAATTTAATCACTAACTATACAGGGTGCTACAAATTCGTGTGAGTACAAGGGAATCTCGAAAACGGTAAGAGATACGAAGATGGTTAAATTGAGGCAAAGTTGCGTATCTTGGAGCTGCTTAATAATTTGGTGAACAAAAATTGTAATTATTCCGAATACTTTCGGTGATCTTCGAACAAAAACGAAATTTATATTTTTGGGTTTTAATTTTTTACGCCTTCATATTTGACTTGGGAAAAAAACAAAAAACACTTTTTCAAATCCGTCTTTTATGTTCTACAATCTACAAGATGGAATTATTAGTTTTCAAATTCAATGTTTTGTTCTTTAAATACCAACCTCATGTCAATTTTTTTAAATACGGACCTGGAATTTTAAATACAGTTTTAGGGACTTCCAAGCTTTACAATTTAAAGTTTTTAAAATTTTACCGTTTTGTCATCTAATAACACTTTTTCTCAAGTTATCATTTTATGCCATTACGGTCCTGAACATTTAGAGCCCAACTAAAAAAAAATTCTGATTTGAAAAATCCGTCCATTTTTACTCAAAAATCCTGATATTTGATATTATGTAAGAGAAGAGACCAAAAGTCTCGGCCTCAAATATTTTCCTGTCTGTTTATTTTTGTTACATGTTTCGCCAGAAACTGGCATCATAAACAGTAAAAAAAAATTGAAATGATGTGTAATTTTACTTTGTTATAATATCACTTTTTATTTACTGATTAGTTACTGCAGTTTCGTTGTACTGTACTACTACGTTATCAAACTGAATACCTTAAACTACGTTTCGCAGTTATAAATAGGTTTTTAACAAAGGGTGCTTATAAATATTAAAATAAAAATAGAATATTTATCCCTTAATCTAGTAATTGATCCCTATTGTATAGTAATGTAAATAGCGGGGAATTCCACAAGTCTGTTAATTTGGTCATTTAGTAGGTTTATGGTCGGGTTTTTATTATGTTTGTAAATTTCTATTGATTCTAAGATGTTAAGCCTCTTGCTTTTTGGTGCAGTATGTAAAATTTTTAAATTATTCACATCTGGGAAACAATGACCTGTATCCGAACAGTGTTTAGCGAAATTAAAATTTTCTTTGTTAATCGATGCTAATTTAAGCTGGGCTAAAAAGGCATTAATATTAATGTAGCACAATATCTTACAAATTGAAGGAATGCTAATTTTCATAATGATTGCAGGCATCTTGTCATCTTCACTGCCATGCTTGCTTTCAAATTCCTTTGAGAATTTTAAAATGTCTAAACAAGTAACTGGGTCTTAAATACATTGATTTCAAATTACTTTGTGTGTGAAAATTTGATAAAATCCCGACAGGGAATTTTTTCATGACTATAATATTGTCTCTTTTGCAAGGGCAATAGAAAAAATACCTAATTACTAAAAGATAATTATAAAAAAACTGATTGACGTAGCGTCTTGTATGGTAATTGGTTAATCTACTTCTTACGTAGTTAGCAAATTTGTCATTGTTTAGTTAGTAATCACCGCCTTTAGTGATAAAGCAACAACTATTTTAGCAGTGTTAATAGATATTTGTTAATTATTTCTTCTTAAGCAACAGGACATTTAACTTTTAAAAATGTAAAGATTATGAAGTTCCTTGACTTTGTGATTATTAACTTACCTAATATTGAACGAAAATGTCCCAATGTAATTTTTATATAGTTATATACCTACTCTAAAATAAGCATGAAAGTTATATAACTTATATAATTATATGTTATATAACAACTTTTTCAAATACCTTTTTTCAAAAAACGTAAAAATAGCCGAGTTACAGAAGTAAAAAATCTAAGTGCGGGCCTGGTAATCAAAACGTAGCCCTTTACTTTATATTATTTTTAAAAATGTTGTTGATTTTAATGCCTGCTATATGCAGCTAAAAAAGAAGTATCAACTTAGGAATCACCCTGTATATTAACACTATCCTTAATATAAATATTATGACTTTTTTGTATTCATATTTCAAGAAAATAAAAGCAATACTTAAAGATTTATAAAACGAAAAGGCAACGGTAGCTTTAATTTTTATCTAAACATCTCCTATTAAGTTTTGTGCAGATTTAATTGAAAATGATGGAGTATTAAACACAATCTAATGAACAAAAAATATTCTTATTCGTCCTCAAGAATTGTGCTTCACGTATTAAAAAGCATTAAATTTATTTGGATTCTTACGAAAAGAATACAGTCGAAATAAGTATACCGGTATCCGAAAAATCTTGTCATGGACGGACTGCTTTGAGTACTTAGTAAAGTGGGATACTTTATTGTAAGTTACCCAGACGATTTGGCCATAGTAACCCAAGGCAAATTCAATACCTACTATACTAAGAGATGGAAAGCAAAAAGCACTCGAAATCGTGGAAACATTAGTAAAAAGAAAGGAGTTACTAAACATCAGTCCGCAAAACCCTGGTAAGTCTGCAAATAATTACCTTCACCCTTCACATGGGTAATAAAATCAACCCCCACATCAGCAATGGAGATCATCCTAGACCTTCCTCCAATTCACTTGTTGATAAAAGAAGAGGAAATAATGGGACTCTATAGACGGCAGAGTTCAACGCCGCTCATCGGCAGGCAGAGAATTAGACACGAACTTTTAAGTAAGACTATAGGGGGACCTGAGTTGATGGCTGAGAAATGAGATTAGTCCATATAAATCCAAGGTTTCGCTATAACATACCATATACGAGGTAGTAGTTGATGAACGTAACGTATGAAAAAACAAAGCACCTGAAACTACTTTTGTGGCAATAAACTGGTACACAAACGGCTCTAAAACCAAATAGGTTACCGAAGCGAAGACATACAGGGTAAGATCGGATAAAAACGCGGTGTCCCCTCTGGGAAAGTCTCCTACAATGTTCCAAGCAGAATTCTACGCCATATTACAGTATGTATTTAAAAACAATAGGAGGGCTTACTTTAATAAGCGGATCCAATATACTCTGATAGTCAAGCAGCCCTTAGATGGCTTATATGCAACAAGGTAACTTCAAGAGTGGTATGGGAGTTTCAAGGGAAATTGAAAGCCCTGGAAAAGTAAACAGAGTAACACTGCAGTCAGCACCAGGACACGAAGGTATTACAGGAAACGAAAAAGCCGGTGAAACAAAATACATTCATTGGTCTAGAACCGGCACTTGGAGTTTTAAGGTGAACAGTATGAGATGCCATTAAGCGATGGATCGGGAGTAATCACAACATCTACTGGAACAACGGACAGGAATTACACCACAGCAAGCGCTTCATTTTGGATCCAAATTCGAGACTAACAGAACATCAGTCAACAACACATGGCAGTCAAGAATCATTTGCACATAATGCAACAGTACAATGGAGACCATAACTGCTGATTATGCGGATAATTCAGGGAAATAGTAGTTTGCCATTGCAAGTCACTATAGATCGGAAGATGCGACAAATATTCGGGCAACCAAAATTGGAATAAAAGGACATCCTGACCTTCTCCCCAGTTGACCTACACAAACTAGATAGATAGATAAGCATTTATTTCAAAACAAATTTGTAAAATTCACAAAGTTTGAAATACGTCATAAAATGTTACAAAAATACATATTCTAAATTCTACAAACAACAAAAAATTGTAAAATACACTTAAATTTATAACAGGTACCTAATCACAAATTTTGTTTTTTATAATCAAGATATTCCTGAATTGTATACGGTTCAATATTATTAATATAAACAAATAATTCTTTTTTGAAATTATTTAAATTATTTATGCACTTTATATGCTGTGGCAAAATATTAAAAAAAGTGATATATAGTGACAGCTGTGCTCCGTCAATGTTAAAGAGTGTTTTGGAAAATTATAATCAAAAGATCTACCTCTCGTATCATGTGTATGTTCTGTTTTTTAAATGAGTGAATTTACCTTGATTCTTTTTGAGAAACAAAATGCATTCATAAATATAAATACCCGGAGTTGTTAACAATTTTTGCGTTTTAAATACTCCACGACAACTCTGAATGTAACTCATGTTTAGTAGAATTCTTAAAGCTTTCTTTTGATAGATAAAGACTTTGCCCAAACCCGATGTGTGACCCCAGAATATTATACCGAAACGGAGTAAGGATAAAAAGTTGCTATGATATATCATACGAGAAATACTAAAGTTTAGATATCTAGACACTATTCTCAGCATATAACAAGATGTGGCAAGGTTTCTACAAAGGGCGTCTGTATGGGTATTCCATTTAAGGTTTGCATCGATGTGCATACCCAAAAATTTGCAAGTCTCAACAATATCAACATTTGAACTATCTATAGTAATAGAATTAGGAGTATTTTTCTTATTTCTAGATGTCTTAAAAATTAACCATTGGGTTTTTTCTGTATTGAGAATAAGGCCATTGTCGTGAAACCATTTTTTTACTATTAAGAATTGTTCTTTCGAGATACTTAATAAATCAATGATATTTTTCTTTCTAATTAGTAGATTGGTGTCGTCAGCATAATTTACGATGGATACAAGTGGGCTTAATAAAATTGTAGGTAGGTCATTTAGATAAATAATAAACAGAAGTGGCCCTAGAATGCTTCCCTGTGGTACACCAAGGTTAATTTTCAACTTATCGGAGACGAACTGTTGACCATGCTTATCCTTAACAAAAATTTTTGGGTTCTATCTTTTAGGTAGGATTTTATCCACGACAATGCCGAACCTCTCACTCCATATTTATATAGCTTATCCAATAAATCTGTATGAGAGAGACAATCAAAAGCCTTAGAGAGATCAAGAAAAATACCACAGGCCAAATCTCCTTCCTCCAGGGCTTCCACAGTCCTCTCAATAAAATCAAAAACAGCTGTTTCCACCGATCGACCCTGCAAAAACCCATGTTGAAAATTCAAAAACAAATCAGCTGACAAAAAATACTGCTTAAGTCGATTATAAAAAACCTTTTCAAATATTTTTGAAAACGATGGCAAAATACTTATAGGACGATAATTCTCCAAGTTATTTGTATAAGGGTATGACAGACGCGTTTTTTAATGTACTTGGATATTTACCTTCCAAAAGAGAACAATTTACAATTTCAGTGAGAGGCATGACAATATTGTTTATACATCTTTTCAATAAAAATAGTGGAATTTCATCATCTCCTGCGCATCTTTTCTTTTTAAAATTTTGGACAATACTAATTAATTCAGACTCAGTAACCAGGTTTACATACATTGACTTATACCCATTGCCTAAACATAGACTTGAGTTACGGCCTGGCTGAAAACCACTATTATTACTCACAATATTTCTAGCTAAGTTTACGAATAAAAAATTAAAATTGTTAGCCGTTTCCTGAGGGTCGCCATCGGGAAGAGTTGGGTTAGAATCCTTTTTATTATTATTATATTTATTATTTCATTATTATACTAGCGCAAGGAACTAGGATCACTCAGTGGGTGTGACAATCAACGCACAATGGGCCAAACTAAGCCTAAGTACATCCGGCACATGGACGGGCTCTCGGAAAAGAAATATCATGCACGTAACATTTAGACACCCGAAGAAACGCGTTATTTTAAAAAAGTTTCTTGAATGAAATAAAAATTCGATACTTTGGCTTTTATTAAGTGTATAATCAATTTTAATTAAGTTCTGGCCATTACCAGTTAAATGTTTTATAAAAAGTATGTAGAAAAACACCCCTTTACTTGAATATCGTTGGGATTAAATAAATATTTCTTTGCCAATGAAAGATCTATGGTGGTAAATAGGTTCTTTTTGACCAATATTTGCGAAAAGTTAACGTAATTTTATGACTTTTAGTTTATTGAGTATATAAAAAAGTTATAAGAACATCTTAACCGCTAAAATATTTTATAATCTCCATTATCAACTTCTTGTAATATTGAACTAGCGATAAGATAAGATTTTTAAGTTTGGGTTATTAACAAATAAATAATTCTTTAAGTAATGTTGGTTTTTTTTACTAGCACAAATTTAATCCTTTAGATAAAACTGCAGCCGTTAACTCCTTACATGTTCTTTGTCTAAATTGATGACTGACGATTATATCTATCTTATCAAATATTGAACAATAATCTATTTGTTTTTGATTGGTTCCAATTTTTCTTTTCCGAAAAACACGTATTTGTATAGTCAAGTGCTGTTTACTGTGTAAAAGAGTATATTTTTACAGATAAAAATGATAAAATATTGGTTTACGTGATGGCAAATTTCTACTAACTATTTGGTTAAAATATTTAAACTTGATGCTTTAACATCAACATAATAATTTAAAGAACAATCTATAACAATAATTTAGTAATATTTAAATAAAAATCATTCGAACAGGCCAAGGTTGGAAAACCGTGGGGGTGGTAATTAACCCCCCCCCATAAATGATAAAAAGCGCCCAAAATCTTCTTAATATTCCTTAATTGCATTAAAAATGTTCGTCTGCAGTGTTATATTATTATTATTGGCACTTTATTCCTTTTGTTACTGATGTTACAAATGTGCTTATGTTGTGCTGTTCCTATTATATCCTAGCTATGATTAGATATAAAAAATGCCATAGTTTTTTTTACTAAAGCTAAATTTTTTCATGAAATAAGCAGTAGCAATAGTAGTAGTAATTTCTTTATAGAGGATTAGAAATCTTCGATAAGACCGTAGCAAACGGTTTGAGATCTGATGTGCCTGCTCTGTATCGGATTGATGCCCCTCTAGCGGCCGTGTCTATCGACTCAACCAACTTCTTTAGTCACCTACTCTTACCCTAACTGAACTCCATCTTGTTTTTTTTTCATTATTCTTATTCTTATCCTGTTCTGGATAAGTCCTCACGTTCTTTCATTTTCTATCATGTCTCATTGTGATCCACCATATTATTTTCATTTAATTGATATCCCAGAGAGATATGAATTTATTGTCTTTGTCTTTCCCATCTTGTACAGTTAAGTAAAGTATGATCGACAGTGTCCTCTTCTCCGTAATATATGCAATTATTAGTCTATTGCTTAATATTTTTTCAGGTAAGTACAGAAAGATCCATGTCCTGTGAGCACTTGAGTAATGTAATGGTCGATATTTCTGTAACTGCATTTTATTTACTGTGCTTTTTCTACACTATTATCCCACAATTCTTGCATTCTACATTGTTCTTGTTTTAACTTCTGTTTTGTCTTCTTCCGCCTGAAATATGTATCTCATTTCTCCTACTTAGGGCTCGATAAGGGCTATGCCTATTATAATTTCTAATGCTTTTGTTGATGTCGTACGGTATGAACTCGCAACTCTAAAGGATTGTCGAACTCTCGACACCACTTTCCTATCTACATCCTGTAAAAAAATGGTCTAAGTCGCTTGTCGAAACTATTGGAAAACTACTTTAACAAGCATTTCTTCGGGGAATTAATCCGTTGTGAACGATCAAACGTGCTCAAAATTTTCTCGATCTTACCTAATTTCGCGGTCAAGAGAGCTGTAACGGGTTTATGGCAGTCCGATGAGTCCAAATAAGGATGAAACGCCCGTCATTGTCTAGCTCTGCCCCAGGAAGTCCATTTTGTTTGAAGCTCTGTGTACCTTTACGAAAAAAGTATACCGGACGTTAACTTCTGCTTTTCTTTACACATGCTTGACTTCGCAAACGGAGAGCACACCCTAGTGGGTGCGCGTTGCGGCAGTGGCGGCTCGTCAGGTGAAGGGGCTCTTCACCAAAAAAATAAATAGAACCAGGAGGAAAGTTTTTCGACAATATTAAATATTATTGTACCAATACAGCTACCATTTTAGCCCTTAAAAAATAATTGTGTTCGAATTAATGGGGCCACGCTTAACTCCGATGGACAATAATTATAAACACTCGTGCATTTTGACGCGCCCCAGCCGTCCGTGTGCGTTAGCTCAAAGCAAGTGAAGACCCAACGTCCAACATGGCTTTAATATTCACCGTCGCTATGGTTACGTAACGTCAGTCACGCAAACAGCATGTAACAATTTGCATTATGATGAAGGGCAATTTAAAAATAGATCAGTCGTATGCACCATTGTTTTAGCATTGGTTCGTCTAACCTTAAGGTATTTATTTTGAAGCTTCGCGAAACTTACGGTTATAGATATCGTTTTTACGTGAATTACTGTATGATGAAATAGTTTTGTTTTTATTTTTCAGTTAATTCAGTAGTGTACGTACCTACTTAGTCGTATGTTTTAAAAATGAAACCAATTAATGACATAGTTTGTAATTTGCTAGAAACTCCAGAGATTTTGTTACACGGGCCTTTAGTCAATGTTTGTTTAAGTACCCGCACTATACCTAGCTCTTCACTATTTTTTAAGACAGCGAGCCGCCACTGCGTTGCGGTTCAATTTGCTGAATCTCACCAATCGATGGGCTGTAAATGGTAATGCAAAATGTCATTCCCTATACTAGAAGTGTGTGCACCGTAGTTTTATCTGTTACAGTTTCCTTTTTTCTTGACGATACACACACGTGAACTGCCTCCTGCATTAAAGTTGATTCCTAGAGATGGCGTGACCGCTTGTTCAATGCCAGCCGTATCCACTCAAAAAAATGGTGCAATTTTATTCTATTATCGCTTTATAATTGTTCTGCAAAAGCTGTTTTGTGATATTAAAGTTGTCACAGTTATTATTTGGTCTTAGAGTGTGCTAACCAAAATATCAATTTTGGAAGGAAAAGGATGCCAACATACATATTATGACAAACTGTAAAAACCAGCTGTTTCATTCAAAAATCCTTGATTTCTATCGTAATTATGTTTATTTGTCAAACAAAAATATTTCTTTCCCTACGCGACTGTTGCTTTGATGCTATGTTGTTTACATCGGGCATCCAGGTCGAGTTAGATCGATAGTCCCTGAAGACTTAAGGGTTCTTTCACAAAAAGGCTTCTTTAGTTAAATTAGATATAATGATAGTTTTTATTAGGTATAGTTTATTCAGTGCCGTATCGTCTTTTTTAAGTTGAGTTGAAATGTAATATTTCAGAAGAATTAACTCTCGATGTTACTATAACCTTCGGTATAACAACGTACCTAGGTGGATGGTGGATGTACTTTATTTAAGAGTTTGCATGTAAAATAAGTCCACTTTTTCCCTCCGCTCTCACTGAATTTTTCCAAATTCTACCATACAATTTATATCAGTTTAAAGATACCAAACGGTGCATCTTTAAACTGTGTTTCTTATATAAAAAATTTTCAGATTGAACTTTTATTTTCAAAATATACAGTAGTTTATATAAATAGGCAATTTTTGGAATTATTATCTCCCGAGAAATAGTTGAAGCAATGAAGAATCGTAAAAATGAAGAAAAGTCCTTAACAGGTCCCATTTTCATGATATTTGGTTTTATAGATTATTTGAAATCAGAAACATTTTGGTAGGGGCACATAACATATACCAGGTGTCTTATTATTGATGACCTTCGGCTATATATAAAAATTGCTTACGCTACAGCTCTGTGAAGAAAAGATTTATTGTAAAAGTGGCCATCGTAGAAAATGTTTTTAAATTTTTAAATTTTTAAATTGGCCGCAAGAGGGCGTAATTACTGTGGCACTGCCTTCTATAAATTATTTAGACAGTTTGACACCTATATTCCAATTAGGGAATCCAAACCACGTGATTCAATATGGCGGTTGGATGGCAAAAAGCATTGAGTCACCCGCTAAATGCCACCAGCAATATTATTTTTAGAGTCACGTGTACCAATAACAAAATGGTATTTGCCATCCAGCTGCCATTCTGCCATCGTTGGATTGCCTAATATCATAACTTCAGATTGTCTTAACCCTATTGAGCAAACAATTACTCATTGATCAGATCAAATCAATAAAGCTTTACTGTCTAAGACAGTGTCTCGTTGACAAAGCAAAAAAGTTTAACAATAAATAATACAGATCAACTCTTATATAATAAAATGCAAAAAAATTAAATAGAAACTACAGTAACATTTTAAGGGACTTACTACATATAATTCAAAAAATCGTGTCATTAGTAAACATAGAGTCAAACGAATAATGTAAAATTAACACTGAAAAATAAAAAAGGAAAAATTTACGCTGTAAAATAAATAATACTATACCTATCCAGTGCCTAAAGGTCAATAGTATCATCAAAAAATTCGCCCAGTGTATAGTAGGCTTTAGTTATAAAAATATTCTTAAGGTTCCCCCAGTCCTAAAAATGTTCTTTCGCTTTGCTCTGCAATGGGTTGTCCTACTATGGAAATGTTACCTATTTAAATTGACATTTAAACTGTATAATATATCGTTTAGAAATATTAGACAATCCATTTGCATCTATGCAAGATCATTAATGTACAACAAAAAACGCAGTGGCCCCAAAATAGCCCTGCGGTACGCCATATGAAATTATCCGCTGCTCCGAGAATGCATTCTTAAAGTTAATCCTCTGGAGGCGACCACCCAAGTATGACTCAAACTACGCCAGTGAGCTCCCGCTGATGCCATACTTCTCAAGCTTCCACAGCAATATTATGTGATTAACGCAATCAAAAGTCTTTGAAAAGTCACAGAATACCTCTGCGGCAACGTCACGTTTATTAAGTCCCAAATATAGTTTCTTTAAAAAAGAAAAAATAGCGTTACCGGTATTTCTAGCCTCCCTAAAACCAAACTGTTTATCAGAGAGCATATTAAACCTACACAGAAAACTCTGAAGACGTTTCTTCACTAACGTTTCAACAATATTTGAAAGTGTCTGTTTAAAGGTTGGAGACAATGACGTTTCTTGAACGGCAATGCAAGTCCAAAACTCTACTGCCGTTCAATATTTGAAAGGGTGAGCAACAGTGAAATTGGTCTAAAGTTTGTTGGCAAATGGTGATCTCCCCCTTTAAATATAGGTAATACTGTCGCCATTTTCAAACATAAAGGGAAAATGCCTGATTGAAAAGAATGGTATATTGCAGTTGATAGTGCTTCCAGTGCTTTAATGGGTAATAGCATAAATATCTTAAGTGATACTTCATCCCAGCCCTTATAGTATTTATTTTAAGAGTATTGAATGTATCCCTTATCTCCTCAGGAGTTGTAGGAGTGAGAAAAAATAAATAGGGGCATTTTAAACTTGTTTTAACTTCTTAAATAAATTACCCTTGAGTTATCAACAAAAAAGATAGGGGAGCTGAAACAAAATATTCTTTAAAATATCAACTGCAATGATATTATTATTGTCCTAATTAATAAATAATTAAACAGAAAAAAAAAGGATATTCAAAATATTTCTTTTAATTTTCAATTTAGAGCAAGATTCCAACAAATATCAAATTGCAAGAGTCAATTTTCTAAAACTCGCTTACGTATTAGGCGCTGAAATTATTATTATTATTTGACAATTTATATGGTTCAATCCTTTAAAAAGAAACAAAAATAAAAGTCTAAGTTGGTCAGAGGACTTCTCTGGCCAAGAAAATAGACTCCCTTTTCGAATCCACTGGGTTGTAATTGTAGATCCAGAAAGGTCCGTACATTGCGTTTAGAGTGTGCAGAATACCCGACGTTTCATGGCCACTTTTACTATAATCGTTTTCTTCCCAAAGCTGCAGCGTAAGCGGTTTTTGTTAGATGACCGGTGGCAATTCATAATGGGACACCCTGTATATGGTATATGCCCTCACCGAATTGTTTCAATTTAAAAATATTATATAAAAAGAAACTTTAACGTTCCTTTTTTTCGTCAGATTCTGTATTCTCACGGATAAGCCATAATATGGCGATACGCGGCTGGAGATGAAGCTGACGAAATGAAAATAAAACTCTTTTTATTCTGTACTTTATTAATTTGACTAAAAGTCCTATATTAAATGTCTCATAGTTATTTTTTAAATATTACTAATGATATTACTTTAGCATTTTATATAGGGATGTGTCCTTAGTTCATTTGAGACTAAAAATTATCGAATATTTTCAGTTGATTTCTGCGAAGATTCGATTATTCGATCCTTAAAAGTAAATGAATCAAAACGTTTGAATCATTCACGATTGAGGAGGGGGGGAGTGTCGCAGGACTGAGGATTGTAGTTCGAAACCCACGTTAAGTTGTAGGTCTAGGTGCTCTCGGGAATGGCCCTGGCAGCGAACAAAGAGGTAAAAAGCCTGATTCGAAAGAATGACAAGAAATGACAACAATTATTATTAATTACAAGGCGCGAATGAGAAATACCGAAAAGCTTAAGAAGATTGAGCCATTGTATCGAGTATTGTATTTTTTTTGGATATTCTTGTATAATAGTATCTACAATAAATGAAAAGTAATTAGACGTTTACAGACGTTCAGAACATTGTGCCTTCAAGAGTGGATTTACAGAGAGGGAAGAAATAATAATCCTTCCCTTATGAAGGACCGACGGTGCCCAAAATCGTTTTAATCTTCCCTTTTTTGATATCTTTAAAGGCACTATATTCCTTGTTACCCTTACTAATACGACTATATTCAAGTTTTTATGTATGTTCGTTTACGCCTGTTGTGCTGTTATGTATGCTGATGTTAGATATAAAATCACCTAATTCCATTAAATTTTGGCAAAAAAAAATCCGCCCGCTGAGTTTTCTTCTCGTTTCGTCTCAATCAAAAATATTTGTTTGAAAATGGATTGGACACCTGTAAGTAAGGAAACATATTTTTCTCAAAAGCATTCCCCTCACAAAAATCTGTTCTTGCTGAAGACATCACCGTAAATGTTTTATTTATAATATTACTTTTTTTTTCGATTAGTTGTTAAACTACAATTGTCCGGTTACCGCTTAAATGGGACATAAAAGGTCTAAATACCTAGAGAAAACTTAATAAATTTTAAAAAATAATGTTTTTTTCTAAATATATACAGGGTGATTATTGTTGATACATCTTTTTTAGCTGTGTATAGAAGGCATTAAAATAAACAACATTTTCAAATACCTTTTTTCAAAAAACTTAAAAATATGGGAGATACAGAAGTAAAAAATCTAAGTGCGGGCCTGGTCATCAAAACGTACCCTGCTATACTTTATGTTGTTTGTCTTATTAGTTATACAATTTACGGTTCGGCGGTCAGTTATTTGGCAATCCGCTGCGGTGTGTTTTTCTGAAGCAAGTTAATTACAGTGAGTGTTGTCAAAAAAACATTGTTAGGCATTTTTGAGTTTTTGGAAAAAAGGTATTTGAAAATGTTGTTTATTTTAATGCCTTCTATACACAGATAAAAAAGAAGTATCAACTTAGGAATGACCCTGTATACAGGCCTGGGATTATTGAAAACTGAAAATGTACTTTTTCAATTTTAAAAACGTTTTTGAACGCCGTTAATCATATTTCCAGTTATTAATAGAAAACGAAAATCCGATTAAATTACATTGGTCTGGTTTTTTATATTTCCTAATTACTATTATTTAGTATTTCAAAATACAGTTTTCGCACTTAGTAAACTGTTGTAGAAATCACTTAATTGTGTTATATACATTACGAGCGGATACTGCCCGCGGCTTCGCCCGCGTAATTTTTTTTAGGTTCCTCCCTTTAAAAAGGGTAAAAAAGGTATGAAAAATTATTCTGCGTTGTAACTTTAACTTCCATACCAAATTGCAACCCTATAGAAAGTCTAGAGTGGCTAAACTACAATTGTCCGGTTACCGCTTAAATAGGACATAAAAGGTCTAAATACCTAGAGAAAACTTAATAAAGTTTAAAAAATAATGTTGTTTTCTAAATATATACAGAGTGATTATTGTTGATACATCTTTTTTAGCTGTGTATAGAAGGCATTAAAATAAACAACATTTTCAAAAAACTTAAAAATATGGGAAATACAGAAGTAAAAAATCTAAGTGTGGGCCTGGTCATCAAAACTACTTTATGTTGTTTGTCTTATTAGTCATACAATTTACGGTTCGGCGGTCAGTTATTTGGCAATCCGCTGCGGTGTGTTTTTCTGAAGCAAGTTAATTACAGTGAGTGTTGTCAAAAAAACATTGTTAGGCATTTTTGAGTTTTTGGAAAAAAGGTATTTGAAAATGTTGTTTATTTTAATGCCTTCTATACACAGATAAAAAAGAAGTATCAACTTAGGAATGACCCTGTATACAGGCCTGGGATTATTGAAAACTGAAAATGTACTTTTTCAATTTTAAAAACGTTTTTGAACGCCGTTAATCATATTTCCAGTTATTAATAGAAAACGAAAATCCGATTAAATTACATTGGTCTGGTTTTTTATATTTCCTAATTACTATTATTTAGTATTTCAAAATACAGTTTTCGCACTTAGTAAACTGTTGTAGAAATCACTTAATTGTGTTATATACATTACGAGCGGATACTGCCCGCGGCTTCGCCCGCGTAATTTTTTTTAGGTTCCTCCCTTTAAAAAGGGTAAAAAAGGTATGAAAAATTATTCTGCGTTGTAACTTTAACTTCCATACCAAATTGCAACCCTATAGAAAGTCTAGAGTGGCTAAACTACAATTGTCCGGTTACCGCTTAAATAGGACATAAAAGGTCTAAATACCTAGAGAAAACTTAATAAAGTTTAAAAAATAATGTTGTTTTCTAAATATATACAGAGTGATTATTGTTGATACATCTTTTTTAGCTGTGTATAGAAGGCATTAAAATAAACAACATTTTCAAAAAACTTAAAAATATGGGAAATACAGAAGTAAAAAATCTAAGTGTGGGCCTGGTCATCAAAACTACTTTATGTTGTTTGTCTTATTAGTCATACAATTTACGGTTCGGCGGTCAGTTATTTGGCAATCCGCTGCGGTGTGTTTTTCTGAAGCAAGTTAATTACAGTGAGTGTTGTCAAAAAACATTGTTAGGCATTTTTGAGTTTTTGGAAAAAAGGTATTTGAAAATGTTGTTTATTTTAATGCCTTCTATACACAGATAAAAAAGAAGTATCAACTTAGGAATGACCCTGTATACAGGCCTGGGATTATTGAAAACTGAAAATGTACTTTTTCAATTTTAAAAACGTTTTTGAACGCCGTTAATCATATTTCCAGTTATTAATAGAAAACGAAAATCCGATTAAATTACATTGGTCTGGTTTTTTATATTTCCTAATTACTATTTCAAAATACAGTTTTCGCACTTAGTAAACTGTTGTAAAAATCACTTAATTGTGTTATATACATTACGAGCGTATATTGCCCGCGGCGTCGCCCGCGCCATTTTTTTGTAGGTTCCGCCTTTTAAAAAGGGTAAAAAAGGTATGGAAAATTATTCTGCGTTGTAACTTTAACTTCCATACCAAATTGCAACCCTATAGAACGTCTAGAGTGGCAAACCATTTTCAAACATGTCAGCCTCGCAGTTATTATATAACTGAAAAATGTTAAACAACTTTTTTTTACTACCGACATTCATCCTAGGGTACGCAGAATCGGATATTTAAGAAATCTGAATTGAGTACTTTTAGGAATCGATTACTTATCGTTTGCGTACCGAGTACTTACGTAATTAATATTGTGGTAAATAATTAATAATTAAATCAATAACAAAATATAATAAACGAAACGAAGCACGATTCTAATACTAAATATTCTTCTTATTTTATCTGCAAAACAAACATGAAAACTACTAAAAACGAAAAAATCATAGATCGCTCCTTTAAAACCAAAGGACTCGGTATTCAGTACTCGGTACTTGTTACTTTACGCCACGGCGACCAACGGTTTCAAGGAGCAGCGACGCCAGGGGGGGGGGCAGGGTGGGCCTGTGCCCACTCTGAAAGTAAGAGGCCTACCCACAATTGTTTAGCTTTTTTTTAGAAGCAACCTTTGAACCGAGAGAGAAGTTTTGGAAGTCACTTTTGAGGAAGAAGTGGGTAGGGCTGATTCTCAAAATATCGGGTTTGCTTTTGCCCACCCATTAGAATATTTCTGGTGCCGCCACTGGTCTCAAGTAAAAATACTGAAATCGACTCTCGAGCCCGATATTAAAAAACAGAAGTAGCTGCAACGATGGAGTTGACATAGCAAAGCAACATAGAAGGCGGGCAAGGACAATCAGCATAAGAATCCTCCAAACTGCTCCGAACGGTAGGACATTTTGACGAGCGGTGTTATTTTGGCTGTATTAAATTGGGATGCAACTAACCTGCATTTTACCACAATATTTCACCTAGTAAACATCTCCAGGAGCCTATACTACAATATTTACATAATGTAAAGAATTTTCCATACTCGATAATGCATATACCAATAGAGCTATCATTTTAGCCCTTGAAAAATAATTATGTTCGAATTAATGATATTAATTTAATCCGAATGTAGCTATGCATAATAATAGGGCTACGGTTAACTCCGATGGACAATAATTATAAACACTCGTGCATTTTGGCGCGCCCCAGCCGACCGTGTCCGTGAGTTCAAAGCAGCAAGTGAAGACGCAACGCCCAACATGGCTTTGATATTCACCTTTGCTATGGTTACGTGACGTTAGTCACACAAACAGCATGTAACAAAATAGATCAGTCGTATGCACTATTGTTTTAGCATTAGTTCGCCTAAACTTAAGGTATTTATTTTAAGGCTTCGCGAAACTTACCGTTATAGATATGGTTTTTACGTGATTTAATGTGTGATTAAAAAGTTTTGTTTATATTTTTATGTTAATTCAGTAGTGTACCTACGTACCTACTTAGTTGTATGTTTTAAAAATGAACCCAATTAATGACATAGTTTGTAATTTCTTGGAGAATCCATTCAGTCGTTGGACAGATGAGGATAGGAGGGGCGTTTTGTTACACGGGTTTTTAGTCATTGTTTGTTTAAGTACTCGTGCTATACCTAGCTCTTCACCATTTTTTAAGACCGCGAGCCGCAACTTTAATATACATCCTATGCCCCCTTTATTTGGACGCTACTGAAAGTGAATTAGGAATTTCGTACTCTGTACCTGAAAGCGACGACAGTAATTTACTAACCAGGAAAATAGTTATTAATAATATTACAATTTATTACAATTTATTTTCTGTTTCAGAACATATAACTTAAATCAGATACATTTCAATAAAATAAACACATTTTTATATGGAAATTTCAAAAATAAAAATAAGTATCCGATAAAAACTGTTAAAAATCCAATACGATAGCACCCTTAAAAACTTAAGTTAATAAAAGATTCATTCAGAAACTATTGATAAAAGAATCTGCTGGCCGTGAAGGCTGGCTTGTCTCTCACCCTCCATACTCTTGTTGCGGAGGGGTGGCCTGGCATGGCCTGTTGCGACCTCGGTAATCGATGGCCTCGGGGGTCGCGCTACCAGCTCGCCAGTTCTACGGATTCCCAACAGCCAGCCCGGATGGATCGATAGTCCATGAAGACAACTCTGGCTTATGTTTGTGTCAACGTGCAAGGAACAGAGAAAGGAGTGTTTCCTATTATAGATCTTTTAATAATCTTTTATTAATTTAATTCTATAGAGAGTCTTAAAAGATTAATTTTTTTACTTCTTGTTATCTTGCTGATTAATGATGGTTGCGATGATTTTTATTATTATTACTAAAGCTGCAACGTTGGAGTTAAAATAGCAAAGCGTCGGACCGGGCAGGCAAGGACAAGCGGCATAAGCATTCCCAAACTGCTGCGAAAGGCCGGCATTCTTTGCGAGCTGCCTACCATTCAGGCGTGGATTATACATAAGGTCATTTGGTCAATGACCCACCTATAAATATGACCCACCTAGCTAATTTATTTTTCAAAACAAATAAAAATTATTATTTTCAAAAAATCCAAATATTCCAAAATGTGTCATGCGAAAACTTCGCAATACGGATCGAACCAATCGGCTCGACCGGCGACCGTCCAGGTTATTTTTTACCTGAGCGCACGTTTGACCTAACGGGTTTATATGGAATTAGAATATTACATAAATTAATTTGAAACTAAGAGCGAAACAGACATATGCCCTCTCGGAAGTTAAAAAGATACGGGAAAACGCCAAATTAAGTCGTCGCCGGGAACTTCTCCACGTGCACTTTCAGCCTCGCGTTCAGTCAGCATTGCCAGACATACCATAATTATGGAATTGCACCATCATTTTCTCTAAAAGTTCATAATTCTGTCATCACTGCACCACAATTTCATATTTGACATCTGACATCGCTGCGTTCAGTTCAGATAGTAGGTTAGTGTTCGTTTTTGACGTGTTTTATAGCTATTGTTAGAAATAAACCTCGTTAAAACGTTTTCGGAAAGTGTACAATTATTAGAAATGTACTATTCCAATGACGACAGTGGAAAGTGAAAGGTGCTTTTCGACACTAATGAAAATTATGACTTTTTTAAGAAACTCAATGGGGGAGTCAAGGTTAAGTTATTTAGCTATGTTAAGCATTGAAAAATCTTTTATTAGAAGTATTTATAATTTTAATGACATACACAACACATAACTACATAAAGGTAAGAGAAATATATAAAAAAATAATAATAAAATAAATCTGTAGGATGTAATTTAAAAAATAGTCTCAAAAAATGCAATCTTAGTATTTTATATTGTTGCGGTGTTTAAAAATAGGGATTTGCACGGTATCATAAGGTATTTTTACACGGATTTTAGGCAGCATTACCATGTCAAAGAGTACAACTTTTTGTTTTGCATTTTTAATTTAGATAAGTAAAAACGTGTACGCCTATGATTGAAATACAAATGCTTCAGCTCTAATTATTTCATTCTAATTTAGAATCTAACATTTAAAATGTGAATTTAAAAGTCGCGGACGACGTGTCGTATAGGTAGAGTAAGCGTTCACGTTCCGAATTGCTGTAGTTTTCTCTGGGAACTATCGCGGAGGAACTTATAGTGTAGCGATATACAGGGTGATTCACGTTGAGTGGCCTATTAGAAGATCTCGGAAACGAGTAAACTTATCTTTCTAAAAATTTGATAGCAGGCATAATTGGCTTTGAGCTTTTAAAACATTATATTTTGACGTTTTTATTACTTCCGGTTATACCGGAAGTTAATGTCAACTTTGCTATTTTTAATGGAACACTCTGTATATTTAAGCATTTTTGATTACCTTATTAAAATCTAAATAACTTTTGCTAATAATAATCTATTCCTATCTCTAACCGTTTTTGAAAAATGAATTATAAAAGGATTTTTTTTGTGTAAAAACGCTCCGAGAAGAAAGTTTAGTAACTCTGAAACTCATAAAGGTAAACATTTAAAATTTTGTAAGCTTGTAAGTAATATATAGATCTTTAGTTTAAATTACTTAGGTTTCACGTTTTTTATACAGGAAGTTCTTAAAATTGTGCCAATGTTTCCATTTAAATAAATGTACATAAGTAAATTTTTGCAAAAGGAACACCCTATTTTTTAGCTTACTAACGTGTAGAGAATTAAATTTACTATCTAAACGCCTAATATGTTATAATCCACATTTTTAGCCGTTTTGGAATTATGAGCAATTTAAATAAAAAATCTTAAAATTTCTGTTTGTGTTAATGCAACATTATTTTTGAAAATAAGGCTTTGACGGGAATTTTCGTATGACTTTGAGCTTTGTTGCCAATTTGTAAAGTAGGCTTTAATCAAAATGATTTTAAAGTTGACACTTATCTTAGCCCTGTTGTCATATTCTAGTTAACTTATTTAAAATTACGTTCATTCTTGGTAGTCTGAAAATAGCGAATAATAATACCTAAAATAATTTTATTTAAAAAAATCAGAAATAGCTAAGCAACGAACATAGGCACTTAATAACAAATGGTAACAGAGATCAAAGTCAAATGAAAATCCTAGTCGAAGCCTTCTTTTCAAAAATAAACAATAACACAAACAGAAATTTTAAGATTTTTTATTTAAATTGCTCATAATTCCAAAATGACTAAAAATGTGGATTGTAACATATTAGGCGTTTAGATAGGAAATTTAATTCTCAACACGTAAGTAAGCTAAAAAATAGGGTGTTTCATTTGCAAAAATTGACTTATGTACATTTATTTAAATGAAAACATTGGCACAATTTTAAGAACTCCCTGTATAAAAAACGTGAAACCTAAGTAATTTAAACTAAAGATCTATATATTACTTTAAAGGTTACAAAATTTTAAATGTTTACCTTTATTAGTTTCAGGGTTACTAAACTTTCTTCTCGGAGCGTTTTTACACAAAAAAAATCCTTTTATAATTCATATCTCAAAAACGGTTAGAGATAGGAATAGATTATTATTAACAAAAGTTATTTAGATTTTAATAAGCTAATCAAAAATGCTAAAATATACAGGGTGTTCCATTTAAAATAGCAAAGTTGACATTAACTTCCGGTATAACCAGAAGTAATAAAAACGTCAAAATATAATGTTTTAAAAGCTCAAAGCCAATTATGTCTGCTATCAAGTTTTTAGAAAGATAAGTTTACTCGTTTCCGAGATCTTCTAATAGGCCACTTAACGTGAATCACCCTGTAGAGCTCAGAACACTATATTATTATAAATATTGTGTTATTTATTGCCTTAATCGTTTGGTTTCTACGGATTTCTTTACATACACATCAACACAATTTTTTTATGTATTTCTTTTTTTTTTCAGTGTGTCAACTCTGGTTCTTTGACCTTTACTTATGGTAAGTGTATCTTCTAGGACGATATGTTAAATCGAAGCGTTAATATTCACGGAAGAAAAGTATCCTTGTATATGGAACAAAACAACAAAAAAAACGCCCGACAATTTTTTTTTGGTTTTGACGTTGGTCAATTAATAAAAAAAAATTTATACTATACCATAAGTCCAAACTTACTGTCAGTGAGTCATCGCTCTCATATAGAGTGTAGCGGATTATACGAATTTAGAGGAAACAATTCTTCCAGCCTATTTTTGATATTATAATAGAGTCACTGACACTAATTTGGACCTGGAATATACGTCCTCTTTAAAATACCTAGTAGGTACATAGTTCGGCTGCGGCACCTTCACATTTTTGTCAAGAGAGATATTTGGGTCTTGCTTAGCTTTGACAGTAAGTGACTGGAGGTTTCTCGAAGACCTTTTAGGAACCTGCAAATTGGCCGACTAGGTCGACTGGTCCTGTTCGAATTGATGGATTTTTTTTGGGACTTCACGAGGTGGACTCAAAGAAAAAAAAGTGGACCGGAACTGGTTGGGGGTTTTTCTTTTCTCGAATAAATATTTTCGGAGTTAACAGCGGTAAACTTAAATTTTGAGTCTCGCTTGATCATGCCGCATTCTCGTCGCTTTTTCGTTTCTAACAAGAGAACACATATTTTAACCAAACATTTTTTGTTTTTGTACCAAGGATAACGATATTATGCAATTTATAAAAATAATATTGCACAGGTATGTACAAATCTGCGGCAAGAAATTCTATGCTGCTAGAACAATCGTTGGAGTTTTTTGTCTTTTTTTTCCGAGGGCCCATCCATACACCGGATGCACTTAGGCCAGTTTTGGCCCATTGTGCTCACCCTGTTTGATTCTTTATACCTACTCGGTGATCTCAGTCCCTAGCGCCAGTTTGTGTAGTTCGACTGGGGAGAGGGTCAGGGGTCAGGATGTCCTCTGGTTGTTGTAGTTAGCTCCAAATAAAAAAACAATGATAACATATTCTTTCCTTTGCGACACTTAAGTGGATTTAGTCACGGAAACAAACTTTAGCAAAATTAATAGACATTTTCTGCTTTTTTACAATCATGGAAATTCAGATTTTTTAGATAAATAGGTTCTAAACCCAGACAACATTAAGCTGGATATATAAACTCGAAGTTCGCACCGGCGCTTGAAGTTAAAACGATGGAATTATAATATGTACAGCGGTTTATAAACTTCGCTGGGGTTCGCGTTGTCGCCGGCAGAGGTTCGACTTGAACAAACTTTAACTTTTCGGCGCTAGCATTCATAAAATGACGTCAAACAAGTTTACTATTTGTATCATGACAGCTAAAAAACAACAATATGTTGGTTGATCTTAACAGTTTTAACCGCGGTTTGAACAGGACCGACGCCGACGCCAACTTCAAGTTTATAAATGCCGTCTACGAACGTTGGCGCCAACGACAACGCCAGCGAGAGTTTATAAATTCAGCTTTACTTGTCAAGCGGTTTATTGATGTATTTTCTATAAATAGTGTCCGAAATTATTTGGACATTTCTATTGTTAAACTTCATTAGCTAACACAAAATTTAAAAAAGTATAAATACCTACTCCTTGTTCTTTTATTCAACCTTTACCGTGCATCAGTGTGCACCGTCGTCGTATAGCCGTAAATTCGCCCTCGAGGCCATCGATTGCTAGCTTGCGTTGGCAGCGTCCCTGCGACCCCTCGGCGTTTGCCAGGCGGCGAAGAGCAAGAAGGGCGCGGTTGAGGCCGAAGATGGGACACATCAAGCACTTTGCTGGCCGCCCAGGCAACCGTTCTGCATTCTGCAGGCAGTATTCCTTGGGCCGGTGGACGTATAACACGTCTTCCTCTTGTAATTTGGTGCTTGTGATGCGCGCGACGACGACGTCCTGCCGACGACGCTGTTGACGCACCACCCGATGCTTTTACTGCTGCTGCCAAAGGCCAAAGCTAACGGACGCCGTCCTCGAGTTGCGACATCCAGAGCGATAACGAGGTATTCACAAAGATTTTAGCCCGAGGCTATATGTATTAGAGTTTTATTGTTTGTTTTGAATCATAGTTAATAGTCTATAAACAATTTTAAAAAACAAAGTATTCAGTTATCCTAGTTTACTTTTTAGACGCATTACATCATTCAGTATATTTAAATGAGAATAATAATACAGCTCACAAGTTTTCAGTAGCGTGCCATAAGCGATAATCATGAGGGCAAAAGGTTATGCATTATAGTTTTAGGTCGTGCCTTTGGATGTTCCTTCAGATAAATTACCATAGACAAAACTATTAACATCTCTTTTTAAGAACGTCCGATGTTCACAGGATATGAATTTACGCAGTGAAGTATGTAATTATAAGATTGTGCATAGCGAAACAGCGTTGCCGACTTGCACTAAATATATGAGGAGTAGGTAAACGAGAACCCACCTACGCACAAAATATTAATCCGTAAAAATAATAAATATTTATGAAACATCTCATTTACTTTTAACTTTTATTAACAAACTGCATGTTAATATTTTGAAAGTAATACTTTCATCCTTATGGCAAAAAAACTATTATATTCCAAGTTTGTCAATGTGACAACGTCGTCGCGTCTGTTATATTTGCGATATGATGGTTGCCTGTCATTCAAGAAACATCATTGTCTCCAACTTTCAAACAAAGAGATGCAATAGTACCTACTTCAAGCACAGTGTTTGCAAGTACTTTTAAAATACAATGCTCGGTAATTGTTAATTCAAGCCCCTTATAAGAAGTACTTAGTAATTGGTAATTGAATTTCGCATTTTAAGCCATTTAAAGTACTTGCAAGCACTCAATTGCTAGAATTTCCAAAGTTCTTGATGCTGGCAATTACTTTTCCAAAGGGCTTGAAGCACTTTTTTCGAGTGCTTTTCCCAGCTCTGCTGGTTATGCATTTCGCCCGTTCTATTGTCTTTGGTGTGTCTGGCTTCCAGTCCTTTTGGCCTATATTCAGTGGCGGACTGGAGCGGGTGGCCGTGTGGCCATCGCCACTGGGGCCAGAAGGTCTTTGGAGGCCATTTTCAAAAAATGTTAAAACGTGAAGAAAAAGATGTACAAAAATAAACATTATTTTCCACCTATGCATAATAATAACATAAGCAGGAGCGGAAGAAACTAGATTAAGACCAACCCTTGGAGAAGAGCTATTAGAATCGCGATCGGGACGGTATAGTCGCCTTTTACCCTAGAGATGGTACTAATTAAATATAACTGTTTATATTTTTTAACAGCTAAACGATTGCAATTATTTTTGAAAAATTTAATTGCACCTGAATTAAAGGTAGGCAAATATTCGGGATATCACATATAAAATTATCAAATAGGACATTAACGGGACATGTTCAGGACTTATTTAGGTTTAGGTAACCGTGTTTGGATTTAGGAAAAGGTAACAATTGTAAAGGTTTAAGACCTTACAGCTTCTTGGCCTTTACTGCTTCTTATTTATCCCCAATAGAGAATCACATGCATGGGCGCCGGAAGAGGGGGGGGGGCAAAGCAGAGCATTTGCCCCCCCCACTAGAAAATTAAATATCCGATTTTGATTTATCAAAGCAAAATACTCTACTCTCCGTCGTGTAAAAACCTGGTTGAGATCAACCATGTCTGAGGAAAGACTTTCTGGTCTGTGTATGCTTAGCATTCATCGAGAATTTGTGAATAAAAATAAAATCATTATTATTGGAAAAGCAATAATTCGATTGGCGCAAAAGGGGAGAAATCTCCTATTACTTTTCTCCCATTAGAAAAGTATACATAAAAAAGTGTTAATTATAATGGGGTGTATATTTTCAATGTTACTTTAGAATTAGGTTAATGTTAAAGTCAACCGTATATATGTATTTTTGACAATAAAAATATAAAAGCTTCAATTTATCTTTACTTGCCCCCAGTGGCGTAGCCAAGGGGGGGGGGGGGGGCGAAAAAAAAAGATGTTATAAAATATAATCAGGCAACATAAAAAATCTTTGACGGCAACACTATCAATAACGTGCCAAATAAAAGAACAAATCATTCTCCCAGTAACTACAGCTGCAGCAGTAAGAAGTTTTTTCCACTTTAAAAAGATTAAAAACATATCTGAAAAACCATTCAGGCGAAGAGCGTACAAGTTTAGCTTTAATAGGTATGCATCAAAAAATTCACATTGATATATGAAATAATCAATATATTTTGTCAAAATAATGGACGAATTACGGTTTAGTTTTAGGCAAAAAAATATATTGTGCTTTTAGTTTATGGTTAATTTTTGTTTTTTCAATAAATAAAAATATAAGTTATTTTTAATATTTTTTTGCTCAATTATGCTTATTTCATGAAGAAGTTTTAAAAGTATATTATCTGTTTTATATTACCTATATTAGTGTATTTGTATAACTCACTACAAGTTTCTTTAAATATGCATTGGTATTTTTTTATTTTGAAATTTTTTTTGATTTTCCAAAAAAAGATTTTTGGGCGTGGCACCCAAAAAAGTTTTCGTCTTCGGCGATTTGCCTGCGACGCTGCCCCCTCCCCGAACTTAAATTCTGGTTACGCCACTGCTTGCCCCGCCCCCCTAAATTGGACCCTTTCGGCGCCCATGATCACATGTCACAAGGAGTATGCATGTGTATTGTGTATCCATACTATGTTGTATATTTATAAACTACCTGCCATTTATATAGAGAAATTTTAAATCAGTAAAATTATATTTGGCACTTTCTTATGTCAGTCATCTGGTAGTTAACTAATTGAGTCCCAAGTGTTTCGTCCTATTGGATGTCTTTAAGTCTCTGAAGGGATATTTTGTGTTTACTCAGTTCAAGGTTATCGGCCAATGGGTGAGTTAACGTCACATACATTATATATGGGGTTGATGTTCCGTTACAAATTAACCGCGAGATCCGAAATCTCTCTAATCTTCTTATCATGTAATATGACTGTTAAAGCGCAAATATGACCTAGTTCCTCAACAAAATTAATTTATTTATATTAGGAGTATACAGGCGGACGTTCAATCAGAAGAATTCTAAGCAGATCTTTTTTGATAAAATGGTTCACATACAATTTTAGGTTAGCAACCCAATAGTTTTGTGTTAAAAAGTCATAACAATGCAAATACATTCTTAGACAATACCGGGTGTTCCATTATGGATGGCCACCGGCCGTATCTCGGAAACTGCTGGGCATAGAATCTCAGGAAAAAAAATCGTAATTGAAGTGGCTAAGAGAAAATTCTAAAAATAATTTTTAAGGTATACTTACCTTTGGTAACATCATTAGAAAGCTTAGACAATTCTGCATTATTTTGGTTCAAGCCTCATTGACATACCGACCTTGATAAGAGAGGGGGAAGCTATTGAACGTGTAATCATTTCAATTGCTGTAACTTCTAAACGACTTATCCGATTTTAGTAAATTTAAGATTGTTTAAAATAGAGAGGTAAGTGCTTTTAATTGTCGTATTCATTGGTACACGATAGTTCCTAATAAAATAGCAAGAGAGCGTAATTTGTGATAGTAGCAGTTTTTTTGATTTTATTTTGAAAACTTAAATCATACGGTATACCTATAACATCATAATCGGAAAGTAGATATAATTTGCAAGAATAAATGTGTAGACCATAGTTCAATATCTTCTTTCGCTTTTTTAACACTTTAATTGAAGAAGTGATTGTTTTCATAGTTGAGATCAAGCATTCCATGACAAAAAATTTTTTTTAAATTTTATAATTATATAAGTTTGTCACTTATTATTCCTCTGGTCCAATACTACTTATTAATCACATAATCATCGAATACTTCTAATTTAGACATAATTCGAATATGGTGTTTTAAAATGAAATAATGAGCAACAAACTTACACAATCATAAAGTTTAAAAATATTAAATCGGTATAATTAGTGACCACACCGACTAATATTTATGGGTGCTTAGAATTAGTTGAGAAATGGTCAGTAAAACAGCTGCACAAATTCAAAATTTGTATTTAGCCAACGTCTCGACCTCTGTGAGGTCGTTCATCCTCAGGGCGCTGTTTTTGTCTACATTGTAGTAAAAATTTCTTATGGTTTTTAGTTTTTATAGTTTGCAAGTTGCCTGTTGGTGCTGGCCCAGATTGTTAAGTCTTCATATGCGGTGACTCCATAATTATTTTCTTATTGTTTCCACAAATCCCATAGTTATCCTGTATCCTGTCGTAAGATTATCCAAATTTGTGAATACTCTTACGACAAGGATACAGGATAACCATGAGATTTTTGGCAACAATAAAAAAATAATTATGGAGACACCGCATATAAAGACTTAAAAATCTGGGCCAACACCAAAAGGCAACTTGCAAATTATAAAAATCACATGACATTTTTACTACAATGTAGACAAAAACAGCGCCCTGAGGATGACCTCATAGAGGTCGAAACGTTGGCTAAATACAAATTTTGAATTTCTGCAGCTGTTTTACTGACCATTTAAAAATATTTTTTGTCGTGGATTGCGTGACGACGAAACTATGAAAACAATCACTTCTTCAATTAAAGTGGTAAAAGTTATTCTCTTTGAAATAACTCTGAAATGAA
This sequence comes from Polydrusus cervinus, assembly GCA_935413205.1. Lineage (NCBI taxonomy): Eukaryota > Metazoa > Arthropoda > Insecta > Coleoptera > Curculionidae > Polydrusus > Polydrusus cervinus. The sequence continues at coordinate 68,614,047 of OW284511.1, read as the reverse complement.
AGAAGATATTAAAATGAGGTCTTCACAGTATTTCTTGCAACTTTCTAATAAAATAAAACTATTATTATTACAAATTGTGCCTTCTAACAATTTTTTTGGGAACTATCGTGTGCCAATGGATACGACAATTAAAAGTACTTCCTTGCCTTTCTATTTTAAACAAGCTTAAGTTTACTGAAATCGGATAAGTCGTTAAGAAGTTACAGCAATTTAAATGAGTACACTTTCAATAGCTTCCCCCACTCTTATTAAGGTCGGTACGCCCATAAACCTTAAACCAAAACGATGCAGAATTCTCTAAGCTTTCTAATGATGTTACCAAGGGTATACCTTAATCTGGAAATTCTGCATTTCCTCCGAGTTTCTATGCCCAGTAGTTTCCGAGATATGTCCGGTGGCCAGCCTTAATGGATCATAACCCTGTATGTGTAAACCAAAAGTTATCTTCTTTACTTAATTTCCAACCGCGGCGGTGGCTCACTGGCATTCGACCGTGGCGACTTGGGTTCGATTCCCGGAGTGGGCATACGTACAATAAAAAAAATTATGACCGAAATTTAGTGGACTTAAGAATGCAGGGAAGAGTGTAGTATCATCTCCCAACCCACCCCATTCACGCCGGTAACCAGGCCGGATGAGATCGGATATCTCGTGGGGTGCGGAAGAAGATACACACTCCCCAATCGGTAGGTCATGCAATGGTAAGAAACCAAGGGTTGATAGCCCTTGGGGGTATCGCATGATCGAGTATCGTGGTTAGGAACCCACGTTAAACTGTAGGTCGGGAATGGCCCTGGCAGCGAACGAAGTGGAAAAAAGCCTAATTCGAAAGAATGGCAAGAAATGACATACTTAAATTCCTAACGACTTCGAAACATGTTTAATTTCTTACCATAAATTTTCTATATGCTATCTTTTTAAAACCCTAAATACTATAATACCCTACAAAGGTACAATAAAAAAAACTTTTTTAAACTTTCACATTTTTCATTCTATGATTATAAAGTGTATAATTTGGGTTATTTCTTTAATTTCAATTTTTATTGGACTGTAAGAGAATAATAATTGACATCCAAGGTACCGGTTTAGCCCGATAAGATAAGATAAACACTTTTTCTTCGTCATATTTGTCAGTTCTTTTATCGTTTCGTGTGAACACCTCTTTGCATTCCATCCGAATACGGAATAAGTACTCCTCATGTGTGCATGATTGTGTGTTCTAAATAATTTTAGGATGGTAAGTTAACTTTATTTACAACTAATTTCAGATTTTTGTATGTGTGTAACTAAATTTGTTTACGCAAGGTTAAAGTCGATGGCACTTGGCACATGATATGTATTTGTCTACATCATATTTAATCTTTTCATGGTGTCTGATAAATATTTTTAATGAGATGGCGGTCACAAAATATTTCGAACATTTCTATTGCTTACTTTTTGCATTTTAATTAGAAATATCTTGAGGTACTATTAGGGTAGTTTATTATATACAATTTATATAATTTTTATGAAAAAGTGGATTATTACAAGCAAGGGTATGTTTTATGATGTTGTTTTTTGTACACAGAAAGAAAACTATCGTAATGTTAAATAGATTCTATGCTACACTCTATATTTCGTATTCCTCAAACATAATTATCCTTCATTTCAGTGGCGTATTTAGGTGTGGGGAAGGGCAGCCCCTCCCCCCCCCCCCCCCCCCCCCCCAGCTCAGAAGCTCGGGATCTAATAGTTAGTCTAATTGCAAACTAATTTTTCGTCTTTCACCTTTCACTAATATTTTATATTCGGCCATATTTTAACAAATTTTCAAAATTCACTATCATCAATAGTTGAATTTTGTTACGTGCCAATGTCATTTAGGCCATAGTCAAAGTTGCTGGTTAGTTAATTATTGTTAAAAAAATTTATGCAACCCTACATTATTATAATTTGTATAAACATATCAATTTGGTTTTATTTTTTACTTGAAACCCCGACTCTAAAAAAACCTGGTTAGAAAAGATGAGCTTTATTTATTAAATTTCAACAGGAACAAACATATAAAAAAACTATGATAAAATAAATTAAATTTTAAATGTTGTAATTTTATAAAGCTGAACTATCTGACTAGGTATTTAGGTTTTGATAAACTTTGGCGGCAAGACCTTATCAAAAAAAAAAAAAAATGCAAGCGCGGGAGCATCTAAAAAAAAATAGGCGAAACTTCATCATATGTCTTTTTGTTGTTCACAAACCTAATTTTTCCATATCGGTAATATTCAGATCAGTGGTCATATTGGCCATCAGACTAGAATTGAAAATAAAAAAGGTCAGGTTAAATATTTCTCTTAACTTTTTTTCTTATTTTATTGTAAATGTTCTAAATTATTATTTTAATATACATAAGTACTGGGTTAGCAGGATCTTAGTTTCCTTCTAACAATCCCTTAGATCTCATAAGCGGGTGTTACTGTTTAAGAACAGTTTTAGGAGACATTTCTCAAATTTTCTCTCTTATTTCTTTACAGGCTCGGGCACATTCTTAAATAAACTATTTTATATTTTAATTCTTTAAAACCGATTGTAATTTGATCATTTTGAATTTATAGTAGAAAAATAAAATCATGACAAAATTCAAAAAATTTAAAACCGTTTTCGTTTCACCCTAGATTTGTACATAAGTTTTTTCTGAAAATTTGGAGGAACTCGAAAACAATAGTTTTTTTATACATTTTTTCAATTATTATCGGTAAATGGAAAATGTGGGGGAATTTATATAGAAACCTTGAGCAAAGAACATTCCAATATTAAATAGTTTTGACACATCAGTTATAGAGTAAGGCAAAAATTAAGAATTTTAAAATAAAACCTATATCACAGATAATTCTGCGGTATTGAGTTCTAACTCTTCCCGTTGTATACCGTGTCTCACAGTGGCGGAACCAGGATTTTGCTAAGCGGGAGGGGGGGGGGCGGACTAAAAAAAATGACTATAAAAAAAGAACGTATCCCGGCTCTAACAATCTTTTTACTCTCAAAAGTGACTTCTAAAAAAAATACTGACCCTTCATACGCCCTACAATTTTCTATCCTCAAAGTAAACAAAACATCCCCATTTTTTAGGAACCGGGGGGGGGGACGAAACTGCCTTCGCCCCCCCCCCCCCCCCGGATCGCGCCTGGTGTTCCACCTATATATGGAAAACTATACATAGAAAAATTTTAAAAATTTGACAAAATGCTAATGTTGATAGGGGCAACCCGGCTATAAATTTTCAATATGGTGGCACCTCCGGTTATACCAGGAATTAGGTGTACACTTGCTTTCAGATTGTACGTAAGATTTTAGGCAGATTATTATTATAGTATATCAGGTCCTTTAAGTCTAATGTAGGGTTGCATAAAGAATTTTAATAATAATTAACTAACCAGTAAGTTTGACATGACATTGGTAGAAATAATTTTCTCACAGTCATACTGGGCCGGTTACCTTAATTTTTAATTTAGTGATCACGCACCTTTAATTGTGAGAAGATAGTGCCTGTCAATGTCATTGATGTCACAGTCAAACTTGCTGGTTAGTTAATTCTGGTTAAAAATATTTGTGCAACCCAACATAAGTGTTTTTAACATATTTATTTTTATCTTAAAAATGACTTTTGCAACCCTTAAAATAATTATAAATTTTATATTTATTTCTTGTTTACCATTAAAAATAAGGGTGGGTTTGTGTAAGGTTGTCTATTCCAAAAATGTTTAGTTTTCTAAATATTGCCAATTTAATATTTTTATATCGGAATTTTGCTGCGGAATTTAACCTATATACTCCTAGTTTGCTATCGTTATTGTCCTCTTAAACGTAGGTTTTCTACCGAAGAATAATTCTAAAATCGTAGAAATGGTCGATTTATAATGTGGGAATGGCATCAAAGTTCAATTTAAAAGTAATCTACCTGATCATAAGTTGTTATCAATGTTGCCAGGTCTGGTGATTTTTCACCAGATTTGGTGATTTTGAACCCCATCTGGTGATCAGGTGAAAACTTTTTAAAAAAGTCTAATTTCTGGTGATTTTTCGACACTGATGATAAGCTTATATCTTAAAAAAAAAATGAGAGAAAAATGGCTTGATTGTGTTTTATTCTTCTTTGTTAAAAATGGTGACATCGATGCAAAAACTTATTGGTTTCAAAAGCGAAAAGCGTTTGTCTTTGTCTGGAAACTCTCTACTTCTCTGTGCCGAATATTTCTTAGTAGCGGGGGATTTACAGAATTTGTATCTGTTACTGTTTTTTTTTATATACTGTTTTTTATATAGTGATTTCTAAAAAAAAAAAAAAAAAAAGGTCGTACCTTTAAGGTCTTGGCACCGGAGTGCGCACTCATGTTTATAGCTTAAACAACATGAGTGCCCACCCTGGCGTCAAAAGCTTAAATGAGAGGTATGTTATTTTCGAGGTATGACTTTTTTTTTTTTTTTAGAAATCACAGCAATATATTTCATTTTACATTAATTATATGGTGTTGTATGTGATAATGCGAGAAATTAAGAATCTGGTGATTTCTGACAACTTTTAAAGCAAGGGTCTGGTGATTTTTAATTTTTTGACCTGGCAACATTGGTTGTTATTGTCATTTGTCATTTTACAATATATTAAGGTATGACCAGGTTAATCACGTTTAACTCCAACATTGCTGTCAATTCCACATTATAATATTACCATTTTTTAACTTTTCTTCGATTTGAAATGAACCTCGGTTTAAATCGACTTTAGAAAATTGGACAAAAGAACCTTTTCCTACTAGATATACAATGTAGATACTATTCTTATTTCTGATTCTAACTTTTCGGGGATGTATGATTTTAAAATTAAAACAACAACAAATTTAGTCAATATCAACATAAAAGAGTTTGATTACCAGTCATAAATAACGTTTGCGTTAAGATTATGGGAGAGATATCTACCCATTTTTCATGAGATATCCATTAGATAACTTATGCAATATATAAGAGTTAATTGGCTTCATAACTTTATTTAACAGATATCTGGTGCTTCATGAATCCGGCATTAGTCATTTAGATCGACAGCATCAGATACATTGCAACATACCTACACATTAGGGTGGTCCACAATATTCAAATATAAAATGTTGCTGCTCCACAAAGTTTAATTCATTCCAAATATGTTAACTAATGTCTGTATCAAAATGCGAGTCAATCTGGAGGAAGGTTTTTCGACAATATTAAATATTAATGTACCAATACAGCTACCATTTTAGCCCTTAAAAAATAATTATGTTCGAATTAATAATATTATTTTAATCCGAATGTAGCGATTCATAATAGGGCCACGGTTAACTCCGATGGACAATAATTATAAACACTCGTGCATTTTGGCGCGCCCTAGCCAACCATGTCCGTTAGCTCAAAGCAAGTGAAGACCCAACGTCAAACATGGCTTTGATATTCACCGTTGCTATGGTTACGTGACGTCAGTCACGCAAATAGCATGTAATAGTTTGCATTATGATGAAGGGCAATTTAAATTTATATCAGTCGTATGCACCATTGTTTTAGCATTGGTTCGCCTAACCGTAAGGTATTTATTTTGAGGCTTCGCGAAACTTACGGTTATCGATATCGTTTTTACGTGATTTACTGTGTGATTAAAAAGTTTTGTTTTTATTTTTCAGTTAAGTCAGTAGTGTACGTACCTACTCATTTGTGTGTTTTAAAAATGAACCCAATTAATACCGTAGTTTGTAATTTGTTGGAAACTGTATTCAGTCGTTGGACAGATGAGGATAAGAGAGACGTTTTGTTACACGGGTTTTTAGTCAAGGTTTGTTCGGGTCTGTTCGGGACTGTTTGTTTAAGTACCCGCACTATACCTAGCTCTTTACCATTTTTTAAGACCGCGAGCCGCCACAGTCTCTAATAATAGGTATAGTCGGATCTAGTCTTATCGTGCGGGTCATACGATTCAAGAAAGACATACTCTCAGTTTTTGTTTTCTTTACTTGCGTTTAATTTTACCCTCTAAATAAAATACGTAAGATAAATGAGACAGACTTATTCCATTTTGACATGAAAAAAAGGATATGTATTTACTTTCCAGCGATTCTAAAAAAGCTTATAATAGCACCAGCTACATTTTATTTTAAATATGCCAGTTTTGTGACTTTGACAGTTTGTGACAAAATGAAACAATTTTCTGGGTTTTTGCATCCACAATAAAAAAAAAATGGTACTTAATCTGATAAACTATTTCGAAAATGAAAGAAAAAGTGGAAATGCGCCAACCAATATTCAGGAAACAGTAGCCAAAGCACTGGGAATTAGTTTAAGGACTGCGCAGAAAATTGTGCATGAAACAAAACATAACATAATACCCAAGAATACTAAAAAGTGTAAACGAAGAAAGCCAAAGACTGAGGATGTAAGCGAAAATATTAAAATTGGAGTTCGAAATGTGATTTACGATTTATACAAATCAATAAACAATGTAACTCTTTCAGTTTTACAAAAAACATTAAAAATTCGGGGTGTTTTGGAAATTGGACTTGAAGCGTTATCAAAATTATTAAAAAATTTAGGTTTTCGCTATAAAAAAGACTCCATTCGAAGACGACTCAGATGACGACGACTTTTTAGATTTTATAAATGACGATGAGAGTTTTTAGGCTATAATTATAAACGGTGTTTTTCGTTTACATTTTTTAGTATTCTTGGGTATTATATTATGCTTTTTTTTTTCATGCACATTATTCTGCATATTCCTTAAACTAATTCCCAGTGTTTTCATTACGGTTTCCTGCATATTGGTTTGCGAATTTCCACTTTTTCTTTCATTGTCGAAATAGTTTATCAGACTAAATGCCATTGTATTTTTAGGTTTTAGTAGTAAAATTGTTAAAATAAATTGCACTGTTTATTATTGTCGTTTTTAATTAAAGGGTACAGTAGGTATATAATTAACGATTATATAATTTTTTTGTAACTTTCTCAAGTCCCCTGTACATAATTTTTACAAAACTAATAATATTAGGAATATGTGGCTATCTAAACTATTTTTCCTTCCTTCGGTATATTTGTAAATAATCTCACAACATTTTGATAGCCTCTGTGTTGTCTGATTTGACGCATATGATCAGTGACCTTTGGACCCGCACGTTAAGACCAGATCTGACTATAATGAACTGTTTCCTTACGATGCCGAACACTAAAATAAAATACATTTTTTATATCGTCCATGCACTGCCTTCTCTCTCCTGTATATTCCGCATTTAAAATTAGAGCATTAGATTATTGGGAAAATTATTTCTGGAAAATATTAAACATCATAAAAAAATTTTCAGATTGGCAAAAACTGAAAAGTATTTCAGATTTTCCAAATATTTTCATTAGCATAAGGTATACACGCAACGTAAACATTTCTTTATTTTTCGTTCAACAACGGAGCTATTTCAATATTAGGCAACCTTGTAATAGATTCTTAGAGAGTGTTATCAAAGATAAGGCAATTAAAACAAGCGGTTTATTGCTACATACAAAATATTTAGACATAAGAAAATCTATCGATGAATCCTTCTCTTTAAGAGTTCCTATAACCTCATTTTCACCCTCCCGATGTCACTGAACTTGTCAAAATTGGGACATACGATTTAGTTTAAAGATTTCTTTTTTTTTTATTAAACCGTGTTTATTTTCAGATTTAATTATAATTTTTAAATTGTACTAGTATAAATAGGTTATCTTTAGGGATTATTTTCTTCCAATAAAAGCCCTAAATTATAGAACAATTTTTTTTTCAAGGGCCCGTCCGTGCGCCGGATGCACTTAGGCCAGGTTTTGCCCATTGTGCTCACCCTGCTTGGTTGTTACACTCACTCCGTGATCCCAGTTCCTTGCACTAGTTTGTGTAAGTCAACTGGGGAGAGGGTTAGGATGTCCTCTGGTTCAAGTTTTGGTTGCCCGAGTATTTGTTGCCTCTTCCGATCTAGTGACTCGCAATGGCAAACTATGTGCAGTTTCTCTGTCTTGTCCGCATATTCTGCAGTCAATGTCTTCATTGTACCGGGTGATTCATTAAGGGTGACGAGCGGCCATATCTCGGAAACTACTGGGCATAGAAATTCGGGGAAAAAAAATTATAACTAAAGTGGCCATGAGAAAATCCTGGAAATAATTTTTAAGTTCCGCATTTTGCCGCAAGAGGGCGTAATTGAAAAGTAAATTATAAAAGTTTGCATATCTCCGAAAATTCCACATTAAGGTATGTCTTTGATAACACCATTAAAAAGCTTGGACAATTATGCATCATTTTGGTCCTATGCTTATTGGCGTACCGACTTTAATTTAATTAAATCGCTGTAACTTATCCGATTTTAGCAAACTAAAGACTGTTTGGAAGAGAAATGTATGCACTTTAACCAATCGTATTTAGTTGTCCATAATAGTTCTCAAAAAAGATGCTAGAGGGCGCAATTTGTAATAATAACACATTTTTTGATTTTACTCCGAAAAAATAAATCATACACGGTATAATTATGATACCACAATCGAAAAGTAGATGAAATATGCTAGAAAAAATATTAAAACCGCACCTCGATATCTCCGTTCGTTTCAGCGTTATCGCCAATAGAATAATTTTTAAAACTTTAAATGAAGAAGCGATTATATATTTGTTAAAAAAAAAGTGGGACGCCACTGATATTTTTCCATATGGATATTATTTAGGATTAGCCTGGTCATTTCTGCATAAAAATGGTCTCTTGGGTTTTTCTCCTCAGGCACACCGTTCTTAACTAAAATAATTAAATTAAATTAGCTCTACTATTTACTATTATTTTTACCATTGATAATGAAAAATTTTGTTTTATAAAAATTGTTGGAAATTACCACCTTCACTTAATAGGCAAGCTTTCGCCCGTCTAATTTAATTTAATTATTTTAATTAAGAACGGTGTGTCTGAGGAGAAAAACGCAAGAGACCATTTTAATGCAGAATTGACCAGGCTAATCAGAAATAATATCCACATGGAAAAATATCAGTGGCGTCCCACTTTTTTTCTAAAAAATATATAACCGCTTCTTCATTTAAACTTTTAAAAATTATTCTATTGGCGATAACGCTGAAACGAACGGAGATATCGAGGTGCGGTTTTAATATTTTTTCTAGCATATTTCATCTACTTTTTGATTATGGTATCATAATTATACCGTATGATTTATTTTTTCGGAGTGAAATCAAAAAATGTTTTATTATTTCAAATTGCGCCCTCTAGCATCGTTTTTAGAACTTTTATGAACAACTAAATACGATTGGTGAAAGTGCATACATTTCTCTTCTAAACAGTCTTTAGTTTGCTAAAATCGGATAAGTCATTTATAAGTTACAGCGATTTAAATGATTACACTTTCAACAGCTTCCCCCCCTCTTATTAAAGTCGGTACGCCAATGAGCATAACACCAAAATGATGCATAATTATTGTCCAAGCTTTTTAATGGTGTTATCAAAGATATATCTTAATGTGGAATTTTCGGAGATATGTAAAATTTTAAAATTTACTTGTCAAATACGCCCTCTTGCGGCAAAATGCGGAACTTAAAAATTATTTCCAGGATTTTTCATGGCCACTTTAGTTATCTTTTTTTTCTCGAGTTTCTATGCCCAGTAGTTTCCGAGATACGGCCGGTGGCCATCCATAATGGAACACCCGGTATAAAGTATTCTAGTCTACAATAACATATAGTCTCGCACTATAAACTATAGAATAAATATAGCACAATTATTAATACCCAGAGGGAATCAAGAAGTTGCATAATACGTCAGCCGTTGTCGGCTGATTTCCGATGAGTCGCGAATCGTCAGCCGTTCCATGGCTTGAACCACTACTATTTTGCTCTCGCATCCTCGTTCGTAATTTACAAAATTAAATTCTTTTCCGCCTACGAGGTACATTTTTAGACAAGACTTTTCGCCGAAAGGTCGTGAAAATTAGGATTTGCTTACTTACCATCATCACTGTGTTTAATTTGTAAAGTTTTACTTATACTTAAGTCGTTTCTAGTTCGCTACTTACACGAAAAGAAGTATCTACAGTATCTACTTGCAGTAGCGGCTCCTGGTACAAATTTTAAGGTGTTTTGCAATTTTCGAAAAAAAAACTTGCCTATTTTTAATAAATTAAGTCTATCCCACGCTCTTCTGTTGCAAATTTTGTAGTCACTTTGTCATTAAAATTGTTTCTGAGAAGATTAACTTTTATTAACAATATTTGAAGATGGCTTTTAAAGTTTATGTCTTTTTGTCTTCATTCAAACTCAAGTGCTCTAAATCGGTATGTATCAATTTCTTCTAGTTTTTGGTACTTTAACGCTGGTTGGGGGTGTCTATCAATTTTTGATATCGAATTAGTTATGATCGAGGAAGAAATTGCAAAATTAAGGCGTGACGAATTTCTCAAGACGAAGGTAGTATGTCAGATCTCTGGAAATTGGTCAAATGTAATTCTTTTAGGTTTATAATTTAGGTGTGTATTTTTAGCACTGCTTGTGTATTTCATTATTTTGCACTAACCAAAAGCATTACAAAGAAAAGTGCAAATGAGTTGCTTAAAAGAATTTGCCCACTACACAGCTGCAAATACTAATGTAAATTTGTTTAATCATAATACAAAGAAACATTTAAATTATAGGAAAATTCTTTAAAAAAATAAAGCACACTATTAAAATGCAGTAATTCAGATTAGTAGTTTTTACTATATTCGTAAAGTATCTTTTAGCTGTACAAATAATTATAACCTAACATTGTTACTGCGTAATTTTTGTATAGGTTTCCAAGATAGAAAAAGGTTTCAGTATACAGGATGTTATGAAATTGACGCATTAATTTAAACCCGTAAATCCTAATATGAAAATATTTTTAAATTTCGCATAGAACAAATGAAAAAATATCGCACCTACTTTTTGTAACCAATTATTACCATAGCAACGAGAAAAATTTCCGGAAATATTCATGCTCTTTATTTTTTTATTCATGCCAAATTACACTGGAAATCACTTTAAATATCAAAATATTGACACGGAATTACAGATTTGTATTTATTGTTAAGGCAAAAAAGGCATATTTTTTTGGTTGCTAAGGAAACAACTAAAGCCGCGTTGATACGGTTCAAGTGAGTTGAACAACTCACTTGAATTCAACTGAATTGAATGCTTGAAAAAGTTTACACGTTTCATTTGATATGTAGGCATTTCAGTAAAAAAAAATGGCGCCGAGAAAGATTCATCCCGTTACTTTACAAGCGGTAATCGCACTGGCCTTCAAAACTCTATTTCTATAATCTACACTTTTTGTGCTCCGGGTATCTTGAATTTGTCGACTTGAACGAAAAAGTAGAAGCTTGTTCAACTGGCGATTATTTCAAGTGAAATGAATCAAGTCAGATGGATTGGAGCTTTACACGTTCAAAAAGCGTTCAATTCAGTTGAATTCAAGTGAGTTGTTCAAGTCATTTGAACCGTGTCAACGCGGCGTAACGTAATTTTATTCTTATTTACCCCAAAAACAATAGGGTAGATCCTTACTATTCCTTACCCAACTTTTTAGATGGTCGATTAAAAAAGAAGGATGGAGTGTTTCTCTATAGGATACCCAAGGTATCACTCATTTAAATACAGGGTGGCCCAGTCTTAATTTTTTCTCCCAATTTCATAGCATATAAACTATACTTAACTTTTTAATATTTTTTAAAAACAGAGTTCTACGTTCTACAATCTAAATTTATACAGGTTATCCCAAATATTCAGGGCATGTCAAATATACTTTTTTTTTTTAAATGGAACACCCTATATATTATATACTTTTCTAATTTCTCAAAATTCTACGCTTATTTTATATTAAATGTCATATGTCTAAGTTTATTTGTTTTTGAAATATTGACGTTTAAAATATGACATGTTTAGACTTTGACTGAATGTTTTATTTTCCTTAGTGTTTTATTTTCTATCTAAAAGTGGCAACTTCCGATTTAATACGTTAAACCTATAAAACGGTTTCACGGTTTTTTAATATTAATTTATTTCTTTTTTAGTTTTTGCTAAATATGTTTCTTAGTCTGCTCATTGAGTCATTGTTTCATAATTTAACGCGTATAATACAAAATTTCCTGTCTGTGCTATTGATCGTTGAGGATTTCACTCATCTGGAGTCAATCCTGGGTTATCATGGGTAGAATCATGTCATGCTTATCTTAATAACGTTTTTCTCTATTTTTTTTTCGACATGAGCGCACTTTACTTTTGAACGATTATATACCTTTTGCCCTACCCTGCATACTATTTAACTTGAAGCCTGGACCTGCACTGGTTACCGGGCATGCAATAACTTTTGGTTGTGCAACTAATAAAAAAATTTCCAATTGTTGCATACTTAATCGACCACCCTGTATATCTTGTGTGTAGAATCAGGTCATGCTTATCATAAAAATGCATTGTCATTGAAATCAACATTAAAGTTTCAATTTCGTAGAATAAGAGGAAGTGGTTCTCATTCAGCTTGCAAGATTTGACCTAAACAAATACACTAACACACTAACATTGCAAGTTAAATAATAGGTAAGTAAGTAATAACTAAGGTTTAGACAGCTACTATTAGTGTCCGAGCGCCTGTTTTCTGATATGTAATGTAAATTAACATATGGTTGACTATCTATAAGAAATAACCTTCCATGTTATTATTGATGAAAGTTTTCGTTATTAACCATGGTGAATAATAATGGTCACCGATTTTTAAGATTAATAAATCGGTCAATAATGGTCACTTTCTCTCCCGATTTAAGGTTAGTTAGTAGAAAAAAGCATTTAAAAATAGATCAGTGCCTTGTAACTCCTGAAGTATCTTATCCTAGACATTTTGATGTGCAATCCACTATAAAGTCTGTTCCAATCCAAATCGAAATAGATCATGGTGTGTGAGTGTGATGTATATAAAATAATGTATACATACTTTCTGCACAAATAAAATTCAAGGACATTACGTATGCCTGTGTTTGCAATTAATTTTGTTATTGTTATAGCTAAAAGAAGACGACGAAACAATTATATAAGAGAACATAAATCAATTTCTTTAATATTTGCCTTTGAAAGTTTACACAGAAAAAAGATTCATAAGATTATCGTCAAAATGTTTAAGCAGGCCCTGAAAAAACAATTGCCAAATTGTCTTGTCAAATTCTTTATCATATTTAATGTCAAACTTGTCTAGTTAGTCAATTAAATTTAAAACTTCAATCAAGTGACTGCTAAATTCGTTCGATTTGTGTAAATACATTTTAATGGTATGTAATGATATCGATAAGTTATTTTATATAATGTAGGTATATCAAAACAGTTCTAGGCATATTAATTATAGCAGAACTCAGCGACGGAAGCATAATCTTGTGGTAGAAGTAAGCTGAAGAATTTTAAATATTAAACCATTGCTCTCGGGTATTTTTTTTACACTTACACTTTGCATTTACGCCCTTTATTCAACTCAAGGCTATCGAACATGTATTTAAAAAAAAGTCTGCCATTTGGTTCTAGACCTTTAACACCTGAAGAGCCAGGGGTATAAAAAGCCTAAAAACGTGGTTTTAACGATGTTTAAACTAATAATAAAGTTAGTGGTAGAAGCAGGTCTATTAATATTTTAGATTTACAGCTGAAGTATTTAATTACATGAAAAAGCATTAACACAGCAAGGCATGTTGGAAGGCTACATGCTTTTCATAGGCTCATGAGGCAAACTTTATCAACCTGGAGAAATTCGGTGACAGCGGCAAGCGCGGATCCGGGGAATTGAATTTATAAATAAGTTAAAATATTTTTTAGCAATTGCTTTGTTATATTATTTATCAATATTAACAGTTAGGGCTACTGACGCATTCACCATTTCCTTTTTTGATTGACATTTCGTATATTATCCGTTTCGTTTTATCTAAAAAGCGGCCAAATGCCCGTCTTAGGGTAGCAATTACCTGTAGTTTTAGTGTAAATATACAGGTCATGCAATGTAGCATGAGCCCTGAGATGCGCAGAAGAAAGAAAAGGAGAGTCAGTGTACGACAGAGATACCTAATACCGAATTTTAGTAAAGTACAGTCCGCGTAGAAAATAAAAGTGGGATTTGATTGATAAAGCCGTGGTGACTGCTAATCGTGTTTGCTAATTGGGCCCTGTTATGCAAAAATCAACCAACCAACAAAATAGTTAATTCCTTTTAATTATTTTTATTATAATTTAAATTATCGGAAATTTTTTCAACACTAAACTTAACTATTCAATATGTAAATTATATTGTAATTCTATTATTCTAACAGTAAAATTATTTTATATATTTTGACCATGCAAACTTAAATACATTGAGGGTTAGTTGCTTTTTGCATAATATGGCATAATTATGTGTTTATTATGCTTTTATGGCTGCCCTTTCTCGAAACAATATACATATTTGCATCTATTCATATGTGTTTAAATTGTTGGTAATCCTCAGTAATGGGTTTTCCATATTTAATGAGCATTTATTACTTCGCATCCCTGTTTTTTTTATAATTTTATTATGGCCGACACAATTTTGGCTTTATATAATTAAAGATGTATGTACATAACATATTAAGAGTTTAAGTTTTAAAAGTACATGTATGACGATTATATAATATTTATCAGTTTCATCTGTCTAATTCTTCTATTCCGGACAGAGAACCCTTGCTTACATAATCATCAGAGTCTTCGCTTGAACTGCTGTCAGTGTCGTTCAAATGTATTATTAGGTTTTCTACAACAATATCCACCATGGGTTCGTTTTCCATATACTCTAATTCAAATCTTTTTGCTCGCTCGCAACGTGATTTCCACTGGTCCACCGAAAATTGTTCAAAAAAAGTATCGGTTAATTTTATAACATTAGATTAACCGTGACGTTTCTTGTGGCCACAAACTCTTTCATCTGTGCCCACACTAGTTCAATAGGGTTAAGATCAGGGTGGTACGGAGGTAGTCGAACCACGGTGTGCCCCGCACTGGAAAATATTGCATCAATCTTATAACTTTTCTCCCTTGGTTTCCTCATTTTAATTAAACTGTAGAGTTCTGGTTTTAACATTTTTTCGTCAAATGGAATATTTCTCTCACGTAACCACGTTTTCATGTCTTCTTTTTTTGTTACAGATGTAGGGCACTTATTTATTTGCTTATTATGATATGGCGCATTGTCGATTACTACTACACTGTTCGGGCGTAAATTCGGCACTAGGTTGTTTTTTACCCACTTTTCATAATTTTCGTAGTTCATTTCATTGTGGTAATCCCCAGTACTACAGTGTGACTTCCATCTGACGTATGAATTTGGCACAAAACCATCTTCTCCTCCAGCGTTTATTAGGCCTGTGCCCTTTGATACAGGTTGTTTTACACCGAAAAAGATTTAACTGCTCCGGATTCGATATTTTTGGCTTCTTGCTTAATTCGTTTAATTGCGCTTAGACTAATCTTTGTAGCGGCTGAAACACGTTCGTGAACCTTCCTGATATCAATTTCTGGTCTTCCTGTATCTGCCTCTTGTTGCATAAATTTTATTAAATTATAAACTATTTCACGGCTTTGACCGCTCAATACTCGGTTTAAGACTTTACTTTTAAAAGGCATTATTACAAATAAATATAGTAATAACTTTTTTTCCAATGAACGTCCTACTTTTCTGACAGACTGTACAGAAGTGTGCGTTTCAAAGATCATCAAAATAATGAGCTCTCGGCTAGCTCCTCCCACCTGTTTACTGCGCACCCAAAAGTCAGAGCTCAAGCTATATTGCACGAGCTGTACTTTGTGTGATGAATTGATAGAAACAAAAAAAAGTTTGTGAAATTTGCGAGGAAATTTGTCTATATTTCTCTTGCTGCTTTTATTACTTTATAAATTAAAAAAATGTTAACTTTAAATTGTATAAGTATACATGATTAGATAAATGAAAAAATAAGGCAACGTTGATTAAAAAACGAAATGTCGAATGTGTCACCACAATTTTTTACTCTTAACATTATCCTCCAATTCGGTGAGCTTGAGCGGATCTGCTTTTGGCCGACTTTAGCAGCATTTATCAATGCCTGGCACACAGCAAAATAATAAAATCCAGGACCCGACAAATTTTCGTCTCGATTTCATCGAACTGGGTTTGTTTTTGGGCGGATAAGTAAAGCAGTAAAAGTCTTTCAAAAAATTGGTCTTTTTTAGAAAGTGTGAATGATAATTGTGAACATGGGAGCAAGCAGGGGGGCCATGGGTCCTGCTGAGCTGAAACTGCGTCAAATAATATTTCATATTTTTTGAATGATCGATTTCAGTCACGTACAAGAAATTTAATTAGGTTTCGAAATATTATTTAAACTCAAATTACTATGAACTTTTATTAAGTTCCATTTGTTATGTTTATTTTGTTAATAAGTTTTATTTAAAATTTTTTTTAAATCTCTTTTTAATTAAATTAGTGTATTTTTGTAAAGCTACAAAAAAACTACACTGTAACATATTTAGCAATTTGGGTCATTTTTTATATTTACACAAAATCACTTTGAATGTATCTATCTTTCTCACATTCGGTATTTTGCAAAATAACAGACAAAAAGTGATAATATATTTATTAATAAAAATGAACATTTTATTTTTCTCAACCATAGCTAGTTTGATTAAATTGTTCTGCTAAAATGCACAGAATAAAAAAGGGTTTGTTCGGGTTTTATTCTGCTTGCGTATGCGTTTGCGTATAACTCCGAAAATACGACAAAATAGTTATAGAATTCGTTTTAAACAGTTAAAAACGGCTTTTGTGCATCAATATGAACTTTTAACGTTCTCTGTGGTAAAGTTTTTTTAAAATAATCGCCATTTTACAAACTATCAACACTGTTAAAGTGGAAAGAGAAGGGGCACTCCTGTAAAAATAACCTTAAAATAGTTAGTAAAAAATTAAATTAATTTTAATTAATTAAGAAAACTAGAAATCTTATAATTTTGTCTGTTTAATCGGGTTTTATTTACTCATCTTCATGTTCCACCATTTAAGGAAGAATTACCAGTTAATTTTCTATATCTGTTGGGTATAATAAACGTTTTAAGATCAATAAAATTGGGATTGGATTCCCGTTCAAAATATCACGGTGGACAAATATTTGCATGCCAAAGAACCATAACCACTTAATATAGTACATTTTATGCATTAAATATTGTAGTAATTATCTAAAAATTAATGGAGAACTGGACATTTTTGAAATAAGAAAGTGCATCGAACACTCTTTAGGAAAAAATTGTGTATGCATAGACTCTGGGATAAAGGTTTTGATTTAAATTAAAAAAGAACAAATTTTATCTGGCAGATTTGCATATTTTTGATATTCTAAACCTCACTTCTGTCAAGTGTCAGAAAACGACTAACTAGGATGGATATGAAATCATATCCGTTCAGTTAACCGGAATAGCCCACGTTCCCAATCACTATAGCGGCAACAGCACATTTTCATGTGGGAGTAGAAAAAA
Organism: Polydrusus cervinus; assembly: GCA_935413205.1. Taxonomy (NCBI): domain Eukaryota; kingdom Metazoa; phylum Arthropoda; class Insecta; order Coleoptera; family Curculionidae; genus Polydrusus; species Polydrusus cervinus. The sequence continues at coordinate 68,596,490 of OW284511.1, read as the reverse complement.
TATATATAATACATATAATATATGACAAACCAAAAGGACTTTCCAATATTAATTGTTTATTTTTTTAAAACTTTTATGTACAACATTTTTTTCTCGATTAATTAATCCATGTGAACAAATTTTGTTTCAAAGGTGTAATAAATAAAATACAATTTTTCATCGTATCAATCCATAAAACCGATGAACAGGAAAAAGAATAAAGACGCGGTCGGGAAAAAGAAACCTAAACCGAGCTAACCCATATGATCAATTCTTTCGGGATAAAATCTGTTAAAATATACATTCACAGTTCCCAACACTCTGCCAATGTAATGAAGGTATTTTGTGACGCACAACTACCATCTTACTTCTTATTGGCTGAGCAATGCTTTATCTAAACGCCACGAATAATTTACATTGTAAAGCAAGCTTTAACAGAGGAAGTTGCTAGAGGGCTCTTGAGCGTCCATCCGAGGATGATGAGTGTGTTATACGTTATACAAATTAATGGGATCAGCCAGCATGATTCATTCTTACGTCATTCTTTCTAATAATGTAACTGAGTGATATGCAGGCGTTGACGAGTTATTTTTATTAAATTGTCTTAAATAATATCTATGTAATTAAAATAAATACGGCATTTAAAACACCGGCCTTTGTTCCTTCCGGGCAGTTATGAGTATTTAGGAAAAATGAGTGTGTTGGCTTATTATGTGATTTCCTATAGTGTTCTGTGTTGTAATTGCAATAACGACTATAATATTTACAAAATGAAAAATATATTTACAGTTTTCAACTGAAGACGACTGGCGATACTTACCAGTTAAAACTTTGTGCTTCAAAACAAATAAAGACAATGCATGTCCAAAACTATACTGCCTCTGGTAACTTGGTGTTAAGGGGAAAGGGAACTTATTCAGTACCACTGTATATAGTGAATGAGTTCCCTTTCCCCTTAACACCCTCACCGGTCTGTGAATCGCAGGAGATTTCAGACTGTTACTACTAACATAAAATTGAATAAGTTATAATAATATGACCGAAGTTGGTGAGAGAATATCAGGTCCTCCGTAGCGCAATTGGCAGCGTGCTTGAGACTTAATCGAGAGGTTCTGGGTTCGATCGAAAACGCTAATTATAAATCTATCATCCACCTGATTGAAACAATGTTACCAAAAACGAAGTCAATTATTATGTGAAACATGATGATAAGCTTACTGATTATTTAATATTACGAATTTATGAACCTACCACTAAATTATTTAAATTGTCACAAAAGTGCTTCTTATTTTACGTTATCCCTTTAAAAATATCCTAACTAAACGAATTAATAATAAAACTTATAGAAGCGTGTTTCATATTTTATATTGAGAAAGCTAAATATTTTTCAAACTAACGTAAAACTTCAAGATTGGCACCAATGCATTTACCAAACGCGTGCTTTCTTGGCGCGGGCTGGTAGATGAAGGAAGGTCAAAGGTTGCGACGGGATTAATAATCGTTTCATCTCTTTCTACCCTACTGCCCACGGGCTCGCTCGCTTGTTTCAACTCGTACAAAAGCAGTGCTTTTGCTTTTGCATAAGACCCTAATGTACAGAGAAATCTTTGCTTTTAGAACGGTCTTACGGAATGCTTATACAGGGATCTAGTTTACGATACCTATAAATAAGCAATTCGTGGAAATGATATGGGATTAATATTTCGGTCCTATATTATTATTTATTATATTAATGCCAAAGTTCTATTATACGGATAAAAATTAAAATACAAAAATAATTTTTTCTGCCTATATTATATGCACGCCACTGTGCGTCAGTGATAGGACATTATAAATGATTGGGTCGATGTTACGAAATTGCGCCAGTTGATTATGATCACTTCTTAAAGCAAATTAAATTTTTATATTTGTGGGTATTCTTTGATCTTTGAGGAAGTAATGCTTCGCTTACTTTACCTGAATCTTTTGTGTGTGTGATAGGGTGTGTGTATATATGTAATTAGGTTTTATGGCTCTGGTTAAAACCAAATGGCCAGCATCTCTCTTTTTTCATGGAAATGGTTTGTTGTTTCTCAACTTGATTCCACCGATGCATGAGATGTTAGGGTAGATCATACTAACCAATTCATACAACCCATTTTTATACAGACCATAACTTGCCCTTAAACTTCCTAAAATAACTGCATCATAATTCATAAATATCGTGACCTTTATACATATATGTATATGTCCTGATGACAAAAATATTATAATAATTCGGTCCTGGCATTGAAACTCTTGTTTCATTATAAACTATAAACCATGATGCATATTGCAAGTTTGAAGCTACCAATACCGGTCTATTAAAAATACAGATGATTAATGACAAGAACAAGCAGGTTGTCTGAATGTTTGATATATAATAAGAAATGTTTACACCGTATATGAACGGTTGTTTACGAAATTTTGATTGCAGTGTATAATAGTATATTACGTATTAAGTGTGGTAAAAAGCATATTACGGATAAATGGAAATACATGATAATTACAACCCGCAATACGTACCTACTACACTTTTCCTACGACTCTTAATAATAAATTAAAGATCGGTTTATAATTTATAAAGTATCGATTTGAACTTCAAATTTCAAATAATGACAATGTCACTGTCAATTATTCAAAACGCAAGATAGATAAATGTCATGATTTAAGTGGTTTAAGACTAACTTGATTGTTAAACTAGGCATCATAACGCACAGTTGTGTGTTTTATGCATCATAACGCATAGTTGTGCGTTTTTATTCTTTACGCACAGTTGTGCGTAAGAAAGGATTACTTATAGAATGAACTGTATGTGTTAGAATATAACGAAGCGATAGGCAAAAACAACTTAATCAATGGGTTCTTGTTGTCTGGAATTTTTAAGAGGCACAGTGTAACCTAATATATCCACATCATAAATATGTCTTTAAGGATTATTATTTTACGTATATGTATAGGGGGTTGTTAGGTTTGTGTTTAGAAAGACATAGTGTGTTATACTGACGTGCTTTCCGAGTGGTCTTATTTTTGAAGACAAATAGATGTTTTAAAACTTCAATACGTACTTTGATTTTCCATAGCCTATTTCCTATAGGTTATGGGCCCAGTGTACGCCGCGTTTTATTTTGCATTTTGTGTATTTACTACAGGGTGTTTATTTGTGCAGTGACTATGGAAAACTTAAAAGTTAAAAAAAACATTAAACCGTTTGATGGTGATAAATACGGTGTGTGGAAGTTCAGAATTCGGGCTTTGTTAACTGAACTTGACATTATTAAAGTTATTGATACGGAGATTCCCGAACCGCTCACTGATGAATGGATTAAATTAGAACGCACAGCTAAAAATGTTCTTGTGGAATATTTATCAGACTCTTTTCTAAGTTTTGTAAAGTCGGACAATACTGCAAGAGATGTTTTACGTAATTTAGACGCTATCTATGAACGCAAAAGTCTTGCCACGCAATTGGCTTTACGAAAGAGATTACTCAGTTTGAAGTTAGATAACCTTACACCCTTAATAAAACATTTTACAGTCTTTGATGACCTAATTATGGAATTAATACACCGGCTGAATTGGAGGAAACCGATCGAGTATCTCATTTACTGCTAACTCTTCCAAAATCCTATGATGGCGTTATAACAGCAATAGAAACGTTATCTGAAGATAATTTAAAGTTACCGTTCGTCAAAACAAGACTTTTGGACCACGAAGTCAAATTGACACAAGAAACTCGAGACACAAGTTCAAAAGTTCTGTACGCAGACTTTAGAGACACGCCAAAGAAACCAAAAATTATCAAGGGAAATATAAGAGTCGCCAGTTTAAACCAAATAGATTAGCCAATACTAAATGTCACTATTGTGGCTGGAAGGGTCACCTAAAGAAAAATTGTTTATATTTTAAAGAAAACAATAAAATACCAAAATATTGACAGAAACCGAACTCTTCAAAGTACAGTAACCTGCTTCATCAACTAATAACAATCCACATAGTTTTGTTTTAATGGCAGGAAATTTTAAACACGAGAATGACAGTAATAAAATTACTTTTCTACTGGATTCTGGCGCATCCGATCACCTTGTCAACAGAGATGATTTATTCCATAATTTCGTCGAATTACAGACACCGATGAAGGCGAAAAGTGGAACATACATAACTGAAATTAAGAAGGGAACTATGTGTGACCAGTAATATGAGCATTCAAGGGCTACTTAAAGATGTCCTGTACTGTCCAGATGTCCCGTATAGCTTACTATCTGTAAGAAAAATGCAACAGACTGGGATGAAAATTACCTTTGGTCAAAATGGAGTAACTGTAAATAAAGGTAGTAAAACCATAATGAAGGGTAAGTCTTTGACTGACAGTAATTTGATAGGTATTGATTTTTTTTTGGTCAATATTAATGTAATAAATTCTATTCTTAAATTACATAATACTGAAAAATTACCCAATTATAAATTATGGCATGAACCTTTAGGGCACATTGGTAAACTTAAATTTTTAGAGATGAAAAATAAACATATGGTCGAAGATATGGGTCAAAGAGATCAGGTTACACCCATAAATGATTTTTGTGAAGCGTGTATAAATGGTAAACAAACACGTGTCCCTTTTTCAAAAGGTTTAAAATAAAAATCATGTAAAACGACCATTATTTATTATTCATACCGATGTCTGTGGTTCTATCACTCCTTCAACTGTTGATGACAAAAATTATTTTGTAATTTTTGTATTTTTGTTGACGAGTATACGCACTACTGTGTTACATATTTAATAAAACATAAATCAGATGTATTTTTAATGTTCAGGGAAATGAAAAGTTTTTGTGTAGAAAGGGGCATTAATTATTATCATTTGACCACACCAGCACTCCACAGTTAAATGGTGTATGTGTATGTACTGAAAAAGGTCGCGCAATGATATCTGGCGCTAAGTAAGAAAAAGTTTTCTTTTGGGGTGAGGAAATTCTTATTGCTACATTTCTAATTAATTTGACACCCATTAAGGCCTTGTTAAGTCATTCTAAAACACCATATGAATTGTGGCATAATAAAAAGCCACAAATATTAAAGGTTTTGGTTCTACTGTATACGTACATAATAAAACCAGGAAAACAAAATTTTATGAAAAATCCTGGAAAGCGATTTTAGTTGGGTATGAACCGAACGACTATAACGTGTGGAATGGTATGGTAGACGAGACAAATTTTTGATGACTGGACCAGCAGTTGAGTCTAAAGGGGTTAATTTGAAAAACTCCCGTATAAATTTGGAAACTGATGCATCTGACTTTTCGTCAAAATCAGTGGTAAAATTTGATAAATCTGTAACTGAAACAGATGAGAGTACCTACATATAAGTGTGGAAACTGATGCATCTGACGTTTTGTCAAAATCAGTAGTAAAGTTTGATAAATCTGTAACTGAAACAGATAAGCCCTCTGAAACCGAGTCTTTACCTGAACAGTCACAATAAATTTCTGAATAAAATCTGATAAAAATTCTGAATTAAGGAGGAGTGACAGGATCAAGGATCAACCTTTTATTTCTTATAATGAAAATGATCTCTTAAATGATTATCTTATGTGTGCTCAATCGATAGTTAGTAAAATTCCTACATCATATCAGGATATTAAAATTAGAGATGATAGAATTAAGTGGGAAGAAGCTATTCAGGATGAAATTAATTCTTTGGAAATAAACAATACATGGTCTTTGGTATCAAAACCTGAAAATAAAAATATTGTTGATTGTAAATGGGTATTTGCTATTAAAAATGATGAATTTGGAAACCCATCAAAATATAAAGCTCGTCTTGTTGCCCGTGGTTTTAGTCAAGAATATTTAAAAGATTATAACGAAACTTTTGCACCAGTTGCAAGAATTTCGAGCTTTAGATTTGTAATTGCTTTTGCTAATCAGTTTAATCTTCTAGTTCACCACATGGATGTTAAAACGGCTTTTCTGAACGGAATATTAAAAGAGGAAATTTTTATGAAAATACCTGAAGGTGTAAAAAGCAAGCCTAATCAAGTATGCAAATTGCATAAAGCATTGTATGGCTTAAAACAGTCAGCAAGATGTTGGTTTGAAATTTTTGAAAAGGCTCTTAAAGAAAAAGGTTTCCGAAATTCCTCAGTGGATCATTGTATTTATATTTTACATAGAAAAGATATTACTAAAATATCTATGTAGTACTTTATGTGGATGATCTCGTCATCGTCACGGCTAATAATCACACAATGACAAATTACAAAAATTATTTGGCAAATAAATTTTCTATGGTAGATTTAAAAGATATCAAATTGTTTTTGGGCATAAAAAAAATTGAAAGAACCGATAATTCAATAACTTTAGATCAACTAGCCTATATAAAAACTATTTTAAATAAGTTTAAAATGCAAGATTGTAAATCTGTCAGCCCTCCTCTTCCAAATAAGTTAGATTATACAAGCTTAAATTCTTAATAGAAATATGATACCCTTTTTGGATCCTTTTGGGTTGTTTAATGTACCTGATGTGTACACGACCCAATTTAAATACCTCTATTAATATTTAAGTCGATATCTTAATAATAATAATAACAAAGAACTTTGAAAATGTCTAAAAAGAGTACTTAGATATCTTAAGGGTTCAATTAATTTTAAACTGACTTATATACGAGGTGATTACAAAAATATTTTAAGTGGTTATGTTGATTTGGGTTGGAGAGGTGATGATGAAAGTAATAGAAAAAGTACAACAGGATATTTGTTTAAATTATTCGATACTTGTGTTATAAGTTGGAATGCAAAAAGGCAAACATCCGTAGCGGCTTCATCGACAGAAGCTGAGTATATGGCTCTATTTGAAGCTGTCAGGGAGGTACTTTGGTTAAAATCACTGGCTATTAGTATTAATATAAATATTACTGAGCCAATTATAATTTATGAGAATAATAACGGTTGCATAAGTATAGCCAATAATCCAACATATCACAAAAGATCGAAGCATATTAGTATTAAATACCATTTCTCTAGAGAGCAGATAATGAAAGGGATTTTAAAATTAAAATATATTTTCACAGATAAGCAGATAGCTGATGTATTGACAAAGCCACTACCAGCCCCTAAATTTCAAGAATTTAGAGCAGGACTAGGTCTTAGTAACTAAATGGTCTGATTGGGTTTTTCTGGGTTTTCCCCAATCTTAACAACAAATGTTGGACCATTATTGTCATTACTCCCAGAAAACACAAGGAAAGCACGATTATTGAGATACTGCTATATCAAGAATATAGTTTAGATGAGATTACTTTAATTTTGTATATTATAGGATATATAAGTTTAGATATGTTTTTTTGATTAATTTTTTTGAGGGGGCGTGTTAGAATATAACGAAGCGATAGGCAAAAACAACTTAATCAATGGGTTCTTGTTGTCTGGAATTTTTAAGAGGCACAGTGTAACCTAATATATCCACATCATAAATATGTCTTTAAGGATTATTATTTTACGTATATGTATAGGGGGTTGTTAGGTTTGTGTTTAGAAAGACATAGTGTGTTATACTGACGTGCTTTCCGAGTGGTCTTATTTTTGAAGACAAATAGATGTTTTAAAACTTCAATACGTACTTTGATTTTCCATAGCCTATTTCCTATAGTATGTAATAGTAGTTTGTACAACAAGAGTGGATATGATGTCTATATCACCCGAGAAAGTAAAAATTTTCGAGTGCGATATAGACAATCCACTCGAGTTGAACAGTATATTTTTTCTACGATCAAAATTACAAACCTTATGCTAGAAAATGTAAAAAAAAAGTTTGCAGGTTGCCGGGCTCGAACTCACGACCATTGGATCTATAGTAAAACGCTCTACGTCTCGACTATTAAAGCGTTTAGTTAATTATCGTAAAACCAACTGAATAATGATGCTACATGAAATTAATTTTCTATGCACATTCAGCAGGTTGCATTATTGATAAATCTATTATAAATGCGTATAGATTTTGTTATATTGAATAAATTAATAACATATTGTACCATATACATTTAAATTATATAATTTAGTGTATTGAAAAAGAATATACTGTGATTGGTCAGTACTTTTAAGAACAACAATGGCTTCTCTGTAATTGACTACTGTGATTGGTCAGTTTCATAACCTAACTAGGATTGTTATGAAATTTTGCCGCACAGTTAACTGAAATAGCCTACTTTACTCGCCACTTAAGTGTAAAGGAATCATCAAATTTCCATGTGGGAGTAGAAAAAACAATGTTTACTAATATAGGAGTAGAAAATAGTAGTTTGTACAATAACAGTGAATATGATATCCATATCGCACGAGGAAGTAAATGTGCTCAAACTTTCGAGGGCAAAGTTGTGCAGTATATTTTTTCTACGACTGAACTTCATACTAAAAATTTAAAAAAAATTATTTAAATTAGGCATCATAACGTCTTTTTAGTTGGCCGTAAACTTATGAAAAACATAATAAAAACACAATTGACGAAATAATTATTTAGTTGACAAATTTACCATTGACCAAATGACACTGCGACATATTAATCGATTTGGGTCATTTCTTATATTTACACAAAATCACTTTAAATATATTCTCACAATCGGCCTTTTTCAGAATAACAGACAAAGAGCGACATATTTATTAATAAAAATGAACAATTTATTTTCTCAACCATGGTTAGTTTGATTAAATTGTTTTGCTGAAATGCACAGAAGAAAAAAGGGTTTGTTCGAGTTTTTTTCTGTTTGCGTAGAAATTATAACTCCGAAAGTACAACAAAAATAGCTGTAGAATTTGGTTAAACACGGATTTTGTGCATTAATATGAACTTTTAAAGTTCGCTTTAGTAAAGTTTTTCAAAATAATTGCCAATTTAGCAACACTGTTATGATGGAGAGAAAAGTGGCAATACTGTAAAAATAACATAACCTTAAAACCTTTAGTAAAAAATGGAATTAATTTTTTTCTAGAAATCTTAAAACTTCGTCTGTTTTATTTGGTTTTATGAACTCATCTTCACGTAGCAGTTATTTTTCTAAATCTGTTTTGCCTTAAATAAAAGTTTGGGGTTGGATCTCTATTCAAAATATATAAGAAAATATATCGCTAAAAAACAAGGTAAGTAAAAAAACGCTCATTTGGTAAGTATATAGCACATTTTATGCATTAAATCTTGTAGTAATTGTCTAGAAATGAGTGGAAAACTTTTTGAAATACGAAAGTGCATCTGAGCACAAATAATTAGTTCAGTTAGTCAGAAAATACGACAGTTCGGTAGAAATATATTTTGGTATTATACCTTGAATTTTAGCAAAATTTCGTGCACTCTTTAGGAAAAAATTATGTATGTATAAACTCTGGGATAAAGGTTTTGATTTAAATTAAAAAAGGACATATTTTATCTGACAGATTTGCATATTTTTGAAGTATATTCTAAACCTCACTCCCCACAGGCAGGCAGAGAACTGGACACGAACTTTTGAGCGAGACTATAGGTAGACCTGAGTTAGAAATGAGATCAGACCACATAAATCCAAGGTTTCGCTATGACATACCATATAAGGTCGTAATTGATGAACGAAGCGTGGAAAAACAAAATACCAGAAACTACTCCTGGGGCAATAATCTGGTACACAGACGGCTCCAAAACCAAAGAGGGTACCGGAGCGGGAATACACGGAGTAAGACCGGAGAAGAATGCGTTTTTTTCTCTGGAAAAGTCTCCCACAGTGTTCCAAGCAGAAATCTACGCCATATTGCAATGTGCGTACGAAAACAACAGGAAGGCGGATCCATATATATTCTGACAGTCAGGCAGCCCTTAGAGCGCTAATATGCAACAAGGTAACCTCAAGACTGGTATGGGAATTCCAAGAGGAACTAAAGGCCCTGGCAACAGTGAACAAAGTAATACTGCAGTGGGTACCAGGCCACGAAGGTATTACATGAAACGAAAAAGCCGATAAACTCGCGAGAAAAGGCTCCGAAAACACATTCATTGGTCTAGAACCGGCACTCGGAGTGCCAAGATGCACGGCACGAGATGCTATAAAGCGATAAATTAGGAATGAATACAAAATCCACTGGAGTAACAGACAGGGATTAGCTCATAGCAAAAGCTTCATTGGGAACCCAGACCCAAGACTTACGAAACAGCTGCTTTAAATGAATGGGAACCAGCTGAAAACCATTACAAGAATTCTGACAGGACACATGGCTGTCAAGCACCATCTGCACAGAATGCAATTGTACAATGAAGACCTTGACTGCAGACTATGCAGACAAGACAGAGAAACTGTACAGCACATAGTTTGCCATTGCGAGTTACTAGATCGAAAGAGGCAACAAATACTCGGGCAACCAAAACTGGAACTAGAGGACATCCCTACCCTCTCCCCAGTTGACCTACACAAACTAGTGCAAGGAACTGTGGTCACGGAGTGGGTGTAACAACCAAACAGGGTGAGCACAATGGGCCAAAACTGGCCTAAGTGCATCCGGCGTACGGACGGGCCCTCGGAAGAAGAAAAAAAAACCTCACTTCTATCAAGTGTCAGAAAACGACTCGTAAAATTTACAACGTGTAAATTCGGTTTCTTTGTAATTGACCACTATGATTGGTCAGTTATATATCCAAACTAGAATGGATATGAAATGATATCCGTTCAGTTAACCGAAATAATCCAATTTTCCAATCACTTTAGTGTAATTTCCATTTGGAAGTAGAAAAAAGTATTTTTATCAAAAAAACAAAGCGTTAGTGTTCTTTGGCAATATACCAAAACCGACTCACTGCTTTAACAAATTTTTAACATTATTTAAATCTGAATTTGCCCTGTAAACGCAGTCATTAATTAATTTGGCTATTTAGGTGTCAATTATTATAAATTTAGTTATCTGAAAACCTGTTGTTAGCTGTCGCCCAAGGCTATAAAATCGAGAGTTATCTGATTCTACTAACACACATTTCGCTTGCACCGTTATAAAGTCGTATTCTCACTCTCTTTAGAATGCCGTTCATGTTACGTAACTTATTTTTATTTATTTATTCATCATTATTTTTTATTTGTTTTGATTCTTCTAATTAAAATATTTAATGAAGTTTTGGAATAGGTACTCGAAATATGTCCATTCATCATCCATTGTCATCAGAAATGGTCAGATAGCCTTGAAAATATTTTTTGTTAGGAGAGGTAAGTGTGCACACACGGGCGATCAAAGTTGCTCACCGTTTACAAAAATTTCTATTATAAATTAAAATTCTACAAACTAGCTAGTTTTGATCGGACTAGAAGGTTTTTTGTCACAAGTCACTTTTCTTTACACACTCCCCAATCGGTAGGTCAAAAACCGAGGATTGATAGCCCTTGGGGAATGTCGCATGACTAAGGATCGTGGTTCGGAACTTACGTTAAGCTGTAGAGGTTCCCTCGAGAATGACCCTGGCAGCGAACGAAGTAGAAAAAATTTAAAAAAAAAAAAAAAAGTATTTGTAAGAAAATAATTGTATACCTATCTATATCCTATTTACTCCTTTGACCTTGAGAATAATCAAATCACCATCGGCTTATTTTTTGGAGAGTTTCCTGTTCTAGGTTCTAGAGAATAGGTTTTTCATTAGTGATTATTTTTCATTCCACTATTTCCACTGCTCCGATCCCAAACTACGATCAAACCCGAATCAACTTTCGTCACGCCTATACCATGGCAAATTCTAGCGAAGCGCTTTTTCATCAGTTATTTTTCATTCGAATGATCGGATGATGCAGGTTATTTGTATAATCGAATTTTCGATTAACACTAAAAAATACAATTTTTGTTTACTTTTAATTTTTAGTCGGTATGCAATTATTGGTTTAGACGGTAGATATTTTTAATATTTTTTACCTACAGAACACGCTTTTTAAATAGGTCAAAACCTTCCTTGGTTTTTAAATTTCATCATTTTTTTAAAGTGTACTCATGCTTGGGCGGAAAATATGAAATTGCAGACGGGCGGCCAAAACCTTAGCGGCGTCCCCCGGCCCTGGCGCTTATCAAAGCCTGCTATTAACATTTTAGCCTGATGACCTCTAAACAAAGAATGTCACTTGGTTTCATAACAATTTAATAAAACGTCGCGAAGGTCGTTCTTCATTAACACCGTTTAAAATATTTATTGTATGGACTGAGACCACTCCAAAAGGCCCTGAACGTCTTCACAAGTAATCGTCGATGGCATTGTACCATATAGGTAAATGATAATGTTTTTCTTTGAAATTATTTGTATAAAAATTATAGAGGTTTAGTTGATATGAAAGGTGACTCCTCTGACATATGTCTATTTATAAAGAAGAATCAGGTAATAACTGGGTAAACATCTAAAACCATGCTTGCTCAGCGCGGATTCAGGGGAAATAGAACAACGCAAAAAAAATCACTTTTTTAAGACTTTGGTCCGAAGGTAACTAGTTTTGCAAACCAACATAATCCCGCTAAACGATATTTCAAACGTGATTTTCTCGGAATTTTGAACAATATTGTAAAAACCTGTTTCATGTTCAGCGGCATATATAATTCTTTCCAGCGAATCGAAAATTCTGTTTCATGTATCAACCAGTACTGAGATTTTAGCGCCTGAAAAATCGATTAGCGGGATTTTATTGGTTGACAAAATATCACCAATGTACCTAGTGGTTTTAGCGTTCCGTAATTAACCAAATAGTAGCGGCAACCCAAAAAGAAGTTAATTTCGAACCACAGTATCATAATCTGACGTGACCAAAGTGTCAAAATGTTAACCGGCTTTAAAAGGCCGGTTACGAGTGGTGCCTCCTGTCCTTCCGCCGTAAAAGTCTTTCAAAAAATATGTCTTGTTTAGAAAGTGTGAATGAATACTGTGAACATGAGAGCAGGCAGGGGGGCCACGGATCCTGCTGGAACTGCGTCAAATAATATTTCATATTTTTTATCAGTCACGTACAAACATTTAATTAGGTTTCGGAATATTATTTAAACTCAGTCTTAACTAATGCGACAGACAACCGAATTATTATGAAAGTTCTAAATATCTAAAAATATTTAAATGTATTTTTTTTTTATTTTAAAAAATTTATTGAAATGCCAAAAAAAGTTTTTTGGACTTGGTACAGGTGGTACCTTCTTAAAAGTGTTGTAAAAATAAAAAATGCAAATTCTGGATTCGCCCCTGATGAAGTTGGAAGTAGTCCCTGGAGTGATGAGAAAGGGGGAAGTGGGATAAACCGGTAACCCGCAAGCAAACGCTTATCACAATTATAAAATAAATAACATCTATACAAGACTACAAATTAAGGGTATTTTTTCACTAATGCCTTGCTGTGTTATGCGATTGAAGCTACAAAATTTATGGCAAGATATATATTTGTTTCTTGAATAAAACTGAATAAATTTTTGTACATTCGCCTTGTGTGCTAACAACGAACGTCAAGATAAATAAATCGCCAGTAAAACTTAATTAAACATCAAGTATAAAATTAATATGAATGAATATAATATCTAATATAAAGTGTAAACGTTGTTTATCAAGTTTCTCATCACTTTAAGGACACTCTTTATTATAAGGTACTTACTCCACAAAGTATTCGACTAAAATAGTTTTTGCAAATCCGGAAAATATAGGCCAGGAACACTTCTTCCTTAATACAATTGGTCTCTTTGTTATATTTTTGACGAGAGTTCGCTGGCAATAAATTTAAATATCCAGTATTTGCTCCCACAGGATACGGTACGTTACGGTAACTCCTGGTCAGAGCTGCATATTAACTTTTTACAATTGAGTGAAAAAACGATACGAGGTTTTACAGTTCCAAATTTTTATTGGTAAGAAATATAGTGTTTAAAGTAAAATAATTTTTGCCTGCTACACATATTCCTAGCTTAGGTCTTCATTGTCTGATGTAAATATATATTTGGGGGACCGAAATTTTAAAAAATCAACTGCGCCTGCTTGAGTATTTTTTACACTAATATTAGTGTATGTGAGATTTTTAAATTTTTCCTCGAAATATTTCAAAAATAAATTAATAGTTTAATAGGACACCCTATATTTATATTATCTCAACACGCAGAAGACTATCCTTCGTTTCTTAAAATTATTTTTAAAAACGTTCTTTTCCTTAGAAGATACATCCGCAAACACCAAAAACTGGTCTGTTGCATAACTTTTAATTTTTTATTCGTCCGGCACACATGCGAAAGGTCGTTCTTCATTAGCACCATTTATCAATATTTATTGTCAAGCAGGTGGCCCTGAATGACATTACTAAATATTTTAATATAGTATTTAACAGATCTTTAAATTGTTCAACTGTTTATTTAATTTTTTTTCGAAAACTATAGTGCATTTACCAAGAGCGTACTTAAGTTTGTCACGCAGTTAAGCTGGTCACGCACTTATGCAAAACGCGGCGCGGCGAAATATGAGGATAGGGATTTTAGCATTGAGTTGAACACGCCGTGCTTTGTTTGTGTTCGCGGATGTACATTGTATCTAAAGCACCATTTTTCGGTTAGCTTCGCCGCGCTTAAGTGTGTTTGAAGCTTTAATCTTCAAATGCACTGATGCGCGGCGAAAAGCCGTTCTTGTGTTTTATTTCATGTGTTACAATGTAGGTCCGCGTACACAAACGATGGACGGCGCTTCGAACTCAATGTTAAAATCCCTGTCCTCATATTTCGACGATTTAATTATTAAGTTTTCAATTCCGATTATAGTATAACTTTTTTCGGGTCCGAAATTTAACGATCAAATACAAGAAATCTTGTGCTAAATCATATCGGAAAAAAATCCTTTTTCTGTCTTTTTCTATTCATATGGCCGGGTGCCGCTGCAGGCTCTTTTTGTAATGATTCTATAGAAACAAACTAGACTTGGTCTGTTGACTCATTCCTCATTCTGCCACCCGGTATTTCGTGTTTAGTTCCCCCGCATTGATGTGCGGACAGATGTTCTCCATAAAACGTTCTTATGGGAAGTGCTCCAGATTTCTGTTAAAAATGTTTAATTTCTTAACTGAATTGTGTAATAATTTGAAGTACCACATGGGAATTAACTGACGTCTTTCATTACTTCTTTGTATTTTTAAATTTTTATGTCAGATAGATTTGCACGAGACAATTTTATTTATAGCGGTAGGTATGTATACCTAGTATTGTATAGTATCCTGTCATATTTATTATTATATTATCACCGCATATATAAAAAAAAACATTTTTTGTCCTGTGCTAATACTGAATTTCCCCAAATTGGGACAGGTATGAAAGTAGCAGGGGTGGCTCGTGGATATTGAGTATGGGACAGCGGCGGCGCCAGGGGGGGGGGGCCAGATGGGCACAGGCTTACCCTAGAAACATGAGTACCCACCCTGAAGTCCCCCCAAAATTGATGGAATCGTTTTTTTATGGAATTTCCGGGGGAAGGCGGACCTGGTATGAAAGCTTTGATGAGAAAAGAGTGGTGTTGTATGTTATTTTCAAGAGAACGATGACCTTTTTATTTGCCCCCTGCTTATGGCGTTATAGAGCGTGGGAAGGACGCGACCTTTTTTTTTAGAAGCCCACTATGCCCTCCCATCCCAAACATCCTGGCGCCGCCACTGGTATGGGAGGGCGCAGATCTAGGGATTCGCAAAATTGAGAGCCTGCGGATATTTTTCAAATTTTTGAAGAAATGTTTAAAAGTTAACTAGGATAATTGGCCATGATATGATTCACATTTCTTTATTTTTAAGAGCATCCGAACAATATTTCTAAATTCTGCTCTAAAGTTACCAGACATGCGAAATTATACTATATATATGAAAACATTGGGTTCTCTTGATCCGAATCCTAGCTAATGTTTATTAATGGATTTTTATAAACTTCTTAAATTTGGACTCACAGATTTTGAGGAGTGCGAGAAGGGTATTTTCATTAAAAAAATATTTTTACCAATACAATAAAATTGAACAATAATTTTAATGGTGTTCATTATATTTTTTTCCTGGAATTTTTTTTGCATAAAAATAATTTTCTCACGCCCACATTTCCATTGGTAAAAACAGAAATTCAGGAAACGTCATTGTCTCCAATCTTCATGTTGCATTGGATTTATTGCATGTGGTAGGTACAATGTGGATCCGCAGCAGTGGCGTAGCTACCGGGGTGGCAGGGGTGGCATTGCCACCCGGCGCCAAGTCAAAATAGGCGCCGCGTCGCCGTCGCGTCCCAATCACCCAATAATCTGAATATTATGTAATATTACGTAAATTGTATGTTTTTACTCTTACAGTCTTACCCCTCACCCTTAATTTAGTTACATGCATATTATGCTAAACAAAAAAGTCGGATTTTTAAGTCAAAAAAATAATCATATTTAAGACCAGGCGCCGCGACCTGTGTGAATTGGCGACAAAGTACCGCTAAAAGCGCCTATTTTGTTTGAAAAATGCCGCTAAAGGTGGACCGTGTTTGATCGGCATTTTTTGTCCCGAAAACGATGTTTTAAATACATGGTAAGTATTGAACAATTTTATTATATATTTTCTCAGATTCCTCTGTGGTTTTTAAAGTAAAGGTCGATGAAAATAGTTTGATAGTTATATTTTTTAATTGTGGTGTTCTTTGTCCTTGTTTGAAGGCTTCGATATCGAAAAAGTAAGCACCTCTAATACATATTTTATATTTTTGAATTAGGTACATCATTTTAGAGAAAATGGGACTTTCTATAATACAGGGTGTTTACTAAATGGGTGTTTTTCACTTCTTTAAATATCATTTTTAAAATAACTTAAATAATGGACCTATAAGGCGATAAAATTATAATTTTAATTTCTTTTTTTACAGTAAAAAATCAATCAATCAATCAATGTATTAAAAATTTTTTTGTTCTTTCTGTAAGTCGTTTGTTGTTTTAGTCGGTCTAAAATGGAAAAAAATAAAGGAAAGAAGAAATTAAGTGGTTGGGCAAACTTAAAACGGAAACAAGAACAAGAAATGGAAAAAAGCAAGTTGCCCAAAATCAGTGCTTATTTTCCGACTACTTTAAAACCAGATCTGGAAGTGATGGAAGCGGAACCTAGCTGTGAGAAAATTCCAACATTAATACAAGACGAAGAGGAGGAAGTTGAGGTAAATCGTGAAAAAAATGTTAAAGCATCTGAAGTTTTTAAGCAACTTACAAACGAAAATGCTTCTCGTTCCGCCGATGAAGACCGAATGCTAGAAATGTTAATAAAACAAAATTACCCTACGGACAGAGGTTATTTTGATACCATTGTCAGAAGTGATGTAATTAAAAAATTTATTTTAAGTTACGGGCCCTGTAGGCCCAAAAGGCATTAATTTTCCGAACACCAATGGCAGGTCATTTTCTTCTCATTACTACAGCTCCAAATCCAAATGCGGGTTAATCGTTGACCGTATGTGGTTGTGTTACTCTCTCAAGCTGGATTGTTGTTATTGCGAACCTTGTTGGTTATTTGCTGATAGAAGCAGTCAACACTTTAAGTTAAGTTGGGTCAGTGGAATATCTAAGTGGAAGACTTTATGCCAAAAAATAGAAAAACATGAGACTAGCGCAACACACATTGCCGCTTGCGTTACTCACGATGCCTGGAAACATAATAAAAATATTCTTGATCCAAATTTCCAGAAAAAGTATTTAGAAGGTCATAATTTTTGGCGACAAGTCTTACACAGAGTTTTAGATGTTACACTGACATTGTCTCTATGTAATCTACCATTTAGAGGCCATTCTGAATATCATAATGACTCGAAGCGGGGAAATTTTCTAGCACTAATACACCTATTATCGCGTTACGATACGGTTTTACAAAAGTTACTGGAACTTCCAAAAGGTTCAACAAAGTACTTAAGTCCAACCATACAAAATGAGTTTATTCATATGTTGGGAACTGAGGTAGAAAACAAAATTTTTGACGATATTCGCGCAGCTCCATTTTATACAATAATTTTGGACACTACACAAGACATATCCAAAATTGAGCAGTTGAGTGTTGTTTTTCGCTATATTGTCTTTCATAAAAATGAAAATAACGAAATCATACAGGTTGAATGCAAAGAGTCGTTTACTGGATTTTACCCCATAACGCATGATCGAAGCGCTGAAGGTTTAAAAAAGTTCATTACGAACTTTTTGCAAGAAAAAAATATCTCCATCAAAAAATGTAGAGGTCAGGGCTACGACGGTGCTGCTGTTATGAGCGGTGCTTATAACGGTCTGCAATCTAAAATAGTTGAGTTAGAAAAAAATGCTCAATACGTTCACTGTGCCGCTCATAACTTAAATTTAGTTATAAATGATGCTGTCAATGGAGTTCCAGAGGCAAAACATTTTTTCGATATTGTTGGTCGCCTATATAATTTTTTTTCTAACAGTATTAAACGTTGGGAATTACTTAAGGAATCCCCAGTAAGTAAACTAACGTTAAAGAGATTGAATCCTACTAGATGGTCTTCTAGAAACGATTCATTAGACGCAATGCGATTTAATTTTAAAGATATTTTAAAGGCTTTAACAGAAATTTCGTTAAAAAGCAAAAATAGCGAAGAAAAATCCGAAGCAGTCGGCATTAAAAAAAAGTTGGAAAATTTTGAATTTTTATTTCTTATTGTATTATTTTCCAAAATTCTTCATTCTATAACCATTATTTCTAAAGTTCTTCAAAATAAGAAGTCTAATATTGGTCAGGCTTCCAATTTATTTAAAAATGCTTACAAAGAACTTTGTGAACTGCGTCATCACAAATATGATGAAATTCGATGTGAAGCTTCGGATTTAGCAGCAGACTGGGGTATTGAAGCTTCTTTTACTGAAAGGAGACAAAAAATTTCCAAAAAATTTTTTGACGAACTTGCATCCGATAGTAAATTTACAACAGAAGAAAAATTCAAAAAAATTACATTTAATAATATTTTAGATATTGCGTCATTCCAGTTAAAAAATCGCCTTTCCGGTTTTCAAAATGTTGCTGATATGTTTAAAGTCCTCGAGCCCTCATTTCTGGCCACGGCTACTGACACTGAGTTACACAAACAGTCTAAAATGCTGAAAAATAAATACGACGATGACTTAACGGACAATTTTACCACCGAAATCGTCAGTTTTCGCTCAGCTTTTCGTGAAAATTTAAATAAATTTTCAACAATAGAAGAGCTGGTTGATTTTATATTTTGTAAAAATCATACCAGCTCATCAAACTTTCCAGATGTGTGTACCGCACTATTGATATTTTTAACTCTTCCAGTAACTTCCGCTTCTGCCGAGAGATCGTTTTCTAAACTTAAGCTTATTAAAAATTTTGTAAGAAACAGTGTCAGTCAGGAGCGTTTAAGCAATCTAGCTATTCTAAGCATAGAAAATAAGTGCGCACAAGAAATTAACTTTGATAAAGTGATCGACGTTTTTGCTAGTATAAAGAACCGAAAAAAATATTTCTAATAATATGGATTAGAAATACTTTTTGCGCGTAAAATTATGTAATATTAGATAATATAATAAGGGTTAATAATAAGTTACATAAGTTATAGCAAATGTTATTTTTTAGTGAATATTAGTACGCTAAATAAGGAGGTTATGACTTTTTTGTTAGAATAACTCCTCATTTTTATGCTTTCTGTAAATAAAAATATTATATCTATGACTTGACTTGACTCTGAATTTTATTATTATGCAACTATATCTAAATATAACAGGAATCAGAATCAAAATAAAATATATCATCTAGTTATACGGTAGGTATGTCCACAGATGACGTTTACAAGGGGAGAAATTAACCAAAAAAAAATTACTTGAACAGAATGGAGATTTTTCTGTACGCCTAAGGCGCTATAGGAAATAGGCTATGGAAAATCAAAGTACGTATTGAAGTTTTAAAACATCTATTTGTCTTCAAAAATAAGACCACTCGGAAAGCACGTCAGTATAACACTACTATGTCTTTCTAAAAACGAACCTAACAACCCCCTTTACATATACGTAAAATATTAATCCTTAAAGACATATTTATGATATGGATATATTAGGTTACACTGTGCCTCTTAAAAATTCCAGACAACAAGAACCCATTGATTAAGTTGTTTTTGCCTATCGCTTCGTTATATTCTAACACGCCCCCTCAAAAAAAAATTAATCAAAAAACATATCTAAACTTATATATCCTATAATATACAAAATTAAAGTAATCTCATCTAAACTATATTCTTGATATAGCAGTATCTCAATAATCGTGCTTTCCTTGTGTTTTCTGGGAGTAATGACAATAATGGCCCAACATTTGTTGTTAAGATTGGGGAAAACCCAGAAAAACCCAATCAGACCATTTAGTTACTTATGTCTACAAGACCTGTCCTGCTCTAAATTCTTGAAATTTAGGGGCTGGTAGTGGCTTTGTCAATACATCAGCTAAATGTTTATCTGTGGAAATATATTGTAACTTTAATACACCTTTCATTATCTGCTCTCTAGAGAAATGGTATTTAATATTAATATGCTTCGATATTTTGTGATTTGTTGGATTATTGGCTATACTTATGCAACCGTTATTATTCTCATAAATTATAATTGGCTCAGTAATATTTATATTAACACTAAGAGACTTTAACCAAAGTGCCTCCCTGACAACTTCAAAAAAAAAGAGCCATATACTCAGCTTCTGTCAATGAAGCCGCTACGGATGTTTGCCTTTTTGCATTCCAACTTATAACACAATTATCGAATAATTTAAACAAATATCCTGTTGTACTTTTTCTATTACTTTCATCATCACCTCTCCAACCCAAATCAACATAACCACTTAACATATTTTTGTAATCACCTCGTATATAAGTCAGTTTAAAATTAATTGAACCCTTAAGATATCTAAGTACTCTTTTTAGACATTTTCAAAGTTCTTTGTTATTATTATTAAGATATCGACTTTAAATATTAATAGAAGTATTTAAATCGGGTCGTGTACACATCAGGTACATTAAACAACCCAAAAGGTTCCAAAAAAGGGTCATATTTCTCTTAAGAATTTAAGCTTGTATAATCTAATTTATTTGGAAGAGGAGGGCTGACAGATTTACAATCTTGCATTTTAAACTTATTTAAAATAGTTTTTATATAGGCTAGTTGATCTAAAGTTATTGAATTATCGGTTCTTTCAATTTTTATGCCCAAAAACAATTTGATATCTTTTAAATCTACCATAGAAAATTTATTTGCCAAATAATTTTTGAAATTTGTCATTGTGTGATTATTAGCCGTGACGATGACGAGATCATCCACATAAAGTACTACATAGATATTTTAGTAATATCTTTTCTATCTAAAATATAAATACAATGATCTACTGAGGAATTTCGAAAACCTTTTTTTCTTTAAGAGCCTTTTCAAAAATTTGAAACCAACATCTTGCTGAATGTTTTAAGCCATAAAATGCTTTATGCAATCTACATACTTGATTAGGCTTGCTTTTTACACCTTTAGGTATTTTCATAAAAATTTTCTCTTTTGATATTCAGTTCAGAAAAGCCGTTTTAATATCCATGTGGTGAACTAGAAGATTAAACTGATTAGCAGAAGCAATTGCAAATCTAAAACTTGAAATTCTTGCAACTTGTGCAAAAGTTTCGTTATAATCTTTTAAATATTCTTGACTAAAACCACGAGCAACAAGACGAGCTTTATTATTTTGATGGGTTTCCAAATTCATCATTTTTAATAGCAAATACCCATTTACAATCAACAATATTTTAATTTTCAGGTTTTTGATATCAAAGACAATGTATTGTTTATTTCCCAAGAATTAATTTCATCCTGAATTGCTACTTCCTACTTAATTCTATCATCTCTAATTTTAATTTCCTGATATGATGTAGGAATTTTTACTTACTATCGATTGAGCACACATAAGATAATCATTTAAGAGATCATCTTCATTATAAGACATAAAAGGTTGATCCTTGATCCTGTCACTCCTCCTTAATTCAGAATTTTTATCAGATTTTATTCAGAAATTTATTGTGACTCTGTTCAGGAAAGACTCGGTTTCAGAGGGCTTATCTGTTTCAGTTACAGATTTATCAAACTTTACTACTGATTTTGACAAAACGTCAGATGCATCAGTTTCCACACTTATATGTAGGTACTCTCATCTGTTTCAGTTACAGATTTATCAAATTTTACCACTGATTTTGACGAAAAGTCAGATGCATCAGTTTCCAAACTTATACGGGAGTTTTTCAAATTAACCCCTTTAGACTCAACTGCTGGTCCAGTCATCAAAAATTTGTCTCGTCTACCATACCATTCCACACGTTATAGTCGTTCGGTTCATATCCAACTAAAATCGCTTTCCAGGATTTTTCATAAAATTTTTGTTTTCCTGGTTTTATTATGTAACTACGTATAGGTACAGTAGAACCGAAACCTTTAATATTTGTGGCCTTTTATTATGCCACAATTTATATTATGGTGTTTTAGAATGACTCAACAAGGCCTTAGTGGGTGTCAAATTAATTAGAAATGTAGCAGTAAGAATTGCCTCACCCCAAAAGAAAACTTTTTCTTACTTAGCGCCAGATATCATTGCGCGACCTTTTTCAGTACATACACATACACCATTTAACTGTGGAGTGCTGGTGTGGTCAAATGATAATAATTAATGCCCCTTTCTACACAAAAACTTTTCATTTCCCTAAACATTAAAAATACATCTGATTTATGTTTTATTAAATATGTAACACAGTAGTGCGTATACTCGTCAACAAAAATTACAAAATAATTTTTGTCATCAACAGTTGAAGGAGTGATAGAACCACAGACATCGGTATGAATAATAAATAATGGTCGTTTTACATGATTTTTATTTTTAACCTTTTGAAAAAGGGACACGTGTTTGTTTACCATTTATACACGCTTCACAAAAATCATTTATGGGTGTAACCTGATCTCTTTGACCCATATCTTCGACCATATGTTTATTTTTCATCTCCAAAAATTTAGGTTTACCAATGTGCCCTAAAGGTTCATGCCATAATTTATAATTGGGTAATTTTTCAGTATTATGTAATTTAACAATAGAATTTATTACATTAATATTGACCAAAAAAAATCAATACCTATCAAATTACTGTCAGTCAAAGACTTACCCTTTATTATGGTTTTACTACCTTTATTTACAGTTACTCCATTTTGACCAAAGGTAATTTTTATCCCAGTCTGTTGCATTTTTCTTACAGATAGTAAGCTATACGGGACATCTGGACAGTACAGGACATCTTCAAGTAGCCCTTGAATACCCATATTACTGGTCACTTGCATAGTTCCCTTCTTAATTGCAGTTATGTATGTTCCACTTTTCGCCTTCATCGGTGTCTGCAATTCGACGAAATTATGGAATAAATCATCTCTGTTGACAAGGTGATCGGATGCGCCAGAATCCAGTAGAAAAGTAATTTTATTACTGTCATTCTCGTGTTTAAAATTTCCTGCCATAAAAACAAAACTAGATGGATTGTTATTACTTGATGAAGCAGGTTAATGTACTTTGAAGAGTTAGGTTTGTGTCAATATTTTGGTGTTTTATTGTTTTCTTTAAAATATAAACAATTTTTCTTTAGGTGACCCTTCCTGCCACAATAGTGACATTTAGTATTGGATAATATATTTGGTTTAAACTGGCGACTGTTATATTTCCCTTGATAATTTTTGGTAGATTTGAAATTCTGTTTCTTTGGCGTGTCTCTAAAGTCTGCGTGCAGAATTTTTGAACTTGTGTCTCGAGTTTCTTGTGTTAATTTGACTTCGTGGTCCAAAAGTCTTGTTTTGACGAACGATAACTTTAAATTATCTTCAGATAACGTTTCTATTGCTGTTATAATGCCATCATAGGATTTTGGAAGAGTCAGCAGTAAATGAGATACTCGATTGGTTTCCTCCAATTCAGCCGGTGTATTAATTCCATAATTAGGTCATCAAAGACTGTAAAATGTTTTATTAAGGGTGTAAGATTATCTAACTTCAGGCTGAGTAATCTCTTTCGTAAAGCCAATTGCGTAGCCAGACTTTTGCGTTCATAGATAGCGTCTAAATTACGTAAAACATCTCTTGCAGTAATGTCCGACTTTACAAAACTTGGAAAAGAGTCTGATAAATATTCCACAAGAACATTTTTAGCTGTACGTTCTGATTTAATCCATTCATCAGTGAGCGGATCAGGAATCTCCATATCAATAACTTTAATAATGTCAAGTTCAGTTAACAAAGCCCGAATTCTGAACTTCCACACACCGTATTTATTACCATCAAACGGTTTAATGTTTCTTTTAACTTTTAAGTTTTCCATAGTCACTACACAAATAAACACCCTGTAGTAAATACACCAAATGCAAAATAAAACGCGGCGTACACTGGGCCAATAACCTATAGGAAATAGGCTATGGAAAATCAAAGTACGTATTGAAGTTTTAAAACATCTATTTGTCTTCAAAAATAAGACCACTCGGAAAGCACGTCAGTATAACACTACTATGTCTTTCTAAAAACGAACCTAACAACCCCCTTTACATATACGTAAAATATTAATCCTTAAAGACATATTTATGATATGGATATATTAGGTTACACTGTGCCTCTTAAAAATTCCAGACAACAAGAACCCATTGATTAAGTTGTTTTTGCCTATCGCTTCGTTATATTCTAACAGGCGCCACAGTAATTCTTGCCAACCGGCGCCGTCCAGTCTAGCTACGCCACTGATCCGCAGACACAAGCGAAGCACGGTA
Organism: Polydrusus cervinus; assembly: GCA_935413205.1. Lineage (NCBI taxonomy): Eukaryota > Metazoa > Arthropoda > Insecta > Coleoptera > Curculionidae > Polydrusus > Polydrusus cervinus. The sequence goes on along the minus strand of OW284511.1, from coordinate 68,571,688 downwards.
CGTCTAACTCAATGCTAAAGTCTCTATCCTCATATTTCTTCTCGCAGCGCCTTGAATAAATACGTGACAAGCTTAAGGCCACCTGTACTGTCGATATTGTAGTAAGAACTTACAGATTAATTTTCCTTTCTGATAGAATTAATTAAATTAAGTAATGCTTTTGTTGATGTACCACAGTTTTAATTTAATTTTAACGTCCCTGCGAGGGACCTAAAAAAGTTTAATTTATTTAATTGGCTTTATCAAAGAACCCATTTAGGACTAAAGACCCCTGTCAGGCTTCAGAGAATCTACAATAAATACTGTGAAAATATGTGTCTAAATATGCATTAAATTAATAATAAAAATACATTTCTTGCAACAGATTCTTGTATAGAATATTTACATAAAAAAGTACTTTTTGTACCATTATACTTTAGTTTAAACTAATTTGTATTATTTGTAAACTGCTAATGCAGTTTTTGGAACCAATATAGTTCTGCTGACATATTCTTTTAAAGCCCTTAATAAATTACAGTGACTTGTGACGCATTTTGATGTCAAACTTTAGATATTAAAAAAATAATAACAATCAATAAAAACCAAATTTAAATAATAATATGTACTTTTTCCTATAAAATATTAAATATTTACATATTTTTTATGACTTGTTATAATAATCTTTGATAATAATATACCTTGTAGTATTCTTTTAGTAATAAAGAACACATTTTTTAAAAGGCCTTTTTACATTAGGTATAATTTCAAGAAAAATGGCCTGAAAGCATGCGCTTTAACGACGTTTTAAACAGCTGATACAAGTTTTTCCATTTGAAACCTGCATCAGCTGATTAAAACGTCGTCAAGTGCATGCTTTCAGGCAATTTTTCTAGAAATTGCACCTAATGTAAAAAGGCCTTTTTTTAGAAGTAAAATACCCGCCACCAATTTGGAACATAGGGCTTCGCTGCACTTTAAATAAGCTATTTGAAGATGATCTTTGTGTCGCTTAAAGACGGTCCAAAGCAACTCCTGTTACCAGGAGAATATAACTTGCTATAGGTACTAGGTAGAGAAAATCTCGAGGCTCGGTTTCAGGATACAACGCAGTAGCAGTGTTTTTAAATAACAGCAGGCGATGTTGCCTAGATGTTACGATATTTTGACATAATAGAAATTTAGAAATACAATAATTTAATCGACTCTGATACGTAAATAAGCGAATAAATTGAAGTAATTTAAGCGTTTCTATATATTAAATAAGACGTAAAATATCGTTTTGTGAATAGTGAAACAACGCGAAAAATATAAGATAGACGAAAGAAATATGCGAAAGCAACAGCGTTCGAAAAAAATTGCAAATATAACGGCATTCGATGTAAGGTGCTGCAAATATTTCACCTGTTGTCCTGTTGACGCTTTGTAGCTGGTTGTAGGGCAAAAAATGTGTCCCCGTCGTATATATTTAAATATTCATCCCTAATCAATTCAGCAAATATCGGGTGTTTTCTGAGTTATTAGGTGACTTTTAAATCATAAACTGGCTAATGTGTCAGCAACAAGCGCAGAAAAAACACAAAAAAATTGTACTGTTTTGACGATCTCCGCGTTTTCTTTATTTTTTATATCGGCTTTTAATTTTTGTCAAAGTTACTACAAGAAAAATGTTAAAAAATATATAGATAAGTATATTTTTTTACTTTGAAAGGTTTATTGATAGGCCAAAAAAAGGTTGTGGTACGTGGCACCCAAAAAATTTTCGCCTGCGCCGCTTTGCCTTTATTCTACCTGGAAAATTAAATAGATAAAAAATATTTTTGTAAAATTGATGATTTAAATTTTTTTTAATCCATGTTCAGATTTTTGGTAGCATAATCTGTCTTGAATCTAAGGGCAAATGACCAGATAGGTTATTAAATTGTAAGTTACATTATTCTATGCAGAGGCGGCGCCAGGGTGGGCACCAGCCCACCCTAAAAACATGGGTTTCCACCCTATAGTGCCCACCCGAAATTGAGGGATTCGGTTTTGTAATGAAATTTCCGTGGAGGAAGGGGGATTTGACTATGAAATTTTTGATGAGAAAGGAGTGGTATTATAGAAGGATGTAATAATGTAATAAGAGATGAAGAGAACGATGATGACCTTTTTGTTAAGAAGTCAGTTTTTTTTATAAGCCATTTTTGATTTGGGAAGTGCCCACCCAAAAATGATCGGGCTCACTTGTGCCCACCCATCCCAAAAATCCTGGCGCCGTCACTGATTCTATGGGGCTCGGGTTCGGATATTAAATCTAGACAACTTTTATGATACTCAATCATACATAATTAGCTCTATATAGATGTACTCAATTGGCTCCAAGCTTGTTGAAGCGATTGATCTGATACTTTGAGGTTAATTTTTTTAGTTTTGTTGTGTTTGTGGCATGAATACCCGATTGCTCTGTGTCATCGACAGTCACGTGACTAAAAATCGCTCCGCATCTAGATTATAATACCGAATGAGGTAAATTAAATGTTATTTTTCATTCTTCATTTTTGAAATTTTTATTTTTGGAGTCGAATTCTTACTCCCTTATTTAGTCAGTAAATTTAAATTGATAAGTATAATAACCTATTACTCTTTCTGTATTCCTAAGTAATCTAAAATAAATATTTATGTATATAAATTCTATGCTTTGTCACTAGAAAACTAGAAAGCTCATCTATTAGACAATTTTGACACTCTTCTTATGGAACTGGGTTGTTCGGTTGCATGCCCTAATCGATTGTGGTCGACCATGGTTTAAAATTGCCATTCAACAATAAACGCGAGATGTCATGCCAACCGAGGATCGATCCAGGCACTTAATTTGTCATTATCATTAAACTATCCGTTGGTATATATCTCCTTTGGCAAATAAATACCTAAAATATCACCTGGGAGTCTTATCGGATTTGGCAACATTGCTAAAATCTATTAAAGCGCAGATGCTGCAGTCAAGGATTTCTTGGGGGCCTGTCCGCCTGCCTCTGCCTCTGTGTATGTAATGGAATGGATGGCCCATAGATAATATAATTTATAGCAATAATATATTATTCTGTTCCTCAGTTGAAGGCTTCTTATAACAAATTTGCATAGGAAATAGCAAAATGTGTCACTTGTCAACATATGTAGCTAATGATTATCAGTCAATAATTGTCCTCTATTATCTCTCTTATAAAATATAATTTTTACAGGAAACAAACATTTACTTGGCACTGACGTAAATTTATTAAGAATTTGGGAAATGAAGTATACATGAAATGTTTCAATTTCGTCTCTCTACATGTATCCCATTGTTAGGTATAGACTTTCTAAGGACTCGCGATCCTACATAAATGTGAAACCTAGCAAAGAAAAAAATACTTTTTTATAAAAATAAAAAATAATAAAAGAATATGTTGGCAACGTTTCCAAAGGAAATGGCTCTTGGCCCCAGAACACTAAAGTAAAATCTTGGCTATGAGTTTAGTCCATTCTGTTGCAAATAAGCCGCGACACCGACCTCGAACTAATTATGTTTATGACGATTCCCTGATGATGCTTGTTTATTTGAAAATTGTCTTTGCGATCAATTTGCAGATTTGCCGAGACGTAGAAAGAAAAATTAACAGAAAAATGAATCATGCGAGATGCCGCCTGTATGACCATATTAGTATGAATATATTATCTGCATTATTTGCTTCATTTTTTTCTTTGTCTTATTTGCATGACATTTACCATCAATTAATAATAATTCCTACAGAAATTTTTTAAATGTTTTGTAACAACTAACACATGTGCCAGAGATTCATCATTGAACAGACATTTTGGTTATTATCCATGAATAAGGTTCTGACTGATCATCTGACAATTTCGCAGTAATATGCATAATTATAATTCCTATTGGGGTTGCTGTTAAGAGTCTTTATATGATTGAAATTATTATGTAGGTATTATTATCACTGTGTTTTTGATCGAAACGTTGAAAGAATACTGCCATATCGAGCTTTATTTTTTAAAGTTTTATCATATAGACGAGTAGCTATCTATACCCTTAGATCCACACAACTTATTGGATGTGCAAACAAAAGCTAAGATTTATTGTTTAAAAAATGTGTTTGTAAGCACGGCTATTGCTTATATCTTAAGGCCTTTTTACATTGGGTGCAATTGCAAGAAAAAATTGCCTGAAAGCATGCGCTATGTCGACGTTTTAAACAGCTGATGCAGGTTTTAAATGGGAAAACGTGCAACAGCTGATTAAAACGTCGTCGAAGCGCATGCTTCCAGGCCATTTTTCTTGCAATTGCACCCAATGTAAAAAGGCCTTTAAAGAGTCCCCCGGAAATAGTCATGCGCCCTTTGCAATCATTTGTTTCTTTTTTATAAAGCGTTATATGCCAACGTTTAGAACCGGCAATCGGCGCCATTGTTTTTGTCTTTCTTTGTTTACGTTTTGATGGATTCCGGTTGATTTGCGTTTAGATTTACACCAGAAATTATATTTTGTGTTTTAAATATTAAGGATTTATTCTTCTCTGACTATTAAGTTTAGCATTTGTGCGTTTAGTGATTGAATTGTGTTATTTGTTAAGTCTTTGCAACGTTAATTGGTCCATTTAAAGGCGTGATAATGTCGAATATCGAACTGCACTGTTAGTATGTGTATCGGGCAAATGCGAATATTTCTTCAGTCAAGAAGCAGTCAAAAGATTTGAGTTCGTACGCCACACCCATTTTAATTACCGGAATGGCTTCCTATTTAAGAATGTGGGTGATACAGCGGCGACCGAATGACTTGGTGTCTGCTGTGGTGTAATGTATGTGAACTATTAAAAGAGGGATTTTTTGGACAAATTAAGAACATTACTCAAATTGTATTTTTTTTAATAGGCAGCGATAGTAAACAAAAACCTAACCACGAAACGATTGATTCGATCGGTACAGGACTGTATTCAGCTTTCGCATTTCAATAAACACATTTTCGCATATATTGTTGCATTTGCAACATACTGTTCTATTATTTTAAAACTTATTTAAATTTTTGCATAGTGCAGTACTTGTCTTATTGTGTCTTGTTAAAAATCGTGCAGCAAGTATTATAGCCTTTTGAATACGACTCAGTTCAGGTCGAGTGTCCACGTGTATTTATTTATATTTGCTGCCAGTTGGAAATAAACACACTATAGATAAAGGTAGGGCACAACAAACTAAGGATGTACGATAGTTTTCGATATATCGAAAATATCGATTCATCGGAGAAAAACATCGACGTATTTACATCGATGGAATTAGAGTCGATAGTTAAATTGATATTTCTTTTCACCCGAATTACAAAAAAACTAAGCAAGATTTTGAATTTCTGTTTTCACCAAATAAAAGGTGGTATCTATGTCGAATGAGAAAGTTATTTTCATGCAGAAAACAAAATGAAAATCCTAAAAAAAATTAGTAAAATTCATTATATTTTAAGAATTATTGGGATTTTTTTTAAAAATAAATATAACTTACCTACTCACATTCTTCAATATGTGTGGATTCCAAACTTAGAAAGTTTTACAGAATTCATCAATAAACATGGACAAGATTCGGTTCATGAGAATACAATGTTATTAATATACAGGGTGTCCCAGACAAGGATGCACTTTACGGGGATCTCGTAAACATAAATAATATACAGAGATGGATAAATTAGAAAAAAGTTGATAGATACAAGATGAATTAACACTTATTCGTATTGATGATGGGTTTTTAAGTCCAAAACGTTAAAAACACAGTTGATGATGGTTTTAAAAAATCGAACCGTTGGATAAAAAATCTAATTACATTAACTTGTAGGGGAGAAAAAGTATAATGAAAAAGTACATTTTTATTTAACATATCTCTTCAAATAGAGTTAGAAAAAATTAAAACAAAACCGCGAAAATTCGGTTTTGCCCATATAGCTTCGGAAGGATTCGGAGTTTTTTAAATTTGAAAACACATGCAATGTTGCAGCATTTAGTAGGGCGCAACTTTTTTCTAATTTAACCATCTGTGTATCTTCTTTGATATACGAGATCCCTGTAGAATGCATCCTTATCTGGGACACCCTGTATATAAATATAATTTCGCATGGAGCTGGTAACTTTGGAGAGAAATTTACACACTCCCAGATGATCAAGTGCTCTCTTGCGGGAAAAGTTATAACATCGAACGGTATCAAAATTTTGAAAAATAGATATTTGGGCGGCTTACCAACCGTGTTGCGCCGAAAAAATTATTAATCGAGTATTTTATGATCTCCATAAGTTTCTTTAATTAATTTCTACGTCAAACTAGTAGAGTAGGTACAAGAATAATAAATTGATGCTTGATCTGAAAATGACGACTAGTTGATTTTAATAGCATGACGTTTTTTATAAGAAAAAGAATATAAACATGTATTTCAAATAGCCAGTACTCATTAAAAAGAAAAATAAATCAACAAGCGTGTACTGTTGCGTATAAAATTACCCAGTCCCAAAGTTTTAAAAGATCAAATTCAGGTTGGAACTAATAATTGCTTGTATTTAATCTTTGACCCTCCTTGAAAACATTAAAGACACTTTGATGCATGAAGTGACCTTTGATTACATAACTGAATTAATTTTCTTGTTATTTGGCTATAAAGAAGCATTAGTTATATGCATGGTAATTTGCGAAAAAAGTACTGTTCACATGTAATTATTTAATAACCTAATGAATTAACTGTACCTATATGTCGTTGATATTTAAAAATAACACAGTAACTGATTATAGGTGAGATTACAGAAATCCTGCAACTTATCTTGCAGCTGCAAGTTGTTAAAATTGTTGCCTATTCTTCACTTTTTAAATTACTAAGGAAATAGTTATTTTTTCATTTGTAAGTTGACCTGCAGGCCTTCTGTAATCTCACCATAAATGTATGAAGATATGTATATTTTGCAGTGATTTCTATATCAGGATAAAGAACGTTGTTGCTTGACACGAGACTACCAATAATTTTAAAAAGTTACTATTTTATTTTGCATCCAGAGCGTTACGCAAGCCTGCATGCCAAATTTCAAAATTTCACGACGGGCGGTTTTGGAAAACTTGTAATGGGGTGTTTTTCCCTCAGGGGTATTCCAATACAAAAATGTTTTGGCCTTTCTTATAAACTCAGTTCTTTTGAAATAACCAAAATATTTGATTTTGTTTAACCCTCTAGAGAATGTATTTTTCAAAATTCTGATATCTTGGAGTATGTCTGGAGCCTAAACTAAAGCTGTATGTAATTTCTTAATAAACGTTAAAGCTTAAAATAAATTCCTCGTTCAAAATTTCAACTTTTTAGTATAAGTTTTGGTTGGACATTGGTTGACGTGGTTGATAATTTAGTGACTCATTCAGTCAGTCACCTCAAAATTTTATGAATACGTATAGATTAATAAGACTTAAAAAAAAGGTTTTTGTTCCAAAGCCTATACAATTTTTGGAAATGAAAAACTTTTGTATCAAGCTGCAAAGACAACTTTTGAACAACATTTAAATTTCCCTCTTATTATATAGGTACTATAACCTTTGACAGTTGTATTTTAAATTCTATCCCTGCTGTAATTATCTGATACATGTTTTTCACCACCAAATATTAAAGATGTGATTCTTTAAAATTTTGATATCAATCAAGGATTTTCACTAAATCAAAAAATTTTCAAATGACTGGGTTTGAGAATGATCAGAAAAGATCGAAACACGTGTAAGGAAACTGAATTAAAAAACTGTGAAACATAACAAGTAACCACTATTTTATTTCCATCTAATGAACATTAATTATATATTTTTTAAATGTCTTCCTCCACTGTTATGTTAATGAAAAGCTTATTTTAAAGATAGATGTTCTCTACATGTTTCGAATGCAGAAGCATTTATCTTAAGGAGAACAAACGAAATTAAGAAGAAAAGGGTAGATATCATCCTAACGAAGCTTTAAGATTAAAATATTAGGTGAAATAAATGTTCAATGAGTAGAATAGGGAGAATCACTACAAAAATACACGTCAAACCGTGAAAAGGGAAATTACAGTAAGGTTTGTAGCTTTGGAAACTATCAGAATTTAAGTACAGAATAAAATGTTTAACAACCAGGTGTTTTTAACACCTTGTTTTATTAAAGTTTTGGATATTTTAGAAACCAAAGGAAAATTGATCTAGGCGGCCATATTTAAAACAAATGATAAAGTGTGATATGTCATTAAAAAGAAAATGTTTCATAGAATTATAGCATCGAACAAAAATGGAGGGTCAAGTCAAGTCAACTTTTAAATATTAAATAGAAAAATTTAAAAGTTGACTTTACTTCCGGTTAACCAAAAGTGGAATTGAAGGTTTAAATTGTCAAAAAAAAAAATTAATTTATGTACTTATTAACGTCTCATATTTTGAAATCTTTACTGCTAAATTACGAAAAAAAATTAGTTTCGTAATTTGTTTCTTGTATCACCCGGTATATAAAATAATACTAAATACTAAAATAAAACTTAACACTTTCTCCTGTATAAAAAAAATATGAGGTCTCATTGCAGAATACATTTTTAGAAACAAAGTTGAAAGGATTCCAAAACTGAACAGTGCCTTTACATTTGAAAAGAAAACAATAAATAAGGTCAAGAAGAAAATTTAAAAGGTATTTTAAAAAGCACGTTAGGAACTTACTGCAAATTATTCTTAATTTCATATGTATTTGTTTCAATCAGAAAGTGCATTTGAAGATAAAATAAAGGTTGAAATGAAGAATCTTTTTTGTTTAAACAACGAAACAACTGTTCGTAATTTTTGTACTTTTGAAATTATTTATTTTAATTAAACAATGCGCATATTTTTCTTTTCAAAATAACCATTTAAATTATTATTCTTTTACTTGTATTTGCATAATTTCACACAAAAGAATTTAAATGCTATCCAATGTTTGGTAATGTATACCAATATTTACGTCTCTGCATAGTCATTCAAAGAGTAAATTATGATAATACAACAAGACTGTCACAAATACATTTTTATATGGACCCTCAGCAAGCATTGTGTGTTAATTTTGCTCTGATTGGCTTTTGGCCCTTGACCTCCTGACGATGGAATCAGTAGTTCTTGACTACTGAATATTCTTCGGCGCAACATTAATTACAAATTTGATTAAATGGTTTAAAATAAATAACTAGATAATTAGTGTTCGGATTAGGACCATAATTCCAGATACGGGCTGGTTTAAATGATATATTTCATTACAGTATTTTTCACATAAGCTTTTAATGGCCATCGATGACATACGTCATTTCTAGTAATAAAGTAATTAGATTTTAGTGTCCGTATAGGTAAAATAGAAAGATAGTTTTAGCGGCAGGCGGACAAAGTATTACGGATTAGTGCGGCACCACAGTGGGCTACTGCAGTGCGATCTATATTTGAACCTACAAAATCGTAGAAAAAGTGTAGGAATGCGCAAAAACGTTTCATATACTGGATGTGTTGGCCTACCGTACTTGGTTTATTGTTAATTCTATATTTTCACGTCTGATGGTTTTCATCATATACATATTTATTCTTAAAAATACCTTGAAAGCATATTTTCGCTGTATTGAGAATTGCTTACAGGTTATGGCTTTCTGATGAGTCCTCACAAGGACGAAACAGCCTGCAATTGTCTACCTGTGCCCCAGAGAACCCATTACTTTAGGCGTTCCTTAGTACTTTAATGCAAAAGATAGATACACTACTTTGTCTGCTTGCCGCTAAAACTGTCTTTCTATTTCTAGTAATATTCATTTTACAGAAGTTAAAGTTTGGTCAGGGCCGGACTGGTGTTTTTGTAATAGTTAATTACTAAATAATCATATTTATTTACTTACTTTTTCATAAAAAGAACACTTACACGCACAGTTAGACGCAGTCGAACAGGTTACATTTACATTTTTAATATTAGTGTACTTATTTTAGAATAATTTTGAAACTTGGGTTTCAATGAAGTAGCTGACATCATTCAAAAAATATATGGAAAAATCTTAAAGTTGTTTCAATTTTGAACACCCTGTATCTAGAAAACATTATACAAAAATTATATTAACTTTTTGTCTTAAAATAAATCAAAGATTAATTCCTTAAAGTTTCTGTACTTACTTAAAGAACACCTTTATATACAACACAAGAGGGTTGATATTATAACTTTAAGTATTAAGACTTTCGGTCTGCAGGTCATTTTCAGGTGATGACATCCTTCCAATAGTAAAATCTTCTACTTCTTGATAGTACTATGCAATTTGATATGTATTTTGAATGTTATGCCATCTTGTAGAACATAAAGAAAGGCTATGAGAAAGTGTTTTTGTTTTTTTTCCTAAGTGAAAAATGAAGGCGCAAAAAATTAGAAACAAATTTAGTTTTTTATGAATATCTCCGAAGGTATTCGGAATATTTAGAATTTTTTTTCACTAAATTCTTAAGCCCCAAAATACGCAACTTTGCCTCAATTTAACCATCTTCGTATCTCTTACTGTTTTCAAGATCCCCTTGTACGCACACGAATTTGTAGCACCCTGTTACCCTGTATAGTACATTTCATGCATTTAATCTTGTAGTAATTGTCTAGAAATGAGTGAAAAACTGGAGATTTCTCAAATAACAAAGTGCATCGCCCACATTCTTAGTTCGATCAGAAAATAACAATAATTCGGTAAAAATATATGTTGGTATTATACCTTCACTTTTCGCACCCTTTAGGAAAAAAATTGTTTATGCATAGACTCTGGGATAAATAAAGAACAAATTTTATCTGACAGATTATCATATTTTTGAAGTATGTATATTCTTAACCTCACTTTATTAAGTGTCATAAAACAACTTACAACATGTTAATTTGGTTTCTTTGTAATTGACCACTGTGATTGGTAAGTTCCATATTCCATATCCTAACTAGGATGGATATGAAATCATATCGTTCAGTTAACCGGAATATCCCACTTTTTCAATCACTTTAGTGTAAAGGAAATAGTTAATTTTCATGTGTGGGTAGAAAAATATTATCTCAGGTCGAGTATCCACGTGTATATTTGTTTTTATTCCCTGCCACCTGGGAATAAATAGACTATAGTTATCTGCACTCACTTCCGTCGCTTGCATGTTTTAATACATTATTAGGATAATCAGGATTTTCCTTCCTAAGACTGAATCAATTTTGATTAATTTCACTGACAGAAGATAAAATATGTCAATAATAACAAATAAATGGTTGTTATAGGAACACTAAACGTTTTTGGCTTTTCGGGGTGCATTCATAATATCTTTTCGTTTAATTTCTAATAAATAAGGATGCGATATTATTTGACGTCTAATTTGAACGTAATGTGTTGGTGATACGAAAACAGAGATCGCGGAAAAAATGTCGTGCGTTGTTTTAAAAATGTCACCTTTACTTTATTGTAGATACAGGCGAAAACGACGCTTTTTCAGGTAAGTATAATAATAAATGTATTAAAACCTTTTATGTCATGGTGAAGTTTGTCTTTTAGGCAGTAACATATAGATACTAATTTTGCCAAATGTAAATCAAAATTCTCTACTTTTTTTTGTCATTTAATACATTGACAATTGTTACTTTTTCGTCAACTATCATTTGTCTATTATTATTATTATTGACAACCCTCGGTGTCAAGACAAAACCAATAGTTTTTTAATAAAATATTGCTAAATTTAAACATTATTTAATTATAGGTAATTATTCTTTAACTCAATTGATTTACAATAACTATATCACAATAGTGCCTGGAAACATCCTTCAGCTTTTGATCGCAAAATGCAAATAAAAGTTGCAAAACAACAATCAAACGACAAAATAGGGTTCTGTTTCGATTCACAATTAAAAGTTACTGACTGATGATCAGTTGATTTATAAATATCAATGTTCAATCTTATCACAAATCATATAACTATCCGAGTTAATAAAACAGGTTTTAAAGGAATTAACAATTTTTTTTAGTCATTATCAAAGGATGATCTCTAATCCAAGATTTCATCATTTTACCCTCGAAGCAAAGAGATTTGACTATTTTTTTTATTACATTTTAAAGTTTTTTCCAAATTTAATGAATATTCCCCCTACTTTGAGTTAAAGTGATTGATAAAACCCTTCTTGACCGAGATCTTGCATTTTGACTAATGAGAGCGGCTTCTGTAAAATTTAAAATTCCTTTTTTTCCTGCGCAGGCTTACTAGAGCCCTGCACGGGCCGGAATTTCATGATCCGATCCGGCCCGAGCCGGAACTTTGTGACGCAGTCCGGTCCGGCCGGTCAACCAAAATCAAATAGCCCGACAAGTCCGGCATTCCTGACAAGTCCAGCAGGCGCGACAAGCCCGGCAGGACCGACAAGCCTGGTAGACCCGGGGGGCCCGGCAGACCCGACAAACCCGGCTGGCTCGGAAGGGCCGGAAAAAATTATTAGGGCTAAAAAATTGTTTTATAAATATTTCTTTTAAAAAGCACTTAAGCAAACCAAGGCTGACCCGAAAGACCGGTTGGCCATAAAAGTCCGGCAAGCCCAGTAGACCCGTGAGGCCCGACAGGCCCGGTGAGATCGATATACCCGGCAAGCCCTACAGGCCCGGAAAAAATTGTTAGGGCCCGAAAACCCGAACGTTTAATAATTAAGAGGCCCGGCTCGATCCGAGCCCGATAATACCTATCAAGAACTGAGGAGTAAGCAAGGCATATCGGATCGCTCAAGAAATACCGATCGTACATTCCAAATAACAAATATCACCTCTTCTTATCTCTCCAACTCTAGAGATTTCCCGGCCAGAGCAATTGACAAAATTCTCGCCGAACGTATAGCAAAGTCCGTGCAATTACTGGCTGGATACACATCACAGCTTCTGACGTAATTTTTGATTTAAGTCATGTCTCTGATTAAATCGTATATTTTTTCAATGTTGTTTGGATTTAAATAAGCTTCACAGTGACATATGTCTTCTTTTGCTGAATAATGAGACATAATTTTAGAATATGTTGCAACTAATTATTTTTCGCTTTTAAATCACTTTTAACATGTAAAATTAAAGTTTTTCGAAATGACACAGGTTGCAAAACGAATTTTATGTCGATCGACAGGACCTTTTAATTAATTAATACAGACCTACCTTGTTTTTTGTTTCTGTTATAATTATGTATTTGCGAGTGCATCAAGTCAGTAATTAGAGAAACTAATATTATACTATACAATCTTTTTGAGGAGCGCGATCAAAAATATCTTACCCTAAGGTAAAATATCATTGCGCACGATGCTATTTTTGGAAAACGTGTTGAAGTTCGTGGGTCTTGGGTCATATGACGATGGGGAAGATTTTGGTTCTATTCTTAAGATGCATAATGGATTTCTGATGGGTTGTTTATAAATAATAATAAATTTTTACGAAAACAATGAAAAACTCTATATTTCTACAGCTGAAAATAGGAAACCAAATAGTGCTATTCTGTAACGAGAAAAGCTTACCAGTGATCGTAGAATGCATTATATAAAGATAGTGCTGGCAATGTCGTTACAGAATCGCACCAAGATTTACGATTTTTTTTTTTTTGGAAATTATTCAAACACCTTGTACAATATTTCACCTTAATAAATACAATATATACACAACAATAATGCAACGCAGAAGAGGTCAGGTAATCGTAACTTCGGGAATCGATACATTTGGCCTCTGGCTGTGTGTTCACGCCACGCTCCAAATATATCCACCGGGCTCTCGAACGTAAAGATACCTATTCAATCCCGAAGCATGCCAGTCTCTTCGATCTATTTTCATCTGCTTTGCCGGCCATCTTTTGGACTAAATATCGAGATCTTTTGTAACATTTAATGCCAGCGGCTACCTACGCCTCTAACCCACAGCAGCGGAAGCAAAATTTGGCAACGGTCTTAAGTCTGGTTTATATCTTTGTAATAAGAAAAATAATCTTTTTATACTTGCAAATTTAAGCTGAGGCGAATTCTTTACCGTCTTTAAAAATGTTTATAAAAAGCATACAAATTTGCTATTAGTATCGATTATTTTATATAGAATTTATTTTTACCTGGTTTAATCTGACAGTAAAGTCAACTAAGTTTTTGATTTTAACGAAAGATCAATTTTTTTTAATTAATGATAAGTCTATTTTGTATCATACAACTAGCATTATTCTCGCAATTGACAAAGAGAAAGAAATAAGTGGCAAAAATAAAATAGAGCGATTACGTCAGTTGCATCTAAATGGTACATTGTATACTTAGTAGGAAAAACTGAACATTCCCGGACGACCGTAAAGATTGTATGTCGAGGCGCAAGCCGAGACTGACAATACGGAATCTGGGAATGTGGCTTTTGCTACAAGGTATACATACTATTTTTCTGTAAATCGAAAATTATTAAGACGACATAACTTATTAAAATTAACTTGTTAAAATTTTGAAATAATTATTATTAACTTTGTTCACAAATAAAGCATGCCATTAAATATTTGTGTTGTAACTATGGAAACACAGTAATATTGAATTGTCAAGCTTAACACATTTTAGTTTACAAGTAGCCGTACAGAAATAATATTTCCTTACAGTACAATAATAAATATTTCCTAACAGTTATTTTCCGTTGCCTAGCAACGACTAAGTGTAGGAATAAGTTTCATGTGCATCAAACTCTGGGTAAGTGAAAGTCAAGTTGAATAATAAGAAAAAGGCAGAAGTAAAGTCCGGAACAGACCAAGAACTGACGGGCGGCGTTTGGGAAGGTAAGGTCTTTCACCAGCTTGGAATGAAACTGCATATCGGAAAAGACTCAACTTGGGAACAAGAAATATAACTGGCACCCTTACAAGCTACACGATATTACAAAAAATTAAATGGAATCATTAGTGGTTTAAAGGGAGGGGGCCCTTGATGTGACTGAGATACCAGATGGCTCGAAGAAAGAATAAATAATTACTTAAAAGATAAAAGTTATTACTGTTAACTTAATACCTCCAAGGATGGCACACAATGACGTGGATCCTCAAATCATGATAAGTAGAACGTTTGGGTTCTACTTTAAAGATAGTATAAGCAGTGGCGTAACTAGACTTTTGGGGCGGGAGGTCGAAATGTTTTAAGGGCGCAATGTTTTCGATTTTCGATTTTAAAAAAATCCTTACTTATATATATTCAACATAACCTATGTTCACATAAAAAATAAAAATAACTAAAAATTCCATAAAACAATCTAGCTTTGATTCCTTATCTTTGTTTCTGTTATTTATTTATTGATGTTTTGTTTCCTGACGAGTGTTAGTTATTTGTTTTGTTTAATTATAATGGTCAAATTAATTTCAGTTTGCGTGTGGCTCGTCTTTTTACAGGCTTCCATCTCATACATTAATTTAGATTTGGAGAATCGTGTAATAGCAAGAAACCAATAATAATTATAATATCTTTCTTCGTAAAGAAAGATATTATTTATATTGATCGTAATTTTATAAAACACTTATGCCGGGTCGCATAACGATTTTTAACAAAAATTTACTAACCAGCAACTTTGACTGTTACATATGACGAAAAAAATATGTCATAGTACAACATATCCAGTGACAGTGTTTAAAAGTAACTTCTCTTATATTTTTAAAAGTATATAAAACTGTTAAATAACTGAAGGCGACAATTGTTTGTTTTGAAGGTTGGAGACAGTGGCGTAGTCAGGGGGGGGCCTAGGGGCCCCCCGAAATCCAAAAAAAGAAGATATAAAATATAATTGGGCAACATAAAAATCTTTAACGGCAACGCTATCAATAACGCGCCAAATACAATAACAAATCATCCTCCCAGCCACTACAGCTTCAGCAGAAAGAAGTTTTTCCAGTTTAAAAAGATTAAAAATATATCTGAGAAACCATTCAGGCGAAGAGCGTATAGCAAGTTTAGCTTTAATAAGTATTCATCAAAAAATCCACATTGATATATGAAATAATCAATATATTTTGTCCAAAAAAGCGACGAATTACGGTTTAGTTTTAGGCAAAAAAATATTTTGTGCTTTTAGTTTATGGTTAATTTTTGTTTTTTCAATAAATAAAAAATATACCTTATTTTTGTTATTTTTTGGCTCAATTATGCCTATTTCATGAAGAAGTTTTTGTTTAACAAGTATACTATCTGTTTTATATTACCTATCATATTATGATTGTATATTATTATGTATTTGTATAACTCACTACAAGTTTTTTATTTAATATAAGTATTTTTTTATTTTGAAATTTTTTTTGATTGCCAAAAAAAAGGGTTTTTTAGGCGTGGCACCCAAAAAAATTTGCCTACGGCGCTGGTTCGTCGCTGGTTCGTCGCTTTTCCTACCCATTTGCCCCCCCCCCCCCCCCCCTCGAACTAAAATTCTGGCTACGTCACTGGTTGGAGACAATGATGTTTCTTGAATGATAGTAGAGTTTTGAACTTGCATTGTATTTATTTGTTTTAAAGTACAACGTTTTAACTTGTAAGTATCTCCAGTGGTCTTCAGGTGAATACTAAATAAGTACGGTAACTACAGCTTTATTTATACTAACTAGATGCACTTTAGAATAACTGACATGGGTGCAGTCATGCGTTAAGTTTCTGGGCGGTATTTTAAGTTTACGTCAACAAAGGTTTCCAAAAATTTCTTATTATCTAATGATATATGGGCCTACTAAAGCAGTCTGGGTTCTTGTGTATGGTTACAGCTTTCTTGAACTTTCTCCAGTGTGGTTCTTTATGCAGGATTTGAGCTACCCCCAATACAATATGGAAGAGAAAAAAAAAACATTACACGCATTTAGAGCTTATAATACGGCATAGACAACATAGACATCTCCACGATATTTTAAAATTAACATTAAAATGATTTAACAAAAAAAACATTGCATGGATGTTGATGTAATATTCTGTGACATTGAATATTAATGTCGTAACTATGTATGATCTATTGCATACATTTTTTAATACGTTAATAATTTTCCAGATCATGTTTTATATTTTGTTATCGAATGAAAGATTAATTAATTTAAAGACAATACTCGTAAACCTATTATCCGTTACATATGAAAGACTTTTTAAATTGGCTTACATTTAAAATTAAATAGACAAATAGTTTGGGAATAGGCTAGGCAGCGAGGAAGATAATATATATTTCAGGGCCAAATTCCTGCAGCGTGTAATTATTTTAGTAATAAACAGATGCTGTGGTTAAATGGTTTACAGTTGTTCAAATCAATGTTAAATTTATTTTTGTTAACTACCAGCGGAAAAAGAATGAAGAAAGTAAAAATTGAAATGTATTAGTATTCACACGAATGCCTTTAAATACATTATCGCCCTATTTAGAAGGAAACAATAAATATTTACGATTTATTTATAATTTCTTGCTAAACTTAATATGAATATCTTTTATTGGTAGTCTGTGTAACCTTCACTAGTTTTGTTTGTACAGTGATGTTCGTTCTTTACGTAATGCAAAGCATAATAAATGTAAATTATTTCTTTTTTGCATAATTAATGATAATAGTCAAGCGTTTATTGCGCAAAGTTTAAAGAAGCGACATTTATTATTATTACCTCCCAGGAAAATGGTTTAAAATTGGGCGTGAAGATTAAACTTGTGATGCGCGTATGTTTATCTTTTAATAATAATTTATTCTCTTTAATAATTTAATATCACAATAAATTAACACTATTATGTAGTTATTTTGTTTTGATAGCGGAAATGTTTAAATTTAAAATGGAATGGATGTATTTATTATCGTATTGTATACAATTCAAAAGATGTTTTATTAATCAAGGTTGTTTTCTTCCAGGTGTACGGGTTAGCATGTCAGTGCCTTCGATGGTACATCGATCAGGCGGAGGCAATCTAATAGTGCGCAGCGTTGTGAGCGACGACGCTCTCTACGAACCGGCTGACGACGTCCCCGACGCCGGCGAAGACGCCGACGAGCGGCCTGCCAACGAGACGACTAGCATCGACGACGTTCACAGCAAAGAGTTGCCCGACTGCAAGGTGAGGCGCAACTACACGTGCCCGAGCTGCGACTTCTTCACGCAAAACCCGCGCTTGTATCTTTACCATCTTCGCGATGTACACAACCAGAAGATAAGGGTCTACGAGTGTCCGAACTGTCTATACGCTTCAAAACACTTTCAGAAACTTCTTAGACATTCAAAAATGGTACACGGGACGAGTGAGGGTGTCAGTGCGGCCGAAACATCCCGGAAGTCGCGCAAACGTTCTGTAGCCGACGAAGAAGTTGAAGAGCCGCAGCAACAACTACCCCAAGACACTCCCGATGAGGACGGCGTTGACGAAATGCTTCCGGAAGACGCGGATAGACCAGTGTTGTTCAAGTGTTCAGTGTGCGCTTTTTCGAGTCGAAATCGCGTGCTGCTAAGCAAGCACGAGCGCGAGGAGCACATCAAAACGAAGTTCTTCCGGTGTTCCAAGTGCACGTACGTGACGCATATCAAGGCCAGGTATACCAAGCATGTGAAATATCATTCGATGCCTATGATCAAGTGTGATATGTGCGATTTTCGGACGCCGTACAAATGGAACCTAGACAGACACAGCAAGAACCACAACGGCAAGGGCGCGTTCCGCTGTTCGGCTTGTAACTTTACTGCCGACATAAAGCAGAGTCTTACGGTGCACGAAATGAACCACCATGTTCCACCAGTAGGGCAAGCGGCGGGGCTTGGTGTGGGGCGTCGCAGGAATAAGGTCGGGGCCAGCGATACCACTGCAGCCGAAGAGGCAGCGGCGAGTGGCCAGGAGGCGTCTCAGGTGAGTTACACTGTCACACCACCACTTTACTTATAATATTTAAATAGGTTTCGACACTAGACATTATACACATGCACTCGGAAAATAGTAGCGGCGTTAACGTTAACAAAGCACTATATCGTGTAATTTGTTTATGATCATTGTTTAATTGCGCCGATCCTAAAAAGAAAGCACCTCAAAAATAAAATTTAATAATTTAATCTGAATAACTAACGACATATTAAAATATTATCATAAAACTCGCAAGGCCATTTTCACTGACTTGTCTTCGTTGCGTTTATAAAGATACCCAACAATGTATAGGATAATAAAGTTCTGTCTCTTCTTATCAAAACAAATTTATGTAATTATAAGCGATTTCAGTTTATTCTAATAAATATATTTTATTGTCCCAATAAAGAAGTATTGGTGCCAAATAGGTCAAGTTAAGATTATCTTTCTAAATGTCGAGCGATCGAGGTTATGCAACTAAAAGTAAAGAGGAAGCAATATAAATTTTACTAAGTGCATCTGCAACGCACTTGGAAGGTTTTAGAGTTGTTATTTATAAACAAAGAATATTAAAGATCGCAGGTATTAAATATTAAAATAAGAAGTTGTGGGCGGAACAGAGAATAGATTATTAGGCAGCGATCCAAAAATCTTACGTCGATAAAGTCGAGAAAAAGTTGGTCCAAATACCTTAAGATGTTTATAAAAGAACCCGCCAAATTGCTGGATAATATTTTCTCTCTTTATATTGCTTTGGTGTATATAGATTACGTAATCACACAACAAAAAGCTGTTGAATTTTTCATAAATCAAAACCAGGTTAATATAATCCAATAAGAAATCATTTCAATATATTGATTCCAGGTTCGCCATTTCTTATGCAGAATTAATAGGGCACATTTGAAAACATTATACATTGTATTAATGTCTATTATACTTCCGCGTGTTTCAATTTAAAGCTCTTCTTAAAATAAATATCGAAGTAAAAATATACCAGTATAGTGCGCGAATCTGAGGCTGAACTATGTAAGAACTCGGCACGTGTATGAGTTATCTTTCTTTTTTTGAGCGGAGGTAGGTTAACTAAGCAAAAATTTAGCGCTAGTGGAGGTAGCTTTGTAATTCTAATAATAACTCTGTTATTTTCGTGGTGTGTTTTGGCGATGCGTATTTATACTTACTTCTTACGTTCTTGGCGTTCTGAGAGTAAAAATAGATGTCTTAAGTAAGCTCTTGCCAAATTATTCCAGGACTTGTTTTTATTCTAGGAAGGACTTGACCTCGTTCATTAATTTTATGACGGATTCCTAATTCAAAATAGAATTGCACTTAGCAAAAAGAAAACTCGACTTTCGACTTCGGCATAATTACTCCACATCAACAGGTTTTTGTCGCGACGCATCGCTTTTCATTTAGGAAAATTCCTTTGGTATTATGCAATCAACAATTAATGTCTTGTATTTCCTTGAACGGATATTTAATTTTCTTGCAGCATTTGCACTTCATAAAAATGTATTGTTTTCGTTTCCACATCAAACTATACATATAAAGGTAGATTCTACACTAAGTGCGGAAACCTCCGATTCTGATTAACACATTTGATACATGATTATAATGATATATTTAGAACATGTCAACAGCGACTCATCTTTTTGCAGTATCGTCGACACGGGGGAGCAAGGGGGCGACCCCCTCTCGCCCCTTTCTGTTCGGCGCCCACTTCCTCTAGTACTACAGGGTGGCCTGCTCTCAACGCTGGATTCCATAGCATATAAACTACTAAACTTTTTTTAAATTTTAACATGTTAAACCGGAAGTTTACTTTTAGATATAGAATAAAAAACTAAGATATGGAAGTAATAACTATTTTTCTCTAAGATGGGCCGTTTCAATGCTACAGCCTGTCAAAAATGTGTGAAAATGCCACATTTTAAACGTCAATATCTTAAAGACAAAAGTGATTTTATACCATTTTATACAAAAAAAAAACCGTAAATATACATAGAATTTAATAGGGAATTAGAAATTAATATATATAGGGTGTTCCATTTAAAGAAAGTATGCTGGATATCCCTGACAATTTGCGACACCCTGTAATTTTTAAAATAATTTTTAATTGTAGATCTAATAGGTACCTTTTTAAACTCTGTGTTTGAAAAATACAAAAAATTGAGTAGTTTAGATGCTATGGAATCCTGCGTTGAAAGCGGGCCACCCTGTATAATGAACGGTATTTTTTTTTAAATTTCGTATTAAGTAAAAGCCATTGTCATTATATTAAATTTATAATTTAAAAACACTTGGCGCTCTTCATACAATTTTAGCGTGAATCAACGTTATGTTAGGTAGAAAAAAATTATAAAAATATCTTGGTCTGCTCTATACTACCCTTTGTAAGATTTTTACTAGAAATTCTACCACTATTTAAAATAAAATATAAAAAACTAGATTGGCAATAAAAAAAATTTGATTTAAAAAAAAATGTTTTTAATATCCTGAGGTACCTCTAAACGTTGAGCTAGCCAAAAAATATATTTTACATTTTGTTTTGAGAATTACTCTAATTTTCTTTTCCCAGGCACCTATTTCATCCTATTCCTAAAAATTAAAAATTCTAGTTTTACGAAAATTTTCGAATCTCAAAAATCCTCTAAATGTTGAGCTAGCCCAAAAATATTTTGGTGAGTTGTTTTCAGAACCTTTTCCCAGGTTTTCCATTTTTCGGAATAAAATTTGTTCCATCCAATTTATTTATTAAATTCAAATGGAATACCTGGAAAAAGTGGGCGAGTGTTTCCTAAAACAACCCTATAAAATTATTTTGTGCTATCGTTTGGATGTACCCAAAAACTTCTTAAAAATATATAGTTTTTAAATTTTTGGGAATAGGACGTAATTCCTAAGAAAAGTATTTCTTAAAGCAACTGTGAAAAGTATATTTGAACTACCTTTAGCGGTGCACAGGATTTTTAGAAAATCGATATTTTTACTGCAAATCTCCAATTTTGTCCTAAATGATTGAAGAATATCTAATAAATATCTTACACAAGGTATAGAACTTTTAACATTGCCTTTTGTAATTTTTTTACCTAGTTAGGAATTTATTCAATACTTTGAGTCAATTGAGATATCCTCAATCCTTCAAAAAAAATCGCAGAATTTCTTGTCCTTGAAGGTAGTAAAAATAGATTTAATATTATTATTAACACAAGGAAGAAAGAGGAATTTCTATTTTTAACAGAGGATGATAAAATTACAGCAAATGATTATAACACAGCAATAAACTGAAATATGTTACTTGATAATATGGCGAAGGAAATTTAAATTCACACAGTAAAGTTGTGAAAAATAGACTATACCTAAATAGAGATAAAATACAGCGCTACTAGTTCTAATAGGTATATACAGGGTGATTCACGTTGAGTGGCCTATTAGAAGATCTCGGAAACAAACAAACTTATCTTTCCAAAAATTTGATAACAGGCATAATTGGCTTTGAGCTTTTAAAATATTATCTTTTGAGGTTTTTGTTACTTCCGGTTATACCGGAAGTTAATGCCAACTTTGCTATTTCAAATGGAACACCCTGTATATTTTAGCATTTTTGATTACATTATTAAAATCTAAATAATTTTTGTTAATATTTATCTATTCCTATAACTAACCGTTTTTGAGATATGAATGAATGTGAAAAAATGTGAATATGAAATAATGAAGGATTTTTTTGTATAAAAACGCTCCGAGAACAAAGTTTAGTAACTCTGAAACTAATAAAGGTAAACATTTAAAATTTTGTAAGCTTTCAAGTAATAAATAGATCTTTAGTTTAAATTACTTAGGTTTCATGTTTTTTATACAGGGAGTTTTTAAAATTGTGCCAATGTTCCCATTTACATAAATGTGCATAAGTCAATTTTTGCAAATTAAATACCCTATTTTTTAACTTACTAACGCGTAGAGAATTAAATTTCCTATCTAAATGCCTTATATGGTACAATCCACATTTTTAGTCGTTTTGGAATTATGAGCAATTTAAATAAAAAAATCTTAACATTTCTGTTTGTGTTAATGCGACATTATTTTTGAAAAGAAGACTTCAACTGGAATTTTCGCTTGACTTTGAAAATTAGAAATAGCTAAGCAACGAACATAGGCGCTTAATAGCAAATGGTAACAAAGCTCAAAGTCAAACGAAAATCCCAGTCGAAGCCTTCTTTTCAAAAATAATGTCGCGTTAACACAAACAGAAATTTTAAGATTATTTATCTAAATTGCTCATAATTCCAAAACGACTAAAAATGTGGATTGTAAAATATAAGGCATTTAGATAGGAAATTTGGTTCTCTACACATTAGTAAGCCAAAAAATAGGGTGTTCCATTTGCAAAAATTGACTCATGCACATTTATTTAAATGGAAACATTGGCATAATTTTAAGAACTCCCTGTATAAAAAACGTGAAACCTAAGAAATGTAAACTAAAGATCTATGTATTACTTGAAAGATTACAAAATTTTAAATGTTTACCTTTATTAGTTTCAGAGTTACTAAACTTTCTTCTCGGAGCGTTTTTACACAAAAAAATCCTTTAATAATTCATATCTCAAAACCGGTTAGAGATAGGAATAGATTAACATTAACAAAAGTTATTTAGATTTTAATAATGTAATCAAAAATGCTAGAATATATAGGGTGTTCCATTTGAAATAGTAAAGTTGGCATTAACTTCCGGTATAACAGGAAGTAATAAAAACGCCAAAATATAATGTTTTAAAAGCTCAAAGCCAATCATGCCTGCTATCAAATTTTTAGAAAGATAAGTTTACTCGTTTCCGAGATCTTCTAATAGGCCACTCAACGTGAATCACCCTGCAACCGGTGGTTCGCAAACTTTTTCGGGTATCATTCATGTGCAATGTAGATCAATCGTCCACACCGAACTAAAAAAATCAAAACAATTTTTAGTTTTAAACATTTGGTTTTACTAAAAAAAAATAGTTACGAACAAAACATTATTATCTTACTCCATATTTTACCATGATTTTGAAACGAGGGAATTCCGCTCAGCCAACAATACCAACAGTGTTGCCATTCATAATATAAAATTAAAAATTGCGGGAAACAATAGACTTTGAATAAAATTCAACAAGCTAAATAAACTTTCTTAATTTTAAACGGTAGGCTTTGGACCCAAACAAACCCCATTTGGCCACTTCTCCGAGTTTTAGAATAATCACTTTCACACGAGTAATGTAGACTATTTTTCCTACAACCACAAAGAATTATCGAAAAAGCCTTTGATTTGTAAAAAAAATATTTCAACACTAGTGTTGAAATTAGCATACCTACTTAGAATTATGTTCCACTTAATATCGGGTTTCATAGTTTGTCAATAGGCTTTTCCTTTATTTGTAGTTTAACTTTTTCATATTTTATATATCATAGGAAGAACTGATCCTGGATTGACTTCAAGATTAACCAGAATGAAAAATTTTAATTTTAATAAAGGAAAGATGCATTAAACATAAGTTTAAAAAATCCACCCAACAAGGAAGATTTCAATTCAAAATACCTAATTCTATAAATCCGCCTACGGCGTCGTGCTCAATTTACTTCCTCGTGCGATATGGACATCATATCCACTCTTGTTGTACAAACTACTATTCTCAACACGTTTGTGAAATTCGTCGCTTTCGAGCCAAGTTAACCGTGCTTTTGTTCTCATTTTCATAGGTGGTCGTAGGAAAACTATTTATTTTAAAATAACACATTTTCTGGGTCTGTGGATGGAATCGTGGTGCTGGGTGGGGTGAAGCACACTATCCTACATACTATCTATTCTCTATCTATCTATTTATTTTAATTTTAAGAGCTATTAAGTTTTTCTATGATTAATATAAAAAATTTGTAGAACATCCCATTCAACATATCTGGACATTAGGGTGACCACAAAAAATCGATGTCGGAATTTTGTTCGTCTGAACCCCACAAAACGATTCCCCTTTCCAGATATTGAGATAGCCGAAATTTGAGCTCGATTAAACGGCGTTAACCCGTGCCGCTCGTCGCTCAAAGTTTGAAAAATCCAAATTTTTGGCCAAAAAGCTGACATATGGAGCCATAAATCCAGAACGATAAATAATAAAAACACGCTGAATATCTCAAAAGAAAGCTAATGTTGTTCTTTAAAATTTATAGTCTATACATAATTGTTGTTATTTTAAGTCAAACCGAGTTACAACAGCCTTTAGCCCCAAAAACGTGACCTGGTACCACTAGGAGCATACTTCGTATATTTTGTTATTAAGTGATAAATTTTGCTTTTTTTGGTATATTTTTGAGTTTAAAGTAGAAATATAATACAGAAACAAGTAATATTGATAAGTCTAATGACATTTTTTATTTTAAAATATAAAAATTTGCCGGGGGTTTTAAAAAATGAAAAATGTGAGAAAATAGCTATTGCTATTTCATATGGCGAAAAGGAACAGCTGCTGGGAGTTCCTGTAACAGCAAACAGCTCTGAAGAGGAGCAAGCCGTAGCCGTATATGAATGCCTACATGAATGGGGTCTTCCTAATACCGTCCAGGCGATGTGCTTCGACACTACATCATACAACACCGGAAGAGTCAAAGGAGCATGCGTCATATTGGAGCAAATGTTGGGAAGAGAATTGGTATACCTAGCTTGCCGTCAACATATCTTGGAAATTCTCTTAAGAGGCGTATTCGACACAAAAATGGGATCAACCACTGGACCTCATCCAGACATTTTCAAGAGATTCCTCACTGTGTGGCCCAAGATAGACAAACAAAAATACGACACCGGTATCAGTGACAATCTAATACAAAAGCAGCTAACTCCAGAAGTAATTGCAAATGTTACTGCTGAATTCGAGACCAAATTAACTGAGAGCTACCCCAGAGATGACTACAAGGAGCTATTGCAGTTGTTTCTCGTATTTGTTGGATCACTAGACGGCAATGTTGTGGGTTTTAGAACTCCAGGAGCCATTCATCACGCTAGGTGGATGGCAAAGGCTATTTACTGCTTAAAAATGTTCATTTTTCGTCGTCAATTTAAGATGTCTAAAGAAGAAAAAAGTTCTGTGCGTGCCATTTCTGTTTTCCTAGTTAAAATTTATTGTAAAGCTTGGTTCAATGCTCCAAAAGCTCATTTTGCACCAAAGCAAGATTGAGGTATTTTGCATAGTCTGTTAGACTATAAAGAATGTAACAACGACATTGCAGAAATAGCCCTGACTAAATTTTCGAACCATTTGTGGTATTTGAATGCAAAGTTGGTGGGATTATCGTTTTTTGATCCCACCATCACAGACGATGAAAAGTTGTTAATGGCTAATAAATTGCTCGGTAGTACAGATGAACCATCAGAGCACGCTAGGGTTGTAAATCCAAAAGTTAGTAAAGAAAAATTAAAAGAGGTAGTTGATGGAGGATTGGTAAATTTACTTACCAAAGAAACGTATACATTCTTTGATCGATTTAATATAAAAACAGATTTCCTAAGACAACATCCAAACACCTGGCCTCAAAATAATGACTTCCAAGAAGGATTGAAAATTGTCAAAACATTAAAAGTAGGTAATGATATGGCTGAGCGTGGTGTTAAATTAATAACCGACTTTAACGACCTTCTGACAAAAGATGAAGAGCAAAAGCAATATGCCCTGCAAGTTGTAAGCAAATGCCGAGCATTATATCCTGACGTTTTAAAGACCACTTTAACAAAAGCTCTAGAATAGATCAGATAACTATGTAAAATTATCAACTTATGTAGGTATTACGCCTGTATCTTTTGTGTGACTGTTTTGTATGTATTATATACCTGATTTTTATATTTTGAAATAAAAAATGTCATTAGACTTATCAATATTACTTGTTTTTGTATTATTATGTATATTTCTACTTTAAACTCATACCAAAAAAAAGCAAAATTTATCACTTAATAACAAAATATACGAAGTATGCTCCTAGTGGTACCAGGCCACGTTTTTGGGGCTAAAGGCTGTTGTAACTCGGTTTGACTTAAAATAACAATAATTATGTATAGAATATAAATTTTTAAGAACAACATTAGCTTTCTTTTGAGATATTCAGCGTGTTTCTATTATTTATCGTTCTGGAGTTATGGCTCGATATGTCAGCTTTTTGGCCAAAAATTTGGATTTTTTCAAACTTTGAGCGACGAGCGGCGCGGGTTAACGTCGTTTAATCGAGCTCAAATTTCGGCTATCTCAATATCTGGAAAGGGGAATCGTTTTGTGGGGTTCAGACGAACAAGATTCCGACATTTTTTTTTCCCCCATATGAGATCCGGTCACCCTACTGGACATAGAGGAATGATGGTCGGCGCTGTCGTTGGACGTTTCTAAGTCAAAATATTTTATATAAGTGGGCATAGTTTTTTTTATACCAGTATACCTACACCTGAAGACGACTGGAGATACTTACCAGTTGGAACGGTGTGATGTAAAGCAAATAAAGGCAATGCAAGTCCAAAACTCTTCGATCATTTAAGAAACATTCATTATTGTCTCCAACCTTCAAGCATACACTAGGACAAGTAATATTACACGGTATAATATCGTGTTGCACCAAGATTTTATTCAAGAATTAACTGATAAATCGACCAAACAACATTGACTGTAACCTAAATGTTATTGGCAACCGACAACTTTAATTGAAACTCAATCGCTTCTGCCAATGCATGTCATTATGGTTACAATCAAAATTGTCTGGTTTGTTAAATCTTTAAGTAACCCAACACACAGCAACTGAAAGATTATCTTTAATAATGTTAAATAATAATTAACATGCAGGGAATTTAGCTGTCTAGTCACTTATACTTCCATAATTCAATTAAAATATCTGCTATTAATAAATTTGCATGTATTACCTAAACATAAACAGTCTTCTTATTTGCATAATGTTTTTTAATTCTTCTTTTATGAATGCTTTTATAAATTTAATCATTTTTGCTTGCCATCAGCGCTCTAATTTCTTTGGGAAATAAAATACGTAAGAGCTGACGACTTGTCTTTTGCCTGTTTGTTTTGATACTCAGCAAGTATAATAAAAAATGTGCCGGTCTTTCGCAGCAGTATTTCTGCTAAGTGTGTGAATTATAATAAAAATTATTGCATTTTTTTTTTGCCGAGAAAGATATGGAGAATAAACCAGTAAATGAAACGAAGAAAAAACGATAGTACATATCAGTGGCGTAGCCAGAATTTTAGTTGGGGGGGGGGGGGGCAAATGGGTCGGGAAAGCGACGAGCACGCGCCGCAGGCAAATCGCTGAAGACGAAAAATTTTTTGAGTGCCACGCCCTTTTTTTTGGACAATCAAAAAAAAAATTCTAAATAAAAAAATACATGCATTTAAAGAAACTTGTAGTGAGTGATACAAATACACTAATATAGGTAATATAAAACAGATAATATATACTTGTTAAACAAAAACATCTTCATAAAATTAGCATAATTGAGCAACAAAATATGAAAAATAAAGTATATTTTTTATTTATTGAAAAAACAACAATAATTAACCATAAACTAAAAGCACAACATTTTTCTTGCCTAAAACTAAACCGTAATTCGTCATTTTTTGACACAATAAATGGATTTTTTGATGAATACTTATTAAAGCTAAACTTGTTGTACGCTCTTCGCCTAAATGGTTTCTCAGATATGTTTTTAATCTTTTTAAAATGGAAAAACTTCTTTCTGCTGAAGCTGTAGTTACTGGGAGGACGATTTGTTATTTCATTTGGTGCGTTATTGATAGCGTTGCCGTCAAAGATTTTTTATGTTGCCAAATTATATTTTTTTTTAATTTCGGGGGTGGGGGGGCCTGCCCTAGTCCAAGCGTGAGACGAAAAATTAGGTTGCAATTGGACTTTTAGACCCCGAGTCCCTATGCTCGGGGGGGGGGAGCATGCAGCCCGGCAGCCTCCCCCCCCCCTAAATACGCCACTGCATGCATAGGCTGTAGCCACCTTAATAGGGTAGAGTGAAAAAAAACCATTTCTGTATACTACCAATTGGAATGGAAAAACTTTAAGTTCATATAATATTGTTAATACTTTCTCCACCTAGACATTGAAACAAATTTCGATAAGAGAGTTAATTTCCGTAAAATTGATGCACCAGCCATTGAAGTGGCCTTCCCAATTTGAATTCAATTAACTAATCAAATTATTCCACCTTTATTATTGTATACAGGATGTTCAAAATTCGATGCATTAGCATTACTATGTTAACTATAAGGGATAGAAAGTTGGTTAAATAGAGGCAAAGTTGCATATTTTTATGATGACTTTCGGAGATATCCTTAAAAAACCGAAAAAATCGATATTGTTTTTATCTTTTTAACTTAATTTTTTTAAATAAAGATCTCAAATATTTTTTTTTTTTAGAATTTTTTATAAAAGATATCATAGTGGAATTTAAATTGTTCATGTTGATAATATTTAAAACACGAAACGTTCTATCTGCAAACAAATTATTTTCTCGAGGAGCATAAAAATTGCTTTAAGAAAATGCTCTTGCAATTTAGTAAAAAGTGTTACATTATTAGGTTTGGATGGTCAAAAGCTACTGTAAAAAAATTCAGTTCAGTATTTAAAAAAATTTGAGATCTAAAAATCGTAACGTCACGTCGCGTATCTAAAAAATAAAATTATTTTCTTGAAAAGTATAGAAATTGCCTTAAGAAAGTGTTCTTCGGTTTTCAAAATAGCCAAGTATTTTTTAGTAAAGAAATAAAAACAAATTGATTTTTTCGGTTTTTGTCAAATGTCTCCGGAAATCATCGGATTTTTTTCAATTTCTTTTTAACAAATTACTCAGCATTAAAATATGCATCTTTGCCTGTATTTAACCAATCTTTCTATCCCTTATAGGTACCGAGTTAGCAATGTTAATGCATTTGTAACACCCTGTATATGTATTGCTTTGGTGGGTGTGTGGCAATTAAATGCGATATATCAAAGTTCTTAGCTAAATACTATAATATACTCTTTGCACAGTTGTTTACGTTGCTGGATTCATTCATACATTGAATTCGGCTGCTCAACAAGTACCGGGTGGTCAACTAAGAATGGTGGCCGGCCATATCTCAGAAACTTGTAATCGTACAGCATCCGGGTAAATTTTTTAATGATAAAACTACCTAAGAGAAAATGCTGGAAATTATTTTCCAGTTTGTAAAACCCCGCAAGGGTGAGTACCAGCCAATTATTCATTGTTCTTCGGGTTTTGACTAATTGACCGGTATAAAAACTGTCTGTATTTTACGCCTTACATACTTCCTAATACTTTTTTTCCTACACCATTTTTTCGATCTAGTAAAATAAAGTGGTGTGGGGAATTAATTTTTTCTCCTCCGGTTTGGCATAACCGATTTGAACAAACTTAGTCTCCTTTAAGACACATAACACCTAAACAAAACTCAAGGATAAAAAAACAAAAGCGCAGTTTATAGGGTAAATAAAGTTCTCTTAAAGGAGACTCAGTTTGTTCAAATCGGTTATGCCAAACCGGAGTAACCGTGGCGTATTTTTAAAAAAAAAATACCCCCCACCACTTTATTTTACTAGATCGGAAAGTTTGTGTCGGAGAAAATGTATTAGGAAATATGTAAGGATTAATATACAGGTACTTTTTATACCGGTCAATTAGTCAAAACACGATGAAAATCCTAATTTTAACCTTGGTCATGGCTGGTACGCCCCCTTGCGGAAATTTTACAAACTCTAAAATAATTTCCAGCATTTTCTCTTGGGCACTTTTATCATAAAAATATTTACCCGGATGCTGTACGATTACTAGTTTCTGAGATATGGCCGGCTACCATTCTTAATTGACCACCCGGTACGTATACCGCGTCCGTCAACAAAGCGGGAACAGAATGTTTCATCTTTATTAAAGAGCTTCTTAAAAAATACTAATAAAGCATTAGGTCTGGAATTAAAAGGGGCATATTTTAAAAACATTTTACATTATACAGGGTGTATCAAAAAAGGGCGATGGACTGAACTTTTTTTCAAAATGGAATACACTGTCCAAATCGCGCATCCTAGAAAAAAACGGTTTTTACATTCTCATCTTGTTCAACCTGTAAAACCGATTATTTTTTAAAAATAACATTAATACGCCAATATTAAAAACAACTTATGTCAATGCGCTAAAAGGAGAAAATAAACTTTGAAGGAAATCAAACCCATTAATGTGTCATTGTTGCACGGTCGCTTGCATTATCATCGAAACTGAATCAACATGTAAAATTTGAAGGAAGGAAAAAGGAAGTGGTTCTAATTTTTTTCATATTTTTTGCCCTACCCTCCATACTATTTAACTTAAATTCATTCTAAGTGCACCTGAAATGGTTATCGGACATGCAATAACTTTTGGCGGTATTACAATTTTGGTTGTGCAACTAATAAATTAAATTCCATTTGTTACACACTTTAGCGACCACCCAGTAGTTCAGGGGTTCCCAAACTGGGGGGGCGCTCAGCAGGATTAGAGGTGGCACGAGAGCTCTAAAAAACTGCAAAATTAATACAACTTGTATCTGTATAATGGAGGGGGAGGGAGGCGCGACCATTTCTTGATTCCCAAAAGGGGGCGCCATAGAAAAAACTTTGGGAACCCCTGCAGTAGATGCTATCATAAAAATGCATTGTTATCGGAACTGAATCACTATTTTCAAAATTTCGACTCTATGGGATAAGAGGAAGTGGTTCTAATTCAGCTTTGACCCTAACACAACAACCCATCCACACACACCCTAACTTTGCACCAGACAAGTTGCATATTTTTTCTTATCCCTGTATGTTATTTTAAAAGTTAAAAATTTTAGTTTAGTACCTCTTTGCAAAATTTCAAATTGCCGTAAGTTAAGTATATAATACATAGATAACACAAATTTTTAGTAAAAATTGCACAGCATTCCAATAAAAGATAAAACGAGGAAATTTTCTAGAATAGATGACTCTTTTAATTTACAATTGGTTACGAAATGGTCCAAAGATCAAAATGAAGTATTTCCAACAAAATTGAAGGAATAACCTTTATTTGGTTAGCAATGCTGCTTCCTGGATTTTGGTTTCTTAGATAACTTGGACCTAGGAGAGGCAGGGGCGCGGGCTCTCCGGTAAACCCGGGGGGTCTGAACATAGAACGAAAAACGAAAGAAAGAACTGTTTTGTTAAATTACAATAATTGTAACAAGTCAAGTTTGAAAACAAATATACCGGAGGGTGCATCGTAGTTGGAAACATGGGAAATCCGATGCAAGTTTTAGATTGTTCAAATATCTGCTCCCCTGTTGACTTTAGAGCGGGATTGTAGGGAGAGTTTCTTGGGATCTCTGTGTGGTGAGTGCACATGCAGAGTTTGAACAATTTTGGACAACCCGATCCGAACTTATTGGAATAGGATGGCGGTTGGGTTTTCATTAAAATTCAATAGGTGATGCTGCGGACACCAGCATTGATTGGACTTGTCAACCTGTAATTTGTCATTGTTAAAAGTAATTTGCAAACGGTAGGCTTTTAAAAAATCTTTAACAGATATATTTTACATTGGGTTTAACTAATATTTCAAATAAAACGAAGTTTTTTTTTCAAAACGGATCTTTTAATAGAAAACGAATTATTTTACTTACAATAAAACCTATTACATAGTATTAAAATCATTGAGAATTGCTAAAAGGGGAAGAAACTAAGAGGGTCTTTAAAAATAAACAATTGTTTATAAAAAAAAACTAATAGTTTTATTTTAAAAATACTGTACAACCGTTTGGAATATTGTTAATACTTAATGAAATGTTTAAAATTAATAATTCTACACTGGTTTTAAGACTTTAGACGAGGTTCTAAAGAGTTTAAAGTTTACAATCGGTCCAATTTTCGATTAGTTTATAATAAAACAACAAAGTTTTGTAATGTTATTGAATTAGGTATACGTGTTTCTTTAACAATAAAGAAATAAGTACTAAAAAGAAGATATTTTGTCCATTCGTCTGCATGCGGAATAGATACCTGAAACATAAAACATGCTAATAAACCAGACCAAGATTAATTACTTAGGTACAGCCCGCTTAATAAAACTAGTTTAGATTCCTAATATATGGCGTAAAATATATTCTTCCGGCAAATATTTTCAATTTTGGTACAGTGTTCCTGTAATAGTTAATTACCAAATAAACAATATATCTATAAGTTACTTTTTCATAAAAAGAACACTTCACAGATACACAAAGTCCAGCAGTTTATAATTTGCCAGTCTACTTACAAAATAATAGCAAAATGATCTCTAAAAATACCAAAAACAACAATTCTGCACTTATTCAACACGTGTAGAATCAAAACTAAAATGGAATGAATAGATGTGGTGCCGTTCGCGGCATGCGGTTCTGTTATATTGAAAGAACTCGCATAAAACACGCATATTGATGAAGTACGGAAAGAGATATGCGAAGGCAAAAGCGTAATAAGCCAATCAAAACCGTAAAAATATTTACTAAAGTATAGAGTCCAAATATTTAAAAATGTATATCCATTAATAAACATGGCCAGGATTCCGGAAAAGAGAAAGTAATGTTTTTGGTCTAACTTAATATATAGATATAATTTTATATGGAGCTGGTAACCTAACCGTAAAATTTATAAATATTTGTCGGATGCTCTTAGGTAAGTATTTAGAATCCACACTTAGTCGTAAATTTTACAGAAAATCTATGTATATATTTACATAATATTACATTTTTAGTAAACCATTAATAAGATAATCTAGCCTAGTTATATATATTTTAATTTCTTACACGGTTGGTATAATGAATGAATGTAGTGAGTAGTAGAATGACTAGCCAGTTTTTCCCACCCACCAAAATCCCGCTAAACGCTATTTCAAACGCGAATTTCTCTGAAACTACACAAACAATTTGGTAAAAACCTGTTTCATATTCAGCGGCAAATATAATTATTTCTAGCGAACCGAAATTCAGATTTCAGGAGTTAATGAATGCTGAGATATTAGCGTTTGAAAATCCGAATAGCGAGGTTCTGTTGGTTGGCAACAACTGGCTAATATCCGTATTAGATAACGTTAAATTGATGTGATTCACACTATTCCTAAAAATAAAAATGTAATCAGGTTTAAAGAAAATAATTCCCATTCCAGGGTATACCGGGTGTCCCATTATGGATGGCCACCGACCGTATCTCGGAAACTATTGGGCATAGAAATTCAGGAAAAAAATCGTAATTAAAACGGCTAAGCAGAGAACATCCTGGAAATAATTTTTAAGTTCCGCATTTTGCCGCAAGAGGGCACAATTGATAATTAAATATTGAAATTCTAAATGTCTCTGAAAATTCCCCCATTAAGGTCTACCTTTGGTAATATCATTAGAGACCTTAGATAATTCTGCATCATTTTGGTTTGGGGCTCATTGGCGTACCGACCTTGATAAGAGTGGGGGAAGCTATTGAAAGCGTAATCATTTAAATTGCTTTAACTTCTGAATGAATTATCTGATTTTAGTAAACTTAAGCTCATTTAAAATAGTTTAATAAGTACTTTTAATTGTCGTATCAATTGGTACGTGATACTTCCTAAAAAAATTGTTAAAAGGCACAATTTGTAATAATAATAGTATTTTGGATTATATCCCGAAAACCTAAATCATATGGTATAACTATGACATCGTAATTAAAAAATAAATAAATTTGCAAGACAAACTGTGAAGACTCCAGTTTAATATCTTCTTTCATTTCAGAGTTATTGCCAAGTGAATAACTTTTACCTACTTACTACTTTTAAAATATTCTTTATTGTCTTAATAATATTTTACATGTCAGGTTTCCTTACTAACTAATATTATTGTTATTACGTAACATAATATCTAAAACTAAGTACTGCTGGTTAGTCGCACTAACCAGGACACAGCAGCGAGGCAACGCCCTGCTGGGGTTTGCCTTAACCCTGGTAAGAAAAGGTCCTGTTTTAATCACGTTTTATTCGGCCAGTTCCAGCAATCTTCTACCGCCATGAAAGAATTCAATTTTGCTTATGCTTAAATTTATTTGTTATTTAATGGTTTCTTTTATGGTAAAATTTTACACTTGTTTCACTGGAAAAACGGCTCGAAAAAACCAGCTTTATTTACTCAGGTACGTGCGTAGCGAAGTTATTGTCTTATGACTTGACTAAAAGTTAGAAATTATCGAGATTGGGAGTGGGTGGGACTTATTCCCGTGGTATAGAAAGTGGGGTTAGATATTGTCTTGTCCGTCAGTTCGTGTATTTTCCAATTTATTTGCATTTCTGTTTTAGATTTTATCTATAGATTTGGTATCATTGAGACCTTATATGGTGTTTATACTTGTTAATATTTTGCTTTCTTTTAATATGTTACATTGTAACTTATTTTAGTATTTAATTTGGCCTATTTTGCAAATAAATTGGAAGTCTGTAATAAATAGGTCTATGAAGGGGGTCGTCCTGGAGTCTTATTCTCGTTAGGTCCCTTGTTAGTAATGTGTTCTGTGGTTGCGTTTCGTAAAAATGTTGAGAGACGTCGAATACGTAGTCTTTTATGTATTGTATGTTCGTCGCTTGGTGTAGGTGTCTCAGTGGTGTTTGTCTTCTTTCTGATAGTATTTGTCTGAGTACTATGTTTTGTAGTTTTTGTAGTCTGTTGTATTGCCAGTCTGCCATACTGCACCAAACTGGGGCGGCGTATGTCAGTATTGGTCTAATTATTGTCGTGTATATTGTCAGTTTGTTTGTTGGTGATAGGAAAGATCCATGTCTCATAAGTCTTTGTAGGGTTTTAGCTGCTGCGTAATATTTTCTTGTTACGTTTGTTACGTGTTCTATAAAATGTAGTCTCCTGTCTAGTGTCACTCCTAAGTACTTTAGTGTGTTTGTCGGTATTATTTCTTTGTTATTTATTTGGATATGTTGATTAATGTGAGTATTATTATGTTTTCTTGTTAAAACCAAACACTCACATTTATCCTCATTTATTTCCAACTTTCTTCTTTCATTTCAGAGTTATTGCCAAGTGAATAACTTTTACCACTTTAATTAAAGAAGTGATTGTTTTCATAGTTTCGTTGTCAAGCAATCCACTACAAAAATTATTCTTTAACGTTATAATTGTGCAAGTTTGTTACTATGTTTCATGGTCCAAAAACTACTTTAGAATTACTAATAATATAATCAGGAAAATGAATAATTTAAGCATAATTCTAATATAGTGCTTTAAAAAATAGATCTAGATACCCGTGAAACAAAATCAATCTCTTTGATCGAAAGAGAAGGCTTAACCAGCCTTAACTAGAACTCAGGAGCAGCCAAGCTGCCTACCTCTCATGTGTCGAATTAATCACCGACAACAATGAGCTAAGGAGTCTAGAGGATGAATATGATAACTGGATATCGAATGTGTCACATTGCCAAGCCAGATGGTCGCGCGTCTCTGATGAGTCCCGCAGTAGGACGAAACAACGAAAGGATTGATATGTTAACGGAAGAAGACAGGGCATACCGTTGTTAGCAGTGAGTCATATCGACCCGTAAACTGCCATTCCCTACTGACAAGGTGAGGGAACAGCGGGTAATAGACGGAGGGGTGCACATCAGCGTGCAAACCCCGGACGCTAAGCGCCGTGGACAGTTACCAATAAACTAATCGTTTAGCGATAGGTACGTCCATCGGGTTTTTGCTTATAATATTTAATTTTCAGTTGTGCCCTCTTGCAGCAAAATGCGGAACTTAAAAATCTTTTCCAGGATTTTCTCTTAGCCACTTTAATTACGATTTTTCCCCTGAGTTTCTATGCCCAGTAGTTTCAGAGTTATGGCCGGTGGCCATCCATAATGGGACACCCGGTATATACATATGTAAAGTATATTAAAAAATATATTACTTGAGGATGGGTCAGTAAGAATATTTTTATTTTAGTTATAGTACGTATTTTGCAATACCTTATTTAAAAACAATAATTGCTTCTCTTTAACATTTTAAAATATATTTTAAGAGTTGGATCAATATGATTAAGTAAATAACGGAGAAAATAATAAAATTTGACATTTTATTTATTATGTGTATATGCATTTAGTTAAGTCAAGTCGTTAGTTATTGCTAAAGAAACATAAACCCCATCGATCATAAAATTGGTTTCTTATCGCCTAATCTAATCAAAATGTTTGATTTAGAGGCATGTGTAAAGAGCTAAATCTTGTAAAAATTATGACACATTTCCCGTATAAGTATTACTTTAGGGCGGTGTTTCCACGACGGTTTATCGCAATTTGTTTGGTTTATAAATTTCGTTTTGTTCCAATTCTGTGAAGGTCGTGCAGGAAAACATCGCACGGTAGGCGAAAACCTACGAAACCGCTGCGGCAGGCCGTAGTCTGGCAAGGTGCGCCGTACCTGCCGACATTATTTGCCGCCCGTTATCACAGCTCGGCAATATGAACGTTGTTTAAGCGGTGCTTGCGATAAGACCACTCCGATCTTTACTTTTGATGAAATTATAAGTCACTTCGTGCTTTCTTTCCGGGCCGGCGCAACTTACGACATATCCTGTGCTCTAATTTCGTTACAACTTCCTGATCTGCCTGTGTTTTTTCAGATAGTGCCGCAACCTGAACCGGTACCTCTTCCCGACGTTTCTTTAAAGGAAGAATCTCAGAAGTCGGGACCAAAAATTAAAATAACCCCCAAAAAATCCAAAGTGTCTACTGCCAGTAGAAAAGCCGCGATCAGTGGACAAATCCAGGGGAAGCTTTCTGATTTCATTCACCCCGACGATATAATTCAGCACGCTAATGGCAAAGTGTACATCAAGAATAAATGCAAGCTGTGCAATTTCAAAACAGCTTGGGATAGTGAGATGGCAAAACACGAGAAGCACTTTCACAATATCGATAATGAAATAGCTGAGAAAGTTGTGGTCAAAAAGACTCCTAGACCTATACCTAACTTGATCCCCATCCCATCACCGGCAGTGTTAAAAATTGCTCAACAACGATCACCTGCATTTAACAAAGTAACAGATATACCTGAATCCAAAGAACCAGTGATGAGTCAAAAGGACATTAATGACATTTGCAGCAGGTCAGCTAACAGTGCTCTCAAAGACTTTGCTTCTTTGTTTGGATCTGAAGATGTCTTTAAAAATCCTTCAACTTCAAAAGTACCTGATCTCATTCCCACGTCGATATTTGCATCGGCGAATAGACATAGGACAATGGATTTTAAACAGAAAAACGCTTCGTTTTTTGATCGCCTTAAGGAAAAATTAGAAATTGGAACAGGGTGTAATTTAATTTGTACTTTATGTGGACATGAGAGTAAGTGTTTGACAGAGCAAGCCAAACACCAAAAAGCCTGTGGTAAGGAAATCAGTAAAGTTCCTAATATAATACCAGTTCATAATATAAGTGCTTCAAGGTGTCAGTATTGCAGACAAAGGTGTAAATCCAGTGCCGACCTTTATAATCATTTACAGTCATGTGCAGAGGCCTTAAAATTCCATAGCGAAGAATTTAAGCAGGAAGACGATACGTCATCAGAACACGAAAATGAACTTAAAATCGACGAAGACAGACAAAGTGTAGAAGAGGACCATGAGAATAAGCCTCACCCTATGGAAAATAAGGTCTTTGTTTGGAATGACATCATGGTTCCGATGGATATTGAAGTCGATGACTCAAATTACGAATACACCGAAGATAAGGTAGACGATAACGTTTCCTTGGACCTGTCAATTAGAACCCAATCACCTGCTTGTAGTGAAAATAGCTATATAGGACAAGAAAACAATAATAGCATTAATACAAATCATAATATCCACACCAGTGTTCAACTTTCTCCCGTTCAAACAACGACAGAAAAGATACCTACTCACGGTAATGATATCTCCGTGGCCCAACACAAAAGAGTATTTAAATGTCCCCACTGTACCTTCTGGGCTTCTACCGCCTCTCGATTTCACGTGCATATTGTCGGCCACCTCAACAAAAAACCTTTTGAATGTTCTCTCTGTTCCTATAGATCTAATTGGAGGTGGGACATTACTAAACACATTAAATTAAAATCCGTAAGGGATCAAGCTCACGAAAGTGCAAAAGTTTTGATGACAGATGAAACTGGACGAAGAAATTATACCAAATACAACAAGTACCTTACTGAAATACCTCTAAGTAGCCTTACGTCTTCAAGTGAAACTAGCGGCGGTTGTGGTACCAGGCCGAAAAATTATGACAGGAATTCTTCACCGTCTACTAGTAAATCAGAGAAGGCAATTAAAATGCCAACAACTGGAAACTTTGACTCACTTTTAAAAGTTTCAAACTTAAGACCGCCGCCAGCATTGAAAGCAGCCGACAAGCACTTTATGGCCAACGTAACACAGGAAAAGAAGAAGGCCAATCCTGACAGCAAAAGGACCCTGTTTAAATGCAAGAAGTGTAACTTTAGGTAAGGATATAATACATTGATATTATTATTTAAATTTTAAGATTTGGTGCTGTTGGGGATAAAATAAAAAAACTTAACTACCCTACTTGTGTGTAAAATAAAAGTCAAAGGGAATATGTTTTAAAGTGGTGGAGTATTTTGTATAACAAAGTATTTTTTTTTTTTTTGAAACGGTAATTCAATGTTAGTTTTAATTTCTTGGTGGTGCAAAATTTGATAATCTAATCTTACCAAAACCTAAAATATTTTGGTAAATAAAAACATTCTTTATGTATACAAAGTTTCAAAAATCAATAATTTGCCTTTTAAGGGACTATTTGATTCTTCAAAAATTTATATAACGTTAGTTTTTTCCTACTCCTGTGCACTGTACAGGTGGTCCACATTCGACGGTGGCCATTGGAAACTATAAGAGATACGAAGAAGTTTTAAATTGGGGCAAAGTTGCACAATTTGGTGCTTAATTAAAAATCTTTTAAAAATTGAAAATATTCCTAGTACTTCTGAAGATATTTGGAAAAAAAGCGAAATTTGAAAAATTGCTTTTTATTTTTTCCTACTTTATTTAAAGATAAATTATTAAACAAACGGTACTTTTTCATTGCCACCTTTTCTTCTCTATAAAACAGCATTTTTAGTTTTTGAATACGACGTTTCTATGTTTTGAAACCATTATCAATAATTTTTTTAAATACGGACCTGGATGTTTTGCTACGGATATCGAAAGAACTCGTTATTCTAAAAACATATATGTACCATACTTGTTATGTTATTAAAAGTTTGGACAAAAAAAACATCCATGTCCGTATATACAAAATAAAGTTGTTAATGAGTCCAAAGTATCGAACGAAACTTTGGATTCAAAAACTGATAATACCATTTTGTAGAGAAGGAAAAGTGGCAATAAAAATGCATTTTATTTCATAATTTCTTTTTAAATAAAATAAGAAAAAAATAAATATCAATTTTGATGGATCATATTTAAACTTGTTCGTATCTCTTATAATTTCCGAGATCCTATTTATCACCCTCGAATTTGCGACACCCCATATAATTACAGAAACGAGTTTATTCTTCCTATATGTGTGCCGTTTTTAACTCTTTAACTGGATATGCCTAGTTTAAAAAAAATTATATTTCAGTTTGTTGACAAACTATATTATTAAAAATGGGGCCTAGTTTGTTGTTTTAAGGAACCTGAAATTGATTCCGAAGATTTTTTCAACCCGACCCCCTTCTCACCGAACCTAAATCCCCGTACTTGCCGCCTGCTAAATTGATTGGGAGACAGTATGAAACCCTCCGTCATAAAATATTTTTTAAAATCTCATTTCAAAGTATTAACTATTATCTTTTAAAATAATATCTTGGTCTACCTTGCCTCACCCTAGCGGAAGTGTCTGTACTAGTCTGTCGTCAAACATCCGTTTGTTTGTTTTTTTTTCTTTTATTTTTTATAAATCTTGTTTTTTTGGCGTTATTAATTTTCTTTTAAAAGCATATCTTGGCGAGATCTTGGTCTGTCTTGCCTCACCTCATTAAACGATGGGCGTATCATTGCAAATGTACCCAAACGTCAATACTGATTTTTCAGTTATACCTAATTTGAACATTTGTCCTCGAAAAATTCCACAACCTCATCTGGCATCGACTGGGTGCTTTTCTTAGATGTTAGCCGTTCCTACGACCTAGTGCATATATTCTGTAAATAAATTGAGTAGAATTAAGTTAGTATCATAATATGTAAAAAATTAGAAGGTTTGGAAAGAAACCAAATGCACCCCTTTAGGGTGATCTTTCAGGCACTTTCGGGAGGCTAGCCAAACAAGGTAAAACAACAATTTTCTTGTACGTCGTTTTTTCAAAATTGTAGAAAGACATGTTACTGATTAATATTACTAGAGTTAATAAATAAGTCATCAACATTAACAGTACCGTACGTAAGTGTCTGTTGCAAAATGAGTGATAGATGTAAGTACTATATGAAAAAGATTAGACGCAAATTTTGTCTACATACAAAAAAGTGGCCTAGATATACACAATGGTTGTTCGTAGCGACTTCTATCAAGTATGTCTTTTTCACGTAAACATGACAGAGAAATGTATTTATTTTTTTGAAAATATCATACAAACATGTAGAAAAAATCTCTTTACAGGTGATTTCTTCTTGACATTTAGCTTATTTATATAAGTTTGTTAGAGGTGCTGATATGAACAAGAGTGTCTAACAATGACACAGATGGCGCTCCGTGTCACATCTTACCAGTGCGTCCCACCAAATGCTGCATAAGCAGCTTTGAGTTGCTCCTTTCTTTCGTCGGATCCTAGCTCTAAATGCATCTAGGGATGGATCTGACGAAATAAAAGAAAAATCTTTATTTGTTTTACGTATAAAAAAGGTATGACTTGTCAAAAGAGTAAAAATACGTGTAGGTGGCGCCATCTACAAGTGGGACCCTGCTAACGTCAGATTTGAATTTTGCATATCAAGAACCCCCTATTTACAAATTTTAGTTCAACATTATTTTAAATATTATTTAGAAAAACAAAAATAAAACTTTAACACCATGTATCTCCGAAACGAAACATTTCGCAAAATTAATGAAACACCCTGTATACAGGGTAATGCACCTCACCTCCCGTCTTGTATAGCTCACTTATTAATTAAGTTAGGATTTCGATATTTTGCACACTTAACCTGTATCCTAGGGCGCATTTCAGGAAAATATTTTTGTTTGTACAGGGTATTCCAAAAAAGTGTGACTTCATAAGGATCTATTTTTTGAGATTACATGCTATATATATTCTTACTTATTTATATGCCTCTTATAGTTGCCTACATACCCCCCAAAATGTTAATGTAAGCGGTTCAGTATTATAGGCGAAAAAAAAACACTAAAAAAAATCAGTTTTACACCACTGCTTTTAAAAATTAATAAAAAATATAAATAATGCCTCGATATTAAAATTATACAAAGGTACTTAATAAATAAGGTCCAAAAAGCTCATAAACCAAGTTTGAATAACACGAATTCTACAGTGTGTCCAAAGTTTAGTGTCAAACTTTGCAAACTTTAAATCAATTTATTTTTCTTATTTGAAATTGGAACCAGTGTGCATTATTATGTCATTCGATGTAGAATTAAAAATCAAACATTTGTCCTAATTAAAACCATATCGCAATTTTTAAGGCATCAAAACTTATTTGCGGAAAACTAATTTTTTTAACTGTTCCAACAGTTATTATTATAAATAAATATCAAACGTGGCTTTGAAAAACAATTTATTTACATTAACGTTTATGAACGATAAAAAATAATTCTTTTAGCATTCTCCTGATATGAAAATAATATCTACGAGATCTTCTTGGTTGTATTCCATCACAAAAAATAATATAGCTTAAATAATTAATAATAATCTCTAACAATAGTTAAAACTATATGATAAAGTCAAAATGGGCTTTTGTCACTTTAATAAACTTTAATACCAATAATTTTAAATAAGTTTTCTGCAAATAAGTTTTGATGCGTTAGAAATTGCGATAGAGTTGTAATTAGGACAAATGTTTGATTTTTAATTCTACATCGAATGACATAATAATATACTGGTGTTCCGATTCCAAATAAGAAAAATAAATTGATTTAAAAATTGCAAAGTTTGACACTAAGCTTTGGACACCCTATACAATTCGTGTTATTCAAACTTGGTTTATGAGATTTTTGGACCTTATTTATTAAGTACCTTTGTATAATTTTAATAACGAGGCATTATTTTTATTTTTTATTCATTTTTAAAACCAGTGGTGCAAAACTGATTTTTCTTAGTGTTTATTTTTTTTCGCCAATAATACTGAACCGATTTCATTAACATTTTGGGGGTATGTAGGCAACTATAAGAGGCATCCAAATAAGTAAGAATATTTATGGCATGTAATCTAAAAAAATAGATCCTTAAGACGTTAAACTTTTTTGGAACACCCTGTATAAACAAAAATATTTTCCTGAAATGTGCCCTAG
This sequence comes from Polydrusus cervinus, assembly GCA_935413205.1. NCBI lineage: Eukaryota > Metazoa > Arthropoda > Insecta > Coleoptera > Curculionidae > Polydrusus > Polydrusus cervinus. The sequence continues at coordinate 68,528,333 of OW284511.1, read as the reverse complement.
GATACAGGTAAAGTCTGCAAAATATCAAAATCCTAACTTAATTAGTAGGTGAGCTATAGAAGACGAGAGGTGAGGTGCAGGACCCTGTAGAAATAGTTAAAAAATTAAAGTAAATTAAAAATATTTTATTACTTGGTCATTTAGGAGAAGGCGATTTTAATCCTGCTAGCCCCTCTCCTGTAAACTCGTCCATGCGCATTTTAGCCAAATTAACCAAAAATTAATATTTTTTATATGTATATCTCCAGTAAAAAAAAGTGCCGAATTATTGACTTTACGATATTTTCTTTTTAGCTTTCCCTATTTTCTCTTCTGGTACCACCTCCATCTCGACTAAATTTTGTATGCGCACCCATCAACTTGCAATTTAATCATTATTTTTAATTTTCATACTAACAACACGGAAAAAAGTTCCACGTGTATAGAGTGGGAACCAGTGTTTTCTTTCGAAGCAGAAATAATAACTAAATAGCAATAATTATTTACGATTACCAAGGCAGTTTTAAAATAATGACTTAATTAATACAAAATATAAAGTAAGAACCTTGAGCGAAAGAACAATTATTACAACTTGAAATTTTGAAACGCTTTCCGTGAAAATACTTGTTTCCTTATCAACAAGAAAAACACATTGATTTCATGCCTTAGCCGATAAGAATTAAAATTTATGGAAAATAAAAATTACAGGTAATAATACATTTCGCAATTAAAAAATATATTGTTCTTTGCCGATAAGAAGACGTAAATTTAAAGTACTTTTGTGTTTTATTGGTTGTGCGATAAAGAAAGTACAAAAAACGAAATAAATTGCCACCAACACATGGAAATGTTTTCTATGGTAAAACTAACTAAAAGAAAATACCTACTTTAAAATTCTTATCATTTTAATTGTGAAGCTTATCAAAACTGCATTGAAAAAATATATATACAAAGTGGCCTAATAAAATAATCTTACCTAATAAGTTCTGAGTTCTATTCGATCAAATTTGAAATTCGTTAATTTATCTTATTAGGGACAAATAATTGCGGCTAATTGATTTGTAGAAAAAGTTATCTGACATTCAGTGGCGGCTCACAGTCTTAAAAAATGGTGAAAAAATAGTGCGGGTACTTAAACAAACATGGACTAAAAACCCGTGTAACAAAACGTCTCTCTTATCCTCATCTTTCCAACGACTGAATGGAGTTTCCAACAAATTATAAACTATGTCATTAATTGGGTTTATTTTTAAAGCAGACAACTAAATAGGTACATACACTACTGAATTAACTGAAAAATAAAAACAAAACTTTTTAATCACACAGTAAATCACGTAAAAACGATATCTATAACCGTATGTTTCGCGAAGCCTCAAAATAAATACCTTAAGGTTAGGCGAACCAATGCTAAAACAATGGTGCATACGTGCCATACGAGTGATCTATTTTTAAATTGCCCCTTATTATAATACAAATTGTTACATTCTGTTTGCGTCACCATAGCAACGGTGAATATCAAAGCCATGTTGGGCGTTAGGTCCTCACTTGCTTTGAGCTAACGGACGCGGTCGGCTGAAGCGCCAAATTACACGAGTGTTTATAATATAACACCGTAGCTTAGCTAGATTTTTTTGTAAAGTCAAAAATAAAAAAGTTTCTCATGTTAAGATGGTTTCTGGGCGCGCTGTATACAGAAGTTAATTGTCGGGACTATGACAAAAAATAGCTGGACCATTTACGCAGAAAAAATTAACAAACCTATTTGTTCACATATCCAAAAATACTAAAAAAATCAAAAATGTGAATAACAAATTTATATTGATTGCTCGTCTTAATTTTAAATTTTAGACGTTATCCAACTGCATTTAAAGAGTTAAATTCCGATTTCCACTCAATGTTTGTACAAAATAAATTGACGCACTAATTATATACAATAAACTTTGTAACCATTTATAACTACTTGTATTTTGGATTAAAAATGATAAGCAAAAACTAAGAAAAGGTACCAAAGATCAACTTGTTGCAGTTGATAATTAAATTGCAATTTATTTAATTATAGTTGTAGAGTTGTAAATACTACAAAATAATTTTCTTTGATAAAAAGTAATTTGTACATTAATTACTTCTTATTTGGAATCGTGACACTGTTTTTAAAATCAAACGCTCGTTAAAAAGGTCGCAATGACGCATGTAAATGGCATAATGGACACATTTCTATCATAATTTGTAGTTTAACCACAAACTGAAATCGGTCATTTTCGGTTTAATCCTTTATTCCAAATCTCATCAAAATGCAAAATCAAATGTCAATCTATTAAAATGGATTTATTTTTTTCCCAAAAACTGTAGGTACAACAAAAATAAAATGTTCTGCTTACTTGCAGTTGCCTTTGTTACGTTTGGATGTGTGTGTACGTTATGGCGGTTTGGTTTTTAATTTAATTAATTAAATTAATTATGGGGAAACTCAAAGTTAAAAGTCTCAATCCTGAGGATTGAGACTTTTGACTTTGAGTTTCCCCATTTTTAAAAATAAATTATATTAAATTTAAATAGCTTAGCGGAGCCATTTAGTAGTCGATCTTCAGCCGAAAATTCCCAAATAAAATAAGTATCGGGAGCTCGCCTCCGAATTTAAATACAGGGGTGATTCCTAAGTTGATACTTCTGTTTTAGCTGTGTATTGAAGGCATTAAAATAAACAACATTTTCAATACCTTTTTTCAAAAAACTCAATAATAAGGTACTTACATTCATTTATTACACTACGAATCAAATACGGTTCTGCCTAACTTGCCCGTTGAATAACATTAAGAAAACTTTTGGGTGTAGGATAAGCCCGCAAGGGAAAGCGTTCTGCGTATAATTTCGAAGCAGCATCTGCACTTTGACGACACTCGCCGTAAATTAGCATAACATCTACTAGTTTATTGTTTTCAAATTTTACCATTTTCACGTGTCACCAATTTAAAATTAACTTGCTTTAAAAAAACAACACAGCAGATCGCCAAATAAATAATTGGCCACTAATTAGAAAAAAAACTGTATGACTAATAAGAAAAAAATAACATAAAGTATATCAGGCTATGTTTTGATACCAGGCCCGCACTTCGATTTTTTACTTCTGTATCTCGCTTATTTTTAAGTTTAAACAAAAAATGTATTTGAAAATGTTGTTTATTTTAATGCCTCCTATACACAGCTAAAACAGAAGTGTCAACTTAGGAATCACCTTGTATAGTGGAATCCGTGGTTAGCAAGAAACGGGCTTTCGACTTTAATCCGAAAATTGATAATATACCTACAAGTGGATTTGTGATTGTAAAATAAAAATTACGCTGTCTTACATGCCAATACATATTTTCCTCTTATATTTTGCAGCTATTGAAATAGGCAGCTAATGCGTCCTCCCTCTACGGAAAATTCAAAATATGTTCTGGAAAATGCCATTGGGATATAAATTATATATAACTAACCTTCCTCCACTCAAACAAACAACACTTTTTTTGGTGACGGCTTTGCTAACGATATAAGATTTTCAAAAATTTCTCAAAGTATGCTGTGGAATCAATTCCGTATTTCTTAAATTATTCCTCTTGAAAGACAACCTGGGTTATCTAAGGCATAACCTTCTCGTATGAAAACAAAAAAAAAAGCATGGCCTTCTCGAGTGAGAAACACGGAAAAATATCGATTTTCATCCCAACATATGGTACGTGCAACGAGCTTCTCCGGTATTGACTTCAAGAAGCGAATTTTCTCGATTATTATAACAAAGTAAAAAATATTTTCCTGAATAGTGTTTTCATATCAAGATTTAAGGGTATATATTGCATCAATTCCATAAGATCCTGTATTATAATGAAATAACTATTTAGCAGTAATTTAAATATAAATTGGTCTAATTGCATAAAAAAACTAAATATTCGACTAGTTGATTTGTGTTTAGTCTTTGGACTTGGTACAAGAATTTAAAAAATATATAGGTAGTAGACTGTAGTTATATAAGTTAAGGTAGCGAGTACCTACTAAAGATTAATTTATTAACCGGTTAAATTATATTGTTAGTTGCAATATAAAATCATTAAAATCTACTTTATTATTGTATTGGAAGTTCTTTTAATAGCACAATAATCATCTAAAACAGAATTATAGATACCTAATACATTATTTACCCGTAAACCTGAGGTTATTAATTTTTCACATAATTATGACATGCCATATGTAGACTCCTTAATTTATCGCTAGCAACAGAAATACGTTGCGTTTAATTTTCTACAAAAAAAATAATAAATTGGCCGAAGGCGTCAAACAAGGTTTAAGAATAAAGAAAAAAGGAAAGTCCATAAAGAGTAACAGAAATTTATAACAAAAAGAGAGGATTCAAAGTACGCGGTTTGCATATCCTTTCACGGACAATAAAAAGCCTTCTATAATTCTGTAAAGGAAAAGACTTCTGGCTTCGTTGATAAATTTAATACCACATAAAGCTCGTCGTTTATCAGGCAATCTATTGTAGGGTAGTTATTTGTAAATAAAATATGTGTTATCTTAAAATATTGCGTGCATTTTTAGGGACTCGTCAAGAGAAATCCTTCTTCAACACGTCAAAGGGCACTACCAGCAGCAGCACCTCGACCAGCAGCAGGAGCAACTTTTTCAACAAGCCGTGGCAGCAGCTCAGGTGACCGTGACACCCTCTTCTCTACCGATGGTAACGGGAGCGGGTACCTCTCCAGGGCCAATATTCTCGTCGCAGGATTTAAGTTTAAGGGGTACGAGTCCTGATAGAGACGAGGCAAGTGTAAATAACAGCTCCGCGACGAAGGGTAGCTCCACTACTCACGCTCCCTTCCGTTGCGGCCACTGTAATCAAGTCTCTAACTGGAAGCATGTCATTCAGGTATACTAACCCAGCTTACTAACCGTACTAATGTCATTTGTGGCTTTTGTGCATGCTTTGGCGGTTGGCTAATGGAGGCTGTTGGAGCAAAATGGGGATAAGCTATTGTACTCTTTATAGGCAAAAAATTAATCTAACGAAGGTTTCATTGCCGGAATTTAGGTATACGTCTTGGCGTCCTGACTGCGAAAATTATACAAGGTCCTCCATCTCACATCCAATGTTCTCTTACTCAGTTATTAAGTAAGGATTTTGATATTTGTAAAATGTGATGTCATGACGATATATTTTTTTAGATTACATGCCATATATTTTATTGCTTATGGCCACCTACATACACTAAAAATGTTATTATAATTGGCGTGATATTAGAGAGAAAAAAAAACTAAAATATCCAGGTTTTAACCAGTGGTGAAAAATAAAAATAGTGTATCATAAAGAAAATTGTATAATACAAATAGGGTCTAACAGTTAGATTGTTACGAATTATACCGAGAGTTCAAAGTCTCGGGTCAAAGTTTTCAATCTTTAATGCACTTTATTTTTAATGGGAGCCCCTGTCTGTTTCTATGTCATTCGATGCGGATTTAAAAACAATGATTTTTTCTTATAACTGTTTATAAATAATAATAAAAATAATTGGGGTCTGTAGTTAACCATAAGAGGCACGTAAATAAGCAACAAAATAAATGGCATGTAATCTAGGAAAATATATCATTATGTGATATCATACTTTTTTGGGTCACTCTGTATATTCAGCAATATTTCCCTGAAATGCACATGGGAATGCAGCTAAAGTTTCCAAAATATTAAAACTCAATTGATACCTGAGCAATAGAAGACGAGAGGTAAGAAGCGTGATAACGAGATATTCTATACAGGGTGGCCCACTCTCAACTCAGGATTTTGTTGCATCTAAACTGCTTAATTTTTAAATATATTTAAATTAAACAGTTATACGGAGGCATTGGATGTACAATCTAAAATTATACAGGGTGTCCCAAATAGTCAGAGTATATCAAACCTATTTTGTTTAATGGAAGAACCTATATATCATTTATATTGTTTTTGAGATATTGACTTTAAGAATATGACATTTTCAGACTTTAGCAGACTGTAATACGGTTCATCTTAGAGAAAAATGGGTTTCACCTCCCTATATTAATTTTTGTTCTCTATCTAAAAGTTATAGTTTTCGGTTTAACATGAAACCGTTTTTTGGTTTAACAGGAAAACGAAGTTGTAAGTTTTATATAGATAATAAAAAACTAAGATAGGGAAGTAAAAAATATTTTTCCATAAAATGAACGGTGCCTGACAAAGTTTAAAAATGCCTTATTTTTAACGTTTATATCTCAATAATAAAACACTTGATTTAGACTATGACATTTTATAAAAAAAATAAGCGAAGAATTGTGGAGAATTAGAAAATAATATAATGCATAGGGTATTCCAATAAAAAAAAGTAAGTTTGATATGCAGTGACTATTTCGAGAACAAATTGTATAATTTAAAATAATTTTGGATTGTAGAACTAACTAATGCCTCCCTAATAACTTTTGGACAAATATTAAAAAGTTAAATAGTTTAGATTCTATGAAATTCTGTGCTGAGGGCGGCCATCCTGTCTATTGATGTAAATTTAAAAAATAGCACTGGCTCTGTGGTCAATTGGCAGCCAAAAAAGCGATTCTTAGTGTTTAAGGGCGTGGATAGCTTTTTTCTAAGATGATTAATTTTTTTTTTGTAATTCCTGTGTAATTTTACCGGTGTTCAGAAACGGGGGTTTCTGGGGGCAGTAATTGCTCTCTCCTCTGGGCGTTAGTTATCTCCTCTAATCTACTCACATCTACGCCCTTATAAGTGTTTCATATAAAATTGGAAATTGTTGTCTGTTCGCTGTTAATTTTTTTTCTCAAAGCTCGTTTAGCATAAAGAGCGAAAATTTGCCATGATTACCGGAATACAAGCCGTTTCGTACGTTTTGGCATTCGTCAGCGGTACTTACTTATTTAGTGTTAACGAAACGAGTGACTAAATCTAAAAATATATAGTTTGTTCATTGTTCGGGGTGTTAAAATGATGTGCACATAGCAAAAAATCGACATTCGTGAAAAATTCTTGGAAAAAATTAACAGCAAAAAAAATTTTTTTTTCATTTTCTAATGAGTTTTTTGGATGTTAAAATATTTCGTGACAATATTAAGAAGCAAAATTTTAAGCATTAGCCGATTTTAATTAGTTAAACAAAATAAAATTAGGAGCAAACAGTAGTCGATGAGTCATCACGAACAGATAATGCATTTCCACCACATCGTGCATCTGGCGGCGATGGCAATAAAATGTATTTTTTCTATATACAAAATATTATCGAAACGAATTTCACGAGAATTAAGCGCCGCAACGTCAGTGGAGATTTTAAAGATAATATCGGGGCATTATTTGTAATTTTAATGGAAAATAAGAAATTAACATGAATAGCCGCAATATTTCTATTTTTATGTTCTGCATGGCGGATGATATAATTTGACCTAAATAATTGAAACTTTAAAATAAATTCGTCCTTTTTTTAAATAAGATATCAATCGCCAAACTAGAAGTTATTGTGAACCCCTTAGTAAAATTTTTGTATTAAATTTTCAATTGGACAAGCCAGCAAACCATGTTGCGTGTCACGCTGGTATGAAAGGCTCTTAAACCAAAGCTGTAAAGCATTTTATTATCTATAAGATCGATAATATCTAACTTTAAGTCAGTATGATTTTTATTATAATAATTGATTATAATTTTATTTAGAAAAAACGCATTTTTGGCCTTCATTTTGCAGGTTTTGACCAAATCGCATTCAGGACTTTAAGACGACGATTTAAGCCGTGTTTTAATACAATAAAATTAAAATATTATTTGTATTACGTTTTAGTTCAGGCCTATTTTTTGTTTTCTTCTGATTTCAATTTTTTTAAACATTTGTCTAATTCGACTTATCCTCTTATTGCATAAAGCTATTTAATTGTGTTGTCTGTTTTTCTTCCTGGTGACAATAAATTCATTTTAATAATACATAATAAGTAAATAGAACAATTGTTGATGATTTACAGACATAATTTAATAACTATTTAAATTAATTAAACCTTTTGCAAAATACATCTATATAATAAAAAATATGCAAGAAAATAAGAAATAAGATCTTAATCTTAAAAAACATTTTCCAGCGTATTTTCTAAAGGGGGTTTTGTTTATTTGGATTCTTATGCCGCGCTTCTAGGGCCACTCCCGAGGGGACATACAGCTTTACGTGGGTCCCGAACCAAAATCCTCGGTCATTTAGAAGCATTCTCACAAGGGATATCAACCCTTAGTTTCGCGTATCTGTTGATACCAATTAGGAGTTTTTATCTTTTCTCGCAGCCCACCGGCGTGAATGAAGCGGGTTTGGGGATTTTCTCTAGTTCCTTTCGCCATATACAGAAGAGTTTTTACCAAAGATGAAACTTTTTTTATTGATTTTACTAATAAAAAGTTCTGGGTCCTGGAAAAAAAGCAATACTATTCAAAAATTTGATATAAGACATACAGACTAGTCATACAGGACGTACAATCCTAATCTCCGTATGAGTAAAGATACAAAACTGTTTTAAAGGTAAACTGCCACGCACTAGAGTTAATTTCTTTGTGTTATGGAATTATTTTATTTTATTATACAGCATTCAATGACTTTTATAATACGTAGATAATGGCTATTGATTATATTTTTTCCATCCCTCTCCAGTTTTAGAAGCAAGAAAGGTGATTTGTGTACCAAAAAGTTGAACAAAGGACATTTTTTAAATTAAATCAGAACACAGTGTTTGCACTGAGAGTTAATCAACGTTACATATTTTAATTCGTTACCGTTAGGAACATATGGTATTTACCTCTGGATTATAAGATAGCTGGGTGCTTGATTTTACGTCAATAACCTTGAACTATATAAATCTCCATTAAAAACCCATGCATATTTTATTTTAGGTCACTTTTTATGCCTTAGAATATTTTTATTTCACACTGTTCGGAGCATTTTTGTATTCATACATTCCACGATTTAAATAACCCCGAAACTGAACAATTTCAATGTTTCGGCGTTTATTTTATTCCGGGTGGCTCTAAAAGTTCTCGTCACTCCACTTTGCAGTAACGCATTCGCCATTTTTGATCAGTTTTTGGTATTCTTTTCGCAAATATAAAGGCACACTATTTAATTTAAACATATGGTGCCAATTTGACAGACAACCCCTATTTTTTTCAAAGAAAACATTTTAGAAAGCAGTAATTGTAAAGTATTTAACTTATTTATCATGTATTTGTCGAGCGATTCAGAATTAGAGTGTGAAAATACGCCATCTGAAATTATAAAAACTGTTAATAATATAGATACTGAAAAATCTATTACCAGAAAAAACAAATCGCGCCGAAGAGAGTGTCATGTAGGTATTAAACAACAAATCCTTATCAGTACCGATACAGATCGCAAGGTCACAGGTCCAAATCCCATCAGGAGTATTTGACTTTTTTTTTATAAAAACATTAAATAATTTATTAAAATTATTTTGAATTGAAATCTTCCTTGTTAGATGGATTTTTTAAATTTATGTTTTTTGCATCTTTCCTTGATTACATTTAAAATTTTTCATTCTGGTTAATCTAGAAGTCAATTCAGGATTAGTTCTTCCTATGACATATAAAATATGGAAAAATTAAAAAGTTGAACTACAAATAAAGGAAAAGCCTATTGACAAACTATCAAACCAGATATTAAGTGGAACATAATCCTAAGTATGCTAATTTCAACACTAGTGTTAATATTTTCTTTTCAACACTAGTGTGAAAATATGTTTTTCACAAATCAAAGATTTTTTTAATAATTCTTTATGGTCGTAGGAAAAAAAGTGTACCTTACTCTTGTGAAAGTGATTATTCTAAAACTCGGAGAATTTCCCCACTCGTCTAACGCATCGTGCTAAATATCTCCTCGTTTGAAAAGTATCACTTCTTATGTAATATACTATTTCTGGTTTTATTAAGTACTTAATAAGTTCATACTTTTTTAAACTTTAAATTGTAGGTAATTATGCTACAAATATAAGTATTTCGAAAATTTAAGAATAAAACAAAACTTAACGCAATATTGATCAAATAACGTAAGGCGAATGCGACACTAGTCTTAAAATTATTTGTGTTAGTATAATTAGCTCAACTTTAAGCATTGTGTTCTCCCAAAAAAAGCCCTAAATTTAACATCAATAACAAAACAAATAACGCTCGAACCTTTAGCTATCCATTGATACCAAATTTGTACTTGTTTAATCAAATATTAGAGATGATATTTTATTTTATTTATTTATTTATTTTATTTAGGTCAAAAATACCAAAATGACTTTTGTATCCCAATAAACAAATTTGTTAAAATAACTTCGATAGTCTCAGTCGTTTTTGAGTAAACATAATAAATTTGAGGCACTGATGCACATCCAAAAGCGATGATAAACGAAAAATTGTCTATATTTAACACTCGATTTAACACAAAAAGCGTCAAAACAAAAATTTTTTAAGGAATCGAATTCTCTTAAAATAATTCTTTCTGGAATTATTTACTGCACTCTTGTGGTTTTCCTCTTCATCTTTTTGACAGCACTGGAGTTTTTTTAAAATTTAAACCCGTCCTAAATTGACAGTTGTTCATAGCTTCGCAATAAATTCCTGATCAAAATTTATCTGTAACATGATTTAATTTTATTTTATTTAATTTAATTACAAAAATAATTCAAATTAAACCGAAGGTCATATCATATTCATATCAAAACTATAAAAAGGTGAAAACACATCTGAGAGACAAAGATCTAAATATTTTTAGTGTACCTCTACTAAATTTAAACCTTTTTAGTAAATGATAGGATTTAAATTTGTATATTAGTAATATAAATGACATACTAAACTCTAAAAAATGAGAGGATGGCGCAAGCTAATCTTTTCTTGCTAGATAGACTTTAGTATACCTAACAATCTTAAGTATCCCAAATGAACTTTAGCTATTACTTGACTGATTTAAACAAAATTCTTTATAGTATTGGCAGCCGAATCGGCATGTTGCACCAACCGATTAGTTTACCTAGTTCCCACAAGTTTAAATATTTATCTTAACCAAACACACCAGGGGGCGTAAGTAGGACATTTATTTCTGGAGAAAGGGACAGTCGGGACTATATGTGTTTCATGATATATGGCGACAAATTTTCGGGGCCACGCCAAAATTTCGTTTAAAATTCACCTAACTAATGTCAAATTTCGAAAATTAAATTATTGCCTCTCCCCCTCTGCATTATTTTTGTAAATGTTTTTTTAACTTTTTTTTGATATTCCTAGCTGGCTCTTTATTATTTTTTTTATATATGTAAAAAATATGAACATTGTGTCAATCCAAAATTTTAACATAAGACGTATGTATGACTCTAACCAGCGTTTTTCGGGCTCGGGTTTTCATGATTAAAAATAAAGTAAATATCGTTTACCGCGCCAAAGTGATGATTTTTTTAGAAATCGTGTATTTTAGGCGCATATTTTATTGTGTATTTTAAAAGCAGTTTTTAGTGCAAATACTTAAGTTTTGAAATACTCCTTCTTAAGTGCCGTTTTGTATATTCATAATAAAGTATTCTCGTTTCTTCCCGCACTATTTTTTCTTATAAATTATCACACTAAAAAATGTTTCAATAAAAATTTTTACTTTAATTTTTCTCTTTAATAATAAATACCTAATTGTTTTTTGCTTTTGTAAAATATTTTATTGCACTGGGTTATATTTTTGTTGATTCAAAATAGCTCTAAAACAAAGAAAACGGAACAGACATATATGTCTGTGTATAGTATTCTTTTTTCTCGTTTCCCTATAAAAATTATAAATAAATAACTAAAACGATATGCGTCCAAAACCTTAATCTCTATTTAAAACAGAACTTTTAGAAGAAAAAGTTTAAAAACTAAACGTTTCCTCCAAGTAATCTAAGCCATACATTATTTGAAGATTTAAATGAAGAGTCCAAGCGTGAGACGAAAAATTAGGTTGCAATTATTAGACTTTTAGACCAGAGCTCCTAGGCTAAATATGCCACTAAATGGGGCTAAAAGCTATATACAACCCTAGAAGGTTGATAATATTGTAATTTTTAGTATCAAGATTACCCTGTACCAGGCCAGTTTTAAAAATGTAATTAACATCTTTTTTTCACGCTATTTGAATTGAATACTGACAGTACTTTCTTATAACCTTTTAATGCTTTGCTTTTTAAGTATGCTGAAAATGCTTTCATTTAATGTCCAGAAATGTACTTATTATGAAGAATAAATATACAAAAGAGAGAGAAAAAGATGTTCAAACCCTCAGTTATAAGTTATAAGATACGTTCAAATAATGAAATGGAAACACTGGTAATATTTTTTTTATAAAATAGCTTAAAAATCTATTTCAGAACAACAACAAAAATTAACTCGTAACCTCTGACATCAATGAATTTAATACAAAAACCGCGTCATGTTTATAGAAAATAGGAAATAATTTGGATGTTAATATGATACAATTTTTAATTATTAGAATTTGGTGTCAAACGTATCTAAGTCAGGGTTATCTTTAAACACTGCATTAATTATGAGTTGAACCATTATTAAGTTAAAGTTTGACATGGATAAAAAAAAGTTAAATTTAACATTCAGTGGAGAATTCAGGGGAGAGGGCTCCTCCCTTAAAGCAAGCAAGACAATAAGAAATTTCTTTATTTTTGAAGCAATTTTTGCAAAAGTTTTGCGTGTGCAAAAATTATTTATTCGCAGTATGTTTCTTTTATACCAGTGTTTTTGTAAATTTTCGTCTACAGCGCTATACAGTGTTATTCAAATTAAGTGTCCACCAGTGGTAACTGTGTCATTATTAAGATACAAAATTAATTAAATCAGCAAACTAGTCGCATTTTATAGCTATTTAAGATGCAAGAATGAAAAAAAATTGAATATCGTGTTTTTTAGGTTAAAAGTAAAATACCATTTTTTTAAATGTAAACACTTTAAACTTTAAACAAAACAGCTGATAATGAATTTCTCCTAGAAAGAAAATTAAAAAAGTTATAAAGCCCAAACTGAAACAATAAAGATAGATTTACAAACTTTGTTTTACACATGAACTTATAACAAAACAAATACAATCACAATTTTGTTCTTATCAGATGCTCAAAAATACCACCCCTTTCTTCAATACATTTTTGTACATGTTTTTGAACTGCTCGAACTGTCTTTAGCGTCTATCTCGTTTATCTTTTACTGTAGTCTTTAAATCATTGCCGTTATTGTACCTTGCTGGTAAATTTAGTTGTATGGCGGGTGATATAATTTGAACCTCTATAATTACAACTTTAAAATAAATATCTTGATTTTGAGTGGGCATCCATCTTTTGAGGGTAAGCCAATGACCCTGTTTCCACTACTGAAAAATGGAAATTTGAAGTGTTAACGCATAAAAATATAATATAAGGAGTTGCCATTTAAAAAAAAATGGTATTTTACTTGCAACCTTAAAAACACGATGATTATTTGTTTTTCGTTAATTTTTGCATCTTTAACGAGTGTAAATATACTACTAGTTTGCTAATTTAACCAGTTTTGTATCTTTAATAATAGCAATGCTAGTTACCAATGGCGAACTCTTAATTTGAATAACCCTATACACTGGTCAACAAAATTTAAGATTTTTTTTGTCCCACGAGCTGAAGTGGGTGTACTTGGTAGTACTTTTTAAACATATTTCATATATGTTTTCAGAATTTTTCCATCACGCAGGGTTTTAAAGTGACAAAGCAATGAATTTTTGTGAACGTATATATTATAATATGGGTATAAGTTATGAAAAAATAAAGTACAAAGTGATATATTTACTTAGAAAATGTGGTCATATATGACTTTCGACTGTACTTTGCATCAGAAACATCTCTCTTCAGCGTCCAGCAATAGTCTGCCAACATAGCGGGGCTCCATTTGCCTTGGTATCTCTTCTCCATGTCCAGAATGTCCTGGTGAAATCGCTCGCCAAGTTCGTCACTTACTGCTTCAAGGTTTTTCGGAAAAAAGTCCAAGTGTGAATGAAGAAAGTGTATTTTTAGACTCATGTTGCAACCCATGGCTTTATATGAGACCAATAAATTGTTAACATTCTCTACGTAATTTTCGGATTTACGATTTCCCAAGAAGCCGTTGCAAATGTCCTTGAAAGAAAACCATGCTGCTTTTTCAACCCCATTCAGAGCCTCACTAAAGTTTTCATCTCGAAGTAGCTCTCTGATCTGAGGTCCCACAAAAATACCTTCCTTTATCTTGGCATCACTGATTTTAGGGAACTTACTTCTCACATATGCAAACGCACTGTTAGTTGTATCCATACCTTTAACAAAATTCTTCATTAACCCAAGCTTAATGTGCAAAGGTGGTAAATACATTTTTTGGGGATCAACAAGTGGGATACCACTGACATTCTTATTTCCTGGTGTCAGGGAAGTTCGTTTAGGCCACTCTTTCTTTTCATAGTGATTTTTCCTATCTCGACTGTCCCATTCGCATAGGAAACAACAATACTTTGTGTAACCGAGTTGCATGCCGAGCAAAAGTGAAACAACTTTCAAATCGCCACAAATATTCCACTTAAAGCCTATATATTTAATTTTTTCCAAAAGAAGCTTCACAGCCTGACACAAGTTTTTTGTTAGATGACTCTTATAGTACAGACCTATGCGTGCATTTTATAGGTAAATAATCACATAGGTATACTGGAACATAAAAACTAAGGGTGATGGAGAAATTCTGAAAACATGATTGATTTCAGTATGCAAAATTATATTGAAATCAGACATTTTTGCGCTTGGGACAAAAATCTTGTTAACCAGTGTAATCAGTCATACCACTAAACCAAGCAAATTAAAAAATGATTTCAATATTTTGTAACAGTTACAATAAAAATCGTCGCAAGGTTTTGTGAGTTTATCAATGTATTTACTTTAATATGATAACAGAAAATGCAAATACGAATAAGCAGAAGAAGACGGAAGTATTATGTATTTATATTTAGCAGTCAGTACATATAGCGGTCATAGTATAAGAATTTATACTACGTAAAGGTAAAAAGTTTATGACCGCTTTGACTATAAACCTCCCCAGCCTCTAACCGACCAACTCGAACCAAAAAAATTCTTGGTCTTTGTAAGTGGTATTCCTTCCATTTTTTTAAATTCTATGACGCATTTTTCGTCTACGTTTACGTTCTAAACTGTTCCCTGCCAAGAGCATTTTTCTTTTACGTTTACGTTCGAAACTGTTCCCTGCTAAACATTAGCTTAACGTGTTTTCTACATCCACACATAAATTTTCTGCTTTCTTTATAATCTACTGAATGGATAAATCGGTTGACTGAATGGATATAATTTCCTATCTACATTTTTCGATTTTTTTTCAATTTTAGCCACTCCTTTAAGTATAATACCATGCTTATGAAACATTTTTAAAAAGATAATTTAATAAGCTATTTTTTGGCCCTAAATGAATGGCTTGTTGCCATTTAAAAATATTGAGTAATTCTTTCTCATTGTTTAAAAAAATATGACAGATCTAAAATATTTTTGACAGCAGCAGCTTTCGCAAAGAATGTTATTGTTTAACATAAAACTGGTTAAAATAGACTACTTTAAAACTTCCATGGCCCACTCTCAAAAAGTCATGTTATATTAGCGAGTCCATGGCCATCTAAGTATTTTCTTGAAAAATTTTCCTGGAAGCCATTTTAAAAACAAATGATAATGCGTGATATGTCATTTTAAAGGAAATTTGTCGTTTAATTCAAATATCGAAAAAAAATAATAGGTTTCTATTTAAAATAAAAGAGTTATACCACTTCCGGTCAAACCGGAAGTGATTATAAAATTATGACTTTACTAAAAAAATTTTAATCAGGACGTCAAGATCTACGAAATACTAAAAAATCATAAAAATTAGCCGACAGCCATTTCCCATAAGAGGGGTCCTTTGAGTTTTAATTTACATACAAACGTTTCTCAATAAGAACGATAACTCTTGAAAGTTAATACCTTATCAGTTCTTGATCGAAATAGTTACTCTGTTTCTATCCAAATAATTACACTTGTATTAAATGTTAAATTACCTACAAGACAGTGTTAGGTTATAATTGATTAAGGATTAGGTTTTTATTCCGTGTAGTATCAGGTGAGCCCAGAATTTATAAATACACGCCACTGCAACTGACGCCACTGACTGTTCAATTTACAATTTTTTCAACCTTGTAAATTTAAACCGTTATCATGTCTTTGTCTTGTGCTCTTTAATTGTTTACCCAAGTCTAAATTTCAACTAATCACTTATCAGTCCTTAATCTGCTTTACGATGTTTAATCTTATTTTCTTGCTAAAAACACTTATGACGGGTAACAACGTGAAAATATAATCTAAAAAGAATTGACTGTAATTTATTCTTATTATGCAACAGAAAAAAAAACCGAGTTCTTAATATTACTTATTATTTTAATAAATAATTATATTTGTCAAAGAAAATTACATTCTGTGTTCCATCTCACATCCTATTGTTGTTTTGCACTTGGTATGTATATCCGTTGTCATGCCCACATTACTACTTATTAGAGGTGAAGTGGAATATTTAATCTTTAAAATGTTTTGATTTCCTTTTAAAATTTTGGAAATTGGATTCAAATATTTTTGGTGATTTATTTTCAGTCGCAATTACAAATAAATTTGGCGTGAATAAATTTGAAGCACAAGGCAAGAAAACCAAAAAAGAGGTGTGATTAACAAATTATATTAAATCTCGTTTTGTCTTCTCACTCTTTTTTCAGTCGCAATTACAAATAAATTTGGCGTGAATAAATTTGAAGCACAAGGCAAGAAAACCAAAAAAGAGGTGTGATTAACAAATTATATTAAATCTCGTTTTGTCTTCTCACTCTTTTTTCAGTCGCAATTACAAATAAATTTGGCGTGAATAAATTTGAAGCACAAGGCAAGAAAACCAAAAAAGAGGTGTGATTAACAAATTATATTAAATCTCGTTTTGTCTTCTCACTCTTTTTTCAGTCGCAATTACAAATAAATTTGGCGTGAATAAATTTGAAGCACAAGGCAAGAAAACCAAAAAAGAGGTGTGATTAACAAATTATATTAAATCTCGTTTTGTCTTCTCACTCTTTTTTCAGTCGCAATTACAAATAAATTTGGCGTGAATAAATTTGAAGCACAAGGCAAGAAAACCAAAAAAGAGGTGTGATTAACAAATTATATTAAATCTCGTTTTGTCTTCTCACTCTTTTTTCAGTCGCAATTACAAATAAATTTGGCGTGAATAAATTTGAAGCACAAGGCAAGAAAACCAAAAAAGAGGTGTGATTAACAAATTATATTAAATCTCGTTTTGTCTTCTCACTCTTTTGTCTGTAACGTCTATTTCGCAAAACTGGTATTTCTAACCTCATTTTTAACCGGAAATCCGGAGGCTCTTTTTCCATAAATAAATCGAGAAACTTAACGAAAAAGCAAGAAAATGAAAATTTTCGAAAAAAAGTTTAAAAACTTTACAAATTTTTAAAATTAACTTTTTTATACAAGTACATACTTTTTCTATATATACAAATATTATTATACTTTTAAAATATTTTCTACAATAAGTTTTTTTAATAGAATAATAAAAATTGTAGTTTAGTGGAAAATATAAAAGCTATACACTAAGAACGTAAGGTTTAAAACATTCACTTAAAATTCACGTGTCTTTTTTTCGACTCGGACCTGTCCAATTTTTATTTTTGTTATGGTCTTTTTAAAAGTTATTTCATGTATAAAGGTACCCAAAACCATTTATGCCAATTCATTTTATTTTTTTAAATGGATACCCCTATTTTCTTAATTTGTTTTTAAATTCTGCATACAATTATTATTTTCCATACTTGCTTGCTTTTTCGGCTTTTTTCCTCTTCGTTCGCTGCCAGGGCCATTCCCGACGGGACCTTCAGCTTAACGTGGGTTCCGAACCACGATCCTCGGTCATGCGACACCCCCCAAGGGCTATCAACCCTCGGTTTATTGCCATTGCATGACCTACCGATTGGGAAGAGTGTATCTTCTTCCGCACCCCACGAAATGTCCGATCTCATCCGGCCTGGTTACCGGCGTGAATGGGGTGGGTACATTTTACACTCTTCCCTGCATTCTTAAATCCACTGAATTTCGGACATACTTTTTTTATTGTACGTATGCATTATTTTACATGTTTAATAAAATATGTTATATACATTGATAATGGAGCTTGTCACAGTGACAGCAAAGGTTATCTCCTGCTTTGACTTGTTTTTTCTTATGTAGGTCAAAGTTTCTTGCAAAGGTTATTTCGATATTCTTGCAATTTAAAAGATGGTGCGGTTAAGTAAAGAAGAGTAAATAGAGATATTAATGATGATTGGTCATGGGGATAGGATGCGCACACAAATAGAAGTTTGCGAGCTCTTCAATAACCAATATCCTCATAGAAAACCGATATCTCGATGTACTGTCAGTAAAATCGATGAAATAAAGGGATTTAGGTCAGGTTAGGGACAAATACTCAAATACACTTAAGGTCAGCCTGCAGTATGAGAAGATACCTAAATAAATGTGTTATTGTCGTTTGAAGATTTGATATTGATAAGGCGAGTTAGTACTATTGATTTTGATAATCATAACTACAAATTATCAGTCCTAATGTGTTTAAACAAAAACAAATTGCATCTTTAAAAGCTACAATTGGTTTCCTAAAAATTGAAATAGTAACTTTTTATTGTAATTTTCTTGCATGACACATATTTTATTTACAAATAACTACCCTATACACCACGGTAGTGGCTCAGAGGTGAGTTACTGGCATTCGACCGTGATGACCCGGGTTCGATTCCCGGAGTGGGCATACGTACAATAAAAAAAGTATGTCCGAAATTCAGTGGATTTAAGAATGCAGGGAAGAGTGTAAAAGGTATCATCTCCCAACCCACCCCATTCACGCCGGTAACCAGGCCGGATGAGATCGGACATCTCGTAGGGTGCGGAAGAAGATACACACTCCTCAATCGGTAGGTCATGCAATGGCAAGAAACCAAGGGTTGATTCCGGGGGGGGGGGGGTCGCAAGACCGTGGATCGTGGTTCGGAACCCACGTTAAGCTGCAGGTCCCCTCGGGAATGGCCCTGGCAGCGAACGAAGATGAAAAAAGCCGAAAAAGCAAACAAGCATGTAAAATAATGTAAAAATATGTATATGTACCTATTTATAATAAAAGCACAACCAACAAAAGCCCACGTTGGGACATTTTTAAATTAATATATAAATTTAAGAAACATTTCGATATTGTGGACAGCTTTACCTGTCATATTTGACAGAATTTCAAAAAATTAGGATATGGTAAATAAAAAACTTCAATAAAATCACTTAAATGTAAGATTTATTGCTTACATGAACGTTTTCTACTGTTGTATTAACGGTTTTCCGAAAAAATCATAAATGTGCCAATTAAAGTATGTTACTTTGTATAGTTAATATCATTACTTTCCAAAAAAAAATCCCATTAGTTGATTCTATTACGTATTTAATATAATAAATTTGAGCATAGGTATTGCTGAAATAGAGGGTGATTTGTAATATGTAGGAAAAGAATTATTTGGGTGTAGACCACTTATCATTTGAACTCTTGTAAAATTTTGCCATGGAAAAAACTGATACGGTTCAGACCAAATTTAAAGAAAAAAAAAATACTAAAATTCTTTATCGGTGTCCGCGGAGAAGTTTACACAATATGGGAAATTTTTTTATCCATTTGTTTTTTGAAAAACTGTTAACGGCATTAGGTTCTGCATGATCTAAAACCAAAAAAACCTTAACCTTTTTTACTGCGTTATACCTGTCAAATGTCATTTAAAAATTTCAAACTAACGAAGGGATCATTTTTTTTAGAGATACGAAAAAAAGTTATAAGAAAATAATAACTTTCAGTATATTTTAACTCTGATTCCAATTTTTTTTCATGCAGATCATAATGCCGACAACAAATTTTTAAAAAACAAATGCATAAAAAAGTTTTCCATATACTGCAAAGTTTTCCGCGGACACTGTATAATTATTTTTTTAGTAATAATTAATTGGTGTTAATTTAAACATTAAAAAGGACAATTATCTCATTATTTGAATACGTAATAAAATTATTGTAAATTGAAGTACCTGAACACGTGAGTTGTTAATACTTGAAATTGTTTAAATAATATAAGAAATTTTATTTCGGGTTCTTACTGGAGGACAATAGTATCTGAGTATAAATAAAAAGTATTACGCAACCAAGTCGGAGCTGCTTAGCTTAGGAGCTCGGGTCTAAAAGTCTAATTGCAACCTAATATTTCGACTCACGCTTGGACTCTTAATCTAAATCTATAAATATTTATTTAAAAAATGTACACAGCACAAAATCAATATATTAGTTTGCTTTTTGGTACACGCTCACCCCCGCCAAAACTGACGATTTATAAGGAATACTGTCTTTTTAAACGCTCTTATGTCGGGTTGCCCAAAGATTTTTAATAATAATTAATTAACCAGCAACTTTGACGGTGACATACATGACATTGGCAGAAATACGTTTCTTACAATCACAGAGGCCGGGTTACCTTAATTTATAATTTACTAATCAAGCACCTTTGGTTGTGAATATTGTTAAACATCTTTATGCAACCCAACATTATATTGATTTAACTCGCGTGCGTCATTGTTGAACGATTAAGCGACAATGTGATTTACAACTGTCTCCATCTTTAGTTATTATAATAACAAAGGTGAATTAAAACATAACCCAATGTCGTCTGGGCACTATTCTTTGCGCAATAATTCGTTGCCAGTAAAACTTGCTAGACAGAGAAAAAATTGTAAGGAAGAGTTGTAGATTGATTCGACTATTTAATTTTATTATTTTTTAAAGTTTGTCCACTGACTTCCGACGTTATCGTTTTTTTGATTGTCATTTTGACTTATCATTTTTTTTGTGCCTTAAAAATTTATTTATTCGTAAAAATAGTCCCTTTCGGAGCTTTTATTATCGTTCTCTAGTGTTTCCGGTAAGTAGTTTATGATACGTATTTATTTATTGTAACAAGTTCTAACTTTTAATACTATGTCGCGAAAAAAATTACGGCTCCGGCTACAGTCCTCTAAATGAAGATATGCTAAAAAATTAAATATTCATGTATACTTTAGGTTTTCATAAAAATATCGTGCAAAGTGATTTTGAATGATCTAAAAAATGTATATAACATTGGTTCTGTATTAGACCTAAATTTTTGATTAAAAACTTTAATAAACAACTTTTAGGCACCCGTACATCGAGACAGTAGGCACATCTTTTTTAATTATTATGAAATTAGATTTTGTTTTGACCATATTTCTTCATCGTACGAATTTAATGACGTATAGGTTATGACACACGGGTAAATTCACTGTAAATACTGTATTAGCCCTAGTTTAATATTGACATTTTGGCATAGAAAAAAAATAACCTGTAGGTAACTCTACGTGTATTATATGTATACTATATTAAATTTTAAAAAAATCAGCGTTATAGTATGCACATAGACGTAGTAATTTAAGTTTGAGCAGGTCGAGCCTAGGGTTAAGTAGCACTTACTCGGAATTAATGGCAACCTAATTTTCTAGAACATATTTTTTATAAGAAGCGTCTAAGTATACGAATCTGATCTTAAGATTGCTTGAGACTAGAATATAAAAATGCTCCGTATATAATATGTCCAATGTGAAAGTTTAATCAGGGAATTACAATTATGTCCATGGAAAAATAGGCTAGGGTTTAGAAAATAAAATAATATAGAACTACTAACTATATAACCAGTGCGGACACAGGGAGACGCCCCCTCCCTTGACAGTGGAAGAAAAGAAAAATATTATAATTTTACAAGAATTAAGTGGCGCGGCGTCAGTACAGAATTTAAAGATAATATCGAGGCATCGTTTGTAATTTTAATGGAAGATAGGAAATTAATGAATAGCCGCAATATTTTTATTTTTCTGCATGGCGGATGATATATTTTGAACCTATTTAATTAAATTTTCAATGGTAAAATTTTCGAATTAAATTTTTGACAAAACACGAAACGATGCCGCGTTTCACCCTGATATGGAAGACTCTTAAGTATATTAGTTAAAAAATGGGGTTTCATTTGTATTTCTTCCGATAAGTCTTGTTGCAAAATTAAGTTAGACTAGACTAATATAAACATCTTGTTTATTTGCGGGGATTATATGACTAAGGTCATATATTTATTAACCGATAAGACAATTTGCAAAAACACTTTTTAAGAAGTGTAAATAACAATTATACTTTCATATCTTTGTATTTGTACTATGTCTCTTCTAGAATACATAAAAAATAAAAGATTTTAATTTTAAACCTGGTATAAAAAATATTTAATGATGGCTAATATTAATTTATAAAAGGAAAAATTGTTGAACTAATACTTACTTTTATGATTAAGCTCTGATGGCCTTAACTAAATAAGGCCCAAAGCGCTTGGCGTCAGTATTATAACATTTACACTGAAATACAATTTTTCCTTTTCTGATCAACTTTGACTGATTCAGTGATACTGAAGGAATAATGAACGTATTTATTTGTTGACTGAAAATATGTCCTCACGTTTATTATTCCTTCAGTAATACTGGATCAGTCAAAATTGATCGAAAAAACTGAATAGTGAGCACACGGCTTTAACTACAATTCAAAATGAACTACCTCTGTAATTTTGTTTCTATCAAGAACAGTTTATTTTTAATATCAATTATCTCGGAAACTATAACTTCTGTGAAAAAACTTTATTTGACATTTCGATTTCTCCTTCTAAGTGCTTTCATTCTGATTTTTCAAAAAAGTTTTAAAAAGTTTTTATTTTGCAAATCCATATTTTTGTGGGTTTTTCACACCTTGTACAAAAAAATCAAAATATATTAGAGGATCTCAATAAAAATTACGAAAACATAAGTAAGAACGCCACCGGATCTCAGTTAATTTCATTTTCTCTCATTAACACCTTATATTCAGAGTTGGAGAGTTTTAATTATTGGTCTGTGTATGGATCATAAGTGGAGCTCCCCAAATTGTCTCGTATTTTAGCCCCCCCTCCCATGCACGGACATACTGTGTACGTGCCTGTACAGAACTACAGTAAAATGCATTTATTTATAAACCAAATAGTTATTTCTTATTTTTATTTCAAATGAAAATGGGAGACCAGTATCACATGATTATGTCGTTTATTACAGACATACTTTGTGGTATGAGTCGTGGCCATTGTAAAAGACTGAAGAATCTATTTTAAATTACTTAAAATTAACAAGCAAGAAATTTTATCGTGTGGGCAACCTTGAAATATGGTTTTGAACAAGGATTTCATCGCCTGTGCATCCAATAAAAACCCATTTTTTATCATCAGCAACAATCAATTTTCTGATGTCTCTTTAAATTAAGGCACTTTAAATTCTAATATTACACAACCTATAATTATTTCCTATGTAGCTAGGCGCAGATCCAGAGGGGGAAGGGCTCTCCCAACCAATTTTTTATCAGCATGGTTCTTCCAGAACGAAATAATTTTGTATGGGTTTTTATATTATGCATGTTATTTTTTTTAATTATAGTTTATTTGGTAGATTTATAGGCGCTTGAGATAACATTGGGAAAAGTAGAATATTTTTTAATCGGTGCCTCTCTGATAAACAACTAGATATATCGTGTTTCGGATAGTTCTTGCACCTATAAATAAATAAGGGCTCAAAGGGGCGCGCACCTCTTGCCTCTACCCTCCTAATAAAGATAATGTTGTACTTTATACATGCTAACTTTAGCGTATTCGACTGTTGAATATTGAGGCTAAAATTTAAATAAATATTAAACTGGTTCTTACTAAACTGCTGGACAATTGCTTTCGAGCAAGAAAAATTTCGCCTAAATTTAACAGTTAATATTTTCGGAACCAGATACGATATCGACCTACGGTTTTGAATGGTTGATATATTCATTCCTTGGGAAACAATTGTCAATGTTGGATTTTCTATTACTGTCAAAAATTTTTATAAACAGGGTGTTAAAGAAGACGATGATTTTTGCTCCAATTTTAATGGCGTGTAACTTTCACAATAATATTTTTAAATTCTATCACTCTACGTCAATTGAATCACTGGTTCATAGCAAAGAAAGTAAGTTGTCAAATTTTTGATATCTGCTATATTTTAAGAAATACCGATTTTTTTGGAAAACCTTGCTTTATTTCAACTTATTGGTAGCTAGATCTCACTGTGCGTTGTATCGTGAAAACTTCGCGAGTGATTATTATACCTTATGAAAAGCTTGATTATGTTCAGTAACAATAGTTGTACCTAAATGTTATAATGTAGAGTGGCGTACTTATAAAAACCTATATGTCTATGGTTTATGAGTATCTCACAATTTTTCACGATTGTTTTATATTGGAAAGTACTCGCCCCTAGATTAGGTAAATTTTTTCTTATTTTTTAGTTTTTTATATCGCACTACAGGTATATTATACAGGGTGTTTACAAAACTTTAACATAGATAATTTTTTTAATTTAATTTTTGGAAAAAATGTATTTATTAATTTCTAACTTTCTAACACTATTCCTAAAATTCAACTTACATTGAAAAAGACTTTGATATTAAATATCACTAGCTGCCGTCAAACCAAACCACGTCCATACGAATTTGAATCGAGATTATCACAAAAAAAAACAATATTAAGTAAAAATAATAAGTTGAAATAAAGCAAGGTTTTCCAAAAAAATCGGTTTTTCTTAAAATATAACAGATATCAAAAATTTGACAAATTACTTTCTTTGCTATAAACCAGTGATTCAATTGACGTAGAGTGATGAAATTTAAAAATATTATTGTGAAAGTTACACGCCATTAAAATTGGAGCAAAAATCATCGTATTCTTTAACACCCTGTATATAAAATTTTCGGATAGTTAAAAATAATCCAACATTGACAATTGTTTCCTAAGAGATGAATCTATCAACCATTCAAAACCGTAGGTCGAATCATATCTGGTTCAGAAAATATTAACTGTTAAATTTAGGCGAAATGTTTCTTGCTCGAAAGCAATTGTCCAGCAGTTTAGTTTTTTGGAAAATACTAGCACTTTAAAATACAAAATGGTTACAAAATTTTTTTAAGAAAGGAAAAACGTTGTATTTCAGTGTAACTGTTTATTTACTGACGCCAAGCGCTTTCGGCCTTATTTACTTAAGGCCATCATCAACCTAGGTTAAACTTCACCTAATGATGGCCTTAAGTAAATAAGGCCGAAAGCGCTTGGCGTCAGTAAATAAACAGTTACACTGAAATACAACGTTTTTCCATTCTTCAGAACACAGTGTACAACCAACTCCACACATTTACTTTCAAAATTTTTTTAGTATCTAATGCATAATAAAAATTTTTTATTAGGGTGGTGCAAACGTAAAATATTAATTTGGGCAGGCTCAGCGCAGGATTCCATAGCATCTAAACTACTTATCTTTTTAATATTTCTCAAAAACAAAGTTATAGGGAGGCATAAGTTCTACAATCTAAAATTATTTTTAATTGTACAGAGTGTCCCAAATAGTCAGGCTATATTAAACATACTTTTTTGTTAATAGAGCACCCTAGATGTATATTATATTATTTTCGAGAATTTCAGTTTTTTATTCTATATCTAAAAGTTACAACTTCCAATTTAATATGACAAACAAAAAGAAAACGGTTTTATTGAGATTTTACCATTGAACTTGTTCTACCAAAAGTTTTAGCTTTTATATAGAAAATAAGATACCTACCATTTTTTTCTACTGTCACATGGAAATTTGCTATTTTTCTTTACACTGTACGGTACCTTTAAAAATAAAATTTCCCATTTTTAAAGAAAAATTCCACGAATGCACACAATACGGAAAAAGTATTTTTTTAGCAGATCACAGCCACTAGTGGTCCTAAAGAATATCATACGAATATAACACTGAGCGTAAAAATGTCCCTTTTCCATTTGGAGACAGAGCCTATCATTCCTTTGTGCTTTGTTCTCACGAATCCTGTAATTTCCCATTAGTTGACAACATTGTAATGAAACTTAGTTTTCTCTGTGGTATCCTTATAAGGTACTGACCAATCATAATTTATTGTTTTTACTGAAGCTCCACCTTCTTTTTCAAGACACTAAATTATATAATTTATATGCATATGGTACAATATGTTAATAATTTGTTCAATATAATAAAAGATATACGCATCTATGTATCGATAACCTATTCTATAACTGTATTAGGCCCATATTATCCATCTTCTGGTAACTTTATCAGTAAGATAATTTCCAAAGAAACCATTGTTCAGACAATTGTTTCCATAGAAATTATCTGGCTGCTAAAGCTACCAGGAGATGAATTAATATGGGCCATAATAACCTATTCTATAAGATAAACTGCTCCAATGTTACAGCTTGTCAAAATCTAAAAATGTCATATTTTAAACGTCAATATCTAAAAAACAATTGAATTTAATTATATAACATTTTATACAAAATAAGCGTAGAATTTTGCGGAAAATTAGAAATAATATAATATATAGGATGCTCCATTAAAAACAATATATGTCCTGACTATTCGGGACACCATGTATATTAAAATTATTTTAGATTATAGAACTAATGTCTCCATATAACTATGTTTTTGAAAAATACGAAATTCTGCGTTGAGAGTTTTATTACATACTATATTTACAACAAAAACAACATGACTTTTTTGGTGATTAATGCTTATGTTTCCGACTATCTAATTTGTTGCAAATTAATATACTTCATAATATGTAACCATAATCAATCAGAACTATAAAATCATTACTAAAGACTGTTATTGATGTATTGTACTTGAAAATGACTTAACAACTGTTAAAGTAAACAGCTTCTGGGGCTAGCAGCTTTAAAATTCTAAATGTAAATGGGGGTCGCCTTATGTCACTTGTTATATTGTCACCCTGTATATAAACGTCGACAAACATGAAAAAAATTGGAATTCCCACAATATAATGTCGAAGGAAAATAATAAAGTATTGTAATGTATTTTTATTGGCTGTTAAACACATTTTTATTCAGACGGCTATACATTTGAATGTTTTAAAGTTATTCTTTGTTACAGCGTCACTGCAGATTGAAGCACAGCGGAGATATAAGAGTCGTAAGCACTAAAAATGGTCAAGAAAAGGTAGAAATAGAAGAACAACTAGACGACCCCGACGATGAAGAATTACCACAAAGTGGAGCCTTTAAATGCAACATATGCCCTTATGCTACTGACAATCAGGAACAATTCCAACAACATTTACCTGGCCATTTGCCACAGCCCGAAACAGCTTTTAAATGTGTATTCTGCAAATATAGCGTTTCGCAAGAAACAGACCTTTTGGATCATTTAAAATTACACGCGATAAATTCAAATGATTTAGAAGGAAAAAAGTTTAGATGCTTAGTATGTCCGTATGTGACTAATTCAAAGTCACAGTATACTTACCATAAACAATTTCACAAAGCAAGAGGGGGACAATACACTTGTACCCATTGTTCTTATAATGTAAGTAAGAGACATCTGCTTCATCAACACCTAAAGGTGCATGGTATTAATCTTTCACCTTCCAAGCAAAACGGAGACATAATTGAGGTAGACGAAATGAATGATGACATTGATGAAGTGCCTTCCAGTAACTCAAATTTGGATGCTGCCCAGTTCTCAGAAATACCTTTAGTATGGGTTTCCAAAAATGGCAAATTCTCCAAAATGTTTAAATGTAGATATTGTCCTCATGTAAATTTGCGAAAAGTTAATATTCACGAACATGAAAAAATGCACAGTACCCGTGAGAAAAATCCTAACTCAACCAGAGTCAACGATGTAGAACATCGATGCACCGAGTGCAATTATATTTGCAACAACGCTGGAGTTCTGTCGTCACATTCTAAAGTGCATCAAGGTTTTTGTGGAATTGTTCACTGTTTAGTAGATTTCACTAAATCAGACGAGGAACAAATAAAAGAACTAACCAAAGCATTGGGAGCTGCCATGGATGGAATTGACACGTCAGAGTTTTTGGAAGTAGAAATGGAAGAAGTAGACGCCTCGTCTGGAACTGCACTATTCTTTTGTAAAGACTGTCCCGCTAGATTTTTAAAAGAAAACGAATTTAATATCCATAGAACGTTTCATAACTCTGCTATGCAGTACATGTGTGATTTCTGCAGTTTTGCTACAGAAAACAATACTTATTTGTTGTCGCATCTTAAGGTGCACACTGCAGACTACCAAGACAGAACGAAGGTGTTGAAAAGTTTTCATGTTACGAGTATAATTCATCCTGAACCAGATGTTAAGCAGAAAATCGGACCGAACGGTGAACTTGCGTGGAGTGTGGAAATTGGCGTTAAAAGTGAGATTGAACAGAAAAACAATATATTAGCTTCATTCTTAAGTAAACCACTAAAATCAAGTCAGAGCGTGCCTTTATCTGGAACCGATTTATTTCAACAAAGAACCGAGGCTCAGCAGAGACAAGCTACAGAATCTTTGCAAGAAAATGTACCAGGAGATACTAACCAAGCTTCTAATAAATCAGCCGACATACAATTTGGTAATTTTATCGTAGGAAATCCAGAGTTTATTTATCAGACTTACATTAAAAATGGACGAATGAAACAAAAACGATACAAGTGCCATAAATGCCCAAGCGCATTCGAAAAACGCGAGCAGTACAAAATACACTTAGGCCTTCATGGCTCTCAACAACGATACAATTGCGAATTTTGCGATTACTCCGTTAAATACTACGCGAACTATGTACAACACCTAAAGAAGCATAAATTCAACGACGACGCGCAGGCCGCGAAGAAGTCACTGGATGCTGTAGAATATAATGAGGAAATAAATGAAAGTATGGAAGTTACCGCTGAAGATAGTCATGAAGAATGTGATGGTGAGCCTCTTAAACTAAGTGTAGCTGATCAACAAATGTTAAATATCATGCAGAGACAAAAATCGAATTCCGACTCGCCGGTCGAGGAAAAGAAAACTCACTGGTGTCCGAATTGTCCTTACGCAAACGGTCGAAAAGACGCATTAGAGAATCATCTCAGACGGCACCAAAGCGTATCAGGAATTAAAAGTACCTATGCTTGCGAACACTGTGATTATTCTGTGCCACAAGCTCACTTTTTAAGAGACCATACTAAGCTACATTTTATACCAAATAAAGCAAACCATGTCAATGGTTACATGATATGTGATAACCTTAAGTTAACCTCCAATAATTTAGAGGCCAGTATCGTTGAAACGGAAAACGAAAATGTTATTTTTGAGGAACAGGAAAATAAGTTACGTTTAAGTGATATTGATGAAAAATTCAACAATAATAAAGGTGAAAAACAATTAATTAATGTACAAACGGGGGATTTAGTTGATAAAAAAGATGTTAGTGATTTAAAAGTAGAGAAAACTAATTTTGAAATGGAAGTAAATTAGTCAAACTTCTAGTGATCATATAATTTATCAGAAAAATAATTTAATTACTTAAAATTAAATAAAAATATAATTAACAATGTTTGCCTTAGTCATATAGAATAGAGTATTTTTACAAAAGTATTTTCACACGATGGTAGAACTAGCAAATGGAAATATTTGTAGTATTATTACCACTTTATGTCTGTAAATACTTATTTTCATTCTTCAGAGTATTAATTTTTCTTTTGATGGGGTTTAATGCCAAAGCATTTAATGCCAAAATTTGCCATAATATTGTTGTTAATGTTTACACAGAAAAATATATGAGTTATGAAAAAGAAAGAGTTTTATTTTAAACAAAATTTTACCAGTATATACTCCAGGTACAAAATTACTGTACTTATCACTTTCATTGTACGAAGTCAAAATTCCATAAAAATAAATATTCTGCTCTATTAGAATTTCAAAAGTAAACTGGAATTATTTTCTACAACTTCGTACAACGCACCCTATATGGAAGCGACGAATCACTGACAGTAATTTTGGACTTAGGGTATAT
Source organism: Polydrusus cervinus (assembly GCA_935413205.1). Classification (NCBI taxonomy): domain Eukaryota; kingdom Metazoa; phylum Arthropoda; class Insecta; order Coleoptera; family Curculionidae; genus Polydrusus; species Polydrusus cervinus. The sequence continues at coordinate 68,498,194 of OW284511.1, read as the reverse complement.
AGGTATCTGTATTACCTTATTAGGTAGACCTGATGTCAGTTCTTTCAACAGGCCTAGTTAAAAAATTTGCATAGGTCGCCCTATACATAGAGAAATTTAGGTTTGCTAATATTGTATAAAATGTTTAATTTTAACAATGTTATCAATCCCAAGTTTCTACTTGTAAAGGGTCACATAAGGTAATTATGCCGTAAAAGATATATTTTGTATAAAACTACCACAGTCGTTAGTTGTTTTGAAATGTTTTTTATACGGTTTGATTATCCAAAAAAAAAGGACACAAATCCTTCTTTACTCACAACGTAAAATTAAAGAAAATGTTTTTATTTCACAACAGAAGATTTTAACGACAACCAGAAACTCTACACGCCACTCTTGGCACTTAAAGCCGCGTTTACATTGGTAGGTATAGCAAAAGGGTTAGTTACTTGTACCACTAACTTGCAAGACAAGTAAATGGATGGACTTGCAACTCACCTTCTTGACGTCGCTACTAGTACAAGTACTTACCTGATCTGTTTGCATTGGAATAGTAGCTTTCTTGCAAGTTACTTGTGGTACAAGTGCTGTTACAAGTACTTATCTGATCTGTTTACATTGGATTAGTAGCTGTCTTGCAAACAGATCAGGTAAGTACTTGTACCAGTATAGAGAGCTCGTTCAAGTAACTGGTACAAGTAACTATAGCAATGTAAACGCCGCTTTATACAAAGGATTGATCCGGCAAGTAGAAGCGGCAGCTGCCCAGCTTTAAGAAAATTTTTCCGTCTGCTGCTATTCACCACACAAGCCAAGCATAATAAAATTTGTAAACATGTATGCCTTTCTATGGCTAGTGGCGGTGATTTCGTTTTTTTTTATCAATATGTCATTAATTTTTGTTTAATATAAAAATTGGCCAAGTATCCGTCTGTTAAGGCGTACTTGCTTACAGTGAGTTTTAAGTTAAAAAATTGTTAAATTAATAAAAACGATAACTATGGACAAAATTGTCAAAATTTCATTTTAGTTTTATTACCTAATATACGAGTCGCATTATTTTTAGTAATTGCACCTCAAAGACTGGCGTTGGGCCGCTTCTTCGATAAAAAGAAAAAAACCTAATATTGATCTAAAATTGGCGTCACTAGTCCTACCGCCAACAAGCAGAATCTAAACTACCGATGTTCATTGGTTAAGTCATCTGATTTGGCATTAACATAACAACCACTTTATCATACCAGCTTGTTAATAACGCAAATTTTTGTACAGTCTGACTGAGGACTTGATGTTCGTCTAGTTTATCCATTTTTAGCACGGCCTGTTACGAAGTTTTGTGGTAAGTTTGATTGGGTGGAAAAAAATAAAGACATTCCAGAAGATTCAGGGAATACATTTCGAGAAATGATACTTCTTGACAAACAACTATAGCGTGCAGTCACTGTACGAGTTGCAAAGGCTCTATAGTATAAGTTGGAAATAACAGTCAGTGATTCATGGCTTTCATATAGAGTGTAGTGGGTTGTACGAAGTTAGGGGAGACAATTCCAGTGTTTTTTTGAAATTTTAATAGAGCAGAATATTTATTTTCGTGAATTTTTTTCCCTCTGACTTCATATAAGCCGTTGCCGAGGCCGTTGCTCTCGATATGAAAGCGATGAGTCACTGACTATTATTGAAATGAAAGGTATTTTTTGTATTCAGCGTAATTTATTCAATATTGCCTAGCGCTTTCGGCCTAATTGTAGGCCATCATCAGGGCTTAGGTCTCGTCAAATTTGTCCAGGAAGCAAGAAGCATTTTCAGAATGAAAGGAAAATTTCTAAACAAATTTTCCAATGTGATGGTTTCGCTTTTTTAGCAACGAATGCCTGGATGACATTTGATGCCATCCAGGCATTCGTTGCTAAAAAAGCGAAACCATCACATTGGAAAATTTGTTTAGAAATTTTCCTTTCATTCTGAAAATGCTTCTTGCTTCCTGGACAAATTTGACGAGACCTAAGCCCTGATGATGGCCTACAATTAGGCCGAAAGCGCTAGGCAATATTGAATAAATTACGCTGAATACAAAAAATACCTGTCATTTCATTGAAAAACGGCGTACAACCATCCTCCCCCCCTTTTACTGACTATTATTTCCGACTCATACTATAGGTGGTTTGTTTACGCGAAAAGCAATCTGTTGCTAAATTTTGGAATATTCATAAAATTGAGACTTTTAAGTATAAAAGCTGATTATCCAGTATCCTATTTCTTACATTTCTTTTGGAAAAATCCTTATATACTTTTTTATGAACAGCATACAATTGTGACGGGTTGGAATACAGGGTGCTAGTGCAAGTTCGTGTGCGTACAAGGGGTTCTTGAAAACGGTAAGAGATACGAAGATGATTAAATCAAGACAAAGAAAATTGTAAATATTCCGATTACCTTCGGTAATATCCGAAAAAAACCGAACCTTTTAGTTTGTGGTTTTAATTTCTTGGGCCTTCATTTTTGACAATTTAAAAAACAAAATAAGGTATCATCCGCCAAATTTCTTATGAACACCTTAGTAAAACTTTTGTATTAAAATTGTATCAAATTCAATTAAACAATCCAGGAAACGATGCCGCGTTTCACGCTGCTCTTAAATACGCTTATTTGTCATAACGAAATGTAGCAGTATTTCAGATAGGAGATAGGGACTTTTTTACGCAACATTTCATTAAGGTACGCCCCTTCGTAACAACACAATATTAGCTGTTACGGGTTACAATGTACACATAACTTATTTTGGCTCAAAATTGAAATACGCCTTTTTGCCATAACGCCGACATTATTTTCTACTATAGCAAACTCTAATGGTTTGAAAATTGTTAGTCGGTGTTTGTAAATAAATTTTCAAGTACTCACAGTCGATAAATATAAAAACTTATATTACCGATTTAGGAATATACATAGTGCCTCTTAAAATTAGACATTTAAAACGATAGATAAAGGTACATTCATGAACAAAATTACAGGATTTTGAACTTCCACGCCCAATTTTAAAAATATAATTATAAAAATGATAATATATATATAAATATATGAACTTTTTTTTTCCTTTTTTTTTAAGTGAAGTTTTATTCTTTTCCTTTGGATTTTTAAGAGCCGTAGTAAGCCAGAAATATTTAGAGTAAATCTGAATTAATGTGTGCTGAAAATCATCAAGTAAAAATAGTAAGTGAACTTAAAATAATGCGAAATGATTTTCGGCAAAATTGTAAAAAGGTAAGGAAGCTGTCATAATAATTAATACTTAGGATTATTGCTATGCACTCGCAATTTTATTTTCGAATATTTCGCTACTTTTTCGATTTATCAAAAAGAGGTCAATTACCGTTCTGTGGGACCCAATAGCCTATAGTTTTAAGTTAAAAGTTTTGATTTTAAAAATAAAAAATATATTTTTCAGTTTTGATGTACGTTGCACAAAGCGCCACCAGCAGCACTTCGCCTGCTTCTAAAAAATCTAACTTTGTTGTGCCTCATTTCTAGTTAAATCGTTTTATTCCTTGGTATTTTACCGAGGCCCAAAAAGGTAATACAGCTTTAGATGTAGAAGTGCTGCTGGTGGCGTCCTCGGCAATGTATATCCAAATTGTGATCAGATCTCGATTTCTTATACTAAAATTAGTAGAGAGTACCAAATTTTGTGTAAATCATGTCACGAGTCATAAGATAGTTACAAAAAAGTTTAAAAAAATAATAACTTTGACATCCTGTATTTTGGACACTATCAACTTTTGGACGAAGGTAATTTGGGTTAGACTTATATTAGATATTTTGCCCTTAGGAATTTAGCTAAGTTAAAATACAAGTTACATATTATAAAACATCAAAATTCCAATTAACCGTCCATTTTATTAAACAAAGACTAACCTGGTTTATGCAGAATGCGACTTACTTTTTAAAGTTTTTAATGATTTTTTTAAATTACACAATTTTTGAGAAAATTATGGAAAACAGAAAAAGTAAGCAGTGGTAATTCACCAGTTAACAATTTTTTACTCAACTAAAAAATATAAGTAAAATAGCGTCAATTGACGGGATCTACAACTTGATAAAACATAAATAAAAGGTTTTTAAAATTTTAAAGAGCTTTTGCTATGCTCTGATAGAGTCCCATCTTCGTTATAGAATCTGTTTATGGGGAACATGCTCCCAACATTTATCAAACTCAGTGGTTGTTCTACAAAAGAGAGCAATAATATACATGTGTAGTGCTAACGTTCGGAATTATTTTTGCTTATAAAGCATGAGATATTAACTCTTTGCTATATCGTCAGTTTAGAGACTGCATGTTTTGTTTATAAAAAATATAAGTGACCTGTTGTTGCTTACTTATTATAACACGCGTTAATTTTTTCTTTGAAACTTACCTTAGTCTCACCAAATTAGAAAATCCTTCATATATGGCAGTAAGAAAATATTCAATTATCTTCCGATTTCTTAATTGGAAGAGCTGTTTTCATCTTTTGTTTCTTAGGACTAAGATTGATATGTCTTATTAGCAAACAAGGACTGTCAACAAGAATACTGTTTCTTTAAACAGTAAAGTATATTTTAAGTTTGAGAAAAACAGGCATATATCAGTAACTTTGTTTTATACAAGGTATCTAAAAACCCCGACGACTGACATGCACCATCTCAAAAACGTCAAATGCAAACAACCCCAGAAAACATTGTTTTATATTTTACCCTGTATATTATTTGTAGGTCTTTTCCTCCTAAAAATCTACAGGCAAAGAACAAAGTTTTAATTCAAGAAAAACAGGAAACGATTTTGGCTTTTCTCGATCTAATACTGTGATATAACATCCAATCAATTTTGTTCACGAGTGTATGTCGATAATTTAAAAACTGAAATAAAGTACAAAATATTTCAAGTCAACTTAAAATGTTAATATTTAATCAAAAAATAAAATATCTTACACCTTTCCCAAACAACTGTCATCCTGTAAAATTGTGGACATCAATTGCTTGTCCTTAAGTGCCTCCGCTACTTCATTTTCGTTCCATTCCAAATTGACTTTGTGCATTCTGGGCTCCTTCTTGCCAGAAACCCTTATGATACCCCGTGTTTCAATTAGTGAACACAACCCCACAAATTCAGCTTGATCGACCGGTGTCATATTCTTCTTTGTACAGACTTTACTGTAAACTTCGTGAAGCTTACCGACTGTAATATCTTTATTTTTAGCTTTTTTCAGCATTAAAAGAAGGGAACATATAACGATTTTCTGTTGGAGAGGAAACGTTTCTTCCACATCATCGCCTAAATTTTGGGATGTACCATAAACATTGTTCAAAACACTTACGATCTCTTGTACATTGACTTTTTTGACAGTTTGAGTACCTGTCGACTCGCTTTCAAGTTCATTAGTAAAGTTTTCAACCGATTTTAAAATATCACCCTTCTTATTTTGATCTATCAACTCTACTACTCTTCTACCAATATCAAGGGCTCTACGTACATCTCCTGATACGGCCGACACTTTTCCGGCAAGCATCTGCAAGGCTATTGGTGAAAAAACTTCAAGAACCCCCGCAGATTTCAATCGAGAAGTGAAAATGTCAACGATTTGTGTCTTAGAATATGGAGCAAAATGTAACAGCTTCGGTTTGAGTTCACATCGCGCTTGAAGCCTTGGTAAGGTTCGGTCTGTGAGATCCAAAGCATTGGCTATACCTACTAGGATAAGTCTGGACTGCGGCGTCGATGGCCACTGAAAAATCGTATATAGAATGGAGTGGTTCTTCGTTTCAAGTTGATCAATTTCATCTAATACAATTAATCTAAAAAAGAAAGGAAATTTCCATTACAGTTTTTTTTGTTTAGACCGTGTCAATCAAGCACAGAATCATTATTTTTAAACATTGCCGGAAGCCTTATGAGGTCCCATAGGCAGTCGAAATTTCAGAATCGATCTGGCACTCCAACCATATTTTTTTTTAAATTAAAGATATTCCGCACGCAGGAAAAATTACATTATTTGAAAAATCAAAGAAAGTGCTTATTTCCTGGCTGTGTCTGTAGACGTAAAAGTATTTAGATACTTTACGAACTTGGCATATTGAAATTTAAGCAAGCGATGAAATTGGTTAATTACACATACTTACAAAATTATGTCATGCATTTTTCTTTTTTTTTTTATGATAAAACACCTGCACTGTAGAAAAAATCCTTTAAGGCGCTCTGGGAGCGGTGCGTGTGCGAAGAAAGCGATTAACGTTGGTCTTGAAACGTTGAAGATTGTATTCATTGGGAAACACGACCTCAGGAAGATCATTCCACAAAGATGACGTTCTCCAGATGAAAGAATTCTTGAACAATGAAGTTCGAGGAGTACTAAGCTGAACAACATATGGATGAGCGGCAGCGGTTCGCCGTGTATTTCTGTTTTGCATTGCTCTAGGTGGAATCAAGTGGGCAATGTCAGTCGAACACCTGCCATGGAAATATCTGTAAAAGAGAGCCAAATCACCAACCTGTCTTCGATGCTCCAGGCTATCGAGGGTCTTGGTCAGCTCGGGGTCGCCGATCAGACGAACGGCTCTCCTTTGAATGGAATCCAGTAGCCGAAGGGTGTGCTTGGGTGCAGAGCTCCAGACATAAGAGCAATATTCTAGTGATGGTCGAATCTGGGCTTTGTAGAGTGTCAAAAGTTGATGAGGTGTGTACAACCTTTTGGTGCGGAAAAGTACACCAAGTTTCTGTGCAGCTGCCCTGGCAATTGCGGCAACGTGATCATGCCAAGACATATTACCTCCCAGATTGACCCCCAGCAAATTAATAGACGGTGCCAGGGGAATTGCGTGTCCTGCCATGACTATATCCGGTTCTGCAATGTTAACCTTTTTGGAGAAGACTGCTGCCTGGGTTTTCTTAGCATTAAATTCGACTTGGTTACTGTCACCCCAAGCCAAAATTTCTTCCAGGTCATTGTTGAGGCGCAATACTTCATGCTGCCTGCGAAGATGTGCGTCGGCAGCGGATGTTTGGGGAGTCAAGGTAAAAGATGAGACAAGTGTGCTGTCATCAGCAAAGCTATAAATTGGATTTTGGGTTTTCACTAGAAGGTCGTTAATATACAGTAAAAAGAGGGTAGGCGACAATATGGACCCTTGAGGAACACCGGCATTGATGGTGAAGGTGTCTGAGAGAAACCCGTCAATCGCCACTTGCAGAGAACGGTTCTTAAGGAAGCTGGTTAACCATAAACAGAATCCATTAGGCATACCGTAGGATCGCAATTTACTTAGAAGCCCATCGTGCCAAACACGATCAAAAGCCCTAGAGATGTCCAGTGCAACAGCCCGGGATTCTCCATGATGTTCGATGGTGTTGCTCCAAAGATGGGTGACATATGCCAGAAGGTCACCTGTTGATCTGGACTTACGAAAACCGTATTGATGGTCGGTGATAATGTACCTCTTATTAATTCTGCAAACCATATTATATTAAGTAATTATTTTGAGCTTAACTTTTTTGTATTTAGGTTAATTTAAACCAAAACCACATTTTTTTATCGTAAGTATTTACAGTCTTAGCAACAATACTATAAGGTTTATTAAAATTCATTTAGTATGTGAACTAGATGTACCAACTCTTTTCCACAGAGGCACAAATCAATGAGGGAACTAATTTCTTATATTAATATTGAGTTATTCGATTTGGGAATCCTAGAGTTGCTTGGTTGGTTGGTTGAAGGCGGGGGTCGGCCCAACGTTCTTGCACTGCAGGCCTACTGTGCGCCCCTGTCTGATTAGAAAAGAGTGTTCCTTTTATAAGGTCCAGTAGCTTTCTACCAAGTTTGTCATGCGGGAATGAGGTTCACACCGCGTTGAATTCCTCCTTTGCAGCTAAAGGGAATCAGTTGGGAATTCCTGGAAATCAGTTGGGAATCTCTGGCGATCACTTGGAAATCACTGGGAATCGTTGAAAATAAAAACAGTGATTTAAGGGTATTTTAATATGAGAGAAAACCGTTTTTTGTATCTCCAAAGATGGGCAATGGGGATAGCTACCATTTTTAACATATTTTTCCTATCAGGAATGAACGCAAAATCTACTGGAGCAATAGACAGGGATTAGACCACAACAAAAGCTTCATTGGGGATCCAGACCCAAGACTTACGAACAGTTGCTTCAAATGAATAGAAACCAGCCGAGAACCATTACAGGAATTCTGACAGGACACATGGCTGTCAAGAACCATCAGCACAGAATGCATTTGTACAATGGAGACTTTGACTGCAGATTATGTGGACAAGACAGGGAAACTACAGCACATAGTTTGCCATTGCGAGTCACTAGATCGGAAGAGGCAACAAATACTCGGGCAACCAAAACTGGAACATCCTTACCCTCTCCCCAGTTGACCTACACAAACTAGTGCAAGGAACTGGGATCACGGAGGGGATGTGAGCACAATGGGCCAAACCTGGCCTAAGTGCATCCGACGCACGGACGGGCCCTCGGAAAAAAGAAGAAGTCTAAGAGCTATTGGCAGACTATTAAATAGTCTGTTACCATTATAGTATGTCAATGTAGATGTAGGAAGGACAACAAAATTAATATGGACAAAAACCTACTTACAAATCAAAACAAGTTAAGACAATAATTGTGAATATACAAAGATAAACTTTAAAATAGAAACAATTAAGCAATAAAATTCATCACATTGCATTGTCCATTGTTATTAGTTTTTGTAGTTTACTGAAAAAGTACACACTTTATTCTGTTTGTGCTTTAGGCACAATATTTTTATTGTTGATAAATTTACCTGTAGCTCTCAAAAACCTGTTAATTTAGGCCCATAAGATCAATCTTATGTTAAGTAAACTCAGTTAGGATATGACTTTTACTGAATGAACTTTAAATTATAACTATAAAATTCTGACAATCTAGGTATAAAAATTATTACCTATTTTTATCAATTCATGTCTATACTTACATCATTTTATGTTTTTTCTTCAAATATTTCTCTAGTGCAGATAAATGATCCTTTTCAGATTTTCCAATAACTTTTAGCTGCAATTCTTTGGTGAGTCTAGAATAGACTGCTGTGGCTGACTTAATGGCAGTACAGTTGATATAAATATGCTGTAGTCGAGAAGCAACCTAAATAAAAATACAGTTATTACTTATACATAAGATTATAGGGGATGGTATAGATATAATAATCTAGAAGGGTCCTATAAATACAATGTCTGTGGAGGCAGGGGCATAATACACCTATATATATACAGGTTGTTTCATTAAGGCTGGCCACCAGTCATATCTCGAAAACTACTGGGCATAAAAACCGTAATTAAAGTGGCTATAAGACAATCCTGGAAATGATTGTCCACATTTTGCTGCAAGAGAGCACACTTGAAAATTAAATATAAAAATTCTAATTTCTTTGAAAATTTCCACATTAAGGTCTACCTTTAGTAACATCATTATAAAGTTTAGACAATTCTGTATCACTTTGGTTCAAGGCTCATTGGCGTACCGACCTTGATAACAGTGGGGGAAGCTACTGAAAGTGTAATCATTGAAATTGCTGTAACTTCTAAACGACTTATCCGATTTGGGTAAACTTAAGCTTGTTTGAAAGAAAAAGGTAATTATTTTAAATTGTCGTATCCATTAGTACACAATAGTTCCTAAAAAAATTGTTAGATGGCACAATTTGTAATAATAATAACAGTTTTTTAAAATTTCATACTGAAAACTTATATCATATGGTATAATTAGGACATAATAAGAGGAAAGTAGACTAAATTTGTAAGAAAAACCGTGAAAACCGCAGTCCGATATTTTTGTTCGCTTTAAAGTTACCTATTTGTAATACCTAATAAGTTTTTTTGATTTTATCCCGAAAACTATAATTAATACATTATGATAGAAAAATATATTTTAAGTTTATAAGAAAAACGGTTACGACCGCAGTTCAATATCTTCTTTCGTTCGTTCGAGTTATTGCCAAAATAATAACTTTTAACACTTTAATTGAAGAAGTGGTTGTTTTCATAGTTCCATGGTAGAGCAATCCAAGACAATAAAATATTTTTAAATATTATATTTGTGCAATTTGTTTCTTCTTGGGGCAGAACTTAAAAATTATTTCTAGGATTTTCTCAGAGCCCATTTAACTACTAATTTTTTTCCCCTAAGTCTCTATCCCCAGTACTTTCTGAGATATGACCGGTGGCCAGCCTTAATGTTTTTTGATTAGAGATTTTGAATTTGAATTAATGAAACAACCTGTACAAACATAGTTAGGTAGGTATAACAATTTTTCCATAAATTTTTTAAGTAAAAAAAGTTCATATTATAAACATGTCCACTCCCAATAAATCCCTAAGTTAAAAATCTATTACATGACACACAACATTTAACCCTCTAGGTATTCAAAGATACCAAATTTATACTGGATTAATCGAGGAATTAATTAAATGCTACAGATGATATCTTGGGACATCTGAATGCCTTCAACTATTTTTAAAATATTTATCTTGGCGTTCATTGTTAGCAAAAAAGTCTAAAGTGCAAATATTAGTTCAGTTAATTCTTAATAAACAAATTTATTTTGGTATAAATTTGATAGTTTTGTAGCTTTTTGGAAAATGGTAACATACCCAAAGTGCTGGCAGATCATTATATAAAAATTGTAACAAAAATGTTGGCGTCTGAGTGCCTTAACAGCATAATCTACTGAATAAAAAAACTCTTGAAGTTCAGAAAAATGAATTTTTAAATAGAAATATACAGTTTCATAGAGAAACATAAGACACTACCTACTAAAATACTTGCCTCATTTTGTTGCAATATCAGGTTTAATGAGGCAGTTTTTCCAGTACCAGGAGGACCACTAACATATATCGATGCAGAAGTATTATTTGCTAGATGTTTTTCAATAAAATCAGTCAATTCCTTAATTTCTATTTCTCGACCAGGCATATCAGTTGGATAACTACTATGTAAGGCTTTTCTGGCATCTTGATATTGTGACTTGGGTTTGCTGGTGTTTTCAACAAGCACTTCTGTGTCTAGATCATTTTTAAATTTTTCAGTCTGTAGAACTGAATTAGGTTTACAAATATTTCTTTTAGTTTTAGCTTTAGACACCAACTTATTTTCTTGCTCTACATTATCTAAATCATCATTGTGCGGAACAAATAGTACCTTTTTACTAGTAACTTCAGTTTTATTTTTAAGGGGACTTGTTAATGCTAATTTTTTAAGTAGGCTACTAGGGGTATTTAAAACCTCATTATTTATGCAATTTTGAGTTTTTCGTTGCTTAGGTGGCGTAATAGGGCTTAAATCATTAAGTTCAGTTTGATTAAGGGAGGCCTTTTGTTTGGTAGGTGTTTTCTCAATTTTAGAGGACTTGCGAAAAACAAGATGTTCTTCATCACTATCTGAGCTAGAACTTATAACATTAGCTCGTTGGCGCCTAAAAGAAGTTTTCTCTATTACTATATTATTATCGTCTTTTTTAGCAGCATATTTTTGGACTGATGATCTGGTTATTCTTCGAGAAGTCATTGATTGGCTGCCAAGTTATTTATGTAAATAGACCAAACAGGACCGCTTTAACTATTGTAAAATATTCATGCAAATAATTTTATATAAAATTTTAAAGGGCACAAATATATATTTACAAATTTAAAATAGGATTTAAAATACAACATAAAAGAAAATAACCTCACTTTAGTAGAATGTCAAAACAAATCATTAGTGATGGAGAACTATATCGCTATTGCCCTATCGATAGTTTTTAACTCAGTACTCAGTTGTAAAAGATTTTTTCTACTCCCACATGGAAATTTGCTGTTTCCTTTACACTTAAGTGGCGAGTAAAGTACGCTATTCCACGTAAAAATCCTAGTTAGGTTATGAAACTGACCAATCACAGTATATTATTTTTACTGAGGCTCCGCCTTATTTTTCAAGACACTAAATTATATAATTTAAATGCATATGGTACAATTTGTTATTAATTTGTTCAATATAATAAAATCTAGACGCATTTATAATAGATTTATCAATAATGCAACCTGCTGAATGTGCATAGAAAATTAATTTCATGTAGCATCATTTATCAGTTGGTTTTCCCATAATTAGTTTAACGTTTCGATAGTCGAGAGGTTGAGCGTTTTACTATGGATCCAATGGTCGTGAGTTCGAGCCCGGCAACCTGAAAACTTTTTTTACATTTTTTAGCATAAGGTTTGTAAGTGTGGTCGTAGAAAAAATATACTGTTCAACTCGAGTGGATTGTCCATATTGCCCTCGGAAGTTTGAGCACTCCGCCTACGGCGTCGTGTTCAATTTACTTCCTCGTGCGATATGGACATCATATTCACTCTTGTTGTACAAACTACTAGTAACATATTCTGTGCCGTAATATATATTGATTGATTGAATACTACTGTGACTTAAATCTTGAAACATACATTTTATATAGATAGAAATAAACCACAGAACCTCACAGTTCCAGCGTTCTTTTACTTATAATGCCGTAAAAATGTATAATTCTCTGCAACCAGGTGTAAAGTCGCTTACCGCGGTGGCATGCTTCAAGAAGGCCATCAAAAGGTCCTTATAATATTCTCTCTGCTCCTATTACTATAATTGTATGCTTATAACTTGTATAACTTCCTTTCTTTAAAATACATAGGATTGTTATTTTTTAAAATCTTTTTCCTTTATTTGTTTGCCCTAGTAAGAAGTTAATGACTTTTAATTTTAATTTTTTTTATGATTGTTATTTTATTTTTATATTTGCTTAAATATTTATTTTAAGACGGTTAGACGAATAGCAGTGCTAGATCTCGCCGTCATTTAACATTTTTTTATTATTGTCTGTTGAATTTAATAAAGGCTTTATTTATTTATTTATTTATTTATAAATTTGATTAGGTTGGAAAGAAAATTAAACTACCTATTTAGGAATTCGTTAAATTTCGACCAAAATTTACATATAATTTAAAGTCTAACTTAAAAACAACGGAGAATATCTCAATATGGCGGTTTTTGCGCACAAGTGACGTCACGAAAACCTGCGCGGTATCATATCATCTTGAAGTTGTATCATGGGATACTCCGGATCTTCATTGATTACAATTTTAAGTGAGGCTAGGCCTAAGGCCTATAACTCCTCTTAATTATTGACAAAACATTAGCTTAAAACTAGTACATTATGTTCGTGTTGTGCGAGGGGTTTGAACCTGGGTCCCTTATTGTCGTGGTAGCCTGTATGGACCTGCCTGGTGTTGTGGTTGGTGGGAATGGCGGATTAGCGGGTTCTGGCTTTATTCTGCTGTGTTGAAGTAATTGTTGCTGGTGTTTGTGATGTAGTCTTGGATCGTTTCCATTTTAAGCAGGTCTCTGTGTAATGGGGTGTCACGTACGAACCATGGTGCGTTAGTTATTATTCGTAACAATTTGTTTTAATATTTTTGTATTTTGCTTTTCCCCGTCATGCAATGTGTTGACCATGATGGGGCGGCATACAGTAGTGCTGATCTTATGCATAGTTTCTAGATGGTAACTTTGTTGCGGGTGTTTAGCTTGCTATTTCTATGTATAAGTTGATAGTACTGGTGTAGGAGCGTGTTTGCTTTGGTTAATGTTTGGGCCAGGTGTTCTTTCCAGATAAGCTTGGAGTCGAAGTATATCATGGGATACAGCCGCCTCCTAAGAAGTCAAGATGACTGCGTATAGGAATAGTAATTTTGGAGCAATGAAAATATACTTTGACGGCGGCGGCCGTTTTTTTTAGAAGTCACTTTTTACGGGGGGCTAACGTTTTTTTTACCGAGAAAAGAGGCATTTATTCTTCTAAAACTACATTTTTTTGGGGCCAAAAACTATCGATATATCAAACCTTACCCCACTATCGATAGTTCTCCCCCGCTACTATTGTGTTCTTATACTTTGGGGGGGTCAGGGGAGATAGATACAATCGTGCGATGTTGCTCTTCTTTTAAATTCTAAAATTTAATTTGTTAAGATTTTGATTTACCAAGAAAATGAATTAAATTTTCGTGTTAAAGGAAAATAATAATTTTGTTCTTTTAAAAAAGGTAAAATGGGTTAATAAAAATATAATATTATGGCTAAATAACAAACAAAAATGTAAAAATACCACCGAAGATCCATTTATTTCTGAAATATTTAAATATCCTTGAGTTTTGGCATCAACGCTTAACTTCCGTTTTTAGTTTCGCGGGCTTATGACAACGCAAAGAACACAAAATATTTTATTTACAATATGTTCATTATTCTTAAAGGCAATCTAAGTATGACTTTTTAAATATTAACTGAATTTATCGAACTTTCGTCTTTCGACACTATTGTAACATTCAAGCAGTTCAATTAAACAGACACTTTAGAAATTACGTACATGACTAATTTTAACGGAAGATTGTGGCGGCTCCATGCGGAGGATTTATTAAATATCTGAACATTGAACATACAAAAATGACAAGTGTCAAAAAGTGAAATTTTCCGTTCTTTCATTCTTGTCTTTCGAAACGTGAAGTCCAAATCTGCTGATATTTTGAGAATCTTCTAGTTTTATATAAACTAGAGGTTCCAAAACAGCTCGAAGATGAGAGCGAAGGTAAGATTTATTAATATTTTTTATATAGAATTATTGTTTTTGTATTGGTTTAAAATAATTGATTACATTTTTTACTTCAGCCCGTAACAAACAAGTAGTTTTATATTTTCTGGCAATTTTATTGTTTATCCACATGTGCAATGTACACGTGTAAATTTTCTTTCTAATTTATAGTTCAATAATAATTTCTGATTTTTTCGTATCGTGCTTGGATATAAAAGTACTAGGTATAACTTCGATATTAGCGCTGTTTACATGTCGACCTTTTTAATTTTTTTTTAAATATTAATTATTTCTTTTTCAGTGGCGTAAGAAGCGTATGCGAAGGCTAAAGCGTAAGCGCAGGAAGATGCGTGCGAGATCTAAGTAGGAAGTAAGCCTTTTTGTTTTAAATGTAAGTACCTACACATTTTATAATTTTATTATCTACACCTTAAACCACTCATGTTCATTGGAGAACATTTCTTATTGGAAATACATTTTGTGTTACTTACTGTTGATATTCAGAGAACCTATAACATATCCTAAGTCTTTAACCAATATTTTTGGTGAATCTAATATGTAGTTTAGGAAATTAGCAGTCCTATTTACCAAATTATGGTTACAAGAAGCGGTCTTCTGAATTCTGTCTGCAAAAGTTATATAGAGAGATTAGACTAATCACCAAATGAATAAATATAAAGCCCATAAGAATTTAAACGACTAGAAACAAACTTATTACAGCCATTCATAGTTATATTCACTATTAGCAATGCTTCAGATAGCCTGCACATTTAAATAGGCCTCTTTACAGTTTGAAATTTTTCTCTCATGCAAGTTGCCTTAGAGCAATTAGTATTGTGGCATAAATCACCAAGATATCCCAAAAATTGCCCTTTCAATTGTAATAAAATAGGGTTGGAGTTATATTTCTTGCAAACAATACAAATTGTCCTAGGCAATTACAAGCCTCATTCTGCTCACACTCATAGGCAATCTTTTCTTGTGTAAAATAAAAGTTGCAAACTGTAAAGTGGCCTAATGATAATATTTTGAAATCAATTTAAATTGGCAGATAGTGGGCCATTTTTTATTTTTTGGGTGATGGACAAGAAAACAACTTTTTTACTACAAATTGCCAATTTATTTAAACACATTAATGTTGCTACATGTTTTCTACACTGCATTCCATGCAATAATTATGTCAAAAAGTTCTCTAGTTTTATTATTGATCCTAACATGGGATTTTTACATTATAATTCTAAAAAAAATAACAATTAACTATTATTTAGATTAAAGTGTATTTATTTTCAACTGGCATTAACAGTAAACAATAACCTATCCACAAAATGCTTGATGCGATCGCATTCAGATTTTGCATCTGAAAAAACATGTTTTCTGACTACATTAGATTTATTTTGCACACCATCTGTTCTAATATTTTAAAGCTTATTTTTATTTTGGATTTGTATAAAGCAGTCAGAATGGAGCTACAATATCAACAGGAAATGTGTTTGTTCAAATGCTAAATCTGAATGCGAGCATTTTGTGGTTAGGTTATTGTTTACTATCAGTGCCAGTTGAAAATAAATACATTTTTTTCATTTTAATTGGTTATTTAGTAAGCAGCTACAACTTGTTAGTTTATTTCTAAGGACTGGAGAAGGCTTAACTTTAGTGGAAATTAGAGAAAAACAGGTTTCTCTTCCATTTACTTGATAAATAAATAAACTTACAATTGTGACATTGTTTATTCTCTTTTTGACAAAATTATTTCACAAGTTTTTCTTGGTGTATGAGACTTTGTTTTAAATAATACTGTTATTTGATTATTAGTATAGTGCTGTTAATAACACTTTTTCTTTTTACTAACAATACCAGGCGAACTTTGTTTTCTCTTTAATATTAACAATTGCCCTGGTTTACTTATATCATTTTGCATTGGTTTTTATATGCAAAATAAAGTAATAAAGGGTAGAATATTTTGTGACTCCACCCGTATAGTTTTTTTGATAACTAGAACGGTCTAAGATCACAAAACATTTTTATATAATTGCAATTTTATTAATAAGTAATTTTGTAAAGAAAGTAATATTTTTTTCTTTGGTTACAGGTATTTTATATCAGCTGACATCCATATGAAGATTTTGGGCGACATAAGATCCATTTTATCATAAAAATTAAAAACCCCACTTTATGTTTCTGGGTATCCTATCTTGTAAATATGAGTGGTTAAAAAAAATATAAAATTAAATGAATTTGTGTTTTCTTTTGTAGTATAACTTACTCTAGGTACCAAAAATCATGAATACTACTTCCAATTCCTTATAATATATAAATTAAGGTAATTTAACATTATAACTTTACTTAGCTAAGATTGGTTGTAAAACTAATTTTGCCTATGTTATTTTACATTCAGTGAAGTAAGGCCTCGTATTTCAATCTCTAACTATCATCTCAAATTTAACTGTTGAGGTACTTGTTTCTGGAAATTATCTGGCTGGTAAAGTTGCCAAGAGATTGATACAGCCGGCTTTTAGGCCAGTATTCTTAATCTCCTGGTGACTCTCAGCCATATAATTTCTATGGAGACGATTTTCTCAACAATAATTTTGTTGGAAATTGAAATTATCTTGTTAATTAAGTTACCAGGAGATTGATAATATGGGCCTTTAAGAAACCAAACTAGGCTGTCAATCACCCCTTTTTCTTCTGTGAATCATACTACCTACTGTTAAAAGAAAATAACATTTTCTCGGAACTTAATAGTTTGCATTTTGTACGCTGTTCCATCAGGAAAGTCGTAATTGTAATATAGGTACAACTTTTTATGTAACTATATTCATCACAAAATATTTTGTGATATTCATAGACTACTTCAAAGAAAATTTATAGTGTTTGTTCGGACTATTTTATCATCCATAAGACATGTATTTTGCTCATGGTTGTATCATGTATTTTGCTTAGACCGTATTTCGCAAAAAGTACTATTTTGGTTAGAATCAGAAGCCAGAAGAACTCGCTAAGAATGGGAAAGAGTGCACTCTCTTCTTTAAAAGTGCGAAACCGAAAACGGCACTGATCACATCATCCACAGAGGAATGGTAAGTTTAAATCAGAACACGAATCATGGCCTTCTCGATATTTAAAGAGACGATGAGGAAAACAATTATCTTGGCCACGGGAAAATGATGCTTTAACCAAAGATATTTTACCCTTAGATTCAACAAAAACATTGCTTGTTCTGGGTTACTGATAGCCACTTGTCCTTTCGAACATTCAGTCAGCTTGATCTTGTACCTACAGCTTAACGTGGGTTTCGAACCACGATCCTCAGCCTCAAGGTCTATTAACCCTCGGTTTCTTGCTATTGCATGACCTATCGATTGGGGAGTGTACCTTTTACCGCACCCCACGAGATGTCCGATCTCATCCGGCCTGGTTACCGGCGTAAATGGGGTGAATTAGGAGATGATACATTTTACACTCTTCCCTGCATTCTTAAACCTACTAAATTTCGGATATACTTTTTATTATTGTGTGTATGCCTACTCCGAGGAGCGAACTCGGATCAAGACGGTTAAATGCCAGTAACTCACCTCTGAACCACCGCGATTCGACAATAACATGTAATTCTGTTGAGAAAATATAATTCCGATCTGAAATTCATTCACTGCACCCTTCCATTTGCTTGCACCAAACTCCTCCTTTAATATATTATTTAGGGCTGCTTACACCTATAAATTTTCTTTGGTATGCACCAGTTTACTGATACTGCGGCAGAGGTGAGTGACTGGCATTCGACCGTGGCAAAAGGAAAACGATTTTAAATTGTTTATGTCAAGAATGTCAAATAAAGTGTTCAAGCTGTCAAAGTCAAACAAATTTTTGTTGGTCATCCTACGAATCGAATAAATAGCTTACATTTTACTTGGATTTATTCTAAATATTAGTGCTGTCTGAGTAAAACAAAATGAATATTACATCTGCCGGTAAGTTACATTTTATTTTACGCTAAAGTCAAACCATATTTCTTACAATTTTTGCTTAAATGTATCGTTTGTATCGGTGACTTGCAGCTTATGAATTTGGTTTTTATGTGCTTGGGTGTTTATTGTACCCCAAAACTAATATAACAATTTTTATAATATTTTCTTTGTATGCACTCTCAACTACTTAAACTATAGAGCCTTCCCAACTTTAATGAAAAAAGGTTTTCCTGGACCATAACCTCACTATATTGATAAAGACCCTTAATTTTAGCCGGAATTATTTCCTTGCTGGAGGAGCCTAGGCCAGAACTGAAAATATTTGCTCTCAAGAAATTGGACAACATTGTTGATGAATTTTGGCCAGAAATCTCAGAGGCAATTGAAAAAATGTAAGTATCTACCTAACAAAAGAAAAAAAAACATAAGTTGTGAAACTTTTTGCCAGTATTTTGTATAATTGACATTATTACTGATCGTATGATGGCAAGATATTAATAACATTTTACACTATAATTTCTATTATTAGTATTGCTAAGCTGAAAAGTCCAACCAAATTGGTTATTACTAACAACTATTTAGAAATATCGGAAAGTAGGTATTAAACTTAACAATAACTCAAACTATCTAAAAGAAGAACCTCTTAGCAGAGTATGGTAGTAAACTACCTACCATCAGTATAGGAACGGACCCCATAATATAATAATAGAGGCCTTCCTAAAAGGCATACTTTAGAACAAATCCTCATTAAATTCTGAAATTTAGAGGACAAATTATTTTAACTATATAATTTTCTTTTCTTTTATAAATAAATTTTAAGTCAAAATGTCTACAGACTTGGTGGCCATTTAAAATAGAAAAGATTGTTATTTGGAATATTTTGTTTGGGATTTTGTTCATACTAGGAAGTTTTTTTAAAGATTTGAATTTATGTAGTAAACTTATAATAGTTGACTATAAAGAGTTAAGTGGACTGATGATAGAAGTGAACTTTGGGCTATATCTGTCCAGAAACTGTCCTTTCTATTTTATGAAATTTTTCCATTCTATTTTAAAAATAAATACCCAACTGTAAGTATTAAAATAAACTAAATTTTTTTAAACAAATCATGGTTATAAATAGTGCTTGTAAAGCCCTTTTAAATGATCATATGACTTTCACATGAACATTTTATTAAATATTTTGAACTTAGCTCATTGTTTACTTGTAATTTTTAAATTAATTATTTTTACTATTTTCGATAAAAATTGTCAACTGCGGCGCTATTTTCTTGGCTATTTTGTTCCTATTTTTAACATCTGGATATTTTATAAGTTAAGTATATATTTTTATTGCCCTCTGCTCTATTTTTTACCTTGCTTACCTTCCCTGAGAAATTCAATGACCCCTCTGTTGTACATGCCTGGGTAAACATAAAGAAAGGTTTGACATTTTTTAATAATATGTATTAAAAAACTTTTAGCGAAATCTTGCATGAAGACAAAGTATTCCAGCAACATCAGTTAGCTGCTCTTGTAGCCAGTAAAGTTTACTACCATTTGGGAGCTTTTGAAGATTCCTTGACCTATGCCCTGGGTGCTGGGGAGCTGTTTGATGTCAATGCAAGATCTGAATATGTTGAAACCACTTTATGTAAGTTTTATTATTTAGAACTTTTTTGGATTTTTAAATAAAATCAATAAAAACATTAATTATTTTGGATATCTAATTAAGGTTCAACAATCAGTTTAAATCATCAATTCAATATGCAATATCTACAATTGACATCTTGTGAAAATGTGAATATTGGAATCATATTCTGTTGTTTTATAAAGGACTTTGCTTCATGGTGCAATCTGTGGTAAAGACTCCAAAAGTGACTTGAAATTAAATAGGAAATCACACAAACACACATGCATACTACAATAATAATATAGCATGCATTTTTATGAGTTAATGTCAGCAATAAGTGAGCATTGACTATAAATCTTTTACATTACCTATTGGATTCAAATTTGAAATTCGGTTTTTTTATAAAATATTTATTTATCTTACAAACACTTACAAGAAATTCCTGAGAATTTTCGGAATGTACTAAATTCTTTAATATTTTAAAACTAGTCTTTACCTGTGGAAATAAGACTTAATTTCAGAAATACTTGTCTTAAATAAATCTATATCACAATTGTCTATTAAAAGGTAACATTGTTCTAACATATGGTTTAATGGTGAACAATCCATTTTGCTTGGATAGAACAACCTCTTATTCCCAACTCTTAGATTAATTTTGGGTACTGATATATGCATACCATTCTCCAAATACAGATCTTTGTACTTGAGATTGTTAATAATATAGAAAATAAACAATACAGACTGCATTGACCTTCTACGTTCTAAAGTTATATATAGGTATTCATTATTTTTTCTGACATATAAATAATTCAAGAATCGTTTTTGTACTCTTTCAACGAGATCTATATTTGTCTTGGCTTGAGGCGCCCAAATTATACATGCATACTCTAACTGAGGCCTTACCAAGGCATTATACAGTCTAACAATAGAATTAATATTCTTAAAAACTCTGTATTTCTAATTACAAAACCAGGTCTTATTGGCAATAGTGTTATAGTGAGTATGAAATTTTAGAGGTGACTGCAAATAAACTCCCAAATCCTTGCACTCTTGTCTCCTAGTCAATTCTGAATTATCAAGAAAATACCGATTATTTATATAATTTAGTTTTCTAGTGTAAGTTATAATAGCTGATTTCTCAACATTAAGAGGCATCCCGTTCTCTCTAAACCATTTAGAAATTGAGTTTAAGTCTTGCTGCAATTCGTAAGAATCTTGTAAAGAGGTAATTTGTTTGAAGATTTGGAAGTCATCAGCAAAAAATTATTGTTATACTTTAACTTTAGTACTATGCAAAACTTTTTAATTTCATTTGTTAAATTTTAGCCAAGTGTATTGACTACTACACCCAACACAGAATTGCACTGGCTGATGGAACACCTGAAGCTAAACCGATTGACCCCAGACTTGAAGCTATTGTAAACCGCATGTTCCAGAGATGTCTCGACGATGGCCAGTACCGCCAAGCCATGGGTCTCGCTCTTGAAACCAGAAGGATGGACATCTTTGAATCATCCATTACACAATCTGATGATGTCATTGGCATGCTTAGCTATGCTTTTCAGGTTTGTGATATAAGAGTATTATAGTAATAAGAATTCCATTTGTTTGTTTCTGCTTCAAGTTGATCTGGTTGGTTTAATTGCGACTGCCTAAATAATAATATATTTTATTTACATTTTTTAAATTTAAACGACGTAAATAATATAATCGAAATTACTGACAGTTTTTTTATTTAATCCTACGATTTTCCAAAATAGAGAGCTTCTAAAATTTGAAACATTGCATTATAAAACGTTCAGTATTAGTATTAAAACATATTTCAATAATAATAATAAATTGGGCCAAAAACAACAACAATAAATTAGGTATACAGGGTCGCCCATTTGTCTAAAGTAATATACCGCCTCTACTATTAAAGATATCAAAATTTTTTTTTAATAGTTGAGGTTTAAAAAAATATATGCTCTAAAATTATTTTTAAATATACAGGATGGTCCAGAAAAGTAGGACAATAAAAATATACAAATTTTTAATTGGAACACCCCATATATTTTACCTTTTTTTGTTTCCTTACAATATTATCCATATGACGCCATATTTAGTTTTTTAATTTTTTGCAACGTTGCCAAGCAAAATGCAAAATTCTTAAAATTTTATAAAAAACATGATAGTAAAAAATTACCTGTATTTCTCAATAAGAAAAAAAATTTCTTGTAAGCTCTTAAGTTTAGGGATAAAAAAACTGTCTTAAATCTTTAAGTACCTAAAATTTTGTATAGGGTGTTTTCTGTTGACCTCCAAATATACAAAAGTTTAAAATATAATAACTCTGTTTTTTCAAATGAAACATCCTATATTTATTAGGCTCGTCTGATAGATGTTGTAGGTATCTTGTATTATTGTTAAGTTAAATTTACTAGTTTTGCCAATATTTCGATTTGTTTTTAATTTTTTGTGAAAAAAACTATAGTTTTTATTTTTCTTGTTAGCCATGACCAGCAAAGTCAAAACAAATGTAATTGAATATAATGTCATATTAAAATAAATTGATAACTATAGTTACGCATTTTTTTAATTAAATAAAACTTATTTTTTATAACGCAACTTGATATTGAAAATAAGTTCACAAGCATTTAAATTGTGTAAAACAACACCATTAGACTGAACTCACGAAAGACGAGATTTCGCGTCGTTTATTCTTCAGTGATAGTCAATAAATCATTTAACTCATTTTATTTTGTTCAAACAGTATTTCTTCTATTCCTTTTATGGTCATAGTCACTTTTCCTGTTCTGTCAAACCTGTCCATTAATTTTTCCAAAGCTGGTTTATTAGGTTGTCTGTCTGGATATTCTCCATAATAAAGTTTTGTTGCTTACACCAAGAATGAAAATCATATAGCATTTAGGTACTTGAAAAAACAATTTTTTACATAAATGTTAAAATTAACGGCCAGCGCCTAGATTATGTCATATATGTCACAGTTGCAGGTTAGTTAATTATCATTAAAATTCTTTGTGCAATCCGCCAATAGACATTAATTTTTAACATAAATAGTTTATATCTACTTCTAGGTTGCTATGAGCCTCATCCAAAACCGTGGTTTCCGCAACACAGTTCTTCGTACCCTGGTGGGCCTGTATCGCGGTCTAACCACTCCAGACTATGTGAATATGTGCCAGTGTTTGATTTTCCTAGAAGACCCATTATCTGTGGCGGAAATTCTAGACAAATTGGTACAAGGAGCAGAAGAAAGTCAACTGATGGCTTATCAAATCGCTTTCGACCTCTACGAATCTGCTACACAACAATTTTTGGAGAGGGTTATGATAGCGCTGAAGTTGACAGCTCCTATTCCTGCTTTGCTTGAAGTTAAGCCAGCCAAAACTGAAGAAGTCCCAGCTGACAATGCTGAAAGTGCTGAAACTACTCCTGAACCAAAAGCTGAGGTGCCGGTGTCAATAGAAAGAACTTTGGATAGTCTGGTTAGTGATAATAAAATATAAATTATTATGTCCTGTCTCAAACAGTAGCGTTTATTTGTATGTTCAATTATCAATTATTGAGCAGTGAAAAGTGAAACTCTATAGTACATAATATTTTTAACTATAATTTTATTAGCGTAGATTCTTATAAAGGTCAATGTCTTTTTACCATGACATGTGACATATTACATTAACAACGCCAATATAACTACCATTTAAAACTGTAATTTTTTTCAATAAGCTGTGGTCTTAAAATGTTGGTAATGATAGGTGAAAATGTGGCCTTAAAATTTTGGTAATGATTGGTGAACATGTGGTCTTAAAATTTTGGTAATGATAGGTGAACATGTGGTCTTAAAATTTTGGTAATGATAGGTGAACATGTGGTCTTAAAATTTTGGTAATGATTGGTGAAAATGTGGCTTTAAAATTTTGGTAATGATAGGTGAAAATGTGGCTTTAAAATTTTGGTAATGATAGGTGAAAAAGTGGCTTTAAAATTTTGGTAATTATAGGTAAAAATGTGGCTTTAAAATTTTGGTAATGATAGGTGAACATGTGGTCTTAAAATTTTGGTAATGATAGGTGAAAATGTGGCTTTAAAATTTTGGTAATGATAGGTGAACATGTGGTCTTAAATTTTGGTAATGATAGGTGAACATGTGGTCTTAAAATTTTGGTAATGATAGGTAAACATGTGGTCTTAAAATTTTGGTAATGATAGGTGAACATGTGGTCTTAAAATTTTGGTAATGATAGGTGAACATGTGGTCTTAAATTCGGTAATGATAGGTGAAAATGTGGCCTTAAAATTGTGGTAATGATAGGGGAACATGTGGTCTTAAATTTTGGTAATGATAGGTGAACATGTGGTCTTAAATTTTGGTAATGATAGGTGAACATGTGGTCTTAAAATTTTGGTAATGATAGGTGAAAATGTGGCCTTACTATTTTGGTAATGATAGGTGAAACATGTGGTCTTAAAATTTTTATAATGATGGGTAAGTTTGAATTTGAATTTGAAAAACAAGTTCGAATTTATAAAGTAATAATAGCAGAAAACGAAAAATGGAGAAATTTCACTAGTAAATTATGGGACTTGAGTATTGTTTTTCCATTTTTTAGATTAATTTAAAATATCTACTTAGACTGTCAGTTACTTTAAATAACTCTTGCGGTTTTGCTTTACTTCCGCATTTTTTATTTCAGAATGAAAAAGATAAAGAACACCAACTAAGAATAGAAAAACTGCACACCATACTATCAGGGGAAGTTTCAATTGAACTACACCTCCAATTTTTAATTCGTTCAAACCATGCAGATCTCCTAATTCTTAAACAAACCAAGGAAACTGTTAGAGTTAGTATATGTCATACAGCTACTGTTATAGCCAACGCATTTATGCACAGTGGAACTACCAGTGATCAGTTTTTAAGGTAAATATAGCAAGGTTTTTAGTTCTCAGATTGTGTTGATACCTAACAACGCTAGACAAGAAACAACAAATTTTGCTTTGTAGCATTGTTTCTTTAATTCTTATTGTACCGGGTGTCCCATTATGGCTGGCCACCTGACGTATCTGGGAAACTACCGGACATAGAAACTCAGGGGAAAAATCGTAATTAAAGTGGCTAAGAGAAAATTCTGGAAATAATTTTTAAGTTCCGCATTTTGCCGTAAGAGGGCACAATTGAAAACTAAATATTGAAATTCTAAATTTCTCCGAAAATTCCTACCTTTGGTAACATCATTAGAAAGCTTAGAAAATTCTACATCATTTTGGTTTAAGGCTCATTGGCGTACCGACCTTGATAAAAGTGTCATTCAAATCATTTAATTTGCTGTAACTTCTAAACGACTTGTCCGATTTTAGTAAACTTAAGCTTGTTTGGAAGAGAAATGGAAGTACTTTTAATTGTTGTTCATTGGTACATAATAGTTTCTAAAAAAATTGTTAGAAGGCACAATTTGTACAATTAATAGTTTTATTTTATTTTATACCGAAAACTTAAATCATACGGTAATTAGGACATCATAATCGGAAAGTAGATTACATTTTCAAGAAACAATGTGAAGACCTCAGTTTAATATCTTCATTCTTTTTAGAGTTATTACCAAAAGAATAACTTTTACCACTTTAATTTAAGAAGTGATTGTTTTCATAGTTTCATTGTCGAGCAATCCACGACAAAACATATTTTTAAACTTTATGACTGTGCAAGTTTGTTACTCATTATTTCATTGCCCAAACACTACTATAGAATTAATAATATAATTAGGGAAAATTTATAATTTAGGTGTAATTCTAATATGGTATTTTAAAAAATAGATCTAGATAGCCGTGAAACAAAATCAAGCTCTGTCAAAATTAAATCAGTTGGCTACGAGGTATTTCCATTTATTTATCTTCATGGAGACCTGTTAATTTTGTTTTACAGCTATCTGTATAAATTTTTTAACACCATATTCGAATTGCCTAAATTGGAAGTATTTGATGATTATAGTGATAAGTGACAAACTTACATAATCATAAAAGTAAAAAATATTATTTTGTCGTGGAATGCTTGATGACAACATGAAATTAATCATATCTTGAATTAAAGTGTAAAAAATTATTCTTTTGGCAATAACTCTGAAATAAAAGAAAATATTGAACTGCGGTCTACACGTTTTTTTCTGCAAATTTAATCTACTTTCCCATTATGATGTCATAGTTATACCGTATGATTTGAGTTTTCGGCATAAAATCAAAAAAACTGTTACTATCACAAATTACGCTCTCTAGCTATTTTATTAGGAACTATCGTGTACCAATGGATACGACAATTAAAACTACTTACCTTTCTCTTCAAACAAGCTTGGTTGGTTGGTTGGTGGGTTTAAGGCGGGGGTCGGGCGTTCGGCCCAAGCTTCCTGCACTGCAGCCCAGTGGCTTATTGTGCTCCCCTATCTTGCTAGAAAAGGTTTGTTCCTTTAATAACGTCCAGCAAATTCCTACCAAGTTTGTCATGCGGGAGGTTATCCCCACATTGGATATCTCCGAAGATTTTGAGTCTTCTTCGGGTCAGTGCTTCGCAGTCATATATGATATGTGAGGTGGTTTCGTCCTCTTCGCCGCAAAGTCTGCATTCAATGGGACCATTGTAAATTCCTACTCGGCGTTTTCTTAAGCAGTGGCCTGTTAGTAGGCCGACCACTTGTTTTAGCTGGGTGCGCGTTAGATGCATCATTCCAGTTGATAACTTTCTGGAGGGTTTCCCAATTGTGGCCCTCGCTTGGGTATGACCAGGTATCCTGTTCCATTGGAATAGGTGTTGCTGTTGCGCCCACCTGTCTGATGTTGCTTTGGTTGCCTGTTTTGATATGCCAAGGGCGGGTTCAGGGTCCCTGAATTTTTGAGATGATCCGGTTCTAGCCAGTTCATCGGCTTTTTCGTTGCCTGCTATCCCCGAGTGACCAGGAGCCCATAGGAGTTCTACCTTGTTGTTCCTTGCGGCTAGGTCTTTCAGGTCGTTTAGGCACTCCAGTGTGATCCTCGATTTGAGTCGATTGGAGTTTGGGGCCTTGAGGGCAGCTTGGCTGTCTGACAGAATGTATATCTACTGGCCAAACAAGCTTAAGTTTTCTAGAATCGGATAAGTCGTTTAGAAGTTACAGCAAATTAAATTAAATGATGCAGACTTGTCTAAGCTCTCTAATGATCTTACCAAAGGTATACCTTAATTTAAGTTAACTGTTTAATTATTACTTTAGTTTGCTATGTAAAAATTGTAAATGGGTTTTGCCCGTCAATAAATAAATAAATAAATTAATGTGGAAATTTTCGAAGAAATTTAGAATTTCAATATTTAATTGTCAATTGTGCCCTCTTGCGGTAAAATGCAGAACTTAAAAATTATACGCCGCCGACCACTTTTCATTTTAAAAATTATTTCCAGGATTTTCTCTTAGCCACTTTAATTACGAAGTTTTTATGCCCAGTAGTTTCCGAGATAGATACGGCCGGTGGCCATCCATAATGGGATACCCGGTATATTTAACTCGGATTTTGGTGAAATCGCTAGCTGCATAAATATTTAATTTTGGACTTGCATTGTCGTTATTTGTTTTTTTATCACAACGTTTCAACTAGTGAGTATCTCCAGTCGTCTTCAGGCAATTGCTATACTATATTAAATGATGTTTGACACATAAAGAAATAAAAATGGTTTTAATTTATTTCTGAAATTGAAGCAAACCTACAGTTTATTTGATTGCACGGGCTGTACATATTTACTTTGAAATTTTAGAGACAACTTGGAATGGTTAGCAAGAGCAACAAACTGGGCCAAACTGACTGCCACAGCATCCTTAGGAGTAATACACAGAGGGCACGAAAATGAAGCCCTAACTCTTATGCAAAGCTACCTGCCCAAGGAAGTTGGCCCGAGTTCGGGATATTCAGAAGGGGGCGGTCTATATGCTTTAGGTCTTATCCATGCTAACCATGGAGCAAATATTATAGATTATCTTCTGGGACAGCTGAAGGATTCACAAAATGAGGTAAATAAAAAATTTAAAGACATTATAAGTATTTTACGACTCTATAACGACATGCGAAATGAACATCATTTTTGCTCTTCACTGTCATCATATTTATCCAGGTTGGTGTATGCATATGATTAACATCAATCTGGTATTCAACTATTATTTATTTATATGGTCCTTATTGAAGCGATTTGGAACGATGGACCGGTATAACTGCGGTTATACCCTTGGTTAACCTTGAATGCGGTCTATTTAAATTGGTTCGTCACACGGCACAAGAAACGCTTGAACCATGGTCTTCTCGCAAAATTATAAATATGGAGTAAATTTTTAAGCTGAAATTCATGAATTTGCGGCGACTGCGTGACTATAGTGTCGACCGTGTGAGAATGAGAGGCAATTTAAGTAGTCTAGTCGTCCAGTCTCCTAGTCTCCACGCTAATACAGTTTCTTTTAAGTTTCCCATGTGATGACTGCCTTCCTGTTTATTTCTTTTTTGGCGATAGAAGCGTGTTTATTGAAATTATTTGCAAATGACATGAGTTAATACATTAACTTACACTCTTTGTATCAGTTTGCCGATGATACGTACCTTTGATCTATCACGAATGTCAATGGAAGTTGCACAACGCATGTTGGAATGGTGTAATCTTAATAATTTAATACTAAATAGAAGCAAAACAGTATTAATTAGATTTAAGGGCAGTGGTATGGAGTCGCTTTATGCACCATTGAATGGTTCAAGTATAGAACGGGTAAGCTCTACAAAGTTCTTAGGAGTAATACTTGACGAGAATCTACAGTGGGACGAGCAGATTGATTGCATTGTTTCAAGGGTTAATTTGGCCACCTTTGCGATCAGGTATTTGAGGAATCAGGTTAATGTCAGCACTCTTAGAGTTTTCTACTTTGCAGGTATACAGTCAATAATTTCGTATAGTATAATGTTTTGGTTTAGACGCTCAGTTCTGGATTTAGCAAAACAGAGCTATAAGGGCCATGTTGAGTATGGGCTATCGCGAATTTTGCTGGGGTCGGTTTAGACAATTGAATATTCTCACTGTTCCTTTTCTCTTTATTTATCACTGTGCCTTGTTTGTCAGAAACAACCCTCATTTATTTCGGTCAAATGTTTCTTTTTCTGACAGCATGCGAACAAGAGGAGGAAGTGACTTGGCTCTACCGGTTCATAATACTCCATTGTTCAGTAAGAGTCCATTGATGAATTGTATTAAAGTTATTAACGCTTTGCCAGCTGACATAAGGAGGATGGATAACCGAACTTCCTTCAAAAATCAGCTAAAAAGTATTTAATTAAAAAAAGAGTTTTATTTTCTGGAGGAGTTTATGTGATCTATCCTCTTTATTATTATCACTGAGGTTTTATTACTAAGTTTGTTTTATGTTTATTTTATGTAATGTATTTATACTTAGATGTTTTGAGGGTCTGTCTTTTTTTTTAGACGTTTTTATTAAATAATGTTTGTCTTTGTATATTTATTGACGTTGTCAATGTTCTATAGGATTTTGTATGACAATAAATGCATTTGAATTTGAGTTTATTGTCTAGTTTCATGGCAATATATTTTGCTGTTTGTATATGTATGTTGCCTACAAGTAGTTGTGGAGATGTGTGGGATGTTTTCTGGTTAAATATTAGTAACTGATTTGTATGGATGTATAAGAAGTCTCCATTTGTTGAACCAAGTAAATATTTGTTGGAGTTTGTCGGTCAAAGCCGATATTATATAGAAGCTGCGATAGTACCAATTCCGGGGGAACTCGTTTTGGGTGGAACTTTTCTAAAAATTTAATTTTCACCGACGGATTTCGACTTTTTAAGATACTTTTAATTAATCGTATGATCTTAAATAATGGTCCTTTGTACCAAACGTTATCAAATGCTTTCTTCACATTCAAGAGTGCAGTCGATTTCAATTTTTTGCGAATTTAAGTCTAGTACTCGACCAATGTTATCCATACATTTAATAGACCGTTCAAAAGCACTTTGCACGATACTTTTATCAACAAAGTATACATCAATATTAAATTTTTTAGCATATGTACCTTTAGAGGACTTTAGCCACCGCTGTTATTTTTTTCACGACGACAATAAAAGTTCCGAAAAGAACTATTTTTACGAATAAATAAATTTTTAAGGCACAAAAATTTCAAAAATTATAAGTCAAAATAACAATAAAACAAATGATGACGTCATGGAGGAAGTCAATGGACAAACTTAAAAAAATAATAACTTTAAATAGTCAAATCAATATGCAATTCTTCCTTACAATTTTTTCCCTGTCTAGAACGTTTCATTGGCAATGACGTATTGCGCCAAAGAATAGTGTTTGGAAGACGTTGAATTATGTTTTTATTCACCTTTATTATTATAATAAATAAAGATGGGGAGTTGTAAATTACATTGTCGCTTAATCATCGAACAATAACGCATTAGTAAACAACCACTCAATACTGTATGAAGGTATATAACATTACATTTCTGTTAGAATAAAGTACTCTTAACAAAGCTACTGTGTAGCGAAACACGTTGAGTCGTTAATATTTTACAGTGGAATTTTAACACAAAAATAGTGTTTTCTTTATACAGGGTGATTTCTACGTTGATACTTCGTTTTTAGCTGTGTATAGAAGGCATTAAAATAAACAACATTTTCAAATACCTTTTTTTTTTAAACTCAAAATCAAGGTACTTACATTCATTTATTACACTATGGATCAAATACGGTTCTTCCCAACTTGCCCGTTGAATAACGAATAACATTAAGCAAACGCCGCACTTTGAAGACACTCACTCTAAATTAGCTCCATATTTTTTAGTTCATTGTTTTCAAATTTTACCATATTCACATAGCACCAATTTAAAATTAACTTGCTTCAGAAAAACACACCGCAGCGAATTGCCAAAATAAATAACCGACCCGTAAAATGCATGACTAACAATACAAAAAGAGGACAAAAACAATATTAAGTACAGGGTTACGTTTTGATTACCAGGCTCGCACTTAGATTTTCTACTTCTGTATCTCGCCCATTTTTAAGTTTTTTGAAAAAAGGTATTTGAAAATGTTTATTTTAATGCCTTTTCTATACACAGCTAAAAAAGAAGTATCAACTTAGGAATCACCCTGTATATTAAATTATAGAATTTCTACCTAGTAAAAACAGAATCAATTTAATTATGTTTAATAAACTTAAAAAGTGAAGAAGTGAACAACAATATCACCTTTTGGCGACTTTTACGAGAAAGTTGAAAACAGACGTTTTAAATTTAATTTTTTTAGATGGTCAGGCACGGTGGTTGTCTGGGTCTGGGTTTAGCAGCGATGGGCACACACAGGCAAGACGTATACGAGCAGCTTAAATTCAATTTATATCAGGACGATGCAAACACTGGCGAAGCTGCCGGTATCGCCATGGGTATGGTAATGTTGGGCTCCAAAAATGCTTCGGCCATCGAAGATATGGTTGCGGTAAGTTATTTTTTATATATGTTTTGAGATTAGCTTCTAAACTTCAATATGGCAGGTAGAACTACTTTCAATGAAATAACCAAATACAGGTTGTTTCATTAAGAAGGAATGACGCAAACTGATATAAAAATATCTAAATTCGGATAAACATTTTGAACACCCTGTATTACCTATACCAATTATATTGAGTAGTTTAGTGATTCTGCATGCAAGGATAGTCTTTATCCGAGTTTAGCAAAACAATTTTTAATAAGGGTATATATCTAGTCATTTTGATATGAATTTCTTTTCCCTAAAAGATATTTAAAAAAATCATCTTGGTACCATCGCTTTTTTCAGCAACGTTTTTTTTGTAATTTAATAAATAACCTATAGAGGCTTTAATACCATAAAGAAATTATATGACGGTCCATTTTTCAAAATGCATGTTTGGAGCAACATGCATTTTAGAGCACCACAAATTATTGGAAAAAAAATCATACCCCTCCAACTTTTGTATTTTTAATTTTCGGTTAGAATCGACCGGTAACGAGATATCATCCACCAACGAAAATAAAGATTTTTTTTGTTTAGGTGTTAAAGTGGTATAGTTAGTGCTTATTGTGTTCGGGTTTGTTCGTGTGTCTGCGATTCAGTAGATATTATTTTTAATTTTTTTCTATTAGCACATCAACCTGTTGTTTTAAGTTTTGTTTCAAAATTTGCTTTTTTAGGAACAATAATAAAGTTTTGAATTAGGTCTCGTGTTATTTATAACATCTTAATATACATATTTAAAAATAAAAATCTTATACAGTTTAAAAACCATAATCATAATACACGTCATAAAAATGAAATAACCATAAAACCTAAAATAAATAAGTGCATAGGACAAAAAAATTTCAAATATTAATGTTTAATTTATTTAATCAATTATTCACCAACAAAAATTAAAAAATATATTTCATTAAAAAAATATAAAGTCGAAATAAAAGCATGGAAATTGGAAACAAAAATTTTGGAAATGTTTTAATAAATATTGTTATGAATAATATATTTTTCAAAATTTTTATATCCTACATCTTTAAAAAAAAACTGCGTTTATATTTATATACATATACTTAAACTTTTATATAATAGGTATTAACAAATATTTTAAAAAAACATATTTTAGCATTTCTATATATTTATAATTTAAAATACTAAGATTTGACCCTAACAAGCACGTCTTCGGGAGATCAAAGAAGAAGTTTATTGAGGAAGATAAATAAACACATTATTTATTATATTATAAATAAACTTATTATTATTGTTTGCTAGAAAAAATCATAATTATTTTATTTCTGAACAGTAAAAGTTACACCTTAATCGAGCTTCAAAGTTATGAGCTCTATTAACATGACATTTACCAATTTTCTTTCTATAGTTTTATTCTACATAACTCCTGATGATGGACGTTACTACGTCCGAAACATATTGGCGGAGAAAGACTTTCAGGCCCGCTTGTACAATTACGACTTAAGCTTAGTTCGACGTTGAACCAAGCTTTAAATTTTTGTTGTGGTTGTACAAATGAAGTTTAAGCTTGTACGCTGAACTAAGCTTAAGCCGTAATTGTACAACCGGAACTTAGTGTCTTATTTCCATTCTATTTTATCACTCCACTTTAAATATGGAATATTTCTTCAAAGTAAAAGTTAGGTTTGTTTGCCGTAAGGTGGGTGTTAATAAAGAGCTAATTTTATGCTTACCGCTCATTAGAGTATATTAGGAAAAACCCTCCCCTAAAAGTTTCTAAAGGGGTTTCAGACAGAATATTATATAAAGTTACACAGTTAACACAAAATAAAAGTATTCTACAGGATGATTCCTATGTTGATATCTCTTTTTTATAGTAGTATATTAGGAAAAACTCTCCCCTAAAAGCTTCTAAATGATTTTGAGACAAAATATTATATAAAGTTACACAGTTGACCTAACATAAAATAAAAGTATTCTACAGGATGATTTTTATGCTAATATTTCGTTTTTAAATCTGTATAGGAGTTATTAAAATAAACACCATTTTTAGGCTTCTTTCAAAAAACCTATTTTATGTTTTTACAGAAAGCTTACAATACTGTCCTGTCAAACTTCAATATCTCTTTAACACAACTTTCTGCGTGATGTAACCATTGTACCGCGACGGAGCGTATTATTCCTAACGCCGACAGCATCCGTACTAGGTTAGCACTACCCGTAAATAAGCAACATAATATCAACTAGTCTATTACTTTTATAATGTTTCATTTTCACGTTTTAACAATTTTTAGTAACAGAATACTTTCATTACATGATCACCACGCGACTAGTTGACCACTAACTGACCTGTACGCTGCATGATTCATTATAAAATAAATAAACATACTTTATTGGCGATGCATAGGACCAGATTACACTGCATTGGATTACACAAAGCTTTACTTACAGCTGCGCCTTGAAGTTAGCTCAAAACAGCCGAATCGCATAGGCAATTTTTATTTAATATATACTTTGAAGAAGGAAGACCGTTCTAGAGAGCAGCTATAACGTCGCTAGACTTCTATACTAAGTTAACTTTTATACCCAGTTAAAAAAGTATAAAGCTCTTACTAACTTGGCCAATAATTTTTATCATAATTTCATTTATTTTCACCACTTTATCCAGAAACTTCACCTGCGCCTGCGGTGTGTGGGCAGTAAAAATATATCAATTACATAGGTCCACTTTTTGACTACGCCACTGCGACCTCCTGTAAATCCATTAACATCCCGCCACTGTACTTTACTACAATTGTTAACTTGTAAGCTCTGGTTATATTTAGCCTTTTGCTTTAAATTCTTAAACGATTTAACGCTGATATAATAATACCCTGGGGCCTGTGACGAAAATTTATAAAACCTCTAACATTCGGTCTGAGTCCACAAATACAAATTTATTTATAAAGGCTGTCAACGCTCGTGTGAAAAGGGGCCTTGCTTAAACGCGTGTCGAGAGGATTAGTTTACGACATGGATGGATTTGAGGAAAAAATAAACAGTTTTTTTATCGTCTGAAAATATCGAGTTAAAAAATCGAGTTGAGTGCTTTCCGGATGTATGTGTGTGCGAATGGTTTAATTCTTTTTTGTCTGACAACGAACTGAAAGCCACTAGAAACGATAGGCAACTATTAGATCGCAAATATTACCGAAGTGACATTGTCACGTTGACACACTTGCAAAATAATAGTTTTTTTTTACCATAAGGATGACAGTATTACTTTAAAAATATTAACTTTTATGTTGGGTTGCACAAAGATTTTTAACTAGAATTACCTAACCATTAGGTTTGACTGTGACATAAATGACATTGACAGGCATTATGTACTCACAATCACAGGTGCCTGATTAGTAAATTAAAAATTAAGATATCCGGGCCAGTATGATTGTGAGAAAATTATTTCTGCCAATGGTCATGTATGTCACAGTCAAACTTGCTGGTTAGTTGATTACGTAAAACATATGAAAATATTATAATTATTCATTAGTTAAAACTCATTTAAAATACGGAATTTTAGGTTGGGG
Source organism: Polydrusus cervinus (assembly GCA_935413205.1). NCBI lineage: Eukaryota > Metazoa > Arthropoda > Insecta > Coleoptera > Curculionidae > Polydrusus > Polydrusus cervinus. Next base: position 68,462,909 of record OW284511.1, on the reverse strand, counting down.
AGGAATAAATAGAACTTTAGTTAAAAAATTAGAAATATTACAGAAAAGGTTTTCAAAAATTATATTTAATAAAGATTATCTTTATCCTTCAATAAAATTATATTCTGAAACAAAAAAAAAATGAATATTAGACAACTTTACATTTATAACATCTTAATAAACATATTTAAAAATTAAAATCTTATACAGTTTAAAAACCATAATCATAATACACGTCATAAAAATGAAATAACCATAAAACCTAAAATAAATAGGTACATAGGACAAAAAAATGTCAAATATTTATGTTTTTATTTAAACGATTATTTACCAACAAAAATTAAAAAATATATTTCATTAAAAAAATATAAAGTCAAAATAAAAGCATGGATATTGGAAACAGATAACTTAAAAATTTTTTTAGGAAATGTTTTAATTAATATTGTTATGAATAATATATTTTTCCAAATTTTATTATACCTACATTTTCAAAAAACTGCGTTTATATTTATATATGTTACCGGCCAAACCCGATTCAACTATTAGGATAAACTAGTTTGGCCTAGGCCATTTTTATCAAGATTTTGGTTTAGAAATAAACAATTTTAAAGAGTTCATAGCAATCTAGACGAAAAAATAAAAATAAAATTAAAAATAATTTAAAGTATCAAGAAGTAACGTATGGGGTGTCGTTGAATTTGGAATGGTGTTCTGAATCGATATAGCCAAAAATATACAGGGTGTTCCATTTAGAAATCTAAGGTTGAGATCATTTCCGGTTAAACCGGAAGTGATAAAATGGCATCCGCTATGTCATCAAATGCAAAAGAATATTACATATAAACACACAAAATTTTAAATCTGTAATTTAAACAACAAAAAAGTTATAGGGGCGAGCGTACCCCCTGAAACACCCGGTAGATATTGGAAATAAACTTGTTATTATTAATAATTAAATTCTTTGTGCAACTCGACATTAGTTTGTTAAAACAATGTTAAAAATAAAATAAGGGTGTGAACGAACTACCAACAGTAAAAATATTTGTTTGTAGTATTTTTATTCTAGAATAGCTATAGCCTAAAACGAACTGAGGGATAACGTTTGTTCCACCAATCAAAATGTTAACTACTATTTTTTATATTCCTCTTCCATTCGTTTAATAAACCAAAAATAGACTTAAAATTCATATACCGTGTGGGGCGTCCGCGCAGACCACATGGAATTTACCATGTAAATTTGTAGGTGTTCAAATATACGTTTCCTTATTGATTTTAAAGAAAACTTTTATAAATACTTTTTAAAGAGCTTAGTGAGAGTAAAATGTTTGCCACTTTTGAACTTTTTTAGACATATTGTTTTTAAAATATTAAGAAAATTCTGTCTTCAAACTAGCTTAAATCTGGAGTACGATTCTGTTTAATTTTAACTCAGGTTACAATAAAAATGCCAGTAATCACCTTTATAATTAGGTTTACATTTGTCAATATTTGACAGCGTTTTTAAATTTTTCAAATAATTATGTGTGTTAAATATTTCTAATCGCCATGAGCTATTCAGTACAGGAAAAAGTTAGAATGATTAAATAGTACTACGTTGAAAATAGTTTGAAGTGGTATCCGACGAAGAAATTTGAATTTAAAGGTACCGTACTAAGTAATTGCCGCAGCAAAAATAAAAATAATAGGGCCGAAGAGAAGGATAATAATAGTGACCTAAATATACTGCATCATGTCGAAGAAAATATAGGTATAGTTAGTACTAGGACGCTAGGAAAGATTGTAGGTAAACATCACAGTATTGCGTTACGAATTTTACAGAAACCAATACCATTGATACAAGTACGAGAAACACCAAGAATTGCTGGAAGTTGATGAAAAACGAAGATCAAATTTGTTACAACCCCAATCATTCAAATAACTAATATAACTATTTAAAAGGTGCGCGCCCGGAAATGACTCAACCAACAAATCACGCCATCCAATCCCAGCAAGTTTCCAGCAACAGTTTTCAAAGCGCTCGCAAAAATCCACCGACGGATCGCTCTTACAAAAAAGACAATCAAACAATGAATTAGACAACGAAATCACAAGTTGCAAGTACACTATCGAAGGTAAGGGCGCAAATCGTCAAAGTTAACAAAAATTACACTTCAGATAAGATAAACATTTTGGTCCTTCGAGCCGGATCACGGGAAGTTTTTAGTGCCGGCCATTTTGCAAATTTCAGTCGTGAAACGGACGAGTCCATTTTCATTTCGCGGGTGAGGAAATTCAAAATGCCAAACTGAAACTGTTGTCAAACGGTTTGTTGGTTTGTTTACATTGGATATTCAATCGGCAGTCATTGGAATAACAACAAACTTTTGTTTGCAAATGATGGAACGCTGTAACAATTACAGAGATTTTTTAAACGATTTTTTTTCTGTGGGGACATTAACAAAATTTATAAAAATGTTCGACACGAAAATTTGGACCTGTTGAAATTTTATTGTTATTTTCCGGGTTTCTATATATTCATAACAACATAATAGATAAATCTGATACATAGACGTCGAAATACCGATTCTCTTAAAACTATAAGATGTGTCTACCTAATTCTTGGGTTATGGCAGGATTTGAACGTCTGGTTAAGGAAAAAAAATTATTAATTTTTTATTAATGCAGTGTGTTATATTATATAAAAAACGTAATTTATTATTCCAAGCTTCCAGAAGTTTTCTCCCCTACTGTCGTTTATATTAAAAGGCAATTCTCTGAAACAAAACACGTAAACCGTCGAAATAGAGCTGTGTGAGTGTAAAAAAATTCCTTTTGAGTTATGGTGGCCACGACATGCGTTTCTTTTTTAGAACACAATATAACATGTATTATTAAAACATGCCCGTGTGCCAAATAAATTGCAAAATTCTAATATGGATAACCTTAAGTCAAGAATAATGCGGCCTCTCTAGTCCTACTGATGAGTCATGATATGACAAAACTCATCTAGGGATAAAGTTTGATGAAGGAAAGAAAACAAACTCTTTTCGTCTATAGATATTTTCAGACAAATTTTAACAAATTACTACAAATCATGGAAGAATTGCTAACGCACTACCGATTAGAGTTTTCAGGTTAAGAAAAACTAACTCAATAAACGGAAACGCTTGTAAATAGACTACTTCAGCCCCACAGTATACCCAAGGGTCCATTTAAGCGCCATTAAATTACTATTTCTTGTGGTTAAAGAAGCCCTAATCCATCACCGATGGACGGCTGCCCAAGTGCCCAATCTATTTTACAACGGTTCCGGAAACACTAAAGGACGTATTACTTAAAAATTTTAATACTGATGGAACGGCCAAAACGGAGCAACGTTTATCTCGTAGTATTTGAAATTTAAATTTATAGAATTCTTCTATGCATCAATAATTTGGAATTTTTTCTTAGCCAAAATTTACCCTCTTCGAAATGGATTGTTCAAAGAAAGCCTTAAAAATGCATCTACAATATTGTAAAATTGTAAAATGGCATGTCATGAATGACTGACTGTTTCATCATCGTGGACTGGAAACCGCTGAAGATATAAATATATAATAAATATGAAATTTGGTCAGCAGTTTTATAATATAGATAGAGACTCATTAATAAATGATTTTTTCAAAACTCAAAACCTAAAAGGCCATAAAGGGGTTCACAGTTTATATAGAGACACACTAAGCAGCAGTCGGTTCAAATTGAATTTAAAATTATTAAATAATTACAATTAGTCAGTAATTTGAAAATACGATGTTTAATATTATTATACACAGAGTGTCCCACCGGGCAACGATCTATATAATTATGAAAAACTATACATAGGAAAATTTTGAAAATTTGACACTGTGCTAATGTTGATAAGGACAACCCGGCTAAAATATTTTCAGTATGATGGCGATATCGGTTATACCGGAACTAGGTGTCAACTTAAATGGAACACATCCTATATATTATTACAATTTTAGATTCTACGTAAGATTTTAGGCATATTTCGTATATCATGTCCTATACCTAAGTTTAAGCGTTTTTGACATATTTAAGTTTTTATGTAGGCAAGGGCCTGTCGACATATTAAGCACCGGTTACCGCAGATCACTGAAGTTAAGCTGTGTCGAGCGGGTGACCGCTTGGGAACACGGCGTGTTCTTGCCTCAGGGAAGAGTGTAAAATGAATCGACACTTAGCCATGTCAAAAAGTTTGCAAACCTTAAATTAATTATAATGTTTTCTTATAAGAAGACCTTTATTATTTAATTTGGGTTGGATTCCTCGTTGAAATGGACCTGCCTTAATAGATTTTTATGATATTTTCATAACTATTAATACAGAGTGTTCAAATAATAATATTAAAGATGAAATTGAAAAAACTACAAAAACTCTACATTTTCAAATGGAACCCCCCATATTTTATAATTATTTCGCATTTAGCATTAAAAATAAGGGTAAGTTTGTACGACGGCGTTGAAAAACAGTCCAATGCTAAATAAATCTATGATGCTGTCAATTGTCATTTGACAATTAATTAGTAGCCTAATTATAATTTTAAACTTTACTTATTTGGTAGCAGTGTTGCCAGATTCGAAGTAAAAAGACTTTAATAGGTCACTTGATCAGAGTAGAAATTTTGAGGAAGTGAGGAGAAATAGTGACTTATTTTTTAGATGTAACTTTTGATGTAAGAAGAAATTTTAAGGAAGTGAGACTTTTTTATAAGTAACTTTTGATGTGAGGAGAAGTTTTAGGGAATAGGGACTTTTTTTTTTGAGAAGTGACACTGTAGTTTTAAGATCCAATATGGTTATGTGGTATGGAATATATTTGAATCGCTTATTTTAGATACAACTTCAGTTACATTTTGCTACTTTACATGCGAACTGAGGAACTCTAATCCTTTTAGAGACACTTACAAATTTCTTTAACGCACAAAATACTCGAAACCGAAACGATTGTAAAATAAAAAACAACAAAATTAAAGTGGGTAACGTAAGATAAAAGAAACGTATCTACTTTAAATATAATATTTATTATAATGTTTACAAACCAAAGAAACCACGAAAATAGTGCCGCAGGCGAAAATTTTAATGACAATAAAACTTGCAGAAAAAGAAATGTGAAATTGAAAATGAGCATATCAGTTAGGCAATTTTTTCTACAAAATCGACGGTGCTTAACATGCACAAATTAAAGTTACGAATAAAATAACGCTGCAAGCAGAAATATTAGTCAGAAAGTGAATTATTTCACAAAGGTAAACGTATAATGCTAAAAATTCCAGTTTTCAGTAATACTTTTGAGAAATTAAAAATATAGGTGATTCTAATCATTGCATTGTTTTGAATGGGATAAATTTGCGAGATTTCTCGTTCTCGCATAATTTTTTTCTCGACTCGCGAGATTCTTACATAAAAACTCTCGTCTCGTTTCGCGGGAGATCGAACCGCTCTCGTCTCGTCACTACAAATAATGTTAATCCGGAAGATATTTGCTCCAAGCAAGCGCAAACATCTGTATAATATTTAAATTATTATTAGATTAAAGGCTGAGACACAATTAAAAAACAAGCAATATGCAATAAGAAACAGGTAAGAGTAAATAAAAAATACAATATAAATTTTATTCCTGTTCATTAAAACTTAATTGTGTTGCGATTAATATGCTTCTACGCAGTGGCGTAGCCAGAAATTTAGTTGGGGGGGGGGGGGGGGTTAAAAGGATCTGAAACTGAGTAACTAGCGCCGCAGGCGAACATTTTCGGGTGCCACGCCCAAAAAAAAATTATATATAAGAAACTTGTAGGGAGTTATACTAATACACTAATATAAATCATTTAAAACTAATAAAACATGTTTATGAAATAAGCATAACTGAACAAAAGTTTGGCTGTGGCATAAATGACTTTGGCAGGCATTATATACTCACATTCAAAGGTTCGTGATTAGTAAATTAGAAATTAAGGTAACCAAGCCAGTATGATTGTGAGAAAATTATTTTTGTCAATGTTACGTCTGTCACAGTCAAACTTGCCGGTTAAATAATTATTATTAAAATTCCTTGTGCAACCCGACATAATACAAATAATTTAACACTAAAAAAAAAACTTTATGAAATAAGCATAACTGAGCAGAAAAATATTAAAAATAAGGTTTATTTTTTATTTATTGAAAACCAAAAGAAATATTAACTATAATCGATAATTATTAGAAGCCATAGTCATGTAAAGATTATACATGTAAACACCAATAAAACTTTTTAAATTAATTAATAAAATCCGAAGAGGGTGTCGCGCGCCGCGGGTGTATTTAAAAGTTTTAAGATTTGCGTGGATGTCAGTTTGTCCTGCAAGCATTTTGGATAATGTAAGATGATGTGTTATTTTATTTGGTGCGTTATTGATAAGGTTGCACTAATTTTTTTTCCAAATTGTATTTTAAGTCTTCTGCTACGCCACTGTTTCTACGTATCAAAACTAATTTTTGTTGCTTATTCCTTATCACCTAATGCTTATTTTTTAATTGTGTCTCGGCCTTAACCCATTTAAATATCTAAAATATTCTTTGCCCGATTTTGCAAAAATGGTGCAAATACTCCTATGCACTATTTGTGGGGTGTCCCTTACCTTATCCATCTGGCCTCTAGCATCTGTTGACCTTTTCGGTCTGCGGTGCGGGGGCTAGCGAGACTATAGCTACACTATTGAACAGAAATCTTGAGGATTTAAATTCTAATTAAACGTTTGCGCGGTTTAGATAGTTTCCAAAAGTTTTCTAATTAAGCGCTATGACAACCTCAAAGGAATCGCTGCGTAAGCGGCTGTGAAATAGATCTGAAATCTTTGGACCTGTATCAGCTTACCTTACACAATTCCTTACCAAAGGAGATGCGTTAATTTAGATTCTTGTAAAGAAATTTTACTTTGTATTCGGATCCCTAATAATTAAGAGTCGTTATGTGGACCTTTAATACAAAATAGAGATATCGAAGTACATTTTTTTTATACAGGGTGATTCCTAAGTTGATACTTCTGTTTTTTGGCTGTGTATAAAAGGCATTGAAATAAATAACATTTTCAAATACCTTTTTTCAAAAAAAACGCAAAAATAAGGTACAGGGACATTATTTTAAGTGTCTCACCCGATTGGCGACTTTGCTATCGACCACAATAAAAAAACAATTATGTATTCCCCAATAGCTTTTAGTGAAGAAGCCAAATTTGATGTAAAAAAAAAATCTATGTTTTCAAATTTGACAGATACGACGCCATATTGGATTTTCTTAAATGGCAACCCTACCTTATAGTAAGCCAGCTGCATTCGCCTATTTGTTCCAACATTAAAAATATATAATTGTCAATATTTATTTTCAGCCGTTCCGGAGATACGAGGCTTCGAAGTTGGTGATTTTGTTATCACCGAATTAACAGAAACTTTAAGATTAGAAACTCAATTTTTTCTGGAGATTCGTAATTCTTTATGGCGGAGCCACCCATGCTATTGTCATATATGTCAAAAAATGACAGTTACGAGGCCATTTTGAATATTTTTAAATGGCGACCCACATTTATAACTACGTCAGTGTATTGCATTTCGCGGTCCGATTTCTAAAATACATAGTTGTCCATATTTATTTCCAACCCTTACGGAAATAATCACAAAGCTTCTATTTTTTAATGGGGTGAGATACTTAAAACACATAATCGAACGATGCCGTTTTTGATGCGGTCGTATTTCGTGTTGGAAATAAATATCGACAATTATATATTTTTGAAATCGAACCGTGAAGTGCAATACACTGACGTAGTTATAAATGTGTGTCGCCATTTAAAAATATTTAAAATAGCGTCGTAACTGTCATTTTTTGACCTCTGACATATATGACAATAGCATGGGTGGCTCCGCCATAAAGAATTACGTATCTCCAGAAAAAAATAAGTTTCTAATCTCAAAGCTTCTGTTAATTCGGTGATAACAAAATCACCAACTTCGAAGCCTCGTATCTCGGGAACGGCCAAAAATAAATATTGACAATTATACATTTTTAATGTTGGAACAAATAAGCGAATGCAACTGGCTTACCATAAGGTAGGGTTGCCATTTAAGAAAATCCAATATGGCGTCGTATCTGTCGAATTTGAAAACATAGATTTTTTTTACATCAAATTTGGCTTCTTCACTACAAGCTATTGGAGATTACATAATTTTTTTTTATTGTAGTCGATAGCAAAGTCGCCAATCGGGTGAGACACTTAAAATAATGTCCCTGTACTTACATTCATTTATTACACTACGAATCAATTACAGTTCTGCCTAACTTGCCCGTTGAATAACATTAAGAAAACTTCTGGGTGTAGGATGAGCCCGCAAAGGAAAGCGTTCTACGTATAATCTCGATGCAGCCTCACTTTCACGACACTCCCGCTAAATTAGCACCATACCTATACTAGTTTATTGTTTTCAAATTTTACCATTTTCACGTGTCACCAATTTAAAATTAACTTGCTTCAGAAAAACACACCGCAGCAGATTGCTCAACACCACCCGTAAATTGAATGACTAATAAGAGATAAGAAAAACAACATAAGTATAGCGGGCTACGTTTTGATGACCAGGCCCGCACTTACATTTTTACTTCTCTATCTCGCCTATTTTTGAGTTTTTTGAAAAAAGGTATTTGAAAAAGTTGTTTATTTTAATGCCTTCTATACACAGCTAAAAAAGACGTTGCAACTTAGAAATCACCCTGTATATGTATCAAGTGTTTGGTTTAGGTCAGTGACTGTGTGCACACACAGACTTTTAGTCCATGGTGTACAGTACACATATCATTTGGATTTTGTTATACTTCGTAATTTGTTATATGTGTTACCGGCCAAACCCGATTTCAGGATAAACTAGTTTGGCCTAGGCCAAAAGTTGTTCGGGTTTGTTTAGGTTTTTTCGGGTTTGTTAGAATACGAACAAACCCTAACAAACCCGAACAAACCCGAACAGGCCTAGGCAAATCTAGTTTATCCTGAAATCGGGTTTGGCCGGTAACATATGTATAAATAAATAAATACTATTAGGAATATACTGGTGATATACATATCTACTAAACTACAACTACTACTGGTCTCACCAAGCTTAAATAAATTAATTTTTGATTGGATTTGTGCAATTTTTAGATATTAAAATATGAACAGTATCTAGCTGTTTATTTTCGAAATTTAATTTAATTTATTAATCAACATCCTGTGCATATTTTAATTCTATAAAAGTGAAAGAAAACTTAAAGCCTAATTTTTCATCAATAAAGAAAAATGAAAAAGATAATAGTTTTTAAGAAACAAATGAAAACTCCAAACAATACTGAAAATCTTAAAGTAAGAAGTTTAAAAGGTCATAACTCAAAAACTAGTCAGGATTGGATATGGACACTTTTAATCAGGATGTCAAGTACTACAAAACACTAAAAATTCAGGAAAATTAGCGGAAATTCATTTCCCATAAGCTTTATGAGGGGTCCTTTTTAAAGCTAAGAAGTCGCTATAATGGTGTATTAAAAATTCTAGGTCGGTATAAAAATTTGACTTAACAGCTGTATCTTGCAGAATAAAAAAAAACGCTAGGAAAACCTGTTTTTTTCCAAGTCAAAAATTAAGGCGCAAAAAATCAAATACCAAAACTGAGGATATCGGTTTTTTTAAATATCTCTCCAAAATACGCAATGGCATGGAATGTAGTTTGGATTACAACTAGCTAATTTATCGGAAAAAAGTGCATTGAATGCATTTTTATACGATGCAGTAGTGTAAAATTGTAAAACATTAACTTTTTTATGTATATAATTTTTTTCAAATTCATACAAAACCATTTTTGGAATTTTTAAAATAAAATGTTAATTTTCATGGATAAAGCAAGTTACATGACTGACCATGTGTCTTTTTGCATTGTGGAACACACCAAACTAAGTGTTAAAGTCAAATTACCTAGAAGCAAACAGTAGTCGATGAGTCATCACGAAGAAATAGTGCATTTCCACCGCATCGCGCATATTGTACCTGTGTTTGACGATGGCAATAAAATGTCTTTTTTTATATACAAAATATATAAACAAATTTTACGAGAATTAATTGGCGCGGCGTCATTGGAGACTTTTAAGATAATATCGGGGCATCGTTTGTACTTTTAATGGAAAATTTACATGAATAGCCGTAATATTTCTATTTTTATATTCTGCATGGCAGATGTGATATAATTTAAACCTTTATAATTGAAACTTTTAAATACATTTTCAATTTCTTTTTTTTGAAACAAAAAAATAGGGTATCATCCACCAAATTAGAAGTTCTTGTGAACCCGTGAATAAAATTTTTGTACTAAATTTTCAACTGACAAGCCAGGAAACGATGGCGCGTTTCACGCTGGTATAGAAGGCTCTTAAGAAAATAAAAAATCCCATTTAATGCTGTCATGAGAGACAGTACATACAAATTAATAATTAGTTAGGTTAATTATTGTTTAAATGTTAAAAAAAAACTACTCCTGCAGAATATGACTAGTAGTTAACCTAACTAGGTTTATAAATGACGAAATAGCTCAAGCGTTAAATAGCCCTGCCCCTTTTTGACCTAAGATCTTTTGTGCAAACTCGGTTTACTTAAGTTTATAGGTCGCAAGAAGACCCTTCACACATTCACTATTTATAAGGGTAAATATGAACATAGAATCCCTTTTTTGTATAGCGAAATGTTTACGTACATCAACCCGTATTTTTTTCTCTTTTGTCTGCGAAATATTTAAATTTAAAATATTTATGTTGGTTTGCACAGAGATTTTTTACCATAATTATCTAACCAGGCAATTTTTGTTGTGAGATCGGTGATATTAGCAGGAATAAAACAGCGCATAAATATGAAATATTGTTTTGACATAAATAACCTTAATATTTTTTTTTCTTTTTACGGAGGCCATCTTGAACCGGTCATCGACCACAGATGTGGTCTACCGACTGGGGAGTGAAACGCCACCTTCATCCTACGAGGTATCCCATTTCATCCGGCCTGTACGGCGTGAATAGGATGGCAAGGTGTCGATTCATTTTACACTCTTCCCTGAGGCAAGAGCACGCCGTGTTCCCAAGCGGTCACCCGCCCAAGTACTAACCGCGCTCGACACCGCTTAACTTCGGTGATCTGCGGGAACCGGTGCTTAATATGTCGAATATGCCTAACCTTAATATTTTAAAAATGTGATTTTCGTTCTAAAACCTACCTGTCTGTTTTACAGTTTTTGTTTCAAAGCCTACATTTATTATTGATCATGGTAGTAGACCAATAGTTAGGAAGTTTAACTCTGTCACAGTATTAATACAGGGTGGTGCATCGAAAACAAAACAGAGACATTTGCTGGTAGCTCAGTCCTTTGTTGGAAAAACGCTCAGACCCGTCGATTTTGTTTTCGAGGGGGACACAAAATTGGCAAAAATTACGTTGACACGTGCAGCCCCCTGGGCCGGAGTGGCACCACCCCTAAAATCTTAAATGGAAAGGGGGGTTGAGTGATACCTTATTTTAAAGGTCTTTCAATTCATTATTATAAAGAGATTTAAAAGACCTTTATAATGATTTGCTCTTAAGTGTATGTAAGAGCTATAATTGTCCATGTTAAATTTGTTTTTTTTTCAATCGTATTATAAAAAAACTTGGCAGGATTTTGAATTTCTGCTTTCACCAATGGAAAGATGGTACCTATGTGGGTGAGAGAAAGTTATTTTTATGCAGAAAAAAAAATCTAGGAAAAATATAAAAGCCTAAAGTTGATTGTATTATAAAAAATATTGTAAATAATTTTTTTTAAATAAAAATAACTTTACGCTCAATATTTATAACGGAAAGGCACCTTCCCTTGAGTTTTGCTCTAACCTGAATTGCATCACGTCTTTATAAATTGCCCCAAAATATGTTTTTTACAATTTAAAAACACTAAATTATTATATCACGTACATTATTCTGCGACCCGACGAACCGAAATAACGATCGGGTGGATTACAATCGCAGGATACATAAATTACAAGGCAGATTTCCTTGAGGCTTATTGGTAAGATTTTCGATTATTTACTTCTGCCGTTTCCTTTTTATCAACAAGGTCGCATAAACACTTCATTGTTTGCCCTCCGCTGTCACTGAATATTTTCAAATTGGGACATACGATTAACTGTGTTTTTAAGATGTTTTTACTATTTTTTTTTACTACAGATATCTCGTAGTCTTATTATGAAATGTGTCATTTCATGAAAAGCTTAGGCGCGCGTATATGGGATCCATCTCACAGAAAACGAAACGACATGATTGTGTCGCTTCATAATTAAAGCTGAAACGATGGTTGAAATAGCAAAGCGTCGCAGCTGACGGGTAAGCATCATTAGAATCCCCCAAACTGCTGCGAAGGGCCTGAAATTTTTGCGAGCTGTATATCATTGCGATGTTAGTTTGGTTTAATAGGCCGCTTTACAGTTTGCAAATTTTCTTTTACGCAAGTTGTCTTGCAGCAATTCGTATTATGGCAATAAAAATTTCACTTCGTTTTACAGCGTGCAATGACTTGCCAAGTTCGTAGGTGATGTACCACTTGCCAACCTTTTAAAATAACAATACATTGGGTTAGGACTTACCGGCGCTTTTTTGTGCATTCATTTTAACATAGTCATTACATTACACGAAAGCAAACCGACAAAAACAAAGCGTACCCACTATAGGTTAGAAAGAACATAAACAAATATCAGGGATTTTCATATTTAGGTTGGTGTCTCATAAATCACCAAAAAATCCCCAGAATTGCGCTTGCAATTGCAATAATAAAAGGGTCGGAGTAGGTCGCTTTACAGTTTGCAATTTTTCTTTCACGCAAGAAAAGATAGCCCGGGAGTATGCGTAGAACGGGGCTAGTGATCAGCTGGCGCAATTTGTATTGCTTGCAAGAAATATAACCCCGACCCTATTTTTTCTACAATTGCAAGCGAAATTCTGGGGATTTTTTGGTGATTTATAAGACACCAACATAAATATGAAAATCCCTGACATTTGTTGATTTATAAGACACCAACATAAATATGAAAATCCCTGACATTTGTTTATGTTATTTCTAACCTATAGTGGGTACGTATTGTTTTTGTTGGTTTGCTTTTGTGTCCTGTAATGATGTTATGTTAAGAAGAATGCACAAAAAAGGACCGGTAAGTCCTAACCAAATGTCTTTTTGTTTTAAAGGTTGGCAAGTGGTACATCACCTACGGTCTTGGCAAGTCATTGCACGCTGTAAAACGAAGTGAAATTTTTATTGCCGCAACATTAATTGCTGCAAGACAACTTGCGTAAAAGAAAAATTGCAAACTGTAAAGCGGCCTAATTATATTTCTTGCAAGCAATACAAATTGCGCCAGCTGATCACTAGCCTCGTTCTGCGCATACTCGCAGGCAATCTTTTCTTGCTTGAAAGAAAAATTGCAAACTGTGAAACGGCCTAATTATATTTCTTGCAAGAAATACAAATTGCGCCAGCTGATCACTAGCCTCGTTCTGCGCATATTCGCAGGCAATCTTTTCTTGCGTGAAAGAAAAATTGCAAATTGTAAAGGCCTTTGTACATTGGGTACAATTGCAAGAGAAAATTGCCTAAAAACATGCGCTTTGTCGACATTTTAAACAGCTGATGCAGGTTTTAAATGGGAAAACGTGCATCAGCTGATTAAAACGTCGTCGAAGCGCATGCTTCCAGTCCTTTTTTCTTGCAGTTGCACCCAATGTAAAAAGGCCTTAAAGCGACCTAATTAAATTGACATGCAACTTACATACGGAACAGTGTCGCGCGATCGACAATGTTCAATGTAGAGTGTTCATTTTCAAAATGGGAATTTGCACTGCAGCGCAAGGTATTTTTACTAGGATTTTGGGAAATATTACAACTTTTTGTTTTGCATTTTTAGTTTAGATTTGATTAAATACTAATGTCTTAAATCAACAAACAATTTTGTAAAAACCTGTTTCATATTCAGCGGCAAATATAATTATTTCCAGCGAATCGAGAATCCGGTTTCAGGGATCCAGTGCGAAGATTTTACGGCCTGAAAAATCAATTAGCGGTATTTTGTTGGCTTGCAAAATGTCACCATTGTGTGTTAGTTTTTAGCTGTCATATTTTTTAAAGAATTCCATAAAAAGTGTTCCTAAAACCAAAAGTTCGGATCCAGGTGGGAATGAAAATTAGAGATTATGTTTATAGCATTGAACCACATTTTATGACAATGGGCTCTTTCACAAAATTTTTACTTTATGGAATATTCGTCATGAAATCGGCAGGTTGACAATGTTGCGAATGTTCTCTAAAATTTTTATATTATAATACAATGACAACTAAGTCTAAAAAGTAATCCAATATAAATAATTGTCCAAAACGGACTTATGCAGAAAAAAAAATCATATTATTTCCAATATGTTATGTGTATTTTGTCTTAAAATAAGTTATTAAAGTTCTAGGAACAAAATATATTATTTAACTAGCATAAAAGGTGTCACATGTGGCAACACTGGATTTATTGACAGAAGACCAAGTTAATTCAATAGCAGTTAATAACGTCTAACCTAAGTTATTTGTCGATCTTTCTAATAATAATAAAGAAAAACAGTTATTTTAAACAAAAAATATTCCACAATATCGGATGTAAGTAGTATGCAAACAAAACCACCGATATGACAAGTGAAAGACCGGTAACGATACTCAATGTAAATTTTAATCGGATCGACGTCATCGAGTAATCGTACCAGTTTTGCGTTTTTAAAATTTGTGAAAATTGTGAATTTTTTAAAGGAGCAAAAAATTCATGGTATGAACTGGAATAGTTTTATCTATGATAAACTCCTATTATAGCATCTCTTAACAATTTAAATGCCAAAACTATCAAATATGAGAATAGTGAAAGAGCCCCTAAACTTACCCTATATAAACTTTCGGTTTAATTGGAAACGGCATCAACTTCCATTTTTAAATGGGACACCCTGTATGTTTTTCTTTTTTAAAATTCTATATGATATTTCGAATACAACAGAGTGCCATGATTAAGTTCAAGTTGCTTATTTTAGTCCTAGAAACGGAAAAATCCAATACTGCACAATTGTTTTTTTTTAATTACGATTTAAACGATTACTCCGGTTTGGTATAACCCGTTTTAAAAAACTTGGACTTGTTTATGAAAGCTTTAGTCAACGTACAAACTAGTCTTTTGTTTTTGTATCCTTGAGTTTTGCCGTGGCCGCTAGATGGGGTTAAGAAACTATTAGTCCCTGGTATACTCTTAACTAAATAACAGATAATTGAGTTTTTCGTAAAACACTAATGGCCTACATGAGGAAACTCAAATGGGATTGCAAAGGGATATAATAGACTGTATATTGTGCCTTTCCAGCTTTCACGTCATTTAAAACGTTGAATGTGAATGTTTTCCTCGATCCGGGATTGAAGTGTGTGAAAGTAAATAAGTCAATTTGAGGTTCCCTTTTTAACAATACTATTGATGTTGTCGAACTCGATTACATTATAGTGCTGCGTGGGCAGTTTAAAATTGGTGTATTATGCATGCATAGAAGTTTTAGCTAAGATCCGTACCAAATAGGGTTAATACATAAATTTAAGGAGATGAAAATGCTTTCACGGTAAATTTTACACGGACGCTCAAAAAAGAGAGAAGACAAACATTGTTGAACGACAGTAGAGTTTAAGCTTATGGGAAATGGCTTTCGGCTAATTTTTTTGAACTTTTAGTATTTTGTAGATCCTGACATCCTGATTAAAAGTATCCATGGCCGTAATCTTATCACTAGTTTTTGAGTTATGGCCTTTTAAAGTTGGCAATTTTTTACTTTAAGCTTTTCTGCATTTTCTGGCGTTTTCACTTGTTTATTTAAAACTATCAACTTTTTTATTTTTCTTTATTGGTGGAAAAGTAGGCCTTAAGTTTTCTTGCATCTATATAGAAATAAAATATGTACATGTTGTTGAAAAATGTCTGTTATAATTGATTCATAGTATCATATAATTATTAGTAGTAACAAGATTTATTGGGCACGTGGCTACTAATACATTTAAATAATTATTTAATTTTTTTTATACAATTTTAAATGACCTTTTGAAACATTCTTATTTATCTTGTTGTGTTAATAAATATTTTTTTAAACACTGTTTAAATGATTCTAAGCTTTTTTGTGTTTTAATTGACTTATTTAAATTATTAAATTCAATAAGCCCTTATTTATAAGACGTTTTTTGAAAAAGTATTAAAAACAAAATTATTGTTATTTTGCGTTAAATAATTATGATGATCACAATTTAGAACAGTAAACTCTTTTGAATTTTGAACTTTATAAATAAATATCAAAACCAAAAATAATATTAAATTTTTTACATTATTTAACCATTCTAATTTTTTTAACATTATATTAATTTTTGAATATCTATCTATCCAATCTTTAACCTTTTTTTTTATAATACTTATTTTTTACATACATTCTAATCTTAGATATATAGGGTGATTCAGTTATAATAAATTACACAAGTGAAAACTTTTAAAATAGGAAAATTAAAAGTTTTTTTTGTCAAATGACAATATTATTGAAAATTAGCTATGGCTGTGTACACGTTGAAGGAATGGAAGAAAAATACTTTGTATTACGTGTGTCTTTCTTCCATTTCGACAATATTTTTGTTAAATTATAATTATAAAATATTTTTTCGGTAGAATTTTTACCTTGGTCCTTGTACAAGACGCATTTAAACTACCTTCGGGTCCTAATAATTTATCATTTGTGTCCATTTGTAAAGTAAAAATGATTTACCAGACATTTTGAATGTTTTTAGAAAAAGAGCCAGTGTAAACTTTACAGTGAATACAAAAATATGGGTGGCCACTCCAAATCACAAATTCTTGCACTCCTATCTACCTATGTGAAAATGTAACACTTAATAATTCTCTTACATTTTTTGCAAAGTTTTTGATACGAGAACTTCAAAGAATATTCCCTAATTATGGAAATCCAGACCAAAGGATATTTTTCCAGCAGGATGGAGCCCCTTCTTACTTTGAAAGAAATGTAAGAGAATTATTAAAGATTTTATTTACAAATAGGTTGATAGGACTGCAAGAATTTATAGAGTGGCCGCCCAAATCTTCGGATATTACACCCTCAGATGTTTATTCATAAGGCGATTTAAAAAGAAAGGTACATGTCACCAGACCTAGAAATCTGCAAGAGTTGAAGGCAAAGATTCGGGAAGAGATACATTTAATCACGCCAGAAGTTTTGGAAAGAGTAAAGGAAGAGTTCTACCATCGGTTTGGTCGGTTAGTTCTACCATCGGTGGGGCACATTTTCAACAATTGCTATGCTATAAAAGTGACATTACGGTAATTTTTCCTTAAATTAGTTTTTATTAAATATCTGACACATGGTTTGACAGATGTAAAAAATATGAACAAACTCCTATTCAGTGGCGGCTCGTCAGGTGAAGTAAGTGAAGGGTCGCTTTATATAGAAATAAAATAAAACTAGGGGGAAAGTTTTTCGACAATATTAAATATTAATGTACCAATACAGCTACCATTTTAGCCCTTAAAAAATAAGTATGTTCGAATTAATAATATTTATTTAATCCGAATGTAGCTATGCATAATAGGGCCACAGTAAACTCCGATGGACAATAATTGTAAACACTCGTGCATTTTGGCGCACCCCAGCCGACCGTGTCCGTTAGCTCAAAGTAAGTGAAGACCCAACGTCCAACATGGCTTTGATATTCATTGTTGCTATGGTTACGTGACGTCAGTCACACACAATTTGCATTATGATAAAGGGCAATTTAAAAATAGATCAGTCGTATGCACCATTGTTTTAGAATTGGTTCGTCTAACCTTAAGGTATTTATTTTGAGGCTTCGCGAAATTTACGGTTATAGATATCGTTTTTACAAAATTTACTGTGCGATTAAAAAGTTTTGTTTTTATTTTTCAGTTAATTCAGTAGTGTACGTCCCTACTTAGTGGTGTGTTTAAAAAATGAACCCAATTAATGATATAATTTGTAATTTATTGGAAACTTCATTCAGTCGTTGAACAGATGAGAATAAGAGAGACGTTTTGTTACACGAGTTTTTAGTAAATGTTTGTTTAAGTACCCGCACTATACCAAGCTCTTCACCATTTTTTAAGACCGCGAGCCGCCACCGCGTATAAGTAAATAGAAAAAAATGTTAGCGGCAGGCGGACAAAGTAGTGTATTAGTAGAGGGAGAAGAGGGGTTCACCATCAATTTTTGCGGTCCCTTCTGCGCATGCCCAGGTAGTGCGCATGCGTGTGTCATCTGTCATACGTCATCTGTCAAATGTCATACGTCATCTGTCATATGTCAAATGTCACACTGTTGGGCGTTAGCTACTTTGGCATTAGCTACTTGGGCGTTAGCTACTTGGGCAATAGTATTCCGCCCAACAGTGTGACATTTGACATATGACAAATAACGTATGACAGATGACACACGCATGCGCACTACCTGGGCATGCGCAGAAGGGACCGCAAAAAATTGTATTGTATTAAAGTACACCAGCCGCCACTGCTCCTATTTCAAAAATGTGCCACAAGTGGTATTCTCTAAATAAAAAAAAAAGTTGGTTAGGGCTCCCTCCCCCCCCCCCCCCCCCCCCCCTTTGGGGTCCCAATTTTTCTTACATGTCAAAAGTGAATCCCATAAATAATCTTCGAGGACTTGGATTTTACAGAAATATTGTTCCCAGAGCCGCTATAAGCGGCGTTCCCTTTAAAATCCCCACCCTGTATAAGCGAAGCATCCCTGTACCTTGCTGCACTAAAGGCAACCCTGTATCAACAAATCTAGGGTTAAAGCTAACTCTCTTTTATGTGTGTTTTATTTTCATTTAATCTACACCTACGATTTTAAGGTTACTCTTTAAATTGATTAGGGTCAAAACCTTTTCTTATTTGCTTAATGGGATTCTCAAAACCACTCTTTTTTAGACGGACGATAAACCAGTACATTTGTTTTAAAAATAATTTAAAAAGTAGTTTTTAGAATATTATTAAACATGAGCTCAAGATTGTTGTTTTATGAGGGATAACTTTATCGCTCGGCTTACGGTAAAATTAACAATCTTTACTCAACCGTATCACTGCCAATGCATTAGACGATTAAGCAGAAACTGTAAAAATGATTGCGACAACGATATTTTATCATATATAATATCACAAGAGATAAAATTTTGTCGGCAAAATTTTCGAAAGGTATGAAAGTTTGTTGCTTGGCAATTTCGCGAATGACGGCTCGTGATTTTGTCAAAAATGTCATGAGCGAAATTGCTTAAAAGCAACAAACTTAAATAAATCCTTGAGAACAATTTTGCTTACACAATTTTTTCTCGAGTGGTATTCGACATGACTATTTAACTAGAAAAAAGACAAAGAACAATAAAATTAGAAAACTTTTATTTAAGAATAAAACAAAAAAATTACTTATTTATTGATGTAAAAGTTACAGTTGTGATAATTAAACGTTTGTGCATTATTTGATTGATTTTGATTTGATGATATTACTTGATCTGGTGCTTTTTCTCTTAAGGCTCTACCACGCGCAAATTTAGAGGATGAAAAACACCGTTTCGCTACTGCAGGATTCTGCGAAGGCTATTTGAGATATTTGTCAGGACAATTTAAAATTTAATAAAGGAATGTTTGTATTTCTAAGGTACAAAGCCCTTTTTTGAAAAAAATAAGAATATGTATAAGAAAATGCCCACTAAAGGTGCGTATTTTTAGGCACTTTTCCAAGGTTAATATCGTAGCTAAGAATTTTTTTTTCAAAAAAATAGCCATGTACCTTAGAACTTCCATGTCTTATCTTTAAGACTTCAAAAATTGAGACAAAACAATGTCGTAATAAGTCCGTTATCTTGCAGCGCGCAACTCATGTTTTAGGTAAATTTTGTTGTCATGTTATAGAAGTTGCCTATATACAGCTGAATTTATTCTCGGCTGACGTGAAACAATTTACATCCAGAGAGAATAATGATACACTGAAAAAAATTATAGGTGGTCGAACAAGAAGTAATTTCGGGGTTAATTTTGGGCTAAATTTTATGTTCTTCTTTTCTTTTTGGATTGTCAATGCCAATAACAGAATATCTAAGCGTCAATTTTAAAAAGACGCAACTAGTAGTTGTGCTATATACTCTGGGTTGCCATAAATGTTTCGGCTTAGACCGAGATGGTTTATAATGCGCCGGAAGGCAAAATGTTCAAGACGCTTTCACCATCTTGTCAAAACGGGTGTTTGGGCTTTCAAAATTTCTTATTCATGTTAGGTAAGGATAAGAATTGAACGAAATGCAGTGGATTTATTGATGTATTGCAATCAAAAATGGGCTATATTGAATTTTTTTTGTTTCGTTTTTTATCGAAATGGGCCATTGTCTTGATAGTGAACAAAATATACTAAGGTAAATAGCTTATTGGTATTAGAGGCCCAAACTGGGTCACCGGGAACTTATGACAAATCCCAGGATGTATGGTAACCCTGCTACATTAACTCTTAGATCTAAAATTAAAGTTTAATTTGTCTTGGTAAAGGGTGATAGGTGCAATAAAATAAAGCCATTTATGAAGGTTCTTAGCCAATGTCTTGCATAATGAATCTATTTCTATTCGATTGTTTTTATATTTTATGCTTATTATACAGGCTCTATATATTGTTTATATAGTGAGCTTCTGTCTAAACCTGTTAAAATATGAATTCATCTTAAAGGTGAAATGTGTTTATTATTTTATCCATGGTTTAACGATTTAAAAGTAGTTGTCAGGCACGAATTTGGCGTTGGTCCCATGATATTTATCTGTCCATGTTATTGGCTCGCAGCTACAATTTGGTGCAGCGAGACTACTGTATAGTGACAATGCTTCTAAGAAGCTAGGTAGGTATTAAATAAAAATTGGACAGTATGCCACGCAGAGTAATAAAATACAATTTTTTGTTAGGCATGGGGTCCATAGAGAGGGCTGTTGCCACCGTCTCTTGACCAAGGGGGAGCGGGGGGGGGGGGGGGGAGATATACTTTTTACTAACAGGGGGAGGGGGGGGGGGAGGTAGATATACTTTTTTACTAACTTTTGTTAGGGGGAGTTTATGAAACGACTGCGACATTTTCTTTTGTAGGAATCACTTTTGATAGAAGTTCTTGAAAACGCAAAGTTTTGTTTTTTTTTGTAGCCACTTTTGAACGGTGGAGAAAGTGTAGAAAAGGCTGCGAAGTATTTTATTTTATAGAAGTCACTTTTGAGAACTTACACGTTTTTTTGGCTACCCCCCTATCACTTTATGTTTATAAAAAACATTAATACCGTGATTTTGTATCGGATTGGCGCGACGATACGGTACTACCTCCTGTTGTTTCTGTGTTACTAAAAAAAAGTCTAGGTACTTACTTTTTCCTCTTTTGAGGGTGCAGCGCAACTAATCGTCAAAAACATACCACTTTAAAAAGAAAATAATTATAATGGCACGGAACGCGACGGACAAAATACTGCGCGAGTTAGTAACCACAGTCAACAAATCCTGGAACCAGCGGGACTTTTCTTTTGTTTATTAAATAAACACGGTGAAAAATTTGTAATATAAGAAAATTTTGATTGAAAAACTATTGACCTTACGAAGTATTTGATAACCAATGCTGAAAACCTTTAGTTTCAGGGTAGGCCTGTGCCTCCCAATTTTGAAAATTTGACAGTATATGCTAATGCTGATGGGGGCGATCGGGCTAAAATATTTTTATAATGGTAGCACTTCCCGTTATACCGGAAGTAAGTGTCAACTTGCTTATTTTAAATAGAATACTCTATATATTACTACATTTTTGCATTCTACGCAAGAATTTAGGCATATCTTGTATACCATGTCCTATACCTATGTCTAAGCATTTTAGATATTTTTAATAGATTTTTTATAATATTTTAATAACTATTAATACAGGGTGTTTAAACAATACGAATAAAAATTAAATTGAAAAACTGCAAAAAGACTAGTTTTTCAAATGGAAATACACAAATTTTATAATTATTCCTTATTTAGCATTAAAAATAAGGGTAAGTTTGTATATCCCAAAAAAGTTTAGTTTAGTTTTAGCAACATTGCCAATTTAATATTTTTATATGGCGATTTTGCTGCAGATTTTAAGTTTAGTTACTTTTAGTTGGCTATAACGGCGTTGAAAAACAATCAAATGCGAGAAAAATTTATGAAGCTGTCACTTACCATTTAAACATCATTAATTATCATGTCTGTGCGCTTAAATTGTACAAACGAAGATTATTTAAATTTATTTATTATTTATGGAGAATGTGTTAAAGTTATATTAAGAACATGGGACACATTTGCCAATCGATATCTTCAAAACAGAAGCCATCACAATGTGCTTATTAATAATGTTCAAATGGTAAAATTAGATTTTGCTGTTTTTCAACGCCGTCATAGACAACTAAGAGTCACTGAACTAAAAATCTGCAGCAAAATTGCCATATAAAAATATTAAATTAGCAATATTTCGAAAACAAACATTTATGGAATATACAAACTTACCCTTTTTAATGCTTAACTAAAAGTAATTATAAAATTTAGACTTTTTGCAGTTTTTTCAATCTTATTGTTTAAACACCCTGAATTAATAGTTATCAAAATATTATAAAAAATCTAATAAAGCAGGTTCTTTATAACAAGGAATCCCGCTTAAATTAAATAAATATAAGGCTTCTTTATAGAAAAAATTGATTATTATTTTAAGGCTTGCAAACGTCATTCTTAACAGAAAAATTCAAATATGTCAAAAACGCTTAGATATTTATAGGTATAGGTATACAGGGTGGGGACTTTAACTGGAATAAATTCGATTTTATTAAACCTGCTGAAGTTGCGCCTACAAAATTTAGTATGTGGGGGTTTTGGAGCATGCGGAATTGGATTATGATGTCGGCGCAGTTGCCAGATTTCTCAGCTTTGCGCTACACGTGGTAATTTTGTTATTTTAAATGGAATGCAATATTTATTTTTATTGCAGTGAATTGGTAGTGTCAAATTTAGTAAGATCTCAAATTTACAAAATTCTATCTTCACTAGTTTCTGAGCTATGGCAACACTGTAGTTCCCTTAAAAAGTACCGGGACGCTTGTCTACCTCCATAGTTACTAAGTTATTGACAAGCTTCAAGAAAAGTTCTTGTCTTTTCAAAATGGCCAATTTAATTTAAACTTTAAAAATGGAAATTCTCATGATACTTTTTAATGGAACTACAGTGTTGCCATAGCTCAGCAATTAGTGAAGATAGAATTTTGTAAATTTGGCATCTTATTAAATTGGACACGCCCAATGCACTGCAATAAAAATAAATTGGGCATTCCATTTAAAATATTAAAATTACTACGTGTAGCGCAAATCTGAGAAATCTGGCAACTGCGCCGACATTATAATTCAATTCCGCATGCTTCAAAACCCCACATACCAAATTTTGTAGGCGTAACTTCAGCAGTTTTAATAATATCGAATTTATTCCAATTAAAGTCCCCACCCTGTACAAAATCTGCCTAGAATCTTACGTAAAATGCAAAAATGTAATAATATATAGGATGTTCTATTTAAAATAAACACGCTGATACTAGGGTTGCCAACCCTCCCGATTTAGTCGGGAGGCTCCCGCTTTTTACTAAACCTCCCGCCGCCCACGCACTTAAACAAAACTCCCGCTTTTCCGATAACACGACGGACGCTTAATAATTGTACAGCTGCCTTAGAGAGGGGCAACCTTTTTTTTTTAGAAAGCACGTTTGATGATAGGAGGAAGAAATATAAAAGGCACGCCACAGCGTAAGGTCAACGGGATATCGACCTTTTTTTTTTAAGAAATCATCAATATAATTATTTTAAGCACCTCAAAAAAAACTTGTCCTCCAGGCACTATCCACCTCCCGCTTTTCAATTTTTAAAACCTGACTACCCTAGCTGACACTAACTTTCGGTATAACCGGAAGAACCACCATTATGAAATTTTTTTAGTCCGGTCGTCCCCATCAGCATTACCACGATGGCAAATTTTGAAAATTTTCCTATGTATACTTTTCCATATATAGTTCGAAGCGGTTCCCAGTGGAACACGAACACCCTGTTTGTAGGTGCTTTTATGCCTATTATTAATTAACACTTCAAACTTTCTGCTCTACCTAATTTTATTTTTTGTAAATATTCTATAGCTTTAATAATAAAATAAGACAAAATTTAAAAGATATATCCGTATAACGATTAGATACATTATTTTAACTAATATAATAACAAGTAAAATACTTATTTTCCTCAAAACAAATTTCTCATCTTCGAAATAAAATCAACCGAAACTCATTAGCATAAGAAAGAACCTGCCGCCTCGTCTCGTGGTTTCAGTGTGTGTCGATGTTTACGGAATATTTTTCACCACGTCATAAGCTCGCTAGTATGCCCACTTCGGGTGAGACTCTCTTGCAAATAAATTTCTTGCTGCACAAAGTTCCGCCTTAAGTTTGCAATTAATTTTAAATGATGTTCAGAGTCTAACTGCAAATAAGGCTTCAAAGAATTGGCGTGGGAATGTCCTGTTAATTTGATAATTTCTTGCTCACCAACGCCATTTTTTGCAAGGGCAGAAATAGTGGAAGAGCGATGTGAATGGTTTGTTACTTTAAATTTTTTGGTATTTACGCCGACTTTTTCTGCTGAGATTTTGGTCCATTTCGACATGCTGTTTATTCCAATAGGCATGTTTTTGTACCAAATTCCTTTTTTCCAATTCGGATGAACTGTCAAAAAGAGCCTGTCACTTGTAATTTCTGGATTGGTATTTCTTTTTTCAAATAATTTTAAAAATAGACGAATAGGACAAAGATCTTTGTTAGTGTTGTTTTTTACCAACCATTTGCTACTGGCCAAGGCTTTTGCACCTCCTTGTGTAGTCTTTGAAAATATGGGATTGTATTCGATACGTCCCGTAAATTCTTCATTTAGGTCTAATTCTTGGTGGAAATAATGTACTTTGCAGTTCACTGCTTCGTTGCCTCGCCACGCAAGTTCAAAAGAAAATAAGTGAAATATTTTTTTCTGTAGGCCGTCTGGGGTGTCTTCGTCATGAATTTTTATCATTTCCAATAATTCTTGTGTTGTAAGGGCTTTCGAACTTGTTTTTCTTTTTTCTTGGTTACCTTGAAGTTGTTTTCGTTTTAAGTCCTTTGCCAAACGGGCTGATTTAAAAAGAATGTCGGTAAATGGGTCTATTTTTATATTAAATTCTTGATAATACTTTTCTTGTAGCATCTGCGCCGTGGTATTCCATATGCTTTTGATACTTGACTCTTTGTAGTCCTCTCCATTTAGTTTTTTCATGTTGTAAGCATAATCTTCCATAATTTTTGCTAATTCTTCGGCTGGAGTATACTTTTCAAGCTTATAATCTCTTATCAATAAGAACTGCGAAAACTGTCGCCAAATGGAAGTTTTGGAGATACGCGTATTTGGAGGTATATTCTCCGACACTGCCTTTTTAATTTCTGTAATGGATTGTATTCCAAATCTGTTTTTTTCTTCAGAAACACTCATTTTTGAACTAAAATAATTTGACGTTTGTTAACAAGAAATAATACAATGACATTTTAAATAATTAACAGAACCATGGTAACAAAACTTCTTTCAATCAAAAATTAAAATTTTGCCGCGGCAAAAATCACATGTGAATTTTGTCCAGGTAGGTGCAGGTAGTAATTTTGCCAGTAGAAGACCGGCCGTTGCTATGACATTTTGCCAGTGTAAAACACTCTAGTTAAATAGTCGTAGAAAAAACGAATATTAAAAAAAACTTTTAAAAAAGCTTTAATTTTGAATGCGCTAAAAAAAGATAATAAACTTTGAAGTAAATCAAACCCGTCCTTTTGTTACATTATAAAATTTTATGATATAAAAGCTTGTCGCGAGATGAAGTCTATATATTTCTTATAAATTAAATTTAAAATGACCTTTGTCAAGATTTATTATCGTGACAAGCTTTTATATCATACAATTTTATAATGTAACAAAAAGATGGGTTTGATTTACTTTAAAGTTTATTTTTATATATATTTGTGATATTTCAAAAACCACTAAAGGGAATTGGGATAGGATAGAATATCAGAAAAACATTTTCATTTTATTTTTTATTCATAATAAATAAAATAGTGGAATTTAGTGTCCGTTAAAATATATAGAAAGAAACTTAGCGGCAAGCAGACCGAGTAGTGCCACCCATCCAGTATAGGAAATATTTTTTGCGCTTTCCTACATATCTCTACGGTTTTGTAGATTCAGATCTAGATTGCGCTGCAGTCGCCCACTGGTTAAGTACAGGGACATTATTTTAGGTGTCTCACCCGATTTGCGACTTTGCTATCGACCACAATAAAAAAACAATTATGTATTCCCTAATAGCTTTTAGTGAAGAAGCCGAATTTGATGTAAAAAAAAAATATGTTTACAAATTTGACAGATACGACGCCATATTGGATTTTCGTAACTGTAATTTTTTGACATCTGACATATATGGGAATGGCATAGGTGGCTCCGCCATAAAAAATTACGTATCTCTAGAAAAAATTGAGTTTCTAATCTCAAAGCTTCTGTTAATTCAATGATAACAAAATCACCAACTTCGAAGCCTCGTATCGCCGGAACGGCTGAAAATAAATGTTGACAATTATACATTTTTAATGTTGGAACAAATAAGCGAATGCAGCTGGCTTACTATAAGGTAGGGTTGCCATTTAAGAAAATCCAATATGGCGTCGTATCTGTCAAATTTGTAAACATAGATTTTTTTTAACATCAAATTTGGCTTCTTCACTAAAAGCTATTAGGGAATACATAATTGTTTTTTTTATTGTGGTCAATAGCAAAGTCGCCATTCGGATGAGACACTTAAAATAATGTCCCTGTAAATAAAACCAGATAAATCAGACGACATTATAACATTAAAAAAATCAATTCAAACTAATGGTTTTCAGGTTAGGTATGTTTTGCCCAGAAAAAAGGGTTTGATCGGGTTTTTGTTTTGTTTGTTCTGGGTTACTGATGGCCCCTTGTCCTTTCGAACATTCAGCCAGCTTGTTCTTGGACCTACTGTTTAACGTTCCGAACCCCGATCCGTAGTCATGCGACACCCCCCAAGGGCTATCAACTCTCCGTTTATTGCCTGCATGACCTACCGATTGGGGAGTGTGTACCTTCTTCACTCCACGAGATGTCCGATCTCATCCGGCCTGGTTACCGGCGTGAATGGGGTGAATTAGGAGATGATTAATTTTACACTCTTCCCTGCATTCTTAAACCTACTAATTTTTAGACTTACTTTTTTTGTTGTGTGTATGCCCACTCCGAGGATCGAACTCGGATCGCCACGGTCGAGTGCCAGTAATTCACTTCTGAGCCACTATCGCGGTTCAACTTGTTTGGGTTTATTATGCAAGCAGGCATCTTCCCTGGTCTAAGGGCCATGGTTTAGAAAACGAAATTGTCCATTTTTATTAATAAGTATATCGCTCTTTGTTATTCT
This sequence comes from Polydrusus cervinus, assembly GCA_935413205.1. Lineage (NCBI taxonomy): Eukaryota > Metazoa > Arthropoda > Insecta > Coleoptera > Curculionidae > Polydrusus > Polydrusus cervinus. The sequence continues at coordinate 68,435,238 of OW284511.1, read as the reverse complement.
GCAAAAGGCCGAATGTGAGAAAGATAGATATATTCAAAGTGATTTTGTATAAATACCTATAAGAAATATCCAAATCGACAAATATGTTACAGTGTAATTTAGTCCATGAATTTGCCAACGAAATTAATATTTTTTCAATTGTTTTTTATTATCTTTCTCACAAGTTTCTTCTTCTTGTTGTGCCATATCCTCAATGGACGTTGGCGATCATTCTGGCCCATTTAATCTTGTCGACTGCAGCTCGGAACAAATCGGCAGATGTTCTTCCGGTCCATTGTCTCAAATTACGAAGCCATGATATTCTGCGTCTTCCGGGTCCTCTCTTGCCATCTATCTTACCCTGCATAATAAGGTGCAGAATGCCATACTTATCGTTACGCATTATATGATCGAAGTATGAGCATTTTATTTCTTTGAGAGTCCTCATCACTTCTGTTCCTTTGGTCATACGTTGGAGAACTGTCGCATTTGCTACTTACTGTGTCCAGGATATTCGAAGCATTCGTCGATAGCACCACATCTCAAACGCTTCTAGGCGCTTACAGGCAGCGTCAGTCAGAGTCCAGGCCTCAACACTGTACATTAAAGTGGTGAACACGTAACACTTCAGGATGCGCGTGCGTAGTTGGAGATTAAGCTTCATGTTGCATAGCAAGGTCCTCATTTTATTAAAAGAAGCACGCGCTCTCTCGATTCTTATTATGATTTCCCTAGACTGGTCCCAGTTTTCATTCAGATGTACGCCTAAATACTTAATAGATGGCACCGTTTGGATCTGGGAGCCATTAACTTGAAAGAAGTCATCATTGTTCACATCTTTGCTTATTGTCATAACCTTAGTTTGCTCTGTATTTAGGCGCATGTTGTATGCCTCGCAGACCTCTGCTACTTTCACCAGCAATCTTTGTAGGCCCTCAGCTGTGTCAGCAAGCAAAACAGTGTCGTCCGCGTACCTCAAGTTATTAATAAGAACACCATTCATCAGTTCATCACAAGTTTACAGGTCACTAAAAAGACAATTTATAATACCCGATTTAAATATTTTTGTATGAAGTTCTGAAATTGAGTCGTAGAAAAAATATACTGTACAACTTGAGTGAATTGTCCATACTGCGCTCGGAAGTTTGAGCCTTTCGCCTATGGCGTCGTGCTCAATTTATTCCTCGTGCGATGTGGACATCATATCCACTCTTGTACAAACTGCTATTTTCTACTCCCACTTGGAAATGTGCCGTTTCCTTTACACTTAAGTGACGGAAAAAGTAGGCTATTCCAGTTAACTGTGCGGCAAAATTTCATATCCATCCTGGTTAGGATATGAAACTGACCAATCACAGTAGTCATCTACAGAGAAACCAAATTTACATGTAAATTCGTTTTCTGACAGTTGAGAGAAGTTAGGTTAACAATATGCTTCAAGATGAAATTTTTAAATCAAAACATTTATCCCAGGGTCTATGTATACACAATATTTCCTAAAGAGTACACGAAATGGTGCGAAAATTGAAGGTATATTAACAAAATTAATACCTAAATATATTTCTACCAAATTATTGTTATTTTCACTTATTTATAGACAATTACTACAAGCTTTGCATAAAATGTACTATATACCTACCAAATGAACGTTTTCTTACTAACCTTGGTTATTTTTTTCCATATAAATAATATATTATTATTATTATAAATATATGTGCACGGGGATATTTTCTGATATATTTTGAACGGGGATCCAACCCCAATTGATCTTAAAAAATTTATTATACGCAACAAACATAGAAAATTAAATGGTAATTCTTTCTTAAATGGCGGAACATAAAGATAACCCGATAAAATAGACGAAATTATAAGATTTCTAGAAAAAAATCAATTTTTTACTAAAATGCTTAAGGTTATGTTATTTCTACTTACAGTATTGCCACTTCTCTTTCCACGTTAACAGTGTTGCTAGTTTGTAAATTGGCGATTATTTTGAAAAATTTGACCATAGCGAACGTTAAAAATTCATATTAATGCACAAAATCCATTTTTAACTGTTTAAAACGAATTCTACAGCTATTTTGTTGTACTTTCGAAACTATAATTCTTACGCAAGCAGAAATAAACCCGACAAACCTTTTTTTCTTCTGTGCATTTCAGTAAAACAATTAATCAAAATACCTATGATGGTTGAGAAAATAAATTGTTCGTTTTTATTAATACATATATCGCTTTTTGTCTTTTATTCTGCAAAAAGCCGAATGTGAGAAAGATAGATATATTCAAAAGTGAGTTTGTATAAATATAAGAACTTACCCAAATCGATAAATATGTTACAGTGTAATTTAGTCCATGGGTTTGCCATCAAAATTAATTTTTGTTTAATTATTTTTTATTATCGTTCTCACAAGTTCATGACCAACTTAAAAGA